>OZ030018.1:40758219-41381274 GCA_964023405.1 Apodemus agrarius
ATGTTTGTCTACTTTTTCTTGAATTTTACCAGAAATATTTTCCATGTAAATCTTCAGTGTTATCTGAAAATGTTTATAATTCCATCTTCAATCAACTTAGAATTATCTTTATGCCTATCATTTTAATTATATTATTTCCATGATAATCTTTAATTTTAACATGTTTTTTTATTTATTTCATCAATTTTCTCAGAAATATTTTCCATGTAAATCCCAAGTTTATCAGAAAATGTTTATAATTCCACTTTCAATAAACTTAGGAATACTTTTATACCTACCATTATTACATCTACATAAAATTTTCCATGATAACTTCAAGTCTAACATGTTTTTCTACATTTTTCTACAATTTTATCAGAAATATTTTCCATGTAAATCTTCAATTCTATCATAATGTTTCCATCCCATATTTCAATTAATTTAGCAATGTTTTAGATATCTACCACTTTACTCTTTAATTTTCCATGAAAATTATCAATTTTAACGAGTTTATCTGAAATGTTTTCCATGTAAATCTTTAATTTTATCAAGTGTTTTTCCCTTTACTTCCCTTTTCAATAAATAAATAACAATTTTAAAAATGGCACTATTTTTTTAAAAAATCACAATAATAAAACATAACCATAAGGAGAAAAAAGAGAGAAAAAAGAAAAAATATGGAGAGAGGAAGCAGCCTTGTCTAGTCCCGGATGTAGTGGTATTGCTTCAAGATTATCTCCACTTAGTTTGATGTTAGCTACTGGTTTGCTGTATATTGCTTTTATTATGGTTAGGTATGGGCCTTGAATTCCTGTTTTTTCCAAGACTTTTAGCATGAAAGGATTCTGAATTTTGTCAAAAGCTTTTTCAGCATCTAATGAAATGACCATGTGGCTTTTTTCTTTATCTTTGTTTATGTAGTGAATTATATTGATGGATTTCCATATAGTGAACCATCCCTTCATTCCTGGGATGAAGTCTACTTGATCATGGTGAATGCTCGTTTTGATGTATTCTTGGATTCTGTTGGCAAGAATTTTATTGAGTATTTTTGCATCAATATTCATAAAGGAAATAGGTCTGAAGTTCTCTTTCTTTGTTGGATCTTTGTGTGGTTTTGGTATCAGCATAATTGTGGTTCACAGAATGAGTTGGGTAGTGTTCCTTTTGTTTCTATTTTATGGAATGGTTTGAAAAGTATTGGTGTTAGGTCTTCTTTGAAGGTCTGATAGAATTCTGCACTAAAGCCATCTGGTCCTGATTTTGGGGTTTTTTTTGGGGGGGGGATTGGTTGGAAGACTTTCAATGACCACTTCTATTTTTTAGGGGTTATAGGAAAGTTTAGATGATCTATTTGATCCTGATTTAATTTTGGTATTTGGTATCTGTCTAGGAAATCGTCCATTTCCTCCAGATCCTCCAGTTGTGTTGAGTATAGGTTTTTGTAGTAGGATCTGATGATTTTTTGAATATCCTCAGTTTCTGTTGCTATTTCTCCCTTTTCATTTCTAATTTTGTTAATTTAGATACTGTCTCTGTACCCTCTGGTTAGTCTGACTAAAGATTGATCTATCTTGTTAATTTTCTCATAGAACTAGCTCCTGGTTTTGTTGATTCTTTGTATGGTTCTCTTTGTTTCTACTTGATTGATTTCAGCACTTAGTTGATGATTTCCTGTCTTCTACTCCTGTTGGGTGAACTAACTTCTTTTTGTTCCAGGACTGTCAGGTGTGCTGTGAAGCTGCTAGTATGTGCTCTCTCCAGTTTGTTTTGGAAGCACTCAGGGCTATGAGTTTTCCTCTTAGCACTGCTTTCATTGTGTCCCATAAATTTGGGTATGTTGTGCCTTCATATTCATTAAATTCTAAAAAGTCTTTGATTTCTTTCTTTATTTCTTCCTTGACCAAGGTATCATTGAGTAGGGTATTTTTCAGCTTCCATGTTTATGTGGGCTTTTTGATGTTTTTGTTGCTATTGAAGGCCACTCTTACTCCATAGTGATCTGATAGGAGGCATGGGATTAGTTCGATCTTCTTACATCTGTTGAGGTCTGTCTTATGACCAATTATATGGTCGATTTTTGAGAAGGCACAATGAAGTGCTGAGAAAAAGGTATATTCTTTTGCTTTAGGATGAAATATTATAAATATACATGCATATATATATATTATGTTAAATCCAATATTTATAATATATATACACATATATATTATGTTAAATCCAATTGGTCCAAAGCTTCAATTAGTTTCACTGTGTCCCTGTTTAGTTTCTGTTTTCCTGATCTGTACATTGAGAAGAGTGGAGTGTTGAAGTCACCCACAATTATTGTGTTAGGTACAAAGTGTACTTTGAGCTTTAGTAAAGTTTCTTTTATGTGATGAGGGTGCCTTTGCATTTGGAGCATAGATGTTCAGAATTGATAGTTCTTCTTGGTGGATTTTTCCTTTGCCCAGTAAATGTCCTTCCATGTCTCTTTTGATGACTTTAGGTTGAAAGTCAATTTGATCTGATATTAGAATTGCTAACCAGCTTGTTTCCTGAAACCATTTGCTTGTAAAATTGTTTTCCAGCATTTTGCTCTGAGCTAGTGTTTGTCTTTGACACTGAGGTATGTTTCCTGTCTGCAACAAAATGTAGGGTCCTGTTTATGTATCCATTCTATTAGTCTATGTCTTTTTATTGGGGAATTGAGTCCATTGATGTTAAGAGATATTAAGGAATAGTGATTATTCCTTTTTGTTATTTTTGATGTTATTTTTATGTTTGAGTGGTTTTCTTATTTTGGATTTGATTAAAGAAGGTTGCTACCTTGCTTCTTCCAGGGTGTAGTTTCCCTTCTTGTGTTGGTGTTTTCATCCTATTATGCTTTGTAGGGCAAGAGTTTGTGGAAATATATTGTGTACATTCGGTTTTATCAAGAAATATCTTGGTTTCTCCAACTATGATGATTGAGAGTTTTGCTGGGTATAGTAGAGTTGACTGGCATTTGTGTTCTGTTGGAGTCTGTATGAGATCTGCCCAGGATCTTCTAGCTTTCATGCTCTCTGGAGAGAAATATGAGGTAATACTGATACATCTTCCTTTACATATTACTTGGCCTCTTTCTCTAACTGCTTTTAACATCCTTTCTTTGTTTAGTACATTTGTTATACTCAGGACATCTCTGTGTACCTGGTGTTGCCTGTCTGGTCCATCCACGAACAAAGATGGCAGAGGTTGTAGTACCCTTTCCAAGTGCTAATCACTGTGCAAGGCAAATGGCCCCGGACAGGACTGGAGCTCAGACAACCCTCAGTGCTGCCTAAGCCTTTGGTGCAGGAAGATGTCTGGCAGGCTGTGACCCAAGCAACGTTAAATTCAGGATATCTCTGTGTACCTGGGGTTGCCTGTCTGGTCCATCTGGAAGCAAAGATGGAGGATGCTGTGAGTAGTGGTAGCTTTTTTATTAATTATTCACAGGACTTTTGATTCCAAATTGTAAATTAAATATCAAAGATATTGCAAGTTCCTGTTTGTTGTTGTTGTTGCTGCTGCTGTTGTTGTTGTTGTTGTTAAATCTTTTTTATAATGTAGTAATCATCTTCCTCCTAGTCCACACTCCATCTGTTCCTTATACAATTCCTTATCCTCTGTATACAACAGGCTGTCCCCACCCCCACCCACTCCCTAGTGTCTCAAGTCTCTTGAGGGTTAGGTACATCTTCTCTACTGAGGCAAGACCAGGCAGTACTCAGCTATATGTGTCAGGTGCCTTGGACCAGTTAGTATATGCTGACTGACTAGTGGCTCAGTGTCTGTGAGATTTTAGGGGTCCTTGTTACGTCAGAAGTCATCGTCCTCCTCAGCTTCTTCCAGCTTTTCCCTACTTCAACCACAGGGGTCCCAGGCTTCTTTCGATTTGTTGGATGTATGTTTCTGCATCTGACTCTTTCAGTGATTCTTAGGCCTCTCAGAGAGCAGCCATGCTAGACTCCTGTCTGTAAGCCCACCATTGCAACAATAATTGTGTTAGGTCTTGGAACCTCCCCTTGAGATGGATACCAACTTTTGCTAGTCATTGAACCTCCTTTCCCACAGTCTCTTCTTCATTTTTGTCCCTGTAGTTCTTTTAGACAGGAACAATTTGGGGTCAGAGTTTTTGACTGTGGGATTTCAACCCTATTCCTCCACTCGTTGCCCTTTCTTTCTATTGGAGATGGATTCTACAAGTTCTCTCTCCCCACTGTTGGGCATTTCATCTAAGGTCCCTCCCTTGAAGCTCTTTTCTAATAAATCTTTTCTTTAAATTGTTATTCTTTTGAAGATAACTATGTTTGTGTATAGCTTTAACTTCAATTTATTTTAGCAGTCTATGTGATCAATTTTGGATGAGGCTCCATGACATGCTGAGAAGAAAGTGTATCCTTCTGGTTTTTTTGTTTTTTGTTTTTTGGTTTATTTTATTTTATTTTATTTTATTTTTTATTTTCTATATTCTATGTTTACATTCCAAAGGCTTTCCCCTTTCCCAGTTAGCCCGACCATATGTCCCATAATTCCTCTCCCAATTCCTGCTATTCCCCACTCATTCCCCCCCCCCCACGATTTCTCTGGTCTGCCTCTACAATACTGGATCCAATCTTTACAAGCCCAGGGTCCTCTCCTTTCTTCTTCTTGGGAGTCATTTGACTTGCTAATTGTGCCTTGAGTATTTAGGGCTTCTGGACTCATTAATATCCACTAATCAGTGATTGCATTTCATGTGTATTCTTTTGTGATTGGGTTAGCTCACTTAGGATGATAGTTGCCAGATCTAACCATATACCTACAAATTGAATGAGTTCATTATTTTTAATTGCTGAGTAATACTCCATTGTATAAATATACCACATTTTCTGTATTCATTCCTCTTTTGAGGGATATCTGGGATACTTCCAATTTCTGGCTATTATAAACAAGGCTGCTATAAACATAGTGGAGCATGTGTCTTTATTGTATGCAGAGGAATCATCTGGGTATATGCCCAGGAGGTATGTGAGGGTCCTCTGGAGGTGACATGCCCAATTTTCTGAGGAACTGCCACACTGATTTCCAGAGCAGTTTTACCATTTTGCAATCCCACCAACAGTGGAGGAGTGTTCCTCTTTCTCCACATCCTCCCCAGCACCTGTTGTCTCTTGGGTTTTTAATCCTAGCCATTCTAACTGGTTTGAGGTGGAATCTCAGGGTTGTTTTGATTTGCATTTCCCTGATGACTAATGATGTTGAACATCTCTTAAGGTGTTTCTCGGCCATCCGAAATTCTTCTGGTGAAAATTCTTTGTTTAGCTCTGTACCCCATTTTTTGATAGGGTTATTTGGTTCTTTGGGTTCTAACTTCTTGAGTTCTTTGTATATATTGAATATTAGCCCTCTGTCGGATGTGGGGTTGGTGAAGATCATTTCCGACTTTGTTGGTTGCCGTTTTGTCCTTCTGACAGTGTTCTTTGCCTTAGAGAAACTTTGTAATTTTAAGAGGTCCCATTTGTTAATTCTTGATCTTAGAGCATAAGCTATTGGTGTTCTGTTAAGGGACTTTCCCCCTGTGCCCATGTCCTCCAGAGTCTTCCCGAGTTTCTTTTCTAATAGTTTCAGTGTGTCTGGTTTTATGTGGAGGTCCTTGATCCACTTGGAGTTGATCTTAGTACAAGAAGATAAGAGTGGGTCAATTCACATTTTTCTGCATCTTGACCTCCAGTTGAACCAGCACCATTTGTTGAAAAGGCTATCTTTTTTCCACTGGATGGTTGTGGCTCCTTTATCAAAGATCAAGTGACCATAAGTCTGTGGGTTCATTTCTGGGTCTTCAATCCTATTCCATTAATCTACCTGCCTGTTGCTGTACGAATACCATGCAGTTTTTAACACAATTTCTCTGTAGTACTGCTTGAGGTCAGGGATATTGATTCCCCCAGAAGTCCTTTTATTGTTGAGAATAGTTTTAGCTATCCTGGGTTTTTTGTTGCTCCAGATGAATTTGAGAATTGCTCTTTCTAGATCTATGAAGAATTGATTTGGGATTTTGATGGGGATCGCATTGAATCTGTAGATTGCTTTTGGCAAGATGGCCATTTTTACTATATTGATCCTGCCAATCCAGGAGCAAGAAATATTTTTCCATCTTCTGAGGTCTTCTTCGATTTCTTCTTCAAGGACTTGAAGTTCCTGTCATACAGATCTTTCGCTTGTTTGGCTAGAGTTACGCCAAGGTACTTTATGTTGTTTGTGGCTATTGTGAAGGGTGTTATTTCCCTAACTTCTTTCTCAGCCTGCTTGTCCTTTGAGTACAAGAAGGCTACTGATTTGCGTGAGTTAATTTTATAACCAGCCACTTTGCTGAAGTTGTTTATCAGCTGTAGAAGTTCTCTGGTGGAGTTTTTTGGGTTGCTTAAGTAGACTATCATATCGTCTGCAAATAATGATACTTTGACTTCTTCCTTTCCAATTTTTATCCCTGTGACTTCCTTATGTTGTCTAATTGCTCTTGATAGAACTTCAAGTACTATATTGAAAAGATATGGAGAGAGAGGGTAGCCTTGTCTAGTCCCTGATTTTAGTGGGATTGCTTCAAGATTCTCTCCATTTATTTTGATGTTGGCTACTGGTTTGCTGTAGATTGCTTTTACTATGTTTAGGTATGGGCCTTGAATTCCTGCTCTTTCCAAGACTTTTAGCATGAAAGGATGCTGAATTTTGTCGAATGCTTTTTCAGCATCTAATGAGATGACCATGTGGTTTTTTTTTCTTTTAGTTTGTTTATGTAGTGGATTACATTGATGGATTTCCATATATTGAACCATCCCTGCATTCCTGGAATGAAGCCTACTTGATCATGGTGAATGATCGTTTTGATATGCTCTTGGATTCGGTTGGCAAGAATTTTATTTAGTATTTTTGCATCAATATTCATAAGAGAAATTGGCCTGTAGTTCTCTTTCTTTGTTGGATCTTTTTGTGGTTTAGGTATCAGCGTGATTGTGGTTTCAAAGAACGAGTTGGGCAGTGTCCCTTCTGTCTCTATTTTGTGGAATAGTTTGAAGAGGATTGGTGTTAAGTCTTCTTTTAAGTTCTGGTAGAATTCTGCACTAAAACCATCTGGTCCCGTACTTTTTTTGGTTGGGAGGCTTTCTATAATCCCTTCTATTTCTTTAGGGGTTATGGGACTGTTTAGCTGATCTACTTGATGCTGATTTAATTTTGGTATTTGGTATCTGTCTAGGAAATTGTCCATTTCCTCCAGATTCTCCAGTTGTTT
The DNA here is from genome assembly GCA_964023405.1 of Apodemus agrarius. Taxonomy (NCBI): domain Eukaryota; kingdom Metazoa; phylum Chordata; class Mammalia; order Rodentia; family Muridae; genus Apodemus; species Apodemus agrarius. The sequence continues at coordinate 40,765,472 of OZ030018.1, forward strand.
TGAGTATAGGCCTTTGTAGTAGGATCTGATGATCTTTTGAATTTCCTCAGTTTCTGTTGTTATATCCCCTTTTCATTTCTAATTTTGTTAATTTGGATACTGTCTCTGTGCCCTTTGGTTAGTCTAGCTAAGGGTTTATCTATCTTGTTGATTTTCTCAAAGAACCAGCTCTTGGTTTTGTTGATTCTTTGTATGGTTCTCTTTGTTTCTACTTGATTGATTTCAGCCCTTAGTTTGATGATTTCCTCTCTTCTACTCCTCCTGAGTGAGTTAGCTTCTTTTTGTTCCAGGGCCTTCAGGTGTGCTGTTAAGTTGCTAGTATATGCTCTCTCCAGTTTCTTTTTGGAGGCACTCAGGGCTATGAGTTTTCCTCTTAGCACTGCTTTCATCGTGTCCCAAAGATTTGGGTAGGTCGTACCTTCATTTTCATTGAAGTCTAAAAAGTCTTTGATTTCTTTCTTTATTTCTTCCTTGACCAAGGTGTCACTGAGTAGAGTATTGTTCAGTTTCCATGTGTATGTGGGCTTTCTGTTGTTCTTCTTGCTATTGAAGACCACTTTTACTCCATAGTGATCCGATAGGAGACATGGGATTAGTTCGGTCTTCTTGTATTTGTTGAGGTCTGTCTTGTGACCAATTATATGATCAGTTTTTGAGAAGGTACCATGCGGTGCTGAGAAAAAGGTATACTCTTTTGCTTTAGGATGGAATGTTTTATATATATATATATATCTATTAAATCCAATTTGTCCAAAGCTTCAATTAGTTTCACTGTGTCCCTGTTTAGTTTCTGCTTTCCTGATTGGTCCATTGAGGAGAGTGGAGTGTTGAAGTCACATACAATTATTGTGTTAGGTGTGATGTGTGCTTTAAGCTTTAGTAAAGTTTCTTTTATGAATGAGGGTGCCCTGACATTTGGAGCATAGATGTTCAGTATTGAGAATTCTTCTTGGTGGATTTTCCCTTTGACAAGCAGGAAGTGACCTTCTGTGTCTCTTTTGATGACTTTAGGTTGAAAGTCAATTGTATCTGATATTAGAATGGCTACTCTGGCTTGTTTCCTGGGACCATTTGCTTGTAAAACTGTCTTCCAGCCTTTTACTCTAAGGTGGTGTTTGTCTTTGACACTGAGATGTGTTTCCTGTATGCAGCAAAATGTAGGGTCCTGTTTCCATATCCAGTCTGTTAGTCTGTGTCTTTTTATTGGGGAATTGAGTCCATTGATATTAAGGGATATTAAGGAATAGTAATTATTACTTCTTGACATTTTGCTCAGTTTTTTTGTTTTGTTTTTGTTTTTTGTATTTGAGTGGTTCTCTTCTTTTGGGTTGGATGAGATGGGGTTTCTATCTTGTTTCTTCTGGGGTGTAGTTTCCCCCCTTGTGTTGGTATTTTTACCCATTATCCTTTGTAGGGCAGGGTTTGTAGATAAGTATCGTGCAAATTTGGTTTTGTTATGGAATACCTTGGTTTCCCCATCTATGGCAATTGAGAGTTTTGCTGGGTATAGTAGTTTTGGCTGAAGCTTGTGTTCTCTTAGGGTCTGCATGAGGTCTGCCCAGGATCTTCTAGCTTTCATGGTCTCAGGTGAGAAGTCTGGTGTAATTCTGATAGGTCTTCCTTTATATGTTACTTGTCCTTTTTCTCTTACTGCTTTTAATATTCTTTCTTTGTTTAGTACATTTGGGGTTTTGATTATTATGTGACGGGAAGTATTTCTGTTCTGGTCCAGTCTATTTGGGGTTCTATAGGCTTCTTGTATATTCATGGGCATCTCTATCTTTAGGTTGGGGAAGTTTTCTTCCATAATTTTGTAGAAGATATTTGCTGGCCCTTTAAGTTGTAGATCTTCATTCTCGTCTATCCCTATAATCCTTAGGTTTGGTCTTCTCATTGTGTCCTGGATTTCCTGAATGTTTTGGGTTACCAGCTTTTTGCATTTTGCATTTTCTTTAATTGTTGAATCCATGGTTCCTATGGTATCTTCAGCATCTGAGATTCTGTCTTCTATCTCTTGTATTCTATTGTTGATATTTGCATCTATGACTCCTGATTTCTTCCCAAGGTTTTCTATCTCCAACGTTGTCTCCCTTTGCGATTGCTTAGTTGTTTCTACTTCTGTTTTTAGATTCTGTATGGTTCTGCTCAGATCTTTCAGTTGCTTGTTTGTGTTTTCCTGTAATTCTTTAAGGGATTTTTGTGTTTCCTCTTTTATGACTTCTACTTGTTGACCCATGTTCTCTTGTATTTCTTTAAGTGATTTTTGTTTCTCCCCCTTATTGGGATTCATTTTTTGCTCTATATTCTCCTGGATTTCTTTAAGTGATTTTTGTGTCTGCCTTGTGTGGGCTTCTAGCTTTTGATCTATTTTCTCCTCTGTTACTTTAAGAAATTTATCTAAGTGATCCTCAATCTGCATCTTTACCAGTGATTTTAGATCTGAGTCTTGTTTTTCTGGTGTGTTGAGATATCCGAGATTTAATTGGGTTTGCCTTGTAAGGGCTTCTAGCTTTTGATCTATTTTCTCATGTATTACTTTAAGAGACTTATCTAAGTGTTCCTCTATCAGCATCCTGACCAGTGATTTTAGATCTGAGTCTTGTTTTTCTGGTGTTTCGGGGTATCCAAGATTTATTGCTGTCGGGGAACTGGGTTCAGATGCCGCCATACTTCCTTGATTTCTGTTAGTAATGATCTTACGTTTGCCTTTTGCCATCTGGTTAACTCTGGTGTTAGTTGGTCCTGTAGTTACTAGCTGGTGCTTGACCTTCTTGTGGGCTCATAAGGCTATTTCCCAGCGACTGGGACACCTGAACCACTGCCCTGCAGGGCTCCTACTCACAGATTGCTGACAGGTGGCCTGAGTCCCCCAGGTCTTAAACTCAGGATATCCCAGGTACTTGGTTCTGCCTGTTGGGCAGCTGCTCTGCACTGCTCCTGCTCAGGGTTTTCTGTCTGTTATCCTGTTTCCCCAGGGGTCTTAAAGTTGGGATATCTCAGTTATCTGGTTCTGCCTGCTGGTCCAAAGCTGCTGGGATGCTGGCTGAGGCTGGCTCCCCCACCGCCGGCTGGATGGGAAGCCGCTGGCAAGATGGCACTGTCTGCAGGGAGTTCGGGGTCTGCCCTGCAAGTGCAGAGCGCAGGCTCAGCCTCTGTGCCCCAAACCGCTACTCTGTGCGCAGCTCCCGCTCCAGGCCTGAGTCCCCGAAGGTCTTAAACTTGGGCTATCTAGGTACCTGGTTCTGCAGGCTGGGTCTGAGCACCTGGGAAGCTGGTTGGGTCTGGCTTCCCCGCCACCAGCTGGATGGGAAGCTGCAGGCAAGATCTATCCTTTTGTTTTTGGTAAAAGCTTCTAGACATATTTGTTAGGTCCACTTGATTTATAAACACTATTAGTTTCATTATTTTCCTGTTTCTGTCTCAATGACTAGTCCAACTGGTGAGAGTGGGATGCTGAAATTTACCACTATTAATGTATGGAGTTCAATGTGTAATTAAAGTTTCATTAATGTTTCTTTTGCAAATGTGGGTGCCCTTGGGTTTGGAGCATATATGTTCATAATTGAAATGTCACCTTGGTGGATTTTTTTCATAAGTATGAAGTGTCCTTCCCTGTGTGTTTTTTTTTATAAATTTTGAATGGAAGTATATTTTATTAGATATCACAATGGTTAGTCAAGCTATTTTGGGGGGTCTGTCCATTTGGAAAACATTTTCCAGCCCTTTACTCTGAGGTCATGTCTATCTTTGTTCCTGAGATGTGTTTCTTGTATGCTGTAGAATAATGGATCCTGTTTTCGCATCCATTCAGCTAGCCTGTCTCTTTTTATTGGGGATTTGAGTCCATTTATGTTGAGAAATATTAATGACCAATGACTGTTAATTTCTGTTATTGTTAGGTAGTAGTAGTAGTAGTAGTAGTAGTAGTAGTAGTAGTAGTGTGTCCCTTATTTGGTTTTCTCTGGTGTAAAAATAATTCCTGTGTTTTCTTGAGTGTTGTTAACCTACTTAGGTTAAGAATTTTCCCTCAAATATTTTCTGTGAGAGGTGCATTTGTGGATAGATATTGTTTAAATTTGGCTGTGATGTTGAATATCTCTACCTATGGTGATTGAGAGTTTTGCTAATTAAAGATGTCTAGGCTGGCCTCTATTTGAATATCTGTTGAAAAGGAAAGTATAATTCTTGTATGTTTATAGGCATTTCTCTCTTTAGGTTGGGGAAATTTTCTTTGATGATTTTGTTGAAAATGTTTTCTGACCTTAGAACTGGGTTTCTTCACCTTCTTTTATTCCTATTAATCTTATGTTAGGTCTTTTCATAGTATCTACATATCTGGGATGTTTTGTGTCAGGAATTTTTTAATTTAACAATTTCTTTAACTGATATACCAATTTCTTCTATTGTATCTTCTACACCTGAAATTCTCTCATCCATCTTCTGTATTCTGTTGGTGATCCATCTCCAGGATTCCCTCAGTTTGTGTTTTCTTTATTGCTTCTATTTCCATGTCAGTTCTGGAACAGTTTTATTCATTTCCTTTACCTATTTAATTTATTTTCCTAGATTTATTTTAACTTATTCACTTTGCATGCTGCTCACTGACCAACTCCAGGGTAGCCCCCCCACCCCGTACAACTTCCTCCTATCTGCCCCCTTCCTTCTCTTCTGAGTGACTGGTGCCTCACTACATATCTCCATATCCTGACACATCAGAAATTTGAGGCTAGGTGCATCCTCTCTCACTGAGGCCAGACAAGGAAGTACATCTAAAAGAACAGATCCAACAGACAGGCAACATCTTTGGGAATAGCCCTCATTTCAGCTTTTCAGGACCCACACGAAGACCAAGCTGCACATCAGTTACACTTGAGGAGAAAGGACTAGGTCCCACCCATGTATGTTATTTGCTTGGTGGTTCAGTGTCTAATAATCCCAAAGGTCCAGGTTAGTTGATTCTGTTGGTTTTCTGGTGAAGTTCCTATCCATTTGGGCTGTGATCCTTCCTCCTTTTCTTCCATAAGAGTCTTCAAGCTCCATCCACTGTTAGGCTGTGGGTGTGTGCATATGTCTGAGTCAGGTGCTGAGAGGAGCCTTTCAAAGAATGACCATGCAAGACTCCTGTCTACTATCATTAATAGTGTCAGAGATTGATGCTTACCCATGGGATGGGTCTCAAGTTGGACCAATTATTACTAGACTAATACCTCAGTCTCTGCTCCAGCCTTCATCCCTTCATTTCTTGTAGACAGGATAAATGTTGGAACAAAAATAAGGTGGATGGGTTGGTGTCCCTGTCGCTGGGGTTCCTGCCTCTCTATCAGAGGTGGCCACTTCAGGCTCCATATACACACTGCTGTGAGTCACAACTACAGTCATCACCCATTGGTTTTTAAAGTCTTTATTATTGTAGTTCTCTGTCTCATCCTGGAGATGACCCCTACCTCCTCACCTCTGTCAATTGGAGATTTCCATTCATTCTCATGGCCATTTGGCCATCCCTCCTGTTAAACTCTAACCTGATCCTGAGCCTCCCCATTCCCATTCCCATTCCATCTTCTACCCAGTTCCCTCCCTCCATCTGCCTCTTATCACTATTTTATTTCCCCTTCTAAGTGAGATTCAAGCATCCTCAATCCTGTATTGTGAGGCTAATATCCATTTATAAGTGAGTATATATCATGCATGTCCTTTTGGTACTGGGATACCTCACTCAGGATAATATTCCCAAGATCCATCCGTTTGCTTGCAAAATTCATGAAGTCTTCATTTTTAATGGCTGAATAATATTCCATTGTGTAGCTGTACCACATTTTCTGTATTCACTATTCAGTTGAGGAACATCTGGCTTGTTTCCAGTTCCTGGCTATTATGGATAAAGCTGCTATGAACATAGTTGAGCAAATATCTGGTAGCATCTTTTATATATATGCCCAGGAAAGGAATAGCTGGGTCTTGAGTTAGAACTAATCCGATTTCTGAGAATCCACCAAATTGTTTTCCAATGTGGTTGCACAAATTTGCACTCCTACCTGCAGTGGAGGAGTGTTCCCCTCACTCCACATCCTCAACAGCATGAGTTTTTATATGACCTATTCTGACAGTGTAAGATGGAACCATGGAGTTGTTTTTGATTTGCATTTACCTGATAACTAAGGATTTTGAACATTTCTTTAAGTGTATCTAGGCCATTTGATATTCCTCTGTTGAAGGAATGGATATAGGTTCATAAATGTGTGTAATACTTTCTGACCACATACATTCTTCTGCTCTCTTTTGTCTCCTTCCACACTCACTGCACACATTCAGTTCCCACCCAACCTTAATACTGTTTTGTACTGCTTTTGCTTTTGCTTTTGCTTTGTGACTCATGAGTTTAACTGAGGTCTCCCTTGTGACCATAGGTGTGGAACTATCCACTAGATCCTAAGGAACTCAGAAGTGGCAACATCATGAAAGATAGTAACTTTCCCCAGTGGTCCCCACCTACCACTACCTTCCTTGGGAAAAGTGCCATTAACCTCATCCTGACTTACAACTGAATTTTTACATGTTCAGCCTTGTGTAGACTCTGTTAGACAACCAGGCTTCTGTGAATTAATGAGTACCATGTCTATGTCATACCAGTTAGATAGTGTTTCATGGCCTTGATTCCCATAACCTGGCTCTTATATTCTGTCCACTACTCCTGTGATGTTTCTTGAGCCTTGCGGGGGGGGGGGGGGGCAGCCATATAGACTTAAAGATGGTTTAAGAATAATTACTCAACAGTCATTTGTTCTCAGCACTTTGAATAGCTATGAATTGTGGGAATATGTGTAAGAAACCTACAAATTTATTGTGAACAATGGATGAGGGAGAGTGAATGTACTTGAAATAACAGACATGAGGGGAATGCCCAGGAATGTCGCCATTATCTCTGTGGGAAAGATAAAAGCCTGGGAGGAATATTCTTGTATCTTTTCATGTGACCAAAGAAAAGATAAAACATAACTCCAGGTATATTCATTCTTCCTATGTACTTGCATTTGCTTAAACTTAGATGACCGTAAATGTCACCTCATGTTTTGATTACTTTTGCAATGAAAATTTCAAGTGATCAGTTTATACTACTCAAGTTCAAATACCTGAAGTCCTCCTGGTTAGCCACTCATATTTGGGGCATTTCCTTTGACATGTGGAGACTGATGCTGACAAGAATGGATGGACAATGAATCTTGATCCACTATCAGTTATTGCAAAGAAAAACTTTTTAATCAATGCTGAGGACATAAACTAATGGGCACACATTTAAATATTCAGCATGAACATAACCATTCAACAAAACAAAAGAATTGGGCTCTCCAATATTATCTGCCATTATCTATGGGCTTTTGACAAGATCCACAATTCTGAACATAAACTCCTTCAACAGAGTGAACATCAGACTCAATGAGAAAGCAGTCATCCATATTAATAACAGTTCTTCCACTGTAGTACCAGTAAATACACCTTTATTAGCACGTTGGTAATATAGTAGGAAAGATTCAAAGCCTATTTTTGAAGATTTTTAGACACTAGCTACCTGTCTAGCAAGTCTGGCATTATGAAAGATGAGACTTTGGAGGGACAAATTCTAGCATGGTTTCCCTGTATTCAGCAACCCGCTGTCTCCTCTTATGTAGTCCTCATCTTTGAAACCACTTAATATTAAATTAGCACATCTTTCTGGCTCCTCTTGACAAGTTATTCGATGCCCCTTATAAATATAATCATGTTTCTATCATTCAGGCAAATACCAGGGATAAAAAATGAGATAAAAATTTCACAAAGGGGCTTAAGAGAATGCTCAGTGGTTAATAACCCCTATGGCTCTTCCAGATATCCTAAGTTTCTAGCACCCATGTCAGAAATCTGATAACCATCTACAAATCTAGTTCCAGGATTCCTTCAAGCTTCTGTTATCAATAGGTACCTGCACCCTGTATACATATGCACATATAGACACACATGTGCACACAATTAAAAACAAATCTTAGAAATAAAGAACACATCAAAGAAAAGCAAAGTTATTTTGTTTCCCATTTAAACCAATTTGCTTTAGATAGCCATGATGCAATATATCATTTAATTTTTATTATTTTATTTACATTTCAAGTGCCATCCCTTTCCTTGTTTCCCCTCTGAAAATCCCCTATAGCATACCCTCTCCTCCTACTTCTATGAGGGTGTTCCCCGACCCAGCCACCCACTCCTGCTTCCCTGTCCTAGCATTCTCCTACACTGGAGAATCAAGCCTTCAAAGGACCAAGGGCCTCTCCTCTCATTGATGTCCAACAAGGCCATCCTCTGCTACATATGCAACTGGAGCCATGAGTCCCTATATGGTAGACAGATAACAAAAAAGAAGACATGGGTCCAAACGTCCTGATATCCTTTTCAGGGCTATACTTGGTGAACTCACTTCCTCTCATTCAGCCTCCCAAATGTTCAGCAGTCTGGTCACATCACCAGCAATTAAAGACCAAGTTTTCACAAGGCCCACAGAATTCAGTAAGGGCTTATACAGGCTCACAGAGACTGAAGCAGCAATCATGGAACCTGCATTAATGTTGTTGTGGTGTATCTTAATGTTATTGTGGGACTCCTAAGAGTGAAAGGGGGATATCTCTTACTTTTTTGCTTGTTCTTGGGACCTCTTTCTTCTTTCTGGTGGCACCAGAGCAGAAGAGCTGATGGCCTGACCAACTCAGCTTTTATTCAGGCCCAGATCTAGAGCTCTTAGTTGGCAGATCCCAACATCCACCCAATCTATGAACTGTATGAATGGACTGGTCCTGCAGATTCAAAGATGAAGGATCTGTGACACACGGAAGCTCCCATAGCAATAGGTTTGTTTGAGTTTGGGTTTGGGTTTGGTACTTTTTTTCCCCTTTCAGGGAGGGAGTTTGCAAGGGTCTACTGCAGATAGGAAGGGATGGGAAGATGAGTGGTTTGGGTGTATGATGTGAGATTCACAAAGAATCAGTAAAAAGTTGAAAACAATTTTAGTGGTCTCGCAAATTTTTAAAAGAAATTGACATGCATTAATAAAGTATCTTTCCCTCATTATTATAACATTACAGGGTTTGGGCTGGAACAGCATGGAGCAAATTGCCATTTGTCAATAGTAAGTATTGCCAACAAGGCTTATAATTCTTAATAGTGACAAAAATCTCACAGCTACAATAATTTCCACATTTATTTGCATCATGGTGTACTTCTTCCTCTGTTCCATTCTACATTTACGCTATACTCTATACTTACCAGTGATGTAATATAGCAGGGCACAGTTAAGGGATGGCACATTGTGCTGCACATCAGATTCCTAATAACAAAATTTCAAGATTAAATAGCCAAAGTCATTTGCATTAGTTTACCAGTTCTCAGGAAGTATCACAAATGCCATTGAATTTTCCTCCTAAACACCTCATGCCTTTTTCCATTCCCAGTGAAATCTTAACTCTTTCCTATTCTCCCAGATGAGAGGCCTAATTGTAATTGTATGATTTGTTTATTTCCCTCTCAATATTTCCATTTTTGGAGGTTCATCTCACATTGGTTATAGTTGTGTACATCACAATGTATAGACATAAGATCACCACCAAATGATGAACAATTCTCAGGATTGCAGCATAGGCCATACACCAGTGCTGCTGATGCCTTGTGAGGGATGTTGTCTTCCCTGGTTGTTGGACCTCCTCTTAGAAAAAAACTCTCCTTTCCTGATTCTGAGAATTCCTCCTTACTCTTTCTCAGGGATTTTGGTTTGGGTTTTTTTTTTCAAGTACGCTTGTAAACTTGGTTATTCAATTTCAGCTTTTGAATGTTTAATAGTATCAAGGATTTTACTTTCCAAGAGGAGACTACAATTCTTTAATAAGAAAACTATTTCTGCCTCATTGCTTCGTTTCATGTTTTCTAAAGGTCCAGATATTCATAAGCACATTGACTTTCTTTTTTGATGAGCCTATCTACACAAATGGGAGTCTGATTTTGGAGTACACATGAAGTTAAGTTTTGCAGAATATTCTAACTACTTCAATTCAAAGACATAAATTTCCATCTTATACTTTCTTGGTGTTTTTTTTTTTCTTGGCGAGTAAGTATTTTTAAAAAACTCAGCTCTTTTGGATTTATTGCTTATCCATTAATTGGTATAGTTCTGAATTCCACCTTGCCACTGGAGTGTGGGAACACCTCTTGGGCAGCTGAAACATGGAGTTATTAGACTGCATTTACCCTATGATATTGGAAAAGCAAACCTAAGATGTGGAAGGTTGACTTGTGGTTCCCTGAACCCTAGGCATCCACTTTTCACTGGAAATTGCTCAGAGGAGTTGACAATGGAGGGTCAGAGATCCACAGGCCAGTGATGAGGAACCTGAGATGGAGAGGGCTCCAAAACTCCTGGACATCCTGTCACTTCTGGGTCACCAGGAGTTGGAAATGGAGTTGGGTCCATCTAACTGACAAATGTGGGATGAGGGGGTGGGGAACTCTGGCTTAGATCCTCAATGATGTCAAGGTCTTGTTCACCAATTTATGATATGCCAGTAAATAAAGTCATGGGTCATTTGCTGAGGGAAGGAGACAGGCAGGAATTCTGGGTCCCTGGAAGAGGAAGAAGATATACAAGGAAGGAGAGTGGAATTTGCCTTACTTGGGAGAGAACTGGGGAACCATGTAAGATCTCATTCCTTTATTCAAAAGATATTTAATCTCTGGTCCACCCTGAGGAGTTGGTATGTACTCAATTTCCTTGATATCCCTTCCAGAGAGGGAAGCTTATTGGCTAACCCCTCAGGGCTTCTAGATACCTCATTAGCATAAAGAACTCTGTAGGAAATGTGGTCACCTGACAGGGGCCTGGTCAGAAGCAGGTGGACCTCCTAAAATCTGCTCTGTGTTCCCAGGGTTCCAACCTATTCAACTTTACCAAATGCCTTGCCTCATACCACTGCCCCACAAATTGACAATAAGCTTGGGTGAGTAACCAGACAATATCTGATTTGACTTAAGGCCCACTCCAAGAGTTGGAACCTATACCTGGCACTGCTTGAGAGTGACCAAATTCCAGAGACAAGATTGCCCAGAGACCAAATATGACCTAAAAATTAGAGGCAGTAAAACAACTCCTAATGATATTATCCACTCATCATAGATCAGTGCCTTGCTCAGCCATACATCAGAGAAGCTTGGCCTTCCAGCAAATAAGAACAAATTCAAAGAGCCACAGCCAGACATTGTACAGAGAAATACAGAGATTGGAACACACAGCATTAAATGGGCCACACCAATTCTCTCCCTTTAGTGCAGAAAATATCTGCAGCACTTGCTGCATCCCTTTATTAGCAAACCACTTATGTGATGATTCTTCCTACACTCAAAGTCCTGAGTTCTAGTAACATTACATCCTCTTTGGAGGACTTTAATACAACCTCTAGTCTCTGAGCTTTAATTTGATTCTTGCTTCTCTAACTCATTGTAACTATTCAACTCAAATACCTAGCAAATGCAGGTTTTGAGAGCGGACTTCATTCATACAATCAGAATGTAAAACAGTAAACTTCTGAATACTAAATATTAAATAAACAAACAAACAAACAAACAAATAAAAAAGTAAATCCATGGATTGGTGCCACCCCCTCCTTGATTAACATAATCAATTAAATCTTCCTTACACATTGCTTGAGGACTGTCTACCCTGTGATATCATTGAAATTATAACAGGATTGATGCACAAGTAAACTCCCAGCAAGTATGGTTGCATACACATGACCTCCACAGGACCAAATTAAACAAAATTCCTAGATTGAAAAGGAGAAGTAGACAGAAAGTCCCACTCCTAAACAAGAAGCTATTTGTAATCAATATGTTCTGGGAAGAAAAAAGTAACCAGTTTTTTTCAATGAAACAGACATTACACACATTTTTAATATTTTATGTGCAAAATTATGAAATAAATTATACAAATCAAGTCAGTTAGTTACAAATCTGCCACATTTTTCAAACAAACTTGAGCAAATTTGCTTTAATAACATTAACTCACAAAATACTGTCACATCCAAGTGGTTTGTATGGTTTCAGGGTTAAAATCTCAAGAGAATGGTCTGCAGTACAGGGATATTCCTTTAGGACTTCTTGAGATATTATAACTGTGCTGTGTGGTGGACATAATTAAGACTGATCTTACATCATCTTTAATTTTCACTCTCTGAACCCCAACACAATTCTTATATATTTATAAACTCTGAGACCTCCACCATGAAGCAAATCCTTCACTAAAAACTTGGTAAGCTCAAGGAAAAGAGGGTTGTTTTTTTTTTACCTGAGGCCTTTTTTTAATACTAAAAGATTTTATTTCTCTGAAATTTAATAATTTTTATCTTCTTAGATTTTAACTCGTCCACATTATTAATAGCTCTTCCCGTAAGTGAATTGCATCTAAAAGCAGAATGAGACAGATTTTCTGTGATTTTCTGGCAGAATAACTTTGTACAGGAAAGATTACAAAAATTCTGTGATAACACAGGCCTATACATTGAACCTTATTTTTTTCTTTACTTTACTATAGAAATTGCATTTAGTTATTACAACAGTGAAATTTCTGCTGACTACCTCTGGTTACTTTGATTATGGAAAAACAAGCCCATTTTGAGTATCAAATTAGTATGATTAGTCAATATATTCTACTGCAACATTAATTACAGGAAACAGACTTTTAAAGTAAAACAAAATTTAGTTCCCTAAATTTTCCTAGAATTTATATTTCTCTACTCAAGTATTAAAAACTGATGTGTACTGGTAAGTTGGTTTTATTAGTATGTGCTGGAAAAAATCATATAGTATTTTGAGGAACAACAAAGATATAGAGACAAAAATACCTATTGCTTAAGTTGTTGATGTTGCATCTTTCCTTATAGACTCTTAATGCACTGATCATACATACAAAGCAGAGTTCTCTCAAGATTGTAACTAAGAAGCTGGGCGTGGTGGCGCACGCCTGTAATCCCAGCACTTGGGAGGCAGAGGCAGGTGGATTTCTGAGTTTGAGGCCAGTCTGGTATACAGAGTGAGTTCCAGGATAGCCAGGACTACACAGAGAAACCCTGTCTCAAAAAAAAAAAAAAAAAAAAAAAAAACGATAGTAACTAGGATGCAGGAATAGGGGCACTGATTCTAGGCAATGTATCTAGGATTGGAATTAAACTGCTTCATATATTTCCTTTCATAGAAGCATGTAACAACTAATCCCCAGAATGTTTGGGATTTCATTAGGAAAATTTTCAAATACATTTACAAACCAAAGCAGTAAAGATTGTGCACCACATTTGGGTGGATTTGGCTACACAGTGTAGATAAATCATAATACAGCAAATTAGATTAGTATGGTCTGAAAAGTTGAATTAAACTTTTACTGAGTAGTGTTGCTTCTAAAGTGTTCCTTACTAAAAAGAAGAGAAAGAAAAAGAATTAAATACCTGGGAAAAAAATCTCAATGGGAATAATGCTAGAATCATGGTTATTGTTTAAAGGAAACAAGAGTGATAATCGAGGAACATTTAATTCTTCATTCTAAGGTGATGTAATTGAAGATGAATTGCCATACAGCCCTTAGTTTTTGTGATCTTTTGTCATCTCTACTATTTGTTAATTTAACATGAATTTATTACTAATGCCTGTATATTTAATTATTTACATCTTCTGAGACAAAGTCTCATGCATTAAAGACTAGTATCCAGTCATTCTGAGGCTGAGGGTGATCTTGAACTTGCAATCTCCCTGACTCTACCTCATGCGTGCTATAATGTGAAATGTACACTATAATGCCTTATTTCTGAGGTTCTGGGGATGGAATCTACAGCTTCATGTAGGATAAGCACTCATTCTACCAAATGAGCTATATCTCATCTTTCTATGATTATTTTCTAAAATTTTTATCCTCTAAAACAACAAATAAAATTTCTTACTCATATTGCATAATAATTGATTTAAGTGTATATAAATAAACCAAAAAATGAATGCTAGAATTGTGTGAAGCCAATAAAATAAATTTGGGTACACTAAATCTATATGATATCTTTATATACATATAGAACTTTAAAGTGTAAAATATATCTTTTACCCTTTTAGTACACCCCAGGATTACTAAAAATATTTGTGTAAATTTCAAAGATGTTCACTTTATAAGGATAAAAAGAATCCCAAAAGTACAGAAAACATTACAGAGACAGTAAAGACAATGGGTTGTGTTTGCAGGATAAATAATTCTACTACACAAATCATTATTATTATTATTATTATTTAAATGAGGAAATGGTCAACTGTTGCAATCTGACATCTTAATCACTTGTCAACAGAGAAACTGAAGATGACTGAGGACAACTACTCCTTGACAACAGAGTTCATCCTCATAGGATTCTCAGATTATCCAGACCTGAAGGTACTTCTGTTCCTGGTGTTCTCTGCCATCTATCTGGTCACTATGGTGGGGAATCTCGGGCTGGTGGCCTTGATCTACATGGAACCTCGTCTCCACACACCCATGTACATCTTTCTGGGCAACCTGGCTCTGATGGACTCCTGCTGCTCCTGTGCCATCACTCCCAAGATGCTAGAGAACTTCTTTTCTGTGGACAGAAAGATTTCCCTCTATGAATGCATGGCACAGTTCTACTTTCTCTGTCTTGCTGAAACTACAGACTGCTTTCTTCTGGCAGCAATGGCCTATGACCGCTATGTGGCCATATGCAACCCACTGCAGTACCACAGCATGATGTCGAAGCAGCTCTGCCTTCAGATGACCATAGGAGCCTACATGGCAGGACACATACATTCCATGATTCACATAGGGTTCTTGTTCAGGTTAACATTCTGCAGGTCTCATACAATCAATCACTTCTTTTGTGATGTCCTTCCACTATTCAGACTCTCATGTGCTGACCCTTATATCAATGAACTGATGATACTCATCTTTTCTGGTTCAGTTCAAACCTTTTCCATTATTATAGTCCTGATATCATATTTGTGCATCCTTTATACTATATTCACAATGAAGTCCAGAGAGGGAAGAAGCAAAGCTTTATCTACATGTGCATCCCACTTTCTGTCTGTGTCAATATTCTATGGGTCTCTTCTCTACACATATATTCGACCAAGTTCAATCAATGAAGGAGATGGAGACATACCTGTTGCTATTTTTTATACTCTAGTAATTCCTTTATTAAACCCCTTTATTTATAGTCTAAGAAATAAGGAAGTAATTAATGTGATTAAAAAAACCATGAGCAAGGGATGATTTAATAATATTTTGAAACAAGTATCTTCTCCCTTGAACAATTTATTTACACCAGATACTATAATTCTCTAAAACTACTTGTACAAAGAAAGTTGAAATTGATTTTAAAAACCTGTTAATGTATTAAACTGTTTGATTCTAATTATTTTGAATAGAAATATGCTGCTCTAATATACTTCTTATATTTGACGAACTGAAACCAATTTGAACTGCTAAGTCTATTCATAAATATGACAGGTTTTGACATATCCAACAAAATTAAAGGATAACATTTATTGTATAAATAAGGTAATGTTCACCTTAATGCAGTCAAATTTCTTGATTCCAAAATATATCCTGTACAAATCTCAGGAATGTTTCTTTTGTTTGTTTGTTTGCTTGCTTGCTTGCTTTTTGTTTTCTTTTCCTCAGGAAGATTTCAAGTTCCCAAATATAAGTCTTTTATTTCATCATACCATTGTTGTGCAACAAACAGAGTTTGTAAGTAATGCTTATTTCATCATACTTTAGCTCTTTAAGATACTATGTATGTGTGAACATTAACTCACACAGAGTGTATTGTATCTCATTAAGAGGCTTTCACATTTGGTATGTATAATTTTAATCTCATCCTATGAAGGTAACTATGTATTCTAAGGGCATGTTAACATGAAGTTTAGAATGGTGCTCTTTCCTGTAAAATTCCTAAGGACATTATTTTTTCAGGTAATTATTTGTTCAGCAATACAGCATTTCATCTACTAAATATATTCATTAACAAAAATTTCTGCTATGAATACTAATTCTTTAGTTTGTGTGATTAAAGTAACAAAAAACTGTCACTAACTACTGGTATGCTCAGAGCAAAAATACAAGACAGAAGTGTTATGTTCAAGTAATTCATGAGGAAGGAAATTAGTCGATTTAACCCCATTTAGTCTTTAAGCAATTTTACAAGTATAAAACAAGTATAACTTCTTGTAAACATCATATTTGCTAGGCAATATATGAGACTTGATACATAGCACATGCCAAATAGCTGGTTACTTTTTAATTGCTTTGCTTAAATAAAAATATCATACTTGGAAATATTGAATAGATTGTGCAATCTGATCCTAACAAGTCCAATGATTCTGTGATATGAATCAATACTGTCCTTTTTCTTATTTGTATTTCACTATATGGAAATACATTGCCTCTACTAATTATTAAATAATACCATATTCACACTGTAACTTAAAGATGAAAAACATCAGGCTGGCAATGAAACAGAAGTTAGAATAGAATCTATGTTTATAAAAATGAGTGTGCCAGTGGTAGCGGTATTTGAGCAAAGAGTGAGATAAAGCTAATCAAACTATGGGAGATAAGTTTGGGGCACAGGGTGGTAGTAAACCCTCTGGATCTAAAGTGAATTAAAAGGATCAAATATGGAATCTTCCTAGAAACAGGGCAAGATGGTTGTATCTCTCAGGAAATTGATCTGACAATTGACTTAATGGGAAAGAATTGGAATGAGAAAAACTTCAAGAATTCATATGCTGGGAAATGTGAGTGTAACAGTCGACAAAAGGAGATAATAATAATATCTTTTTACACATAAATGATATTATAGAAAAGTGAATCAAACATTGTCATTGTAGGATAATAAGATGAAGTCCCCTGCCAATTCCTGTCTAAGCCTACCAGTGTTTCACCACACTTCCAGAACAGTGCCCTGCATATTTGTACATTTGGTAGTCCAGAATACTTTCAATTTCTTAACTAATATGGAACAGGTGTACTGTTGTTGCTTTTGAATTCATTTATTTTTAGCATTAAATTCTTATGAGGACTACTGAAAAAGCTAACCACATATACAAAAGCTTATGTGGATGTGCATCAACAAAAAGATTGAGGAGCTTTGAATTAGATCCATAGCTTTTTATTTTATATTATTTATTTTATATTATTTATTATATTATTTTTCCTGTTCCCCAATTGCTCCCTCATCTGTCAGTAAAGAAAGACATGGGCTAATTGCTTGGCAAAAGGTACAGGCAGGACCTCCAGAGGCAGTCAAAGAAACTCACAATAAGAGAGACACAGTTCATGATAGATCTGGTAGAAAAGTTGAGCAGACATGTGTATTTTGTTGAGAAATTTGTATCTGTAATTGCTAGAGAAACTCTTGTTTATGTATGTTATAGGAAGAAGAGATAATAAGAACATTATTTGTCTCTCATTCAAGACTCATTGATCTATCTGGAAACCCTGGGAAATTTATGATTAGTTAGCCAGTTATTGCAAAGAAGAAAGCTGAGCATTTTATGAGGCTTATTCTGAAGCTACATACTAGTGGAAAGTACTACAAAATAAAATAAAATACTTGTAAACTAGACTCAAGATCTCAACAAATGGTCACTCACTATGACCAAGCTGACCTTGTTGTACTTAGGCAAGGATGGTGTAACATATGTACTGCAATGAACATACTTGTTGCATGTAACTTTGCTCTATTCGCCTTTGCTCCAGGATTAACTGCACTATTAGCCCCTACCTGTCCTTGCCCATCTATAGGAGCTGCTTGTGTGGACATTCCATTATGAGATCTCACATGTCTGCTCAACTTTTCTACCAACTGGGGAACAGGACTTAAGCATCAAAACTGTCCCTACACAAACTATAACATCTAAATAAACTCAAGAGGAAATAAAAGACTAATCTTAATAGACACCGAAAAACTTTTATGAAACCACAGCATCCATTTATGCTGAAAGACCTGAAGAAAGTAGAAGTAAAAAAAATACATTTAAATCCAAAAAGGATTATAAATATTGACTCCATAACCTGTGTTATATCAAAATGGAGAATAAACAAAGCATTTTTACTAAAATTATCAACTAGATGTGGAGATATACAGTCTTTATTATTATTCAGCATAATTCTAGGAGTCTTAGCACTAAGACAATGAAACCAAGGGATATAAGTAGAAAAGGAGGCAGAATATCTTTATTTGTAGATGATAAGATTTGGTACATAAGAGACTCAAACCTCTATCAGGAAACTCTTAGACCTGATCATGAATGCTTTAAGCAAAGTGCCAGGATATAAAATTAACAGCCCATGCTCTCTTTCTTATCTGAATACAGCTTTTAACTTTTTATATATGCACATTTGTGGAAGTCCGTGTGAGTATAGGTTGTGCCCTGAGTATTTTAT
Source organism: Apodemus agrarius (assembly GCA_964023405.1). Taxonomy (NCBI): domain Eukaryota; kingdom Metazoa; phylum Chordata; class Mammalia; order Rodentia; family Muridae; genus Apodemus; species Apodemus agrarius. The sequence goes on from OZ030018.1 coordinate 40,783,971, forward strand.
CTTAGCCATTCTGATTGGTGTAACATGGAATCACGGGGCCATTTTGATTTGCATTTCCCTGATGGCTAAGGATGTTGAATATTTCTTTAGATGCTTTCTTGGCCATTCAAGAATCCTCAGTTGAGAATTCTTTGCTAAGTTCTGTACCCCATTTTTTAATTGGTTCATTTAGTTTTCTTGAGTCTAACTTGTTGAGTTCTTTGTATATTATAGATATTAACCCTCTGTCAGATGTAGGGTTGGCAAAAAAAATAAATCCCAATCTGAAGGTTGCTTTTTATCCTATTGAGAGTGTTCTTTGCATTACAGAAGCTTTTCAACTTCATGGGGTCCCATTTGTCAGTTGTCAGATTTTAGAACCTGAGCCATTGGTGTTCTATTTAGGAAATTTTCCCCTGTGCCTATATATTCAAGACTCTCTCCAAGTTTCTCTTCTATTAGACTCAATACACCTGGTTTTATGTTGAGGTCCTTGATCCATTGGGTGTTGAACTTTATACAAAGAGATAAAAATGGACCAACTTGCATTCTTCTACATGCAGACTGCCAGTTATACCGTCACCATTTGTTGAAAATGTTTTTCTTTTAGCTTCTACATTGTTTGGCTTCTTTGTCAAGGATCATGTGTGGGGGGTTATTTTTGGGTCTTCAATTCTATTACATTGATCTACCTGTCTGTCTGTATACCAATGCCATGTGGATTTTATCACTATTGTCCTGGAGTACAGTTTGAGGTCAGGGAAGTTCTTTTATTGTTGGTATTTGGTTTTGCTATTCAAGAGTTTTTGTTATTGCAGATGATGTTGATAATTGCTCTGTCACTGTGAAGAATTGAGTTGGAGGGGATTGCACTGAATATGCAGATTGCTTCTGGTAAGATGGCCATTTTTACTGTTAGTGCTACTGATCCATGAGCATGGGAGAGCTATCTTTTGAGATCTTCTTCAATTTCATTCTAAAGAGACTTGAAGTTCTCATACAGATCTTTCACTTGCTTGGTTAGAGTCACACCAAGATATTTTATATTACTTGTGACAAGTGTGAAGGGTGTTGTTCCCCTAAATTCTTTATCAGCCCATTCATCCATTGTGTAGAGAAGGCTACCAATATGAGTTAATCATATATCCAAGTACTTTCCTGAAGTTGTTTTATGAGTTGTAGGCATTCTCTGTAGATTTTTTGGTGTTACTTATACATACTTTCATATCATCTGCAAATAATGATACCTTCACTTCTTCCTTGCCAATTAGTTTCCCTATGACCTCACTTTTTGTCTAAATGCTGTACCTAGAATTTGAAGTACTCTATTGAATAAGTAGGAAGAAAGTATGCAGCCTTGTCTTGTCTATGTGTTTGCTTCACATAGACATCACATGAAGCAATGGGATTGCTTCAAGTTTCTCTCCATTTAATTTGATGTTGGCTGTTGGTTTGCTGTATATTGCTTTTAATATGTCTAGTTATGGACTTTGAATTCCTGATTTTTCCAAGGCTTTTAACATGAAGGGGTTTTCAGCAACTAATGAAATGATCATGTGATTATTTTCTTTGAGTTTGTTTATATAATGAATTATGTTGCTGGATTTCTATATATTGAACCATTCCTGCATCCCTGGAATGAAGCCTACTTGATCATGGTGAATTATCTTTTTGATGTATTCTTGAGTTCAGTTTTGAGAATTTTATTGAGCATTTTTGCATTGATATTCATAAGCAAAATTGGTCTGAATTTCTCTTTTTTGTTGGATCTTTGTATGGTTTAAGTATCAGCATAACTATGGCTTCATAGAACAAATTAGGTAGTGTTCCCTTTGTTTCTATTTTATGTAATAATTTGAGAAGTACTAGGGCTCCTTGGAAGGTATGTTAGAATTCTGCACTAAAACCATTTGGCTCTGGGCTTTTTTTCCAGACATTTAATGACTTCTTCTATTTCCTTAGGAGTTATAGGATTGTTTAGATAGTTTATCTATTTCTGATTCAATTTTGTTACCTGGTAACTATCTAAAAAGCATCCATTTCTCTAGATTTTCCAGCTTTGTAAAATATGGGCATTTGTAGTAGGGTCTGATGATTATTTGAATTTCCTCAGTTTTATTTGTTATGTCTCCCTTTTCATTTCTGATTTTGTTAATTTGGATACTTTTTGACTGAGGGTTTATCTACCTGGTAGATTCTCTCAAAGTACCAGCTCTTAGTTTTGTGGACTCTTTCTATAGTTCTCTTTGGATGATTTCTTCCCTGCATTTGATTATTTTCTGCCATCGACTTCTCTTGAGTGTGTTTGCTTCTTTTTGTTCTAGAACTCTCAGAAGTGCTGTCATGTTGCTAGTGTAGGATCTCTCCAATTTCTTTTGGAGGCACTCAGTACCATGAATTTTCCTCTGAGCACTGCTTTCATTGTGTCCCATAACTTTTGGTATGCTGTGCCTTAATTTTCATTAAATTGTAGAAAGTCTTTAATTTCTTTCCTTATTTCTACACTGACAAAGTTATCCATTGAGTTGAGAGCTGTTGATTTTCCATGAATGTATGGGATTTATGTTGGTTTTGTTGTTATTGAAGTCTAGCCTCAATCCTTGGTGATTAGATAGAACACATGGGATTATATCAATCCTCTTGTACGTGTTGAGGTTGTTATATGTCTAATTACATGGTCAATTTTGGAGACATTACCATGAGGTGCTAAGAGAAGAAGGTATATTATTTTTATTTTAGGGTGAAATGTTCTGTAGATACCTGTTAAATCCATTTGATCATGAACTTCTGTAGATTTCACTGTGTTTCTGTTGAGATTTTGTTTCAATGACCTTTCCACTGGTGAGAATGGGGTGTTGAAGTCTCCCACTATTATTTGTGAGATTCAATGTGTGCTTGGAGCTTTGGTAAAGTTTTGTTGTTGCTGTTGTTTTTGTTTTGTTTTGTTTTTAACAAATGTGGTTACCTTTGCATTTGGGGCATATATATTCAGAATTGAGAGTTCATATTGGTGGATTTTTCCTTTGACGAGTATGAAGTGTCCTTCCCAATAACTTTTGATAACTTTTGGTTGAACGTCTCTTTTATTGGACATTAGAATAGCTAATCCAGCTTTTCTCTTGGGACCATTTGCTTGGAGACCATTTTCCAGGCTTTACTCTGTGTTAGTGTCCGTCTTTGTCACTGAAGTGTGTTTTCTGTATACATTAAAATGCTTGGTCCTGTTTTCTTTTTTTTTTTAATTTTTATTTTCTATATTCTATGTTTACATTCCAAAGGCTTTCCCCTTTCCCAGTTCCCCCCACCACCATATGTCCCATAATTCCTCTCCCCCCAACTATTCCCCAATCATTCCCCCTCCCCCCATGGTTTCTCTACAAAACTGGATCCAGTCTTTACAGGCGCAGGGTCCTCTGCTTTCTTCTTCTTGGGAATCATTTGACTTGCTAATTGTGCCTTGAGTATTTAGGGCTTCTGGGCTCATTAATATCCACTTATCAGTGATTGCATTTCATGTGTATTCTTTTGTGACTGGATTAACTCGCTTAGGATGATATTTTCCAGGTCTAACCATTTACCTACAAATTGCATGAATTCATTATTTTTAATTGCTGAGTAGTATTCCATTGTATAAATATACCACATTTTCTGTATCCATTCCTCCTTTGAGGGATATTTGGGCTCCTTCCAATTTCTGGCTATTATAAACAAGGCTGCTATAAACATAGTGGAGCATGTGTCTTTATTGTATGCAGGGGAATCCTCTGGGTATATGCCCAGGAGTGGTATGCCAGGGTCCTCTGGAAGTGATATGCCCAATTTTCTGAGGAACCGCCAAACTGATTTTCAGAGCGATTGTACCATTTTGCAATCCCACCAACAGTGGAGGAGTGTTCCTCTTTCTCCACATCCTCGCCAGCACTTGTTGTCTCTCAAGTTTTTAATCTTAGTCATTCTGACTGGTGTGAGGTAGAATCTCAGGGTTGTTTTGATTTGCATTTCCCTGATGACTAATGATGTTGAACATCTCTTAAGGCGTTTCTCGGCCATCCGAATTTCTTCTGGTGAAAATTCTTTGTTTAGCTCTGTACCCTATTTTTTGATAGGGTTATCTGGTTCTTTCGGATCTAACTTCTTGAGTTCTTTGTATATATTGGATATTAACCCTCTGTCGGATGTGAGGTTGGTGAAGATCTTTTCCCACTTTGTTGGTTGTGGTTTTGTCCTTCTGACAGTGTCCTTTGCCTTGCAGAAACTTTGTAATTTTATGAGGTCCCATTTGTCAATTCTTGATCTTAGTGCGTAAGCTATTGGTGTAGGTATAGACGAGAGTGAAGATTTACAAGTTAAAGGGCCAGCAAATATCTTCTACAAAATTATGGAAGAAAACTTCCCCAACCTAAAGAGAGAGATGCCCATGAATATACAAGAAGCCTATAGAACCCCAAACAGACTGGACCAGAACAGAAATACATCCCATCACATAATAATCAAAACTCCAAATGTACTAAACAAAGAAAGAATATTAAAGGCAGCAAGGGAAAAAGGCCAAGTAACATATAAAGGAAGACCTATCAGAATAACAACAGACTTCTCACCTGAGACCATGAAAGCTAGAAGATCCTGGACAGATATCATGCAAACTCTAAGAGAACACAAATTTCAGCCAAAACTACTTTACCCAGCAAAACTCTCAATCGCCATAGATGGAGACATCAAGGTATTGCATGACAAAACCAAATTTGCACGATATCTTTCCACAAATCCAGCCCTACAAAGGATAATAGGGGGAAAACACCAAGACAAGGACGGAAACTACACCCCAGAAGAAGCAAGATAGAAACCTCCTCTCATCAAACCCAAAAGAAGATAACCTCTCGAAGGAAAAAAATAAAAATAAAAATAAATAAATAAATAAAAATAATTTCAAAAATATCTGGAGGTAATAATTACTATTCCTTAATATCTCTTAACAACAATGGACTCAATTGCCCAAAAAAAAAGACATAGATTAACAGACTGGATACGGAAACAGGACCCTACATTTTGCTGCATACAGGAAACGCATCTCAGTGTTAAGGTCCTGTTTTCATATCCAAGAAATATTAAAGACAAAAGATTATTGGGTCCTGCTATTTGTTGGTGGTATTTTGATTGTATGGTTCTCTTCTTTTGGGTTTCTTATGACATATTTCTTGGTTTTTCTTGAGTGCAGTTTCTCTCCTTGTGTTTCATTGAAGATGTTTTCTGGCCATTTGAATTAGAAATCTTCCCCCTCTTCTGTTGCTATTATACTTAGGTTTGGTCTTTTCATTGTTTCCTGAATTTCCTGGATGCGTTGGGTTAGGAGGTTTTGATTTGTTTTGTTTTTCAATCTTTATTTATTTATACTCCAGATTTTATTCCCCTCCCGGTCTACCCTTGAACTGTTCCATATCTGATACCTCCTCCCTGTCCAACCCCTATCCACCAGGATGTTCCCACACCACATCCCCCACACCACCAGACCTCTGAACTCCCTGAGGCCTCCAGTCTCTTGAGGGCTACATGCATCTTCACTGATTGAACCCATACCCAGCAGTCCTCTTCTGTATGTGTTGGGAACCTTAGATCAGCTGGTGTATGCTCCCTGGTTGGTAGTCAAGTGTTTCAGAGATCTCACCGGTCCAGGTTAATTGAGACTGCTGGTCCTCCTACAGGGTCACCCTGCTCCTCAGCTTCTTCTAGTTTTTCCTTAATTCAACCACAGAAGTCAGCAGCTTTTGCTCATTGGTTGAGTGCAAATATCTGCATCTGACTCTTTCAGCAGTTTGTTGGGTCTTTCAGAGGGCAACCATGATAGGTCTCTTTTTGTGAGTGAACCATAGACTCAGTAATAGTGTCTGGCCTTGGGACTTTCCCTTGAGCTGGATGTCACCTTGGGACTGTCTCTGGACCTTCTTTAAGTCAGGCTCATCAGCATATCCATCCCTGCAGTTTTTTCAGACAGGGACAATAATGGGTCAGACTTTTAATTGTGGGATGGCAACCCCCTCCCTCATTTGATGCCTTGCTGATGGAGGTTGGCTCTATAAGTTCCCACTCCCTACTGTTGGGCTTTTCACCCAAGGTTCCTCCCTTTGAGCCCAGAGAGTCTCAATTCCCAGGTCTCTGGTATGTTCTAGAGGATTCCCCCAACCTCCTATCTCCAAAGGTTGCCTATTTCAAGGCTCTCTGCTGGCCCTCAGGGCTTTAGTCTTTTTTCTGTCACTCAATAACAGATTGGGTTCCCCTCATTCCCATCCCCCCATCCACTTGCCCTCTGACGTGCCCCATTCCTTCCCCCCTTGTGATTGCTTGCTTCTGCCTCCCAAGTGGGACTGAGGCATCCTCACTTGGGCCCTTCAGCTTACTGACCTTTTTGAGTTCTGTGGACTATATCTTGTGTATTCTGTACAATTTTTTTGGCTAATATCCACTTAATAGTGAGTATATATCATGAATGTCCTTTTAGGTCTGAGTTACTTCATTCAGGATGATATTTTCTAGTTCTATCCATTTGACTGAAAAACTCTAGATGCCCTTCTTCTTAATAGCAAGTAGTATTCCACTATGCAAATAAATCACATTTTCTGTATTCATTCTTCTGTCATGGGACATCTGGGTTGTTTCCAGCTTCTGGCTATCATAAACAAGGCAACTATAAACATATTGGAACACAAACCCCTGTGGCAGAGTAGTGCCTCTTTTGGGTATATTCCCAAGAGTGGTTTTGCTGGATCCTCAGGTAGATTTCCATTTTTCTGAGGAATCTCCAGACTGATTTTCAGACTGGTTTACCAGTTTGCAATCCAATCAATCCAATCAATGAAAGAGTGTTCCACTTTCTCCACATCCTCACCAACATATGTAATATAAAAACACCTGAGGTTTTTTATATTAGCCATTCTGATTGGCATAAAGTGTAATTGCAGAGTCGTTTTGATTTGCATTTCTCTGATCTCTACTGACTTTGAACATTTCTTTAGGTGCTTCACAGCCATTTGAGATTCATCTGTTGTGACTTATCAGTTTGCTTCTATATCCGATTTTTTTGATTGGGATGTTTGGTTTTTTGGTGGTTAGCTTCTTGAATTCTTTATACATTTTGGATATTAACCCTCTATCAGATGTAGGGTTAGTGAAGTTATTTTTTCCAATCTGTAACTTGCCAATGTGTCTTGACTATGTCCTTTTTCCTTACAGAAGCTTCCCAGTTTCATGAGGTCTCATTTATCAATTCTTGATCTTAGAGTACAAGCCATTGGAGTACTGTTTAGGAAATTTCCCCCTGTGCCAATAAGATAAAGACTCTTTCCCACTTTCTTTTCTATTAGATTCAGTGCATCTGGTTTTTTGTTTAGGTCCTTGATCCACCTGGAATTGAGCTTTGAGCAAGGGGACAAATATGGGTCTATTTTCACTTTTCTAAATACAGACAGCCAGTAAACCAGAACCATTTATTGAAGCTGCTTTCCTTTTTCTATGGTATGGTTTTATTTCTGTGTCTTCAATTCTATTCCATTGATCAATGTGTCTGTCTCTGTAACAATATCATGCAGTTTTTATCACTATTGCTCTGTAATAAAGCTTGAGGTCAAGAATGGTGATTTCCCCAGCCATTCTTTCATTGTTAAGAATTGTTCTTGCTATTCTTGGTTTCCAGATGAATTTGAAAATTATTCTTTACATGTCTTTGAAGAATTGTGTTGGAATATTGATGAGGTTTGCATTGAATCTATAGATTGCCTTTAGGAGAATGGCCATTTCTACTATATTAATTTTGCCAATCCATGAACATGGGAGATCTCTCCATTTTCTGAGAACTTTGATTTCTTTCTTGAGAGACTTGAAATAATAATCCTATAGGTCTTTTTTATTATTATTATTGCATATATTCTATATTTACAATTCATTTCCCTTTTCCTGGTTCCCCATGCCCCAAAGGTCCCACAAGCCCTTTTCCCTCCCCCTGCTCCCTCATCCACCCCTTCCCACTTACCTGTTTTTATATTCCCCTACACTGGTGCTTTGGTCCATTCTAGCACCAGTGTCCACTCCTTTCTTCTTGTGAGACATCACTTGATATGTGATTTATGTCTTCGGTGTTCCAAGATTCTAGGCTAATATCCACTTATCAGTGACTGCATACCATGGGTATTCTTTTGAGATTGGGTCACCTCACTTAGTATGATGTTCTCCAGCTCCATCCATTTCTCTAAGAATTTCATGAACTCATTGTTTCTAATGGCTGAATAATACTCCATTGTGTATATATACCACATTTTTTTTGTATCCATTCCTCCTTTGAGGGATATCTCAGCTCATTTCAACTTCTGGCGATTATAAACAAGGCTGCTATGAACATAGTGGAGCATGTGTCTTTATTGTATGCAGGGAAATCCTCTGGGTATGTGCCCAGGAGTGTTATGACAGGGTCCTCTGGAAGTGTCATGCCCAATTTTCTGAGGAACCTCCAGACTGATTTCCAGAGTGGTTGTACCATCTTGCAATCCCACCAACAGTGGAGGAGTGTTCCTCTTTCTCCACATCCTCTCCAGCACTTGTTGTCTCTTGAGTTTTTAATTGTAGCCATTCTGACTGGTGTGAGGTGGAATCTCAGGGTTGTTTTGATTTGCATTTCACTGATGACTAATGATGTTGAACATCTCTTAAGGTGTTTCTTGGCCATTCAAATTTCTTCTGGTGAAAATTCTTTGTTTAGCTCTGTACCCCATTTTTGATAGAGTTATTTGGTTCTCTGGGGTCTAACTTCTTGAGTTCTTTATATATAATGGATATTAGCCCTCTGTCAGACGTGGGGTTGGTGAAGATCTGTTCCCACTTTGTTGGTTACCATTTTGTCCTTCTGACAGTGTCCTTTGCCTTACAGAAACTTTGTAATTTTATGAGGTCCCATTTGTCAATTCTTGCTCTTAGAGCATAAGCTATTGGTGTTCTGTTCAGTAACTTTCCCCCTGTGCCCATGTCCTCCAGGGTCTTCCCCAGTTTCTTTTCTATTAGTTTCAGTGTGTCTGGTTTTATGTGGAAGTCCTTGATCCACTTGGAGTTGATCTTGGTACAAGGAGATAAGAGTGGGTCAATTTGCAGCTCTCTGGGGTGCTGTTAAGTTGCCAGTGTAAGATCTCTCCAGTTTCTTTACCAGGGCACCTAGTTCTATGCATTTTCCTCTTAGCACTGCTTTCATTGTGTCCCATAGATTTGGGTAGATCGTACCTTCATTTTCATTGAATTCTAAAAAGTCTTTGATTTCTTTCTTTATTTCTTCCTTGACCAAGATGTCATTGAGTAGAGTATTGTTCAGTTTCCATGTGTATGTGGGCTTTCTGTTGTTTTTGTTGTTTTGGGGATTGGCTTGATCTTCTTGTATTTGTTGACATTTGTCTTGTGACTACTTATATGATCAATTTTGGAGAAGGTACCATGCGGTGCTGAGAAAAAGGTATATTCTTTTGCTTTAGGATGAAATGTTATACACACACACACACACACACACACACACACACACACATATATATGTTAAATCCAACGTTTGGTCCAACGTTTCAATTCGTTTCACTGTGTCCCTGTTTAGTTTATACTTTCCTGATTGGTGCATTAAGGAGATTGGAGTGTTGAAGTCACCCACAATTATTGTGTTAGGTGCAATGTGTGCTTTAAACTTTAGTAAGGTTTCTTTTACGAATTTGGGCGCCCTTGCATTTGGAGCATAGATGTTCAGTATTGAGAGCTCTTCTTGGTGGATTTTCCCTTTGACCAGCAAAAAGTGACCTTCCGAGTCTCTTTTGATGACATTAGGTTGAAAGTCAATTTTATCTGATATTAGACTGGCTACTCCAGATTGTTTCCTGAGACCATTTGCTTGTAAAATTGTCTTCCAGCCTTTTACTCTAAGGCAGTGTTTGTCTTTAACACTGAGATGTGTTTCCTGTATGCAGCAAAATGTAGGGTCCTGTTTCAATATCCAGTCTGTTAATCTATGTCTTTTTATTGGGGATTTGAGTCCATTGATGTTAAGAGATATTAAGGAATAGTAATTATTACATCCTGACATTTTTGAAATTACTTTTTTATATTTGAGAGGTTATCTTCTTTTGGGTTTGATGAGAGGAGGTTTCTATCTTGCTTCTTCTGGGGTGTAGTTTCCTTCCTTATGTTGGTGTTTTCCCCCTATTATCCTTTGTAGGGCTGGGTTTGTGGAAAGAACGTGCAAATTTGGTTTTGTCATGGAATACCTTGATGTCTCCATCTATGGCGATTGAGAGTTTTGCTGGGTAAAGTAGTTTTGACAGAAATTTGTGTTCTCTTTGAGTTTGCATATCTGCCCAGGATCTTCACTTGCTTGATTGTGCTTTCATGTATTTCTTTAAGATATTTTTGTGTTTCCTCTTTCATAGCTTCTACTTGTTGACCCAAGTTCTTCTGTATTTCTTTAAGTGATTTTTGTGTTTCCTCCTTATTGGCTTCTGTTTTTTGATCCATATTCTCCTTAATTTCTTTAAGTGATTTTTGTGTTTGCCTTGTAAAGGCTTCTAACTTTTGTTCCATTTTCTCCTGTATTTCTTTAAGAGATTTATCTATGTATTCCACTACCAGCATTCTGACCAGTGATTTTAGATCCAAATCTTGTTTTTCTGGTGTGTTGGGGTATCCAGGGCTTCCTGTTGTCAGCGAACTGGGTTCAGATGCTGTCATGCTGCCTTGATTACTGTTAGTAATGTTCCTTCATTTTCCTTTTGCCATCTGGTTATCTCTGGCGTTAGTTGGCCTTGTTGTCACTGGCTGGTGTTTGAACCTCCTACAAGGGTGGGCCCACCTTTTGTTTCTCTACTGGTGACCACGCTGCAAGATAAGAGACTTCCTCTGCGAGTGCTGAGGGGACCTCAGGGATGGCGGTTCCCAACCGAGTTGGTGCAAGGTCGGAGGGCGTGGAAATGTCCAGCCAGCCGCCACCCTTGCCCTGTTTAGTGGGGAGAGCCTGGAGGATCCTCCCAAGTGATGGTAGCCCCTGATTGAGTCTGTCTACCTGGGCCTCTCTAGTGGTGTCCTGGTGGCAATATGGAGACCTACCACAACCACCTCTGTAAGGGACTGCTGGGCAGGCTGCTCCCAGCTGCCTTGGTGCAAGGCCTGAGGGTGTGGAGAAATCCCGCAGAGCCTCAGCCCTGGCTCTGGCTGGTGGCAAGAGCCTGGCGGATCCACCTGCGAGATGGTAGCCCCGGATGGAATCTGTCTGCCTGGGTCTCTCTAGCCGTGTCCTGGTAGCAATATGGAAACCTACTGCGATGGCTGATGTAAGGGACAGTGAGGCAGGCTGCTCCCAGCTGCCATGGTGCAAGGCCAGAGGGCATGGAGAAATCCCGCAGAGCCTCAGCCCTGGCCCTGGCTGGTGGCGAGAGACTGGCAGATCTACCAGCACGATGGTAGCCCTGGATGGAATCTCTTGTCTTTGTTATTGAGGTGTGTTTCTTGTATGCAGCAAATTGCCAGATCTTATTTATGTATCCAATCTGATAGTTTATGTATTTTTATAAATGAGTTGGGTCCATTAATACTGAGATATTAAAGACAGATGACTGTTGGTTTCTGATATGTTTGGTTTTGTAGGTGGCTTTATGTATTTGTGGTTCTCTCCTTTTGGCTTTGCTGTGAGATGCTTAATATCTTGTCTTTCCTTGGTGTGGTTACCTTCCTTGTGTTGGAGTTTTCCTTCTAGCATCCTCTGTAGGGCTGGGTTGATAGATGGATATTGTCTAAATTTGGTTTTGTCCTGGAATATTCTGTTTTCCCATTCCATTTTGGTTTTGGTGGGTATAGTAGCCTGGGCTAGCATTTGTGTTCTCTTAGAGTCTACATGACCACTGATCAGGTTCTTCTGGCTTTCGTAGTCTCTGTTAACATGTCAGGTATAATTCTGATAGGTCTACCTTCATATGTTACTTGGCCCTTTTCCCTTGAAGTTTTTAATATTCTTTCTTGATTCTGTGCATTTAGTGTTTTATTATGTGACAAGAGAATTTTCTTTTCTGGTCCCATTTATTTGGTGTTCTATAGGCTTTTTGTACCTTTATGGACATCTCTTTGTTTAGATTGGGGAAGTTTTCATCTAGGATTTTGTTGAAAACATTTTCACGTCCTTTGAACAGGGAATATTTGTTCTCCTCTATCCCAATTAGTCTTAGATTTGGTCTTTTCATTGTGTTCTGAATTATCTGGATGCTTTTGGTTAGGAATTTTTATGTTTTGAATTTGCTTTGACAGTTGTATCAATCTCTCCACCTGAGATTCTCTCTTCTATCTCTTGTATTACTTCTGTAATTCCTGTCTTCTTTCCTAGGTTTTCCTAGGCAGAGTTAAAGGCTGAAAAGAAGAAAGCCTTACATTTTTAACTTATCTGATCTTCTTGTATATTAATTTCCAATTGCAGTTTCCATTTCTTCTCTCCTCCCAACCTCTCTCCAAACACACACCTCCCCTCTTCCCCAAATCCACTCATCCTCATTTCTCTTCAAAAAAAGTAGGCCTCCCATGACCTCCCATTGATATAAAAAAAACCATGGTATAGCAGGTTACCATATTATGAGTAGGCACATGCCTCATATCAAGACTAAAACATGAAAACCAGTAGAAGAAAAAGATTCTCAAAAGCAGTCAAAAGAGTCAGAAACAGTCCCACTCCCAGTATTAGGAGCCCCACAAGAACACCAATCTATACAACTATAACATATTTGCAAGAACCTAACTCAGACCCATACAAGTGCCCTGATTGTCACTTCAGTCTCTGTGAGCCCCTATGAGACAGGCTTAATTGAATCTGTTGGCCATGTTCTGATGTCATCCTTTAACCCACTGTCTTTAGTCCTTCCTCCCCCTCTTCCTTTAGATTCCCCAAACTCCTTCAAATGTTTGGCTTGAGTCTCTGAATCTGCTCCTATCAGTTTCTGGATGAGGCCTTTTTGATTGCCATTATTCTAGGCTCTGATCTATGAGTATAGTAGAATATAAGAAATCGTTTCATTGATTTCCCCTTCTGGTTGTGCTTGGTTATATCCTAGGTCTCTGAGCTATTTGGCCTCTGGTTTCTGGCAATCCATGCAGTGGGTGCCCTCTCACAACATGGGTATCAAGTTGGACCAGTCATTAGTTAGCCACTTCCACAAGTTCTGCACTAGCTTTACCCTAACATATCTTGCAGACAAAACAAATTGTCAAAGCTTTTGTGGCTGGGTTGTTGTCCCAGTCCTTCCACTGGAAGCCTTTCCTGGTTACAGAAGATGGCTGCTTCAAGCTCCATATCCCCCTTATGACCAGTGTCCACTACAGTTACCCTTGTAAATTCCAGGAAGTTTCCACTATGCTAGGTTTATATCATGCCCCTGAAATGGACCCCAATTTAAGGCATCTCTCCAATTCTCTTTCCCTCCATATTCCCCATACACATACCTGATTCCTCCTGTTCCCATCCCCACTCTAATCCCACAATATCTCTACCCAAAAATCTGTTCTATTTATCCTTACCAGGTAGGTTCATGATTCCCCTCCTTAAGCTCTCCTTGTAATTTAGCCTCTCTTGGTCTATAGACTGTAGCATGATTAGCTTCTATTTTACAACTAATATACATTTATAAGTGAGAACATACCATGTTTGTCTTTTTCGATATGAATTACCTCACTCAGCATGGTGTTGTTGTTGTTGTTGTTGTTGTTCCTTTCATTTGTCAGAAAATCTCATAATGTCACTTTTGGGGGTACAGCAAACTTTATTGATGGTATTCAAGAGAGTAGGAAGGGCTCCCTAGGTCCCTCCTGTTATTATGGGGGGTCTGTCTAGGATGGAAATTGTGAGGGAGATGCTCAGTGCTCTGGGCCAAATTAGGACAGGTACTCCTCAGCAACCAAGGGTTTCTCTCTTGCTCTCTTGCTGGGGTGGGTGATCCAGGGTTTCCTTCTCCTTAGAGGCCATGTAGGCCATGACGTCCATGACCCTATTGCTGTAGCTGTACTCATTGTTATACCAGGAAATGAGCTTTACAAAGTTGACATTGAGAGTGATGCCAACCCCAGGATCAAAGGTGAAAGGGTGGGAGTTGTTGTTGAAGTCGCAGGAGATAACCGGGTCCTCATGTAGCCCAGGACACCCTTTAGTGGGAACTTGGATGCCTGCTTCACCACCTTCTTGATGTCATCTTACTTTGCAGGTTTCTCCAGGCAGCATGTTGGATCCACAATGAATACATTGTGGGTAGGAACATTGAAGGCCATGCCAGTGATCTTCCCATTCAGTTAAGGGATGACCTTGACCACAGCCTTGGCAGCACCAGTTGATGCAGAGATGATATTCTGGGCAGCCCCATGACCATCACAACACAGATCACCAGAGGGGCCATCCACGGTCTTTTGAGTGTCAGTGATGGCATGGACAGTGGTCATGAGCCCTTCCATGATGCCAAAGTTGTCAGGAATAACCTTGGCCAAGGGAGCTAAGTAGTTGGTGGTGCAGGATGCATTGCTGACAATCTTTAGTGAGTTTCCATATTTCTTGTGGTTCACACCCATCCCAAACATGGGGGCATCGGCAGAAGGGGCGGAGATGATGTCCCTTTTGGCCCCACCCTTCAAGAGGGACCCAAACTTTTCCATGGTGGTGAAAACACCATAGACTGCATGATATACTCAGCTCCAACATCACCCCATTTGATGTTAGTGTGATCTTGCTCCTGGAAGATGGTGATGGGCTTCCCATTGATGACAAGCTTCCCATTTTCAGCCTTGACTGTGCCATTGAATTTGCCATGGGTGGAGTCACACTGGAACATGTAGACCATGTAGTTGAGGTCAATGAAAGGATCTTTGATGGCAACAATATCCACTTTGCCAGATGCAGAGCCAAAGGGAGACCTGGTAACCAGGGACCCAATACAGCCAAATCTGTTCACACTGACCTTCACTATTTTATTTACAGCACAAGGTTGGCACTGCACAAGAAGATGCACCTGTCTCTGAAACAGGGAGGAGCAGAGAGCCTCACAATGTCATTTTTAAAATAGCTGCATAACACTCCATTGTATTAATGCATCACATTTTCTTTATCCATTATTTGGGTGAAGGACAACTATGTTTCTTACAGTTTTTGTCTATTAGAAATAAAGCTGCTATGAATATGATCATTTCATTACATGCTGAAAAGCCTTTAACAAAATCCAATACCCTTTCATAATAAAAGTCTTAGAGAGATTAGAAATACAGGGGCAACACCTAAATATAAGCCAATTTACAGCAAGGCTGCAGCCAATATCAAATTAAATGAATAGAAACTTATAACAATCCCACTAAAATCAGGGACAAATGGTCATTTACTCTCTCCATATCTATTTAATATAGTACTTGCAGTTCTAGCTAGAACAACAAGACAATTAAAGGAGATCAAGGGGTTACAAGTTCTAAATGAAGTCAAAGTATTGATATTTGCAGATGACATGATAATATACAAAAATGACCCCAAAATTCTACCAAGGAATTCATAAAGTTTATAAACACCTTCAGCAAAGTGACAAAATTACAAGATTAATTTTTCTGAAAACTTAGGAGCCTTACTATATACACATAAAAAATGGACTGAGAAAGAAATAAGGGAAACAATGGCCACACACAGCAGCTACAAAAAAATATAAAATAACTTGAGGTATCTCTAACCAAGTAAATGAAAGACCTGCATGACAATAACTTCAAGTTGTTGAAGAAAGAATTTGAAAAATATATCAGAAAATGGAAAGGTCTCCCCAGGTCATGGATGGAGAGTAAAAGTAGTCATCTTATCAAAAATATACGGATTCAAACCAATCCCCATCAAAAATTCTAACACAATTTTTTACAGACATTGAAAGAACAATAGGAAACTTTATATAGAAAAACAAACAAACAAAACAGGTTATCTAAAACAGTCCTGTACAATAAAAGAATGTAAACTGAACAAAATGGGAGCCTATGGAATGGAAAAAGATTTTTAACAACTCCACATCTAACAGAGAGCTGATATCCAAAATATATAAAGAGCTCAGAAAACTAGGTGTATTAGTCAGAGTTCTCTAGAGTCATAGAACTTATGGGTAGTTGCTATATAGTAAGAAAATTTGTTAATGACTTACAGTCTTTAGTTCAACTCCCCAACAATGGTCAGCAGCAGCTGTGGATGGAAATCCAAAGATCTAGCAGTTGCTCAGTCCCACAAGGTAAGCAGGCAAAGAAGAGAAAGTAAATCTTCCTTCTTCCAATGTCTTTTTATAGGTCTCCAGGAGAATGTATGGCCCAGATTAAAGGCATGTGCCACCATGCCTTTAATCCCAGATGACTTTGAACTCAGAGATCTCCCTGTCTTAATTTTCTGGAATTCATGGCCACTATGCCTCAAGATCTCCATGCCAAGATCCAGGTCAGAAACTTGTATCTCTCAGACTCTAGATTAATATCACAGGTGAGCCTTCCAATTTCAGATATAGTCAAGTTGACAACCAGGAATAGCCACTATACTAGGCATCAACAAACCATATAATCCAATTTAAAAATAGGATATAGATCTAAACAGATTTCTCAACAGAAGACTTTCAGATGGATGAGAAGCTCCTTAAAGAAATGTTCAATGTTCTTAGTCACCAGGGAAGTGAAAATCAAAATGAATAAAATTTCATCTTATGCAAATCAGAATAGCTAAGATGAAAAACACAAGTGACAACACATGCTAGAGAGGATGTGGAGCAAGGAGAACACTCATCCATTGCTGGTGGGAGGGCAAACTTGTACAACTATGGAAATATGGTGGTTTCTCAGAAAATTAGGAATCAGTCTACTTCAAGACCCAGCTATACCATTCTTGGACATATACCCAGAGTACTCTCCTTCCTACCGCAAGATTGTTTTAAGAATTATCTAGGGTCCCTTACAGCAGCGGTCATGGTAGGTATCCACATTGCTACCAGGACAGGACTAGAGAGGCGCAGGTAGACAGACTCCATCCTGGGCTACCATCACGCGAGTGGATCCGCCAGGCTCTCGCCACCAGCCAGGGCCAGGATTGAGGCTCTGCAGGACTTCTCCACGTGCTCCAGCCTTACACCAAGGCAGCTGGGAGCAGCCTGCCCAGCAGTCCCTTACAGCAGCTGTTGCTGTAGGTCTCCATATTGCTACCAGGACACGGCTAGAGAGGCCCAGGTAGACAGACTCAATCAAGGGCTACCATCGTGCAGGTGGATCCACCAGGCTCTCGCCACCAGCCAGGGCCAGGACTGAGGCTCTGCGGGACTTCTCCATGCCCTCCAGCCTTGCACCAAGGCAGCTTGGAGCAGACTGCACTGCGGTCCCTTACAGCAGTAGTCACGGTAGGTCTCCATATTGCTACCAGGACACAGCTAGAGAGGTACAGGAAGACAAACTCCATCCAGGGCTACCATCATGTGGGTGGATCCACCAGGCTCTTGCCACCAGCCAGGGCCAGGACTGAGGCTCTGCGGGACTTCTCATGTGCTCCAGCCTTGCACCAAGGCAGCTGGAAGCAGCCTGCCCAGCAGTCCCTTACAGCAGCTGTTGCGGTAGGTCTCCATTATTACTACCAGGACACGGGAGGATCCTCCAGGATCTCCCCACTAACCAGGGCAAGGGCGGCGGGGGCAGGATGTCTCCATGCCCTCCGCCCTTGCACCAACTCAGTTGGAAACCAACCTCCATGAGGTCCCCTCAGCACTAGCAGAGGCAGGCTCTATCTTGCAGTGTGGTCACAAATAGAGAAACAACAGGTGGGCCCAGCCTCACAGGGGGTTCAAACACCAGCCAGTAACAACAAGGCCAACTAAAAACAGAGATAACCAGATGGCAAAAGGAAAATGAAGGAATGGTACTAACAGAAATCAAGGCAGCATAACAGCATCTGAACCCAGTTCACCGACAACAGGAAGCCCTGGATGCCCCAACACACCAGAAAAACAAGATTTGGATCTAAAATGACTGGTCAGGATGCAGGTAGCGGAATACATAGATAAATTTCTTAAAGAAATACAGGAGAAAATAGAACAAAAGTTAGAAGCCTTTACAAGGCAAACACAAAAATAACTTAAAGAAATTCAGGAGAATATGGATCAAAACACAGAAGCCAATAAGGAGGAAAGACAAAAAATCACTTAAAGAAATACAGAAGAATGTGGGTAAACAAGTAGAAGCTATGAAAGAGGAAACACAAAAATCTCTTAAAGAAATACACGAAAACACAAGCAAGCAAGCGAAACATCAGAGCATATCCATCCAGGTTCTAAAAACAGAAGTAGAAACAACTAAGAAATTGCAGAGGGAGACAACATTGGAGATAGAAAACCTTGGGAAGAAATCGGGGGCCATTGATGCAAATAACAATAATAGAATACAAGAAATAGAAGAAAGAATCTCAGATGCCTAAGATACCATAGGAACCATTGCTTCAATAGTCAAAGAAAACACTAAATGCAAAAAGGTTGTAACCCAAAACATCCAGGAAATCCAGGATACAATGAGAAGACCAAACCTAAGGATTATAGGTATAGACAAGAGTGAAGATTTACAAGTTAAAGGGCCAGCAAATATCTTCTACAAAATTATGGAAGAAAACTTCCCCAACCTAAAGAGAGAGATGCCCATATATATATACAAGAAGCCTACAGAACTCCAAACAGACTGGACCAGAACAGAAATACATCCCATCTCATAATAATCAAAAGCCCAAATGTACTAAACAAAGAAAGAATATTAAAGGCAGCAAGAGAAAAAGGCCAAGTAACATATAAAGGAAGACCTATCAGAATTACACCAGACTTCTCACCCGAGACCATGAAAGCTAGAAGATGCTGGGCATATATCATGTAAACTCTAAGAGAACACAAATTTCAGCCAAAACTACTATACCCAGCAAAACTCACAATCGCCATAGATGGAGACATCAAGGTATTCCATGAAAAAACCAAATTTGCACTTTATCTTTCCACAAACCCAGCCCTACAAAGGATAATAGGTGGAAAACACCAACATAAGGAAGGAAACTGCATCAGTTTCTACCTTGCTGGAAGAAGCAAGATAGAAACCTCCTCTCATCAAACCCAAAAGAAGATAACCTCTCAAATATAAAAAAATAATTTCAAAAATGTCGGGATGTAATAATTACTATTCCTTAATATCAATGGACTCTTAACATCAATGGACTCAATTCTCCAATAAAAAGACACAGACTAACAGACTGGATATGGAAACAGGACCCTACATTTTGCTGCATACAGGAAACACATCTCAGTGTTAAAGACAAACACTGCCTTAGAGTAAAAGGCTGGAAGACAATTTTACAAGCAAATGGTCTCAGGAAACAAGTTGGAGTAGCCATTCTAATATCAGATAATATTGACTTTCAACCTAAAGTCATCAAAAGAGACTCAGAAGGTCACTTCCTGCTGGTCAAAGGGAAAATCCAAGAAGAGCTCTCAATACTGAACATCTATGCTCCAAATGCAAGGGACCCTCATTCGTAAAAGAAACCTTACTAAAGCTTAAAGCACACATTGCACCTAACAAAATAATTGTGGGTGACTTCAACACTCCACTCTCATCAATGGACCAATCAGGAAAGCAGAAACTAAACAGGGACACAGTGAAACTAATTGAAACTTTGGACCAATTGGATTTAACAGATATATATAGAACATTTCATCCTAAAGCTAAAGAATATACCTTTTTCTCAGAACTGCATGGTACCTTCTCCAAAATTGATCACATAATTGGTCACAAGACAAATGTCAACAAATACAAGAAGATCGAGCTAATCCCATGCCTCCTATCAGATCACCATGGAGTAAGAGTGGTCTTCAATAACAACAAAAACAACAGAAAGCCCACATACACATGGAAACTGAACAATACTCTACTCAATGACACCATGGCCCAGGAAGAAATAAAAAAAGAAATCAAAGACTTTTTAGAATTCAATGAAAATGAAGGTACAACCTACCCAAATCTATGGGACACAATGAAAGCAGTGCTAAGAGGAAAACTCATAGCTCTAAGTGCATCCACAAAGAAACTGGAGAGAGCATACACTAGCAGCTTAAGGGCATACCTTAAAGCCCTGGAAGAAAAAGAAGTTAATTCACCCAGGAGGAGTAGAAGACAGGAAATCACCAAACTCAGGGCTGAAATGAATCAAGTAGAAACAAAGGAACCATACAAAGAATCAACAAAACCAGGGGCTGGTTCTTCGAGAAAATCAACAAGATAGATAAACCCTTAGCCAGACTAACCAAAGGACACAGAGACAGTATACAAATTAACAAAATTAGAAATGAAAAGGGGGACATAACAGAAACTGAGGAAATTCAAAAGATCATCAGATCCTACTGCAAAGGTCTATACTCAACATAACTGGAGAATCTGGAGGAAATGGACAATTGCCTAGACAGATACCAAATACCAAAATTAAATCAGCATCAAGTAGATCAGCTAAACAGTCCCATAACCCCTAAAGAAATAGAAGACGCTATAGAAAACCTCCCAACCAAAAAAAAGTATGGGACAAGATGATTTTAGTGCAGAATTCTATCAGACATTCAAAGAAGACTTAACACCAATACTATCCAAACTATTCCACAATATAGAAACAGAAGGGACACTACCAAACTCGTTCTTCAAAGCTACAATTACGCTGATACCAAAAGCACACAAAGATCCAACAAAGAAACAGAACTACAGGCCAATTTCCTTTATGTATATCAATGCAAAAATATTAAATAAAATTCTTGCCAACCGAATCCAAGAGCACATCAAAATGATCATTCATCATGATCAAGTAGGCTTCATCCCAGGGATGCAGGGATGGGTCAATATACGGAACTCCATCAATGTAATCCACTACATAAACAAACCGAAAGACAAAAACCACATGGTCATCTCATTAGATGCTGAAAAGGCATTCAACAAAATTCAGCATCCTCTCATGCTAAAAGTCTTGGAAAGAACAGGAATTCAAGGCCCATACCTAAACATAGTAAAAGCAAACTACAGCAAACCAGTAGCCAACATCAAACCAAATGGAGAGAAAGTTGAAGTAATCCCACTAAAATCAGAGACTAGACAAGGCTGCCCCCTCTCTCCATATCTTTTCAATGTAGTACTTGAAGATCTAGAGAGAGCAATTAGAAAACATAAGGAAGTCAAAGGGATACAAATTGGAAAGGAAGAAGTCAAACTATCATTATTTGCAGATGATATGATAGTTTACTTAAGCAACCCAAAAAACTCCACCAGAGAACTTCTACGGCTGATAAACAATTTCAGCAAAGTGGCTGGTTATAAAATCAACTCAAGCAAATCAGTAGCCTTCTTGTACTCAAAGGACAAGCAGGCTGAGAAATAAATTAGGGAAATAACACCCTTCACAATAGCCACAAACAACATAAAGTACCTTGGTGTAACTCTAACCAAACAAACGAAAGATCTGCATGACAGGAACTTCAAGTCCTTGAATAAAGAAATCAAAGAGGACCTCAGAAGATGGAAAAATATTTCTTGCTCTTGGATTGGCAGGATCAATATAGAAAAAATGGCCATCTTGCCAAAAGCAATCTACAGATTCAATGCAATCCCCATCAAAATCCAAACTCAATTGTTCATAGATCTAGAAAGAGCAATCCTCAAATTCATCTGGAGCAACAAAAAACCCAGGATAGCTAAAACTATTCTCAACAATAAAAGCACTTCTGGGGGAATCAATATCCCTGACCTCAAGCAGTACTACATAACAATTGTGTTAAAAACAGCATGGTATTGGTACAGCAACAGGCAAGTAGATCAATGGATTAGGATTGAAGACCCAGAAATGAACCTTGACTTGTGGTCACTTGATTTTGATAAAGGAGCTACAACCATTCAGTGGAAAAAAGATAGCCTTTTCAACAAATGGTGCTGGTTCAACTGGAGGTCAATATGCAGAAGAATGTGAATTGACCCATTCTTATCTCCTTGTACTAAAATCAACTCCAAGTGGATCAAGGACCTCCACATAAAAGCAGATACACTGAAACTATTAGAAAAGAAACTTGGGAAGACCCTGGAGGAAATGGGCACAGGGGGAAAGTTCCTGAACAGAACACCATCAAGAATTGACGAATGGGACCTCATAAAATTACAAAGTTTCTGTAAGGCAAAGGACACTGTCAGAAGGACAAAACGTCATCCAACAAAATGGGAAAAGATCTTCACCAACCCCACATCTGACAGAGGGCTAATATCCAATATATATAAAGAACTCAAGAAGTTAGACCCCAAAGAACCAAATAACCCTATCAAAAAATGGGTTACAGAGCTAAACAGAATTTTCACCAGAAGAAATTCAGGTGGCCGAGAAACACCTTAAGAGATGTTCAACATCATTAGTCATCAGGGAAATGCAAATCAAAACAACCCTGAGATTCCACCTCATACCAGTCAGAATGGCTAAGATTAAAAACTCAAGAGACAACAGGTGCTGGAGAGGATATGGAGGAAGAGGAACACTCCTCCACTGTTGGTGGGATTGCAAGATGGTACAACTGCTCTGGATATGTCTGGTGGTTCCTCAGAAAATTGGGCATGTCCCTTCCAGAGGACCCTGGCATACCACTCCTGGGCATATACCCAGAGGATTCCCCTGCATACAATAAAGACACATGCTCCACTATGTTTATAGCAGCCTTGTTTATAATAGCCAGAAGTTGGAAGGAGCCCAGATATCCCTCAAAGGAGGAATGGATACAGAAAATGTGATATATATATATACATACACAAACACACAATGGAATAATACTCAGCAATTAAAAATAATGAATTCATGCAATTTGTAGGCAAATGGTTAGATCTGGAAAGTATCATCCTAAGCGAGTTAACCCAATCACAAAAGAATACACATGAAATGCAATCACTGATAAGTGGATATTAATGAGTCCAGAATCCCTAAATACTGAAGGCACAATTAGCAAGTCAAATGATTCCCAAGAAGAAGAAAGGAGAGGACCCTGGGACTGAAAAGATTGGATTCAGTTTTGTAGGAGAGTACCAGAACAGAGAAATGGTGGGGAGGGGGTGATTGGAGAGTAGTTGGGGGGAGAGGACTTATGGGACATATGGTGGGTGGGGGGAGACTGGGAAAGGGGACAGCCTTTGGAATGTAAACAAAAATATAGAATAAAAAACTGAAAAACTAATTTAAATTTGAAAAAGAAAAAAGGAATTATCTAAAAAAAAAATAAATGATTTTGACAACACCTTGCAGAGTGAATAAAAAGGAAACAACTTGCTGCACTGTAAAAATAGATACAGGAGCAGAGGCAAATGAAAATAATGCACAGTTCAGGGATAAAATAGGCTATAAAAGTCTGATTATCAGAATGTTCTATTTAAAACAACAGAGACATTGTGGTCTAACAGCATTTCTCTGTATAGCCCTTCCTGGAACTCACTCTGTAGACCAAACTAGCCTTGAACTCAGTAACTGTCTGCCTCTGCCTCCCAAGTGCTGGGATTAAAAGTAACAATATACTGCCTTGATTTTTGTTAGTAGCGATCTTACGTTTGCCTTTTGCCATCTGGTTAACTCTGGTGTTAGTTGGTCCTGTAGATACTAGCTGGTGCTTGACCCTCCTGTGGGGTTGTAAGGCTATTTCCCAGCGACTGGGATACCTGAATCACTGTCCTGCGGGGGTCTTGCTCACAGATTGCTGACAGGTGGCCTGAGTCCCCCGAGGTCTTAAATGCAGGATATCCCAGGTATTTGGTTCCGCCTGTTGGGCGGCTGCTCTGCACTGCTCCTGCTCAGGGTTTGCTGTCTGATATCCTGTTTCCCCAGGGGTCTTAAAGTTGGGATATCTCAGTTATCTGGTTCCACCTGCTGGTCCCAAGCTGCTGGGAAGCTGGCTGGGTCCGGTTTCCAGCTTCCCTGCCACCGGCTGGATGGGAGGCTGGTTCCGCCTCCGGCTGTGTCTGGGCACCTGGCACACTGGCTGACTCCAGCTTCCCCACCAGCAGCTGGACTGGAAGCTGCAGGCAATATGGCAGCTGCCTGCAGGGAGCTCGGGGTCCGCCCCGCGAGTGCAGAGTGCAGCTGCTATTCTGTGCCCAACTCCCACTCCAGGCCTGAGTCCCCGAAGGTCTTAAGCTCGGGCTGTCTCGGGTACCTGGTTCCGCCGCCGGCTGGTTCTGAGCACCTGGCACGCTGGCTGACACTCCGGCTTCCCCACCACCAGCTGAATCAAAACCCCAAATGTACTAAACAAAGAAAGAATATTAAAGGCAGTAAGAGAAAAAGGACAAGTAACATATAAAGGAAGACCTATCAGAATTACACCAGATTTCTCACCTGAGACCATGAAAGCTAGAAGATCCTGGGCAGACCTCATGCAGACCCTAAGAGAACACAAACTTCAGCCAAGACTACTATACCCAGCAAAACTCTCAATTGCCATAGATGCGGAAACCAAGATATTCCACGACAAAACCAAATTTGCAAGATACTTATCTACAAACCCAGCCCTACAAAGGATAATAGGGGAAAAATACCAACACAAGGGGGGAAACAACACCCCAGAAGAAACAAGATAGAAACCCCATCTCATCCAACCCAAAAGAAGAGAACCACTCAAATACAAATAATAATAACAATGCCCAAAATGTCAGGAAGTAATAATTACTATTCCTTAATATGTCTTAATATCAATGGGCTCAATTCCCCAATCAAAAGACACAGACTAACAGACTGGATACGGAAACAGGACCCTACATTTTGCTGCATACAGGAAACACATCTCAGTGTCAAAGACAAACACCACCTTAGAGTAAAAGGCTGGAAGACAGTTCTACAAGCAAATGGTCCCAGGAAACAAGCTGGAGTAGCCATTCTAATATCAGATAAAATCGACTTTCAACCCAAAGTCATCAAAAGAGACACAGAAGGTCACTTCCTGCTTGTCAAAGGGAAAATCCACCAAGAAGAATTCTCAATACTGAACATCTATGCGCCAAATGTAAGGGCACCCTCATTCGTAAAAGAAACTTTACTAAAGCTTAAAGCACACATCACACCTAACACAATGATTGTAGGTGACTTCAACACTCCACTCTCCTCAATGGCCCAATCAGGAAAGCAGAAACTAAACAGGGACACAGTGAAACTAATTGAAGCTTTGGACCAATTGGATTTAACAGATATATACAGAACATTCCATCCTAAAACAAAAGAGTATACCTTTTTCTCAGCACCGCACGGTACCTTCTCAAAAATTGATCAAATAATTGGTCACAAGACAGACCTCAACAAATACAAGAAGACCAAACTAATCCCATGTCTCCTATCGGATCACTATGGAGTAAAAGTGGTCTTCAATAGCAAGAAGAACAAGAGAAAGCCCACATACACATGGAAACTGAACAATACTCTACTCAATGACACCCTGGTCAAGGAAGAAATAAAGAAAGAAATCAAAGACTTTTTAGACTTCAATGAAAATGAAGGTACGACCTACCCAAATCTCTGGGATACAATGAAAGCAGTGCTAAGAGGAAAACTCATAGCCCTGAGTGCCTCCAAAAAGAAACTGGAGACAGCATACACTAGCAACTTAACAGCACACCTGAAGGCCCTGGAACAAAAAGAAGCTAACTCACCCAGGAGGAGTAGAAGAGAGGAAATCATCAAACTAAGGGCTGAAATCAATCAAGCAGAAACAAAGAGAACCATACAAAGAATCAACAAAACCAAGAGCTGGTTCTTCGAGAAAATCAATAAGATAGATAAACCCTTAGCTAGACTAACCAAAGGGCACAGAGATAGTATCCAAATTAACAAAAATAAAAATAAAAATGGGGATATAACAACAGAAACAGAGGAAATTCAAAAGATCATCAGATCCTACTACAAAGGCCTATACTCAAAACAACTGGAGAATCTGGAGGAAATGGACAATTTCCTAGACAGATACCAAATACCAAAATTAAATCAGCATCAAGTAGAACAGCTAAACAGTCCCATAACCCTTAAAGAAATAGAAGGGGTTATAGAAAGCCTCCCAACCAAAAAAAGTACGGGACCAGATGGATTTAGTGCAGAATTCTACCAGACCTTCAAAGAAGACTTAACACCAATACACTTCAAACTATTCCACAAAATAGAGACAGAAGGGACACTGCCCAACTCCTTCTTCGAAACCACAATCACGCTGATACCTAAACCACAAAAAGATCCAACAAAGAAAGAGAACTACAGGCCAATTTTTCTTATGAATATTGATGCAAAAAATACTAAATAAAATTCTTGCCAACCGAATCCAAGAGCATATCAAAACGATCATTCACCATGATCAAGTAGGCTTCATTCCAGGAATGCAGGGATGGTTCAATATACGGAAATCCATCAATGTAATCCACTACATAAACAAACTGAAAGAAAAAAACCACATGGTCATCTCATTAGATGCTGAAAAAGCATTTGACAAAATTCAGCATCCTTTCATGCTAAAAGTCTTGGAAAGAGCAGGAATTCAAGGCCCATACCTAAACATAGTAAAAGCAATCTACAGCAAACCAGTAGGCAACATCAAAATAAATGGAGAGAAACTTGAAGCAATCCCACTAAAATCAGGGACTAGACAAGGCTGTCCTCTCTCTCCATATCTTTTCAATATAGTACTTGAAGCTCTAGTGAGAGCAATTAGACAACATAAGGAAGTCAAAGGGATACAAATTGGAAAGGAAGAAGTCAAACTATCATTATTTGCAGATGATATGATAGTCTACTTAAGCGATCCAAAAAACTCCACCAGAGAACTTTTACAGCTGATAAACAACTTCAGCAACATGGCTGGTTATAAAATTAACTCAAGCAAATCAGTAGCCTTCTTGTACTCAAAGGACAAGCAGGCTGAGAAAGAAGTTAGGGAAATAACACCCTTCACAATAGCCACAAACAACATAAAGTACCTTGGCGTAACTCTAACCAAACAAGTGAAAGATCTGTATGACAGGAACTTCAAGTCCCTGAAGAAAGAAATCGAAGAAGACCTCAGAAGATGGAAAAATATTTCTTGCTCCTGGATTGGCAGGATCAATATAGTAAAAATGGCCATCTTGCCAAAAGCAATCTACAGATTCAATGCAATCCCCATCAAAATCCCAACTCAATTCTTCATAGATCTAGAAAGAGCAATTCTCAAATTTATCTGGAGCAACAAAAAACCCAGGATAGCTAAAACTATTCTCAACAATAAAAGCACTTCTGGGGGAATCAATATCCCTGACCTCAAGCAGTACTACAGAGCAATTGTGTTAAAAACTGCATGGTATTGGTACAGCAACAGGCAGGTAGATCAATGGAATAGGATTGAAGACCCAGAAATGAACCCACAGACTTATGGTCACTTGATCTTTGATAAAGGAGCCACAACCATCCAGTGGAAAAAAGATAGCCTTTTCAACAAATGGTGCTGGTTCAACTGGAGGTCAACATGCAGAAGAATGCGAATTGACCCACTCTTATCTCCTTGTACTAAGATCAACTCCAAGTGGATCAAGGACCTCCACATAAAACCAGACACACTGAAACTATTAGAAAAGAAACTTGGGGAGACCCTGGAGGACATGGGCACAGGGGTAAAGTTCCTGAACAGAACACCAATAGCTTATGCTCTAAGATCAAGAATTGACAAATGGGACCTCATAAAATTACAAAGTTTCTGTAAGGCAAAGGACACTGTCAGAAGGACAAAACGGCAACCAACAACGTGGGAAATGATCTTCACCAACCCCACATCTGACAGAGGGCTAATATCCAATATATACAAAGAACTCAAGAAGTTAGACCACAAAGAACCAAATAACCCTATCAAAAAATGGGGTACAGAGCTAAACAAAGAATTTTCACCAGAAGAAATTCGGATGGCCGAGAAACACCTTAAGAGATGTTCAACATCATTAGTCATCAGGGAAATGCAAATCAAAACAACCCTGAGATTCCACCTCACTCCAGTCAGAATGGCTAAGATTAAAAACTCGAGAGACAACAAGTGCTGGCGAGGATGTGGAGAAAGAGGAACACTCCTCCACTGTTGGTGGGATTGCAAAATGGTAAAACCACTCTGGAAATCAGTGTGGCGTTTCCTCAGAAAATTGGGCATGCCACTCCCAGAGGACCCTAGCATACCACTCCTGGGCATATACCCAGAGGATTCCTCTGCATACAACAAAGACACATGCTCCACTATGTTTATAGCAGCCTTGTTTATAATAGCCAGAAATTGGAAGGAGCCCAGATATCCCTCAAAAGAGGAATGGATACAGAAAATGTGGTATATTTATACAATGGAGTACTACTCAGCAATTAAAAATAATGAATTCATGCAATTTGTAGGTAAATGGTTAGATCTGGAAACTATCATCCTAAGTGAGCTAACCCAATCACAAAAGAATACACACGAAATGCAATCACTGATAGTGGATATTAATGAGCCCAGAAGCCCTAAATACTCAAGGCACAATTAGCAAGTCAAATGACTCTCAAGAAGAAAAAAAGGAGAGGACCCTGGGCCTGTAAAGATTGGATCCAGTATTGTAGACCCAGAACAGAGAAATCGTGGGCGGGGGGGGGGGGAAGAGTGGGGAATAGCATGGGGGGGAGAGGAATTATGGGACATATGGTGGGGGGGGTAACTGGGAAAGGGGAAAGCCTTTGGAATGTAAACAAAGAATATAGAAAATAAATTTAAAAAAGTAACAATATATCTATCTTAAATCAGTTACACAGTACTAATGCTCCTCTTACCTGTCCTGAGCAGTTTCCAGAAATCCTTATCTACTCCTCATGATTTGTTAACACAGAAAAGAAAATCATTTGCTGTTACAAAACTTATGCAATTCCCCAAGGGCCAAATTTCTAATAAAGTCCCCAGTGAGGACATTCCATTCTACTGAAATTTCTTTGGGCATTATTAATTTAGGATTTAGGTTTATTAAATTATTAAAATTAGCCTGGAAAGGCTTGATCCAGCAATGTAGGGGAGTACCAAGACAGAGAAGAAGGAGGAGGTTGATTGGAGAATAGTCAGAGTGACAAGGGCTTATTGGACTTATGGGGAGGGGAGAACCAGGAAAGGGAAATCATTTGGAATGTAAACAAAGAATATAGAAAATAATACAAAGAAATAAAAAAGAAAAAACAGTTAAAATTAGAACCAATCAAGCCATATGCAGATATGATGGCTTATTGTAAATAAAAGAACATTATACACATGAAACTTTTCAATAATTTCCACTATGAAGTTTTATTCCATTTTTGGAATTCCAGGAAGATATTTATGAAGAAAAGAGAAATCGAGAGACAAAGACTAGAGCAGAGACTGAAGGAAAAGCCATCCAGAGACAGACCCACCTAGGGATCCATCCCATCTGCTGACACCAAACCCAGACATTGTTGCTGATGCCAAGAAGTGTTTACTGACAGGACACTGGTATAGCTGTCCCCTGATAGGTGCTGCCAGAGCCAGACCAACACAGATGTGGATGTACACAGCCAAATATTGGACTGAGCGCAAGGACCCCGATAGAGAAGCTAGGGCAAAGACTGTAGATGAAGGGTTTTGCAACCTCATTGGAAGAACAACAATATCAACCGACCAGACACCCACAAAGCTTCCAGGGACTAAACTACTAACCAAAAAGTACACAGGGAGTACCCATGGCTCCAGCTGAATATGTAGCAGAGAATTGCCTTATCTGACACCACTGGGAGGGGAGTCCCTTGGTCCTATGGAGGCTTGGTTACCCGGGATAGGAGAACACTATGTCGCTGAAGAAGGATTTGGTGGGTGGGTGGGGGAGCATCATCATAGCAGCTGGGGGAGGGAGGAAAGGATAGGAGACTTGTGGATGGGAAACTGGGAAGCAGGATAAGATTTCTAATTTAAATAAATAAAATAACCAATTAAAAAAGAAAAAGCAATAATTAAGATTTTACAACCTATCTTTTCTGAACCAAAAAAGATTATGATACATTGACATGTACATAAAATCCTAACAAAAGCAGACTCTCATTGGAAAACTTGCCAACTAAATGAGGCAATTTCTACTTTTGCTAAAATGTTTTAAAAACTTTAAATTTCCTATTGTTTAAAGTAGATCTAATAGGAATTCTTTTAAAAGGAAAAGCTAAATAATTGTATTATTTAGAGTTTTGTTTTCTATGACAGAATGGTTTGGGGTTATTTTTATATAAATGTGCATATCTGTGCAATGTATCAAAATATTAATGCAAAATATACATGTAAATATATAACTATCTAACTTATAATCTTCATGATGAAGACCAAAGTCTATTTTTCTCTGAAATAAAAATATAATTATCGCTTCTGTACATAGCCAGCCAAGAGAGAGTGATCTCCCAGCAGCCCTTTCACTTCTGAGCACCGAGGTGAGATCTCCACCTTCTCTCTGGAGGGGATGTGCTAGGAACAGACAGGGCCTAAGATCAGTGGAGCAGTTGGAACAGAAATCTTCCTGCCACCATTTGCACCAGGGAGCAGGGAAACTCCACAGCCTTGTGTGCATAGCCCACCAGGAGAAAAATATCTCCCAGAAGTGCCTTCGATTTTGAGCTCAGAGGAGTAAGGACACACACTTTCAGGCCCACAGAAGGAATAAACTCCAGCCAGAGACAAGAATACCAACTAGCACCAGATGGAGAAAGGCAAGCACAAGAACCCTACCAACTGAAACCAAGGCCACATGGCAACATCAGAACCCAGTTCTCCTACCACAGCAAGTCCCAGATACCCCAACACACTGGAAAAGCAAGAGTTGGAATTAAATTCGTATCTCATGATGCTGATAGTGGGCTTCAAGAAAGACTTAAATAACTCCCTTAAAGAAATACAGGAGAACATCGGTCAACAGGTAAAAGCTCTTAAAGAGGAAACAAAAAAATCCCTTAAAGAAATACAGGGGATCATGGGTCAACAGGCAGAAGCCCTTAAAGAAGAAACACAAAAATCCCTTAAAGAATTACAGGAAAACACAAATAATCAAATGAAAGAACTGAACAAAACCATCCAGAATCTAAAAGTGGAAGTAGAAACAATAAAGAAATCACAAAGTGAAACAACTCTGGAGATAGAAAACCTTGGAAAGAATTCAGGAGTCATAGATGTAAGCATCAAACAGAATACAAGAGATAGAAGAAAGAACCTCAGGTGCTGAAGATACCATAGAAAACATTGACCCAACAGTCAAAGAACATGCAAAATGCATAAAGCTGATAACCCAAAACATCCAGGAACTCCAGAACACAATGTGAAGACCAAACCTAAGGATTATAGGTATGGACGAGAGCAAAGATTTACATCTTAAAGGCCCAGTAAATATCTTCAACAAAATTGTAGAAAACTTTCCTAACCTAGAGAAAGAGATGCCCGTGAACATAAAAGAAGCCTTCAGAACTCCAAATAAACTGGACCAGAACAGAAGGTCCTCCTATCACATAAAAATCCAAACACCAAATTCACTAAACAACAATAGAACATTAAAAACAGTAAGGGAAAAAAGGGCAAGTAACTTATTTTTTTTTGATTTTTTTTATTGTATATATTCTATATTTACAATTCATTTCCCTTTTTCTGGTTCCCCACCCCCAAAGGTCCCACATGTCCTTTTCCCTTCCCCTGCTCTCTCATCCACCCCCTCCCATCTTATAAAGGCAGACCTATCAGAATTAAACCAGACTTCTCACCCGAGACGATGAAAGCTAGAAGATCCTGGGAAGACTTCATACAGACCCTAAGAGAACACAAATGCCAGCCCAGACTACTATACCCAGCAAAACTCTCAATCATCATAGATGGAGAAACCAAGATATAACATGATAAAACCAAATTTATACAATATCTATCCACAAATCCAGCCCTACAAAGGATAATTGATGGAAAATGCCAACAGAAAGAGGGAAACTATACCCTAGAAAAAGCAAGAAAGTAATATTCCAACAAACCCAAAAGAAGATACCCACACAAACATAAAGTAACATGAAAAAATACCAGGAAGCAACAATCACTATTCCCTAATATCTCTTAAGAACAATGGACTCAACTCCCCAATAAAAAGACATAGACTAATGAAATATTTCTCGTGTAAATCTTCAATTTTATCAGAAAATGTTTGTAATCCCACTTTTAACTAATTTAGTAATTTTTTTATATCCACCATTTATCTCCATTATTTTTCATGATAATCTTCAATTTTGATATGTCTATTTATATATTTCCTATATTTTGTCAGAAATATTTTCAATGGAAATCTTTGATTTTTCATAAATGTTTCTAATTTCCACATTCAATTAATTTAGAATTTTTATATCTACCATTTTTATGTAAAATTTTCCATGAACTAGTCAATTTTAACATGTTTGTCTACTTGAATTTTACCAGAAATATTTTCTATGTAAATCTTCAATGTTATCTGAAAGTGTTTATAATTTCGCTTTCAATAAACTTAGAATTTTCTTTATGCCTATCATTTCACCTATATAATTTCCATGATAATCTTTAAATTTAACATGTTTTTCTATATATTTGTTCAATTTTATAAAAAATATTATCCACCCAGGCTCTGTGGGACTTCCCCGCACCCTCTGGCGAGCACCTAGGCTGCTTTCTGCAACCAGCTCGCCGGCCCCTGGACCAGCGCGGCGGGCCTCCATATTGCAACCAGGACACAGCTGGAAAGGCCCAGGCTCTGTGGGACTTCCCCGCACCCTCTGGCGAGCACCGAGGCTGCTTTCTGCAACCAGCTCGCCGGCCCCTGGACCAGCAGAAGCGGCGGGCCTCCATATTGCAACCAGGACATAGCTGGAAAGGCCCAGGTAAACACCCCTTCCAGGGCTGCCCTCACGGGGGGATCTGCTAGGGTCTCGGACCCAAGCAGGCTGAGTTCCGCCTAGGCTCTGCGGGGCATCCCCGTGCCCTCTGGCGAGCACCTAGGCTGCTTTCTGCAACCAGCTCGCCGGCCCCTGGACCAGCGCGGCTGGCCTCCATATTGCAACCAGGACACAGCTGGAAAGGCCCAGGTTCTGTGGGACTTCCCTGCACCCTCTGGCGAGCACCGAGGCTGCTTTCTGCAACCAGCTCGCCAGCCCCTGGACCAGCAGAAGCGGCGGGCCTCCATATTGCAACCAGGACATAGCTGGAAAGGCCCAGGTAAACACCCCTTCCAGGGCTGCCCTCACGGGGGATCTGCTAGGGTCTCGGACCCAAGCAGGCTGAGTTCCGCTTAGGCTCTGCGGGACATCCCCGTGCCCTCTGGCGAGCACCTAGGCTGCTTTCTGCAACCAGCTCGCCGGCCCCTGGACCAGCGCGGCGGGCCTCCATATTGCAACCAGGACACAGCTGGAAAGGCCCAGGTTCTGTGGGACTTCCCCGCGCCCTCTGACGAGCACAGAGGCTGCTTTCTGCAACCAGCTCGCCGGCCCCTGGACCAGCAGAAGCGGCGGGCCTCCATATTGCAACCAGGACATAGCTGGAAAGGCCCAGGTAAACACCCCTTCCAGGGCTGCCCTCACGGGGGATCTGCTAGGGTCTCGGACCCAAGCAGGCTGAGTTCCGCTTAGGCTCTGGAGTTCCGCTTAGGCTCTGCGGGACATCCCCGTGCCCTCTGGCGAGCACCTAGGCTGCTTCCTGCAACCAGCTCGCCTGCCCCTGGACCAGCAGAAGCGGCGGGCCTCCATATTGCAACCAGGACATAGCTGGAAAGGCCCAGGTAAACACCCCTTCCAGGGCTGCCCTCACGGGGGATCTGCTAGGGTCTCGGACCCAAGCAGGCTGAGTTCCGCTTAGGCTCTGGAGTTCCGCTTAGGCTCTGCGGGACATCCCCGTGCCCTCTGGCGAGCACCTAGGCTGCTTTCTGCAACCAGCTCGCCGGCCCCTGGACCAGCAGAAGCGGAGGGCCTCCTTATTGCAACCAGGACATAGCTGGAAAGGCCCAGGACACAGCTGGAAAGGCCCAGGCTCTGTGGGACATCCCCGCGCCCTCTGGCGAGCACCTAGGCTGCATTCTGCAACCAGCTTACCGGCCCCTGGACCAGCGGTAGCTGCCGGCCTCCATATTGCAACCAGGACATAGCTGGAAAGGCCCAGGTAAACACCCCTTCCAGGGCTACCCGCACAGGGGGATCTGCTAGGGTCTCGGAACCAAGCAGGCCGAGTTCCTTGCAACCAGGACACAGCTGGAGAAGCCCAGGTAGACAGACTCCAACAGGGGCTACAATCGCATGGGCTACAATCGCATGGGTGACAGCCAGCTTATGATCCCTTAAAGCAGCAGTCACACATATTTACCAGTAGAGAAACAACAGGTGAGCCCAGCCTCACAGGAGATTCAAACACCAGCCACTAACAACAAGGCCAACTAAAACCAGAAATAACCAGATGGCAAAAGGAAAACGAAGGAACGTTACTAACAAAAATCAAGGCAACATGACAGCATCTGAACCCAGTTCTCCAACAACAGGAATCCCTGGATACCCTAAAACACCAGAAAAACAAGACTTGGATATAAAATCACTGGTCAGGATGCTGGTAGCTGAACACATAGAAAAATCTCGTAAAGAAATAGAGGAGAAAATGGATCAAAAGTTAGAAGCCTTTATGAGGCAAATACAAAAATCACTTCAAGAAATTCAGGAGAAGATGGATCAAAGAGAAGAAGACAATAAGGAAGAAAGACAAAAGTCACTTAAAGAACTACAGAAGAACGTGGGCCAACAAGTAGAAGCTATGAGAGGAAGCACAAAAATCTATTAAAGAAATACATGAAAACACAATCAAGCAAACGAAAGATCTGAGCACATCCATCCAGATACTAAAAACAGATGTAGAAACAACTAAGAAATCACAGAGGGAGACAACATTGGAGATAGAAAACCTGGGGAAGAAATCAGGGGCCCTAGACGCAAGTATCAACAATAGAATACAAGAGATAGAAGACAGAATCTCAGAAGCCAAAGATACCATAGGAACCATTGATTCAACAGTCAAAGAAAACACTAAATGCAAAAAGGTGGTAACCCAAAACATCCAGGAAATCCAAGACACTATGAGAAGACCAAACCTAAGGATTATAGGTATAGACGAGAGTGAAGATTTACAAGTTAAAGGGCCAGCTAATATCTTCTATAAAATTATGGAAGAAAACTTCCCCAACCTAAGGAGAGAGATGCCCATGAATATACAAGAAGCCTATAGAACCCCAAACAGACTGGACCAGAACAGAAATACATCCTGTCACATAATAATCAAAACTCCAAATGTAATAAACAAAGAAAGAATACTAAAGGCAGCAAGAGAAAAAGGCCAAGTAACATATAAAGGAAAACCTATCAGAATAACACCAGACTTCTCACCTGAGACCATGAAAGCTAGAAGATCCTGGGCAGATATCATGCAAACTCTAAGAGAACACAAACTTCAGCCAAAACTACTTTACCCAGCAAAACTCTCAATTGCCATTGATGGAGACATCAAGGTATTCCATGACAAAACCAAATTTGCAAGATATCTCTCCACAAATCCAGCCCTACAAAGGATAATAGGAGGAAAACACCAAGACAAGGACGGAAACTACACCCGGGAAGAAGCAAGATAGAAACCTCCTCTCATCAAACCCAAAAGAAGATAACCTCTCGAATATAAAAAATAAATAAGATAAATAAATATAATTTCAAAAATGTCTGGAGGTAATAATTACTATTCCTTAATATCTCTTAACGTCAATGGACTCAATTCCCCAATAAAAAGACATAGACTAACAGACTGGATACGGAAACAGGACCCTACATTTTGCTGCATACAGGAAACACATCTCAGTGTTAAAGACAAACACTGCCTTAGAGTAAAAGGCTGGAGGACAATTTTACAAGCAAATGGTCTCAGGAAACAAGCTGGAGTAGCCATTCTAATATCAGATAAAATTGACTTTCAACCTAAAATCATCAAAAGAGACCCAGAAGGTCACTTCTTGCTGGCCAAAGGGAAAATCCACCAGGAAGAGCTCTCAATACTGAACATCTATGCTCCAAATGCAAGGGCACCCTCATTTGTAAAAGAAACCCTACTAAAGCTTAAAGCACACATTACACCTAACACAATAATTGTGGGTGACTTCAACACCCCACTCTCCTCAATGGACCGATCATGAAAGCAGAAACTAAACAGGGACACAGTGAAACTAATTGAAACTCTGGACCAATTGGATTTAACAGATATATATAGAACATTTCATCCTAAAGCTAAAGAATATACCTTTTTCTCAGCACCGCATGGTACCTTCTCCAAAATAGACCATATAATCGGTCACAAGACAGATGTCAACAAATACAAGAAGATCGAGCTAATCCCATGCCTCCTATCAGATCACCATGGAGTAAGAGTGGTCTTCAATAGCAACAAAAACAACAGAAAGCCCACATACACATGGAAACTGAACAATACTCTACTCAATGACACCTTGGTCAAGGAAGAAATAAAAAAAGAAATCAAAGACTTTTTAGAATTCAATGAAAATGAAGGTACAACCTACCCAAATCTATGGGACACAATGAAAGCAGTGCTAAGAGGAAAATTCGTAGCTCTAAGTGCATCCAAAAAGAAGCTGGAGAGAGCATACACTAGCAGCTTAACAGCACACCTTAAAGTGCTAGAAGAAAAACAAGTTAACTCACCCAGGAGGAGTAGAAAACAAGAAATCATCAAACTCAGGGCTGAATTCAATCAAATAGAAACAAAGAGAACCATACAAAGAATCAACAAGACCAGGAGCTGGTTCTTTGAGAAAATCAACAAGATAGATAAACCCTTAGCCAGACTAACCAAAGGACACAGAGACAGTATACAAATTAACAAAATTAGAAATGAAAAGGGAGACATAACAACAGAAACTGAGGAAATTCAAAAGATCATCAGATCCTACTACAAAGGTCTATACTCAAAACAACTGGAGAATCTGGAGGAAATGGACGATTTCCTAGACAGATATCAAATACCAAAATTAAATCAGCATCAAGTAGACCAGCTAAATAGTCCCATAACCCCTAAAGAAATAGAAGGGGTTATAGAAAGCCTCCCAACCAAAAAAAGTACGGGACCAGATGGTTTTAGTGCAGAATTCTACCAGACCTTCAAAGAAGACTTAACACCAATACTCTTCAAACTATTCCACAAAATAGAGACAGAAGGGACACTGCCCAACTCATTCTTCGAAGCCACAATTACGCTAATACCTAAACCACAAAAAGATCCAACAAAGAAAGAGAATTTCAGGCCAATTTCTCTTATGAATATAGATGCAAAAATACTAAATAAAATTCTTCCTAACCGAATCCAAGAGCACATCAAAACGATCATCCACCATGATCAAGTAGGCTTCATCCCAGGGATGCAGGGATGGTTCAATATACGGAAATCCATCAATGTAATCCACTACATAAACAAACTGAAAGAAAAAAACCACATGGTCATCTCATTAGATGCTGAAAAAGCATTCGACAAAATTCAGCATCCTTTCATGCTAAAAGTCTTGGAAAGAGCAGGAATTCAAGGCCCATACCTAAACATAGTAAAAGCAATCTACAGCAAACCAGTAGCCAACATCAAAATAAATGGAGAGAAACTTGAAGCATTCCCACTAAAATCAGGGACAAGACAAGGCTGCCCTCTATCTCCATATCTTTTCAATATAGTACTTGAAGTTCTAGCAAGAGCAATTAGACAACATAAGGAAGTCAAAGGGATACAAATTGGAAAGGAAGAAGTGAAACTATCATTATTTGCAGATGATATGATAGTCTACCTAAGCGACCCAAAAAACTCCACCAGAGAACTTCTATAGCTGATAAACAACTTCAGCAAAGTGGCAGGTTATAAAATTAACTCAAGCAAGTCAGTGGCCTTCTTGTACTCAAAGGACAAGCAGGCTGAGAAAGAAATTAGGGAAATAACACCCTTCACAATAGCCACAAACAACATAAAGTATCTTGGCGTAACTCTAACCAAACAAGCGAAAGATCTGTACAACAGGAACTTCAAGTCCTTGAAGAAAGAAATCGAAGAAGACCTCAGAAGATGGAAAAATATTTCTTGCTCCTGGATTGGCAGGATCAATATAGTAAAAATGGCCATCTTGCCAAAAGCAATATACAGATTCAATGCAATCCCCATCAAAATCCCAAATCAATTCTTCATAGATCTAGAAAGAGCAATTCTCAAATTCATCTGGAGCAACAAAAAACCCAGGATAGCTAAAACTATTCTCAACAATAAAAGGACTTCTGGGGGAATCAATATCCCTGACCTCAAGCAGTACTACAGAGCAATTGTGTTAAAAACTGCATGGTATTGGTATAGCAACAGGCAAGCAGATCAATGGAACAGGATTGAAGACCCAGAAATTAACCCACAGACTTATGGTCACTTGATCTTTGATAAAGGAGCCACAACCATCCGGTGGAATAAAGATAGCCTTTTCAACAAATGGTGCTGGTTCAACTGGAGGTCAACATGCAGAAGAATGCGAATTGACCCACTCTTATCTCTTTGCACTAAGATCAACTCCAAGTGGATCAAGGACCTCCACATAAAACCAGACACACGGAAACTATTAGAAAAGAAACTTGGGAAGACCCTGGAGGACTTGGGCACAGGGGAAAAGTTCCTGAACAGAACACCAATAGCGTACGCACTAAGATCAAGGATAGACAAATGGGACCTCATAAAATTACAAAGTTTCTGCAAAGCAAAGGACACTGTCAGAAGGACAAAATGGCAACCAACAAAGTGGGAAAAGATCTTCACCAACCCCACATCCGACAGAGGGCTAATATCCAATATATACAAAGAACTCAAGAAGTTAGACCACAAAGAAACAAATAACCCTATCAAAAAATGGGGCACAGAGCTAAACAAAGAATTTTCACCAGAAGAAATTCGGATGGCCGAGAAACACCTTAAAAGATGTTCAACATCATTAGTCATCAGGGAAATGCAAATCAAAACAACCCTGAGATTCCACCTCACACCAGTCAGAATGGCTAAGATTAAAAACTCAAGAGACAACAAGTGCTGGCGAGGATGTGGAGAAAGAGGAACACTCCTCCATTGTTGGTGGGATTGCAAAATGGTAAAACCGCTCTGGAAATCAGTTTGGAGGTTCCTCAGAAAATTGGGCATGTCACTCCCAGAGGACCCTGGCATACCACTCCTGGGCATATACTCAGAGGATTCCCCTGCATGCAATAAAGACACATGCTCCACTATGTTTATAGCAGCCTTGTTTATAATAGCCAGAAATTGGAAGGAGCCCAAATATCCCTCAAAGGAGGAATGGATACAGAAAATGTGGTATATTTATACAATGGAATACTACTCAGCAATTAAAAATAATGAATTCATGCAATTTGTAGGTAAATGGTTAGACCTGGAAAATATCATCCTGAGTGAGCTAACCCAATCACAAAAGAATGCACATGAAATGCAATCACTGATAAGTGGATATTAATGAGCCCAGAAGCACTAAATACTCAAGACACGAATAGCAAGTCAAATGATTCCCAAGAAGAAGAAAGGAGAGGACCCTGGGCATGTAAAGATTGCATCCAGTTTAGTAAAGAAACTGAGGGGGGAGGGGGAATGATTGGGGAATAGTTGGGAGGGAGAGGAACTATGGGAACTATGGTGGGTGGGAACTGGGAAAGGGGAAAGCCCTTGGAATGTAAACATAGAATATAGAAAATAAAAATTTAAAAAAAAATATTATCCATGTAAATCTTCAAGTCTATCAGAAAATGTTTATAATTCCACTTTCAATCAACTTAGGAATACTTTTATACCTACCATTATTATATCTATATAAAATTTTCCATAATAATCTTCAATTCTAACATGTTTTTCTACATTTTTTCACAATTTTATCAGAAATATTTTCCATGTAAATCTTCAATTCTATCATAAAATGATTCTATACCATATTTCAATTAATTTAGCAATGTTTTACATATCTACCACTCGACTTTAATTTTCCATGAAAATTGAAAATTTTAATGTGTTTATCTGAAAATAGTTCCATGTAAATCTTTAATTTTATCTTAAAGTGTTTTT
Source organism: Apodemus agrarius (assembly GCA_964023405.1). Lineage (NCBI taxonomy): Eukaryota > Metazoa > Chordata > Mammalia > Rodentia > Muridae > Apodemus > Apodemus agrarius. The sequence continues at coordinate 40,824,197 of OZ030018.1, forward strand.
ACTTCCCTTTACTTCCCTTTTCAATAAATAAAATTTTTTTAAAAAGAAATATAATTATCGTTTGATACTTTGTTTTTTTGGAAGGAGCATAGTTTATTTCTTCTGTTTTATTTTTACTTTTTCTACAGTAACTCTCCATGAATTCTCTTGAAATTCACGACATATCTTTTATCCCTCCACTCAAAGCTGGAGTCAATCATGTTTTACAAATTAAGACAAATTTCATTTCAAATAAGTATACCATGAGAGGATGCTGAATTTTGTCAAATGCTTTTCAGCATGCAATGAGATGACCATGTGGTTTTTTTCTTTGAGTTTGTTTATGTAGTGGAATACATTGATGAATTTCTGTATATTGAACCATCCCTGCATCCATGGGAGGAAGCCAACTTGATCATAGTGAATGATCATTTTGATGTGTTCTTGGATTCAGTTGGCAAGAATTTTATTGAGTATTTTTGCATTGATGTTCATAAGGGAAATTGGTCTGAAGTTCTCTTTCTTAGTTGGATCTTTGTGTGGTTTTGGTATCAGGGTAATTGTGGCTTCATAGAATGAGATGGATAGTGTTCCTTCTGTTTCTATTTTGTGGAATAGTTTGAAGAGGATTGGTATTAGGTCTTCTTTGAAGGTCTGATAGAATTCTGCACTAAAACCGTCTGGCCCTGTGCTTTTTTTGGTTGGAAGACTTTCTATGACCCCCTTCTATTTCTTTGGGGGTTATGGGACTGTTTAGACAATCTATTTGATCCTGATTTAATTTTGGTATTTGGCAAATGTCCAGGAAATTGTCCATTTTCTCCAGATTTCCAGTTGTGTCGAGTATAGGCTTTTGTAGTAGGATTTGATGATTTTTTGAATTTCCTCAGTTTTTGTTGTTATATCTCTCTTTTCATTTCTAATTTTGTTAATTTGGATAATGTCTCTGTGCCCTTTGTTAAGTCTGGCTTTGGAACGAACAGGAATTCAAGGCCCATACCTAAACATAGTAAAAGCAATTTGCAACAGACCAGAACAGGAATTCAAGTCTCATACCTAAACATAGTAAAAGCAATATACAACAGACCAGTAGCCAACATCAAAGTAAATAGAGAGAAACTTGAAGCAATCCCACTAAAATCAGGGACTAGACAAGGCTGACACTCTCACCATATCTTTTGAATATAGTACTTGAGGTACTAGCTAGAGCAATTCGACAACATAAGGAAGTCAAAGGGATACAAATTGGAAAGGAAGAAGTCAAACTATCATTATTTGCAGACAATATGATAGTATACTTAAGTGACCCAAAAAACTCCACCAGAGAACTCCTACAGCTGATAAACAACTTCAGCAAAGTGGCTGGTTATAAAATCAGCTCAAGCAAATCAGGAGCCTTCCTATACTCAAAGGATAAGCAAGCTGAGAAAGAAATTAGGGAAATGACACACTTCACAATAGCCACAAACAATATAAAGTATCTTGGTGTGACTCTAACCAAACAAGTGAAAGATATTTATGACAAAAACTTCAGGTCTCTGAAGAAGGAAATGGAAGACCTCAGAAACTGGAAAAATCTTCCATGCTTGTGGGTTGGCAGGATTAATATAATTCATATGGCAATCTTGCCAAAAGCGATCTACAGATTCAATGCAATCCCCATCAAAATCCCAACTCAGTACTTCATAGAGTTAGAAAGAGCAATTCTCAAATTCATCTGGAATAACAAAAACCCAGGATAGCTAAAACTATTCTCTACAGTAAAAGAACTTCCCGGGGAATCAGTATCCCAGACTTCAAGCAGTAGGATAGAGCAGTAGTGTTTAAAAAACTGCATGGTATTGGTACAGTGACAGGGAGGCAGATCAATGGAATAGGATCGAAGACCCAGAATTGAACCCACACATCGATGGCCAATTGATCTTCGACAAAGTAGTTGAAAGCATCCAGTGGGGAAAAGATCGCCTTTTCAACAAATGGCGCTGGTTCAATTGGAGGTCAACATGCAGAAGAATCAGAATTGACCCATGCTTATCTCCTTGTACTAAGCTCAACTCCAAGTGGATCAAGGACCTCCACATAAAACCAGACACACTAAAACTAATAGAAAAGTCACTGGGGAAGACCCTTGAGGACATTGCCTCAGGGGGAAAGTTCCTTAACAGAACACCAATAGCTTATGCTCTAAGATCAAGAATAGACAAATGGGACCTCATAAAATTACAAAGTTTCTATAAGGCAAAAGACACTGTCAAAAGGACAAATTGGCAACCAACAAATTGGGAAAAGATCTTCACCAACCCTACATCTGACAGAGGGCTAATAGCCAGTGTATACAAAGAACTCAAGAAGTCACACCACAGAAAACCAAATAACCCTCTCAAAAATGGGGTACAGAGCTAAACAAAGACTTTTCACCTGTTGGATGGATGAGAAGCACCTTAAGAAATGTTCAACATCATTAGTCATTAGAGAAATGCAAATCAAAACAACCCTGAGATTTCACCTCACACAAGTCAGAATGGCTAAGATTACAAACTCAGGAAACAGCAGGTGTTGGCGAGGATGTGGAGAAAGAGGAACACTCTTCCACTGCTGGTGGGACTGCAAGCTGGTACAACCACTCTGGAAATCAGTCTGACGGTTCCTCAGAAAACTGGACATGATACTTCCGGAGGACCCAGTCATACCTCTCCTGGGCATATACCCAGAAGATTCCCCAGCATGCAATAATGATACAGGCTCCACTATGTTCATAGCAGCCTTATTTATAATAGACAGAAGCTGGAAAGAACCCAGATGTCCCTCAATGGAGGAATGGATACAAAAAATGTGGTGTATATATACACAATGGAATACGATTCAGCCATTAGAAACAATGAATTCATGAAATTCTTAGAGAAATGGATGAAGCTGGAGAACATCATACTAAGTGAGGTAACCAAGTCTCAAAAGAATACCCATGGTATGCACTCACTGATAAATGGACATTAGCCTAGAATCTTGGGACACCAAAGACACAATCCACATACCAAATGATGTCCAACAAGAAGGAAGGAGTGGACCCTGGTTGTGGAAAGGCTCAATGCATCAGTGTAGGGGAATACCAGAACAGGGAAGTGGGAAGGGGTGGATGGGGGAACAGGGAGAGGGAAAAGGGCATGTGGGACCATTGGGGGGTTGGGAACCAGGAAAAGGGAAATGAAATGTAAATATAGACGATATCCAGAGAACCAAATAACCCTATTAAAAAATGGGGTACAGAGCTAAACAAATGCAAATCAAAACAACCCTGAGATTTCACCTCACACCAGTCAGAATGGCAAGATTACAAACTCAGGAGACACCAGGTGTTGGCGAGGATGTGGAGAAACAGAAATACTCCTTCACTGCTGGTGGGATTGCAAGCTGGTACAACCACTCTGGAAATCAGTCTGGCGGTTCCTCAGAAACCTGGGCATGACACTTTCCAGAGGACTCTGCTATACCACTCTTGGGCATATACCCAGAGGATTCCCCAGCATGTAATAGGGATGCATGCTCCACTGTGTTCATAGCAGCCCTGTTTATAATAGCTAGAACCTGGAAAGAACCCAGATATCCCTCAACGAAAGAATGGATACAAAAAATGTAATATATATACACAATGGCGTGCTATTCAGTAATTAGAAACCATGAATTCATGAAATTCTTAAACAAATGGATGGAGCTGGAGAACATCATCCTAAGTGAGGTAACCCAGTCTCAAAAGAACACTCATGGTATGCACTCACTGATAAGCGGATATTAGCCTAGAAGCTTGGAATACCCAAGATACAATCCACATATCAAATGATGTCCAAGAAAAAGGAAGGAGTGGCCCCTGGTTCTGGAAAGGCTCAGTGCAGCAGTGTAGGGGAATACTAGAACGGGGAAGTGGGAAGGGGTGGATGGGGGAACAGGGGGAGGGGAGAGGCCTTATGGGACTTTTGGGGAGGGGGTATCCAGGAAAAGGGAAATCATTTGAAATGTAAATAAAGAATATATGGAATAAAAAAAGAAAAAAAAAGAAGTCATCAGCATTTTTATCAAAGAGGCAGGATACAAAATCAACTTACAGAAACCAGTAGACTTCCTATGTATTAATAATAAACATGCAAAGATTGAGTCAATGGAAAACTCTTATTCTCAAGAGCCTCAAAAAAGTAAAATATCTGGGAATAATAAAATATCTGGGAAGAGAAAGACTTCTAAAATTAAGACCTTAAATACATAAAGATACTGAAGAAGGCACTAGAAGATGGAAAGACCTCCCATGTTTATGGATTGGTAGAACTGATATTGTGAAAATGGTCATACTACCAAAGATAATTCACATATTTATAATAATAATCAAAATTCCTATGGAATTCTTTGTAAAAAAAATTATATGCTTCATATGGAAACACGTAAGGCCCCAGCTAATCAAACATTCTTAAGCAAATGTAACAATTCTGGAGGTATTACATTATATAGATTTCAAGTTATATTATGAAACTATAATAATAAAACCACATACTAGTGGCACAAAAACTTCAAACATCCATTATTCTTTTGTACCGTGGCCACAAGATGAGTAATTTGTTCTACTATGAACCACTACTGTGAGGTGCTGCCTCACCACATGCCCGAATCAAAATGGTCAATAGTCATGATCTGAAACCTCCCAACTATGAAGCAAAATGAACTTTTTACTTGAATGTGACTATTTGGGAAATTTCTCATAGTGGTTATCAGATCACTACTGTGACAATTAACAACAACAGCAAAAAGGTGAAAATTGAAATTAGATATCACTAAGGAATCAACACTAAATTTGGGGGGGAAGAAACCAGGTTTAGAAGAAAAATGTTTTCAAGGTGCTGCTTCTGATTTGCAGTTATTCCAATGTTTTGCAAATTATTGCACAAATTATTCCAAAATATTACAAATTATTGCAAATTAGATGAGCAGTTATTTTAGTTAGTAAGGAAAAGTCAGAAGGATGTTGTAACTTCAGAGAAGATTCTGAAATAGCATTTTTACATTTAAAGAGATAAGAAAAATCCAACCTCTGTTTTCACCAGACTTTCTCCTCACAAAAGAATCCTAACTCAGAAGTTTCACTGGGAAATTTTGGCTGACCAACTAGAAATTTTTCTTATTCACTTGCTATTTTTAAATTAAAACGGTAGCTAGCATAAGCTTAATTCCTTTCTAAATCTTTTAAATTGGCTTCAAAGTAAGCCGTGTGTCTTATCTGCCATGTCTCAAAGGATATAACTAATTACTCCAATTTAGTTTGCATACAAAGTTTAGTAGATTGGATCTCTCAGGCTGTGCTGTGATGTCAATACCAAGTAAATCTCCTTAGAATTATTTTGGATATATGAATAATTCTCTACCAATACCATGCACACATACTCTCCTAAATGGTCAAGTGAACAGAAATTTATTACTGGACCCTCCTTAAGCCACATCAGGTGACTAGCTTGCATCTATACCATTCTCATCAAAGAAAGCCAGGTGAGAAAGAATTTTAAATGTACTTTTCTAGAAATATTAGCTTTTTGAAACATTCTCTAAGTTAGAGTTGTCTTTTCTTGCAATTAAAACTACTCAATTTTAAGTTATTAAAACTAACTTTCACACAAATCTTTTGTCTAAATACTATAGGCAAATGATCACCATTCAGTCCAAGACAATCCTACATTTACCAAAATAAAGGTCTATTTTATACTGCTATGAGAGTACATTTGTAATGTTTTGAGGATTTTTAAAATAATAATATCATGGTACTTGCAACATTCTGCATGGCATTTAATTTTTCTGTTTGGGGCACTCCCTGTGTGTCTTAGAAAAGTTGCATTAAAAAATAACTAATTTTATGCCAGACTTTTTTAATCCTCAGTGAAACTTGAGAGAGCTTTCTAGCTTATGTTAATTTTTAGACAGGTGCCAATGTAAATTTTATCTGTATCAATCTGGAAGTTGTTGATAACCATTGAGCTGACACACACAAAAAATGGATTTGGTAGAGAAATTATGTAAATTACACATATATGTCATACATTCCTTTTCAGCAGTGTTGCTGAGGGACTCCTCTTGAAAGAAAATCTAAGATTTAACGCTCAGAAATATTTCCAGTAAACCAAAAACTAAGAGACCTGTCTTTGCTGTTGCAGAACTTGTCCTGTGCCCTGAGTTTAGAGCACAACTATGGGCAGTAACTATCCAAATCTATGTCCCTATGAAAATGCCTCTTAAGACCAACTATCTAAAAATAATGCATAGCACATAGTAAAGATCCAATAATTCTTAAACGAGTATAATGTGGAAAAGAAGCTGTGAATTTTTAATAAACGTAAGAACCATGCAATCAAGAAATACCATGGTAACACTAAATCCTGAAAAAACTGAAAGTTGACCTCAAAGAGATGCTGTTCTTACAGAGGAAAGTGGTCTGAAGACTTCATGACTACCTTATGTAAGTGTATTCCTCAATGCTTAGGAAGCACGCCTGGGTGTCTGAAAGTTATTAGTACAATTTAACTATATCATTGTCGTGCGGCTTCCTGGCTCTGCTATGAGGTCATCCTCCATAAAACTGTGATGTACAGAAAATACTAGTGGTTCCTCAAAGGTTTCTGTAGACTTGTCAGAGTTACAGAATACTGCAGAGCTCAGAGTATGACATGTATTTGTTAACATCATTTCCTGATATTTAGAGTAATGGTTACTAAAATAAATATTCTTGGCAGTGATTGTATAATGGGCCATCAAATGGGTGACTGACATTTCCTAATAATGCACACCACTTAGCAGAAATGCTATTACCATTAATTAAATCAGAGTGAGAGTTATTACATGTAACTGCATTTTTTATTTCTTTCAGATAGAATCATCACTAATAGTCAAATTGTATAAATATTTAAGCATTTCGACTTCTACTCCCCAGTAATTTTCCATTAATTCCACCAATTTGCAGAAATTCAACTAATTTTCCATTCCATGTTATACAGACTTCAAATACTATCATTTCTTCTTTTAAAAAAAAACTTGCTGTTTCAATAGGCAAAATGATTATACACATCACTGTTTTCAATTGATGTGTTTCTATTAAGGAACTCAATGGTTTCTGATTTGTTAAAACATTAGTGTTAATGCTGTTCACTTATTTGCCAATAGTACTGTTAATTTGTAGGCTTCGTGTAAAAAAGGACTATTGAAAAAACACTCTTTTTTTTTTTGGACATGTGATTTCCTGAGTTTTTAAACCTACACGATAATTAAACAATTGTAACCCTTAAGATTTATCAAATTTCTTCTGATCACATTTAGACTTATTTATACACATAAAAGTTGAATTTTTTTGCATTGCAAACATAAGCAATATTACAAATAAGCTGGAAGTCCCAAAACAATCCTTATTCCACACTCCTCCCTTTCACCTTTCTCTGTGTGTCTGTCTTTGTCTGTATTTCAGTCTCTTGTTATTCTTCATGTCTCCTCTCACCTGTGTGTTTGTGTGTGTGTGTGTCTTTCTGTCTCTCTGTGTGTTGTCTGTCTGTCTCTTGCTACTCTGTCTCAATCTATTGTCTCTCTGAGTCATCTGTATGACTGTGCATATCAATGCTCAGAAGCAAATACTTTGCTGATATCTCATTTCCTGAACAATTTCATTTTTGAATATACTTCAATAACAGTATAAATAGAAAAAGTTATGAAAGAGAAAATTCCTAAACACACATAAACAAAAATAGTTTCGAAGTACATTACACATAAGTTACCACTGTAACCTGTGTAACTGTGTAGTTCACAGTCTTAGGTGCATTTATTTTGTGCAACTGTGAGCATTACTCATCTGCAGTATTCCATCTTCTCAAACAAAAAAAGATGGATGCTCATTAAACAAAATATTTCTGTTCCCAGTTCCCTCTAATCATTGCTCTCCCTCTGGATTTGTCTACTGTAGGTACATCACTTAAATAAAATTAGGGAATGTTTACATTGTGTCTACCTTCTTTCATTTAGCATTAAATTTTACCTGTGTTGTGATGTTGATATTACTATTCCTTTATAAGAATGACTAATATACCATTTTATGTATATACACATACTATCATTTCATCTGTCCATGCACATCTGAATTCTTGTCACCTTTTGGATGCTGTGCATAGTGCTGCAATGACAGTCTTCTAAACAGTATACTTAGTTATTAAAAATAGGGTCATTGAATTTGTTTGAAACAATATTAGTTATATTACAAAAAATACTAAGTAATTTCCTGAAATATACTCTCTGCTATTTATAAGTAAATGAATACAATCTATGTGAATCCAATATAAAGCTTTTCTTATTAATGTGATAGAACAGTGTTTAATAAACTGGATGAAAGGAATAACTTAAATAAGGAATAATGTTCTCTGCTGATGCAGCCACTAGCCTAACCAATGGGTTCGATCTCTAGCCTTGCAAAGAAATAATAATTATGCTATGAATTGTGCTTGCAACTTGAGTTCAGCTGCCTTGCTATGGTGCTACTCAAGATGCATCTCCTCCTTTGAACCAGAGAGCTCAAAAATATTTGAGGCACACAGTAAACTAGCACTTTATTTCCCAACTTTTCCCCCAGAGAATCAGGAATGCTTGAAGAAAATCACACCATGAAACATGAGTTCATCCTCACAGGATTTACAGAGCATCCCGAAATGAAGGCCCTTCTGTTTGCAGTATTCTTACTCATCTATCTGATTACCATGGGAGGGAATATGGGTCTGGTGATTCTGATTTGCAAAGAGCGTTCTCTGCACAGCCCAATGTACATCTTTCTGGGCAACCTGGCTCTCATAGATTCTTGTTGTGCCTGTGCTATTACCCCTAAAATGTTAGAGAACCTTTTCTCTGAGGACAGAGTAATCTCCCTGTATGAATGTATGGCACAGTTTTATTTTCTGTGCACAGTTGAAACGGCAGACTGCTTTCTTCTGTCAGCAATGGCCTATGACCGCTATGTAGCCATATGCAACCCACTGCAGTACCACACCATGATGTCCAAAAAGCTCTGCCTTCAGATGACCTTGGGAGCCTTTGTAGCTGGAAACCTGCATTCTATGGTTCATGTGGGGCTATTATTCAGACTAGCATTCTGTGGGTCTAATCAAATCAACCACTTTTATTGTGATATACTTCCTTTGTACAGACTCTCCTGTGTTGATCCCTATGTCAATGAGCTTGTGCTGTTTGTCTTCTCAGGCTCAATCCAAGTCTTCACAATAGGTTGTGTCCTCATATCTTACCTTTACATTGTTTTGACAATTTTCCAAATGAAATCTAAAGAGGGAAGGGCCAAAGCCTTCTCCACCTGTGCGTCCCACTTTCTGTCTGTTTCACTCTTCTATGGATCTCTTTTCTTTATGTACATTCGACCAAATTTGCTAGAAGAAGGTGATCAGGACATACCAGCTGCTATTTTGTTTACAATAGTGGTTCCCTTACTAAACCCATTTATTTACAGCTTGAGAAATAAGGAAGTAAAAAACGTCTTGCAGAAAATTCTGCAGAAAAATATTAATCTCAAGAAATTTTAAACAAGCATCTGCTATAGTGTAAAAACTCAGCTCAGCAGAAACATCACATGAGATTATTACACAGTAAAAATGCTGGTAAACTTTGTGCAAAATTGTTAAAGTCCATAATCCTTTTTTAAGCAGCAGTATGCCAGGTGGAAATATAGGCAAATAGTAAATTGGGATGGATCTTAACAGAAAAGAGAAAAAAAATGAAAAATAAACTTTGAGATTCAAATATCCAAATAGTCTGCTGCCAGGCTCATAGAGCCTCTGTCAATGTTGGGAATGATAAACATCCAAAAGACAACAAGAACATTAGCAGAAAAAATATAAATTATCTTCTTATAAGCATTTATAATCAACTCATTTCAGTAGCTTAGAGCAGGAACACTTGGGTAAGCTCAGGTACATTATGAGAACCTGTGAAATGTCACCAGATTAAGGTACTTAAAAGCAAGAGCTACAAAATTGTGGAAGGTGATGTCTGAGAAACTCTTGTAAGAGATTTGGTGAGTACTACATTTTTGAAGATGGAATAAGGAATGAAATGGATGCATGCCATAGAAGTGAATATTATATGTGTGTATCAAAGTTGTTTTCAGAATAAATGGCTAACTTATAATGTTAATATTAAGAGAGGCTGGCCATAAAATGTTTCTTTATTCTCATGTTATATACATAGTTTCAATAAAACAAAATTCTAGACAATTAAAGCTTACAGAAAATTTGAGAAGCTTTGCTGTCAAATAATTAAGCCAACATTTTTTGTACCTCTTCATGAAAGATGAGGGAGTCTGACAATGGAAATAGTACTTTGTGGCTATTGTATGCACACACACAAAGGAAGTATGGGGGTAATGAAATGTGAATAGGCATTATCTTTTAAAAATCATTTTTGGTAAAAATAGAAAATTTTAAACTAGAAGTAGAATCTAATGATATTAATGTGTCATAGCATAATAACCACTTTCTAATTATCACAACATACTTTTGTTGAGGTCCTGTGCATAGAATGTGTAAGTGATTAAACACATCAATCAATCTTGTTAACAGAATAACTGCCACTAATTTTCTTACTAACACAGTATCATAGATGACACATATCAGGTAGCACAAAGTTCTTCCTTCCACCTGCTTTCTTGATGCTCTGAGGTCACAGCTAAATACGAAGAAACAGTTGTCACAGTATACCCTCCACGAAAGGTTAAGTTCACAGTTTAAAAAATTCAACATCTTGTGTCTGCTGAGAAAATATAGTGGGAAAACAAATAAAAACTTTTCTAATACCCTAAACTCATGAATAAAAAACTATCATTTTGTGTCTCTAAAACTCTAAGAAAACAAATGTGGCATATTACAATTATATTCATATATTTCAGGATTTCCTTGGTCATTTGAAATCAATCACATCAAATTTAGAATTTATCCAATGTCTATCTGAGGAATGTGTGTCCTACTTATTTTCATAATCTATAACAAAGCTACAGTGATTAAAATAGAATATGCTAGCATAAAAATATATACAAAATACTAAAAGCATAGAACAGTATCCGTAAATAAACCCATGCACTAGTGAGCAATTTATTTTGGATAAAAGTACCAAGAACATACAACAAAGATATACATGTCTTTCAGCAAACAGTATGGGAACTGCTGAATCTCCATATGACCTCAGTTTAAATTGGATCATTAACTCATATTATGTATAAAACAAACCAATACAAATGTGTTACCCTGTTAGCTATAAGTCCTAAAACATGGCAGAGAAAGAAAAGGCACAATGGCATTACTTCAGGCAATGATTTTCTTATGAAGCCGAAAGTATGGAAGATAAAGATTAGTAAAGCAATATTAAATTAAAAGTCATATGGAGATAAAATTTTAGTTAAGAACAAAGAACACAAGCAACTCAATAGTGAGAAAATGAATGCTTTGTGGCATGCCTGTTTATGGACCTGGATGAATACAGCTGGAAGGGAAGGATGTGAGTGCCCAGGAAAAGTATTAAAGGTGCTTTACATTAACAGACATCAACCAGGGAAGGGAAAATAAGACAGAATGGACTTAAAGTATAGGACCGGTAAGAAAAGCTATCATCAAAAGAAATGAGAAAATAAACTGGAAACAATGTAGGGGAAAGTGTGTTTTATATTGAGAAGAACGTAAATTAATATAGCCATTTAAGAAATTATTGTGGAGGATGCCAAAATATGAAAAACAGAGAAAAATATGATTCCATGGAAAACCAAAGGCCACTCTAGCCAGGGAAGCAAGTAGGCTAACTGAAGGTCTGTGCCACTCCCTCAGCCCCTCCACATCCAATTCCCTATCATATCTGCATCAGACTGCCAGCTCTGGGTGAAAGGGTAAGATGCTGGAGATTGATTCTGATGCTTTGATTCAATCAGGAATCTATGTGCATCCAAATGCTAAAGGTCCCTGTCCCTAATTGTTGTTGTTGTTGTTGTTGTTGTTGTTGTTGTTGTTCGATCAATAAACATACCAACAGCCAATAGAATGAAGAAGAACCCTTGGAGTTATGCAGGCAAGGACACAGAGAAAGGAAGAATCAGAATCGCCATGACTCTGTGAAGAAGGATGGGATGAAGTAGAGGCAGGAGATAAAGCCAACAAGCCCTGTGAGATTTCAGGCCCTGTGAGTGGCCAATGGCCACTTCCTCAATTGGGCCTGAGGTGGCAGGGAATGTTTAGGAGTGTGCAGCCTTTGAGGTTGGCAAGACTTTAAAAATAAGCTAGTGTGTGTGTGTGTGTGTGTGTGTGTGTGTGTGTGTGTGTGGTGTTTCATACGCAGATCCAAAGATAGCTCCTGGGCAGGTGCATGCTTGTGATCCGTGGGGAGCACAGAGCAGTGTAGCAAAAACCCCCAGCTACATTAATATAAACCCCATTTGTCTCCATTTTAAGGACCAGGCCTGATTTAGGGGGAAAAAGCTGTAAGGCACCAGCAAAAGGAATCAGACAATAAGTCCCAGAAACTAGGTCAGAAGACACCAGCTCTAGGAACAGACCATAAAATCCTGAACAGAATCATAAAACCCACTCCCAAAAAAATAGCCTGGACATAACCACAAAACTGGGGAAATATCTTATCTCACAATGGGTCATCTGTGCTGGACAGACCTATTTCATAAACGTTTGTGACAAGAATTCAGACCACTGACCTCACCTGACTGAACATTCCTGACATAGGAATGCAGACCACTGATCACCTATGGTTCCCTAAAGGATGGACTGTGTGCCTTTGTCTGGGGTCACCATTTCAAAGAATAGTTGATTATCTCATGCTGGTTGTTTCTGAAGAATAAATGTTCTTGTGTTTGCATACTGAGTCTGGTGCCTTACTCTCACAATTTTTGGGCCCTTACATGGTCACCTTCCCACTATGTTCCCATCTCCAGTGGATCACAAGATCTTCCCTTCCTAACTTCTCTCCTTTCACTCATTGTTTTATCCCACACTCCAAGTCCAGCCGACGTTCCCTAGGAATCCACAAGCCACTTAGGCCAGGGAAACAGGTAACAACTGCAGCTCTTCACCTCTCCTACTGTTTCTCCAGTGCAATCCCTCACTCTCTCCCTCCTATCTCGAGCAGACCACTTGCTGTGACACTCTTCTTCTGTCCCGCATGTCCAGATCTTTTCCAACCTTCCTCCTACCCATCCTGCTATCCCAGTCCCCAAATCTAGCAGACGTTCCCTGAGATCCTACCATCCTGCCATCCTGCCATCCTGCCATCCTGCCAGAGAAGCAAGTAGGTCAGGAAAGCACATAAGCAAGCACCAGATCTTCACTCTCTCTCCTCTCCCTATATGTAATTCCCCAGTCTCAACACCAGCTCTGTAGTAGACTACCTGTTGAGTCTGACCCCATTCCAAGATGACTAAATAGATCTCTGTGGAAACTCCCTGCTTTCCCCCCTCCGGGTGACTCTTTCAATCTTGCCCCCACCCCAACCTAACATATCTCAATTCCTAAACTTCTAATACCTAGAAACACATTTTACCCTGAACCCCCAGTGGCCACACCTAACAGGATCCCAGAAGAAAACCCAATCTAATAGGACAACATAAGGAAGTCAAAGGGATACAAATTGGAAAGGAAGAAGTCAAACTATCATTATTTGCAGATGATATGATAGTTTACTTAAGCGACCCAAAAAACTCCACCAGAGAACTTCTACAGCTGATAAACAGCTTCAGCAAAGTGGCTGGTTATAAAATTAACTCACGCAAATCAGTAGCCTTCTTGTACTCAAAGGACAAGCAGGCTGAGAAAGAAGTTAGGGAAATAACACCCTTCACAATAGCCACAAACAACATAAAGTACCTTGGCGTAACTCTAGCCAAACAAGCGATAGATCTGTATGACAGGAACTTCAAGTCCTTGAATAAAGAAATCGAAGAAGACCTCAGAAGATGGAAAAATATTTCTTGCTCCTGGATTGGCAAGATCAATATAGTAAAAATGGCCATCTTGCCAAAAGCAATCTACAGATTCAATGCAATCCCCATCAAAATCCCAACTCAATTCTTCATAGATCTAGAAAGAGCAATTCTCAAATTCATCTGGAGCAACAAAAAACCCAGGATAGCTAAAACTATTCTCAACAATAAAAGGACTTCTGGGGGAATCTATATCCCTGACCTCAAGCAGTACTACAGAGCAATTGTGTTAAAAACTGCATGGTACTGGTACAGCAACAGGCAAGTAGATCAATGGATTAGGATTGAAGACCCAGAAATGAACCCAAAGACTTATGGTCACTTGATCTTTGATAAAGGAGCTACAACCATTCAGTGGAAAAAAGATAGCCTTTTCAACAAATGGTGCTGGTTCAACTGGAGGTCAAAATGCAGAAGAATGCGAATTGACCCACTCTTATCTCTTTGCACTAAGATCAACTCCAAGTGGATCAAGGACCTCCACATAAAACCAGACACACTGAAACTATTAGAAAAGAAACTTGGGAAGACCCTGGAGGACATGGGCACAGGGGGAAAGTTCCTGAACAGAACACCAATAGCTTATGCACTAAGATCAAGAATTGACAAATGGGACCTCATAAAATTACAAAGTTTCTGCAAGGCAAAGGACACTGTCAGAAGGACAAAACAACAACCAACAAAGTGGGAAAAGATCTTCACCAACCCCACATCTGACAGAGGGCTAATATCCAATATATACAAAGAACTCAAGAAGTTAGACCCCAAAGAACCAAATAACCCTATCAAAAAATGGGCTACAGAGCTAAACAAAGAATTTTCACCAGAAGAAATTCAGATGGCCGAGAAACACCTTAAGAGATGTTCAACATCATTAGTCATCAGGGAAATGCAAATCAAAACAACCCTGAGATTCCACCTCACACCAGTCAGAATGGCTAAGATTAAAAACTCAAGAGACAACAAGTGCTGGCGAGGATGTGGAGAAAGAGGAACACTCCTCCACTGTTGGTGGGATTGCAAAATGGTACAACCACTCTGGAAATCAGTTTGGCGGTTCCTCAGAAAATTGGGCATGTCACTTCCAGAGGACACTGGCATACCACTCCTGGGCATATACCCAGAGGATTCCCCTGCATACAATAAAGACACATGCTCCACTATGTTTACAGCAGCCTTGTTTATAATAGCCAGAAATTGGAAGGAGCCCAAATATCCCTCAAAGGAGGAATGGATACAGAAAATGTGGTATATTTATACAATGGAATACTACTCAGCAAATAAAAATAATGAGTTCATGCAATTTGTAGGTAAATGGTTAGACCTGGAAAATATCAACCTGAGTGAGTTAACCCAATCACAAAAGAATACACATGAAATGCAATCACTGATAAGTGGATATTAATGAGCCCAGAAGCCCTAAATACTCAAGGCACAATTAGCAAGTCAAATGATTCCCAAGAAGAAGAAAGGAGAGGACCCTGGGCCTGTAAAGCTTGGATCCAGTTTTCTAAAGAAACCGTGGGGAGAGGGGGAATTATTGGGGAATAGTTGGGGGGGAGAGGAACTATGGGACGTATGGTGGGGAGGAACTGGGAAAGGGGAAAGCCTTTGGAATGTAAACATAGAATATAGAAAATAAAAATTAAAAAAAAGAAAGAGTGTAGGCTATAATTTAAGGATTAAGGCCTTATCTGTTCCAGCTCTAGTACCCAAATAATTGGCAGAAAAATCTATTAAGTGTATTAAGAAGCTTTAAGCACAATGATTGGGCATATATTCATTTCTTCTAACCCCTTAAGTTATCAACTTCCGAGCCAAAGGCCCTGAGTTACTTGCCCTTATCCATGTGCTCTGATCCATGTGTGTCCTCATGCCAAATCCCTTGGTGATCTCCTCCTACATGTTCTGCCTCATGGCCACCTCTTCTCTTCCTTCTTCCCCCCATTTGGGACTCTCCTCTGGGATCCTTGGATCAGAAATTCTGTCTTCTCTTCCCAATCAAAAGCTGATGAGATCTTCATTAATCAATCAGAGATAAATGTGGAACATTCTTTATACAACATTTCTACAGGAGATGGTTAATAATCATGACAATGTTATGGC
Organism: Apodemus agrarius; assembly: GCA_964023405.1. NCBI lineage: Eukaryota > Metazoa > Chordata > Mammalia > Rodentia > Muridae > Apodemus > Apodemus agrarius. The sequence goes on from OZ030018.1 coordinate 40,840,314, forward strand.
CCCAACTATAACCAGATCTATGGGCACAGAAATCAGCATCTGAATACACAGCCCCCAAAATGCATACCCTAACAAGCAATAATCTCAGGCATTGAAGAACAATAGAAGAAAGGATACCTCAGGCAAAGAAAATATTAAATCTTAAAAAACACTGACACATACATTGATATAGCATCACACAGTGATCACACTCACTTAAGAATCAGAGAGCAATAAGGGAAACAATGTGTGGAGCAGAGACTAAAGCAAAGGCTACCCAGAGACTGCCCTACCTGGTGTTTCATCCTATAAATAGTCACCAAACCCCAACACTTTTGTGGATGACAAGAAGTGCATACCAAAAGGAGCATGCCATGGTTGTCTCTGGAGGGGCCCTCTCAGAACCTTACAAATACAGAGCTAGCAACCAACTATTGGACTGGGCAAGGGGTCCCCAATGGAGGAGTTGGAGGATGGTGCAGAGGAGTTGGAGGGGTTTACAGCCCCATGGGAAGAACAATGATTTCAGCCACCCAAATGCCCCAAGACTCCCAGGGACTGAACCATCAACCAAGGGGCACACATGGTTCCAGCCAAAAATATGGCAAGGGAAGGTCTTGTTGGGCATCAGTGGGAAGAATGGTCCTTGGTCAGGTAAAGGCTCAACAGAGGCCCCAACAAAGGGAAACCAAGGTGGGAGGTGGGAGTGTGTTGGGTGGAGGGGCATACGTGTGGAGGCAGGGGGAAGGTGGAGGGGGAGGGGTTGGGGGCCTTAGGGGAGGGGGATATCGGAAAGGTTTTACCATTGGCAATGTAAATGAAGATGATATTCAATTAAAAATAAATAAATAAATAAATACAATAGAAAAAAAAGAATCAGAGAGGGCAATAAAAACCACAGGGATGGGAAAAAAAAACACTTAGCTGTTTGGTTGCAGACTGGGGGATAAAGGACTGAGGTGTATATTTTACATACCAAAGCAGAGCTGTCCTCCAGGTTCTCAGTCCCTGTCTGGTATAACCTGGCCCCCAACCCTAATCTTTTCAGTCAGGGGTTATGATGTCCTTCCCCCAGAGGCTCTTCTCTATATAATCCAGACATTTTGTCTCCCCTCACTTCTCCTCCTCCTCCTTCTCTTCCTTCTCCTCTTCCTCCTCCTCCTCTCCTCCTCTTTCTCTTTCTGTGTGTTCTTTCTTCTTCTTCCCTGATCTTCCTGAGCAGGATAGGTAGGCAATGAGTCTTCAGCCAGTGCCAACACTTGAGGGAAAAAAAAGTTTTTGATAAATGCTGAGGACTTAAAGCAACATGTATAAATTTAAATATTTAGGATGCAGTGTGAACACATAACCATTTTTTTAAAGTAATGGATTCACCCATATCATCTATAATCATCCATGGGCCTTTGACCAGATCCACAGTATCTGAACTCACTTCAACAAGATGATCCTCAGATCCCAACAGAAAGCACTGTAATAATTATCCACCAGTTCTTCCACTGTTGCACCAGTAAACACACCTTGCTTGGCAAGTTGGTATTATACCATGTAAAATCCCCAGCTCAGATAGCTGTTTTTGCAGCTTTTTAAACACCAGCTACCTGTATAGCAAGTATGGCACTATGAAAGATTAGACATTGGGGGGGGGGGCTCTAGTATTTGGCAACCAGGTGTCTCTACCTATGTAGTTCTCATCTTTGAAACCACTTGATACTAAGCCAATACATCTTTTTGGCTCCTCTTAATAACAAGTTATCAAACATCCCTTATCAAGATAATCACATATATATCATAGAGGAACTTAATAGATTTCTCACTGGTTACCTGATCACCCATATATCCAGAAGATGTTCCAACAGGTAATAAGAACAAATGCTCCACAATGTTCATAGCAGCCTTATTTATAATAGCCAGAAGCTGGAAAGAACCCAGATGTCCTTCAATGGGGGAAGAGATACAGAAAATCTGGTATATTTACACAATGGAGTACTACTCAGTTATTACAAATGATGAATTAATGAAATTCTTAGGCAAATGGATGGAACCGGAAAATATCATCCTGAGTGAGGTAACCCAATAACAGAGGAACACACATGATATATTCCTCACTGTTAAGTGGATATTAACCCAAAAGCTAAGAATAAACAAGTTGCAATTCACAAACTACATGAAGCTCAAGAAGAAGGAATACCAAAGTGTGGGTACTTCAGTGTTTCTCAGAAAGGGAACAAAATACTCAAAGGAGCAATTATGGAAATAGGGTTTGGAGCAGAGACTGAAGGAAGGGCCATCCAGAGACTGTTCTACCTGGGGATTCATTCTATGAACAGCCACCAAACCCTGATACTGTTGTGGATGCCAAGAAATGCTTGCCAAAAGGAGCCTAATATGGCTGTCTCCTGAGAAGCCCTGCCAGAGTCTTACAAATATAAAGTCAGGTGCTCTCGCCAACCATTGGTCTGGGCATGGGGTCCCCAATGGAGGAGTTGGAGGGTTGTCCAGATGAGCTGAAGGGGTTTACAGCCCCATGGGAAGAACAATGATGTCAGTCACCCAGATGCTCAAGGACTCCCAAGGACTAAACCATCAACCAAGGGGTATACATGGTTTCAGCTAATAATGTGGCAGAGGAATGCCTTGTCGGGCATCAGTGGGAGGAGTGGTCCTTGGTCAGGTGAAGGTTCAATAGATGCCCCAAAGGCAGGCAGGAAGGTAGAAAGAAAGAGAACAGATTTCACCATGCTTTAGAGAGAAAAGAACCAGGCAACCATGTGAGGTCTCCAGAGGAGTGGTGGGTTGAGGCTGCTCCTATAGTAGGATGGTCAGAGAAGTTTAGCAACTGAAGTTTATGGCAGGTAGGAAAGACAAAGGTAAGAAATTGATAAGGTCATGCTTTTCTAGGTGGAAGATCATAGCACCCAGCAATTGTGCCAAGAAGGCAAGCTGAAAAGGAACAGCTTCTTTTATCCAATAATTCAAGGGAAGACAGGAGGGGACTGGAAAAGTGGTCACTTCTTGAAGCAAAGGTGGGTAGAGCAAAACTACATGCTAGGAACCCGTTTCCTCCTTCTAGGTCGCCTCATCTCCCCTTGATATGAGGATATGTGTATAGCTTTATGCAACGTGTTATGTTGTGTTTGGTTGATATCTCAGGAAGGCCTGTCCTTTCTAAAGGGAAATGGAGGAGGAGTGGATCTGGGGAAAAACAGGTAAGGGTTGCATGAGGGACTGGGAGAAGCAAAGGTATGAGCAGGGGTGGAGGAGACTGGGAGAAAAGGAGGGAGAAAAATCTATGATGGAGATGAGTAAAGAATACAAAAATCTCTCTTCTTGATTCTGTTTCAGTACTTTATGCCCTTCGTACAAATTCATCTACTTTACAGAATTTCTAATTTGTTATGACACAATTGTCCACAGCATTTGTTATTGTTCCTTTCCTTTCTATATTATCAATAGCAAAAATTATCTACCATGACTGAATTCAATGTTATTCTCTCAAATTTTTATTGATAGAATAATTAAATACTTGTCAATTTTATTGATTTTTTTTCAAGGAGGTGACTTGTGGCTTCATTACTTTTTTCTGTTGATTTTCTGTTGTCTCAGTAATTTCTGTTTTAATATGTATTATTTCTTTCTATGTCCTGACTTAATTTTAGTTTGCTCTTATATTTCTGAAAATGGGAATTTTTCTTCTTTCACCTGGTTTGTCTTCTGCACAACCTAATTGTTTACAGTAATAAAATTCCTCTAGTAGGCACAGATTTACTTGTATCTCAGATATTTTGTCTATAATATATATTCAAGTCCACTTATATGGAAGTATATTTTTTATTTCTTTTCTTGTTGAAAATAGATTCTTCTCTCCTACACTACATCCTGACAGTTTCCCCTCTCTCTGCTCCTCCCAGTTCCCACCTACTTTTCCTTTTCCCCAGATTCACTCCTCCTCTGTTTCTCTTTAGAAAGGAGCAGGTCTCCAAAAGACTACAACCAAGCACAACAAAACTAGATATTACAAAAAAAAGACCCTAATACTGAAGCTGAACAGGACAACTCAATAGCATAAAAGAGTTTCAAGAGCAGGCAAAAGAGTTAGAGACACACCTGCAATTTGAACCATTGATTACTTAAGGAGCATATTCTTGGAAGTGAGTTTTCCATTTTCATTTTATTTCTAATTCCAGTACAGCATAAAATGTAAGTCATATATTTATACTTTTAACCTTTCTTGAGAATTGTTTTTAGTGCTAAGGATATGGCCTGCAGTAGAGAATGTACCACCACATGGTTTGTATACTTTGGTTTTGATATTTTACAAGTAATATTTCTTGTTAACCTATCCATTCCCTTATGGAAAGAAGGGTGTCATCATTTTCTGTTCCACTTACCAGTTTCTCTTTCCAACAGTCTGTCATATGCTCTGCTTCTATGTGACTGAATGAATGTTAATGATGTTAATGATTAATATATTCCTAATTAACTGAGTTTATATCATTGTGAGATGTTCCATTTCATCTCTGTGTGCATGTTTTTGTGCAGTCTGTAAAGGTTATCCTTGTATTATTCAAATTCTGAGTTCTCTGCCCTCATATCTTGATTCAATTTGGACATGGCATTATAATGCTTATGTCAGGGATCTCCTGTCTCAGGTTTGTGTAAACAATTCTTACCATTTTTTCTTTGCCTTGTAATCAATGTTGAACACCCAGTGGCTGGGCAGAGAAAGAATAGGGTGAGACTTCTGCCAACCAGAAGGAGAGAGAGGAAGGTCAGAGGCAGAACTGCCACAAGGAAGAAGGAGGAACAAGTTTTTGAGAGTTTCTATGCAGAGTCATAGAAAGCTTAATTGCAAGTATGATTGGGATGTTGCCTAGGAGGTAACCAGATTACTTTGGGGGGGGGTCAAGATAGACTGCTCAGATACTGAAGCAGAGCTTGAAAATAAGTCTCAGTCTCTCTGTATTGTTATTGGAAACCAACTAGGATTAAAAAAATACACCTGCTGCCATATTAATTTACTATATACCTTTACACTAAAAATTATACTCACAGATTTCTAATAATATTTTTCATATAGAGTTGAAGTGTCTTCTACCATTACCTTTCCCTTTAATTAAGGTTTCTATTGGCTTATCTTTTCTCCTATGATCCTCCTTTAATCTACTAGCATCTTTGATTATAACTATGCTTCCTACACCTAGGATATACCTGAATCATTTGTTTCCAAATCCAACAATCTAACTTTTGATGAAACTTGTTCAATAGGTTCACGTTTCATACAAAGATTTATTCCTGTCTTTTACTTTTTGTTTTCTATATTACATATATTCTTATTCTTCATTTCTTCTTTTACTGTTCCTGTATGTGCTAGGTAAGTGTTTTCTAATATTACCCTAGTAACTCACTTTAGATCCTTATCATTACAGTTTACCATGCACATATTAATAAGATCAGCTTCAGTTTTTACTAATCATAGTAATTAGTATTTTCCTCCTATTATGTTCTACTTACAATACCTCCTTCTCTAGAATTATATTTTGATAGATTTCACATGTACACATATTGTGAAGACATATGAGTAGTTACAGTTTTTACTTTTGCAATGTGCTATTGCTTCTTTAGCCCAAGTTAGATTCCACCCACTTGCTTTGCGCTATTGCTGGCAACTCTATTATACAAGAGCTTCATTTCTGCATTTCTGAGCCAAGATTACACTATACATATGCTACCTTATATTGTGTCTTTAAAGTTTATAAGAAAACAAAGAAAATGCATTTCAATGCTCTGGATAATTTCATAATTACTTTCACAGATTTCTGTTTATTCTATGGATATGAATTACCTTCTGTGGGTTCATTTTTCAATCATTATTATAGGATCAGGACACTAGAAGCAAATATTCTTTTTCTGTTTATCATTTGCATTTAGCTTGTGCACTCTGAAACTCTGCAGGGGATGTAATATTCCTGTGATTATTTAAAGCATAAAAAAGCATAGACTTAGAGTGCTTGGGTTGTGATTAGGATTATAAAATGTTATCAGTATGGAGAACACATAGGTACAAATTGCTGCGTAAAAGCACAGAGAAAATAATGTAAGGAATGTACACATAATTATTCCAGATGTATCATATTGTGATGTCGCCTGCTGTCTCAGGACTCTGCTAGTATAATTCAAACTTGTACTGCAATCACTAGATGCAATGACACTGTTTTCTTTGTAATTTACCCAATCTATAGCTATTGGTTTTAAGCAACATCTATGCCCCAAATGCAAGGGTACCCACATTCATGAAAGAAACATTAAACCTTAAGTTCGCATTGAACCCCACACATTAATAGTGAGAGACTTCAAAAACCCCTTCTCACAATGGATAGTCATTGAGACATAAACTAAGCAAAGAAATAACAAAATTGACAGAGGGTATGGTTCAAATAGACCTACAAATTTACAGAACATCTCACCCAAACACAAAAGAATATACCTTCATCTCAGCATCTTCTCCAAAAGTGACCATATAATCAGTCACAAAGCAAACCTCAACAGCTACAAGAAGACTGAAATAATGCCATGTATTTTGTTAGCTTGCCATGGATTAAAGCTGGACTTCAACAACAGAAAAATCAGAAAGCATAAATATCCATGGAAACTGAACAACTCTACTCAATAATCACTTTGTCATGGAAGAAAGAAAGAAAGAAAGAAAGAAAGAAAGAAAGAAAGAAAGAAAGAAAGAAAGAAAGAAAGAAAGAGGAAGGAAGGAAGGAAGGAAGGAAGGAAGGAAGGAAGGAAGGAAGGAAGAGAGAGAGAGAGAGAGAAAAGAAAGAGAGAAAGAAACTAAAGATGTTCTAAAATTCAAGAAAATGAAGGCACTACTCTCCAAACTTTGGGACACTATGAAAGCAGTACTAAAAGGAACATTCATAGTAGTATGTGCCTTCATAAAAAAAAAATGGAGAGTTCTCATATTAACACATTAAAAGTACATCTGAGAGGCTCTGCCAGAGCCTGACAAATGCAGAGGTGGATCCTTGTAGCCAACCATTGGACTGAGCATGGGGTCCTGGATGGAGGAGTTGGAGAAAGGACTGAAGGAACTAAAGTTTGCAGCCCCATGGAGGGAGCAACAGTGTCAACTGGCCAGGACCCCCCAGAGCTCCCGGGGACTGGACACCAACCAAAGAATATACATGGAGAAACCCTTGGCTCTGTCAACATATATGGCAGACAATGACCTTGTTGGATATTAGTGAGAGAAGAGGTCCTAGGACCTGATGGTGTTCGATACCACAGTGTAGGGGAAAGTCAGGGAGGAAAGAAGGGAGTGGATGGGGGAGCACCTTCATAGAGGCAAGTGCAGGCGGGGTGGGATAGGGAGTTTCTGAAGTGGAGACCTGGAAAGCGGAAAAGATTTGAAATGTTAAAACAGAAAATATCCAAGAAAGAAAGAAACAAAGAAAGAAAGAAAGGAAGGAAAAAAGGAAGGAAGGAAGGAAGGAAGGAAGGAAGGAAAGAAAAAGAAAGAAAGAAAGAAAGAAAGAAAGAAAGAAAGAAAGAAAGAAAGAAAGCACATTTGAAGGCTCTAAGAAAAAAAAATGAAACACATCCAGGAGGAGTAGATGGCAGGAAAGAATCAAGCTCAGGATTCAATTAATTAGAAACAAAGAGAACAATACAAAGAATCGATGAAACCAAGAGCTGGTTATTTGAGAAATTCACAATATAGACAAACCCTTAGCCAAACTAACTAAAAGGCAGAGACAGTACCCAAATTAACAAAATCAAAAGTGAAAAGGAAGGCATAACAAAGGGCACTGAGGTAATTCAAAGATTCAATAGGGCTTACTTCAAAAGCCTGTACTCCACAAAATTGGAAATTCTAAATTAAGTGGAATTTTCTAGACAGAAACCAATTACCAAAGCTAAATCAAGATCAGGTATACTGTATGAATAATCCTATAACTTCTAAGGAAATAGAAACAGTCATTAAAATTTCCCAATCAAAACAAGCCCTGAGTCAGGCAGTTTTAGTGCTGAATTCTACCAGACTTTCAAAGAAGAGCTAATTGCAATACTCCTCAAACTATTCCACAAAATAGAAACAGAAGAAACACTGCCCAACTCACCCTGAATCCATAGTCATCCTTTTATCTTAAACCACACAGAAACTCAGCAAAGAAAGAGAATTTCAGACCAATTTTGCTTATGAACATTTATGCAAAAATACTCAATAAAACACTTGTACATTGAATCCAAGAACACATCAAAGATGTCATAATCATTTCATATATTATTTAACTATAATAAAGTAGGCTTCATCTCAGGGATGCAGGGGTGGTTCAATATACAAAAATCCATCAGCGGAATATACCATATGAACAAACTGAAAGAAAAGACACATGATCATCTCACTAGATGTCCAAAAAGTATTTTGGGAATGTACATAGATGATAGATAGATAGATAGATAGATAGATAGATAGATAGATAGATAGATAGATAAGCTTATTTTATTGATATAAATCATAATTCATTTTTAATATTTTTTATTATTAGAGAATTCTATACAAAGGATTTTGATCATATTCACCCTCCCAACTTCTTTCATGTCTACCATCTCTCCACTCACCTATCTTCCTACTCAACATTAAGTTACTTCTTTATTTTTCTGTTTATTGAGTTCAGTTTTTTTGTTGCCCAACTTTTTCTGTGAGTGGGGACTAACCTGAAGACTGGAAGTATATCCACATTTTATTATAGACAGCTCCTAATCTAGTGGTGGGGTTTTGTGTTCAACTCCTATTTCTGTGCCAGGATTTTCTTTATCCTTGAACCTCTGCAAATCTTGTGCATTCTATCAAAATCACTGTGAGTTTTTATGTGCAATTGTGCTCACTTTTTTCTGGAAAACAATATTTTCCTGAATTCATCCTCCATCTCTCTCTAACACAATCTTTCTGCTCCTCCTTTCAAGAAGTCCCTGTGCCTTGAAGTGTGAAGTATGATATGTATATCCCATTAGAGGTTAAAACCTCCATATTACCTTCTCAGTATGTTTACCAATTGAGGGTCTCTTCATTAATTATCTTGTGTATATATACATTAGGATGCTAAAAGTTGGTTTTGGTAGCCATAAAGTTATTTATTTCATATATGTTTTAACTTTTCCTTTCATACATTTCTGATTTATGTGTCTTTTATTATGTGTCTGTAATTTTAGAATAAAAATATTCCCTTTTTTCCAAAATGAAAACAGGTAAACAAGTAGCTGATAATGGTGTCATTTTTTTTCTGCCAATTAAGCTACCTTCATTTATTGTTTTATGGTACTTCTGATATGCCTTCACCAAGTTAGGGTGACTTCAGGGAATACCTGATCCTTGAGTTTGTAAGGCCAAGTTCAGTTACTGGGTTTAAGTCAGTGTATTGACCATTAGTTCTTACTCTGTGACTCCCTGTGGGCTTAGCATTGCCAACTATTGTCATTTCATCAACCTCTCTAGGCTTGGTTGTTATGAAAATCCTTCAGAATTCAACATTGTGCACAATAATGTTAAATTAGTTAGTCCAAGGACCTGTGGATACACCTCCACATATGAAAGTTAGAACAAAGATAAATGGAGGAAAAGAGCCAGGCAGGGCCATAGCAAATGGATAAAGATGTGGACATGAAAAACAATGAGCAATCATTACTTTGGCATAAATGCACATATCTGTATAATGTATGGTACATTAAACAGAAGGACAAGAAAATCATACAAAAGGATACAGAGACAAGTACATACATGGATAGAGAATGCAATACAGAATGAAGAAGAGAGCTGCAGAAGATGATGATAACAAATGTTAATGGATAGATGGCATTACTTGTTCTATAAGAGTTTGGTATACTTGTTTTGTATATGAAGTTCATCTTATTTTCTAAAAAGTGATTAACTCGAGCTTTGAGTTGAGGGATAAAAGATACCTGGTGATTTTCAAGAGAGTTCATGGACAATGATTGAAAACAAAGAAAATAAAAAACAGAAGAAATGAACTATAGGCTGCTAGCTTCATCATGAAGATTATAAATGTAAATAATTTTATATTTACATATATATAAATTTGCATTAGTATCTTGATACATTATACATATATGTACATTTATATCAATATAAATACAAACAAAACATTCTATTCCAGAACAAAAAACACTAACACAATTATTTAGCTTTTCCATTTTTAGCAATTTCATACTAGATCCAGGAAAAGTAGTTTTAGGGAAGTAGAAATTGCTTCAGTTTAACTGGCAAGTGTTCCAATGGTAGTCTGTTTTAGTTGGGATGTACTATATTGTATGCACATGTCTATGTATCCTTATCTTTTCTGAAAATCTATGAGAAAAGATAGGTGGCAAAATCTTAATTATTGCTTTTTCATAATGTATCCCACTGGATATCCAAATATCCCACTGGAACTCCAAAATTGAATAAAACTGTACAGTTGAAAATATTGAAAATTTCCGTGCATACTCTTCTTGAAAAAGAAATTATACTTAAAATTGACACCATATCTGTGTAGGCTTGATTGGTTCTAACTTTAACTGATTAGCTATGGAAATTTGCCTAAATTAACAATATCCAATGAAATTTCAGTAGAACTGAATGTCCTCACTGGAGACTTTATATAGCCCTTGGAGACAAGGAATTGGATAAGTCCAATAACAGCAAATAATTTTTCTTTCTGTGAAAACAAAGCACAAAGTGGACCATAAAGAGTATATAAGGATTTCTGAAAACTGTTCAGGACAGATGAGAGGAGCATTAGTACTGGGTAACTGATTTGGGATAAATATATTGTTGCAGCAGTGAGTAGAATCTATCTATCAAGGTGCACCACCAATTATAATTATCCATATACACTAATATCACCATAATTCTGAACTTTTCTAAGATCTAGGTAACTAGATTCCCCATTTCCACTTACCTGTTGTCTGCGGGAATAAATGTAGAATGTTCCATTGTAAATATGTAAATCTGAAAATAGAGAAAAATGAGTGTTTTTTTAAAAACCATAATCCATAGAGGATGTGCATATGTCACATCATGTGACATGAGCAAATGAACATTGTAGATGCTCTGACAGAGGTTTATCAACTGAACTTAGGATTGGGGAATTATCCACATGCACTCAATATAGTACATTAAATATTAAAGACAGGAGACAATATTAAATTAATATGGAACAATACAATATCAGAGTGATGGTAGATGGCAGTCTTTGAAGACAAAAGAGAACTATAAGCCATAGAATGCCAAATTCTAAAGCTAGGAAAGGGAAGGAAATGACTTCTCCCCTACAGTCTCCAACAGAAATGATCTTGTAAATGCCTTGATTTTTACCATCTCCTCACATTTTATTACTTCTAAATTCCAGAAATGTGATATAGTAGATTTCTGTTGTTTAAGGCTTACAGGTTTGTGATCATTTGTTTTAGCAGCAACAGGAAACTAATACATCCACCAAAGATTTCCCCCTAGTTGAAAAGAAAATGCTTATATATTTTATGTTATAAACCCTCTGAAATCAAGTCTTCAACTCCAGGAATTATCTCCAGCCTTGATAGCTTTCACAAACATTGTTAACTTATTCTACATTAAAGAATTTTCATAACTTTTCTCCATCTACCTAACATGATCTTCCCCAATCTTCCATGAATGGTTTTATACACTTATATTTTTCAAAACCTACTTTAATAGGGTACTTAAATGCTTTAACCTGCCTTCTAGCCCACCACCCACCAAAGGTAGTGGAAAGGTTAATAAGGGAAAGTAGGATGGAACCTGTTTAGAAATAGTTCTTTGAACCAAATAACCCTATCAAAAAATGGGGTACAGTCAAGAGACAACAAGTGCTGGTGAGGATGTGGAGAAAGAGGAACACTCCTCCACTGTTGGTGGGATTGCAAAATGGTAAAACCGCTCTGGAAATCAGTTTGGCGGTTCCTCAGAAAATTGGGCATGTCACTTCCAGAGGACCCTGGCATACCACTCCTGGGCATATACCCAGACGATTCCCCCTGCATACAATAAAGACACAGGCTAAACTATGTTTATAGCAGCCTTGTTTATAATAGCCAGAAATTGGAAGGAGCCCAGATATCCCTCAAAAGAGGAATGGATACAGAAAATGTGGTATATTTATACAAAAGTACTACTCAGCAATTAAAAATAATGAACTCATGCAATTTGTAGGTAAATGGTTAGATCTGGAAAATATCATCCTGAGTGAGTTAACCCAATCACAAAAGAATACACATGAAATGCAGTCACTGATAAGTAGATATTAATGAGCCCAGAAGCCCTAAATACTCAAGGCACAATTAGCAAGTCAAATGATTCCCAAGAAGAAGAATGGAGAGGAGCCTGGCCTGTAAAGATTGGATCCAGTTTTGTAAAGAAACCGAGGGGGGAGGGGGAATGATTGGGGAATAGTTGGGAGAGGAACTATGGGACGTATGGTGGGGGGGGACTGGGAAAGGGGAAAGCCTTTGGAATGTAAACATAGAATATAGAAAATAAAAATTTAAAAAAATTTTTTGACAAAAAAAAAAAAGAAAAGGGATTTGGGAAGAAGATGAGGTTTGGAAAGCTGTGCCTTTATTATTGGGATTATTGCCTGCTAAAGGAGACCTTAGGGAAAGATTCTATACTTTAAGACAGAAAGACATATAGAAAGCATCATCCCTGAGAACAGACCAACTAGAAACTGACTGTGGAAACATTTGTCATGGGCTTCTCAATCTCTAGGATTGTGTGATAACTTTTTATTGTTTATAAACTATTTATTCTAAGCTGCTTTACTATAGCAGCCTGAAAAGATTATAATAGACACCACACTGCCACTCCTAATGAAATAGCATACGGGGTACTGATTTCCAATAGATAGGAAAATTGTCACATAGGAATTAATGGGGAATTTTACAACAAGAGAACCAACTTGCTATCCAATGATCCCTTCTAGCAATCAGTCTTCACACCATAGAGTCAAATGTCAGACAGAAATTGTGAACCCTTCCCCACCAAAAATTTTTTTTCTTTTGAAAGGACCTTGATAACACTGAAACTTTGGCTGAAATATGAAATGTGTATTTTAATCTCTCTGAAACATGACACCATGAACAGGCTCTCTCTAGTCCATCAGTGCAACATGCACATACATGTGAATTTCCCGATGTACACCACTGCCAACAAAGCAAGTAGACTTGTTTGTCACGTGTCATAGATCCACCCAGAATTCTCATATGTTTGCTACAGACTTCCCATTCTAAAGTATGTTTTTAAGAAGGATGTGTGAACAATGAATTCATGAAATTCTTAGACAAATGGGTGGAATTGGAAAATATCATCCTAAGTGAGGTAACCCAATCACAAAAGAACACTCGGGGTATGCACTCACTGATAAGTGGATATTAGCCCAGAAGCTTGAAATACCCAAGACACAATTCACATATCAAATAATATCCAAGAAAAAGGAAGGAGAGGACTCTGGTCCTGGAAAGGCTTGATGCAGCAGTGTTGGGGAATACCAGGACAGGGAAGCAGGAGGGAGTTGATTGGGGAATAGGGGGAGGGAAGAGGGCATATGGGACGTTTGGGGAGGGGGGGAACCAGGAAAGGGGAAATCATTTGAAATGTAAATAAAGAATATATCTAATAAAAAATTTTTAAAAGAAAAAAAAAAGAAATAGTTCTTTGGAGTGAATCCAGTCTGCATTGTCAGGATATCAGCAAATCAGTTCACACAAATCAATAGCAGTAACTTGTTCTACTTGCAAACACAATACATGAATCAGAACCTCTGTTTCTGTTCCAGAAGAAACTGAGGCTCTGTGAACCAGCACACGTGTGCAGAAACAGAAAGATGCAGCCAGAACACCACCTCAAGTTCTTTGGTGCACTCATTTCTATAAAGTCACAACAAATGATGATCAGCAAAGATGGCAAAACGAACCAGTACCACAATGTCATCAGTGAAGACAAGCATCAGCAAAGCCCATTAAAGACCAGCTAAGAGTGGCAAGGCGAGGGGGGAGAGGAAATGATTGGGGAATAGTTGGGAAAGGAATTATGGGACGTAGGGTGGGGGGGAATTGGGAAAGGGGAAAGCCTTTGGAATGTAAACATAGAATATAGAAAATAAAAATTTAAAAAAAAAGAAAAAGGAAAAGTAGGATTCATACCTTTTGCAAAAATGTTCTACAACTAAGGGGAATCCTAAACCCAAATCTTTTTACTTTCCTCTCTGAAATATTAGTGCCATGTTTTTGTGGTTTTGTTTGTTTGTTTGGCTGGTATTTTTGTGACTGCTATCTAGTACATTCTCAATAAATATTTATTTATTATTAAAAAAAGAGTGGCAAGGCAAACCAATGCTACCAAGAGTCATCTATTATCTATATATTATCTGTTGGGTTATATATTTTTTTCTTTTTTTTTCTTTTATTTTATTTTCTATATTCTTTGTTTACATTCCAAAGGCTTTCCCCTTTCCCAGTTACCCCCCACCATATGTCCCATAATTCCTCTCCCCCCCATGCTATTCCCCACTCTTCCCCCCCCCCACAATTTCTCTGTTCTGGGTCTACAATACTGGATCCAATCTTTGCAGGCCCAGGGCCCTCTCCTTTTTTTCTTCTTGAGAGTCATTTGACTTGCTAATTGTGCCTTGAGTATTTAGGGCTTCTGGGCTCATTAATATCCACTTATCAGTGATTGCATTTCGTGTGTATTCTTTTGTGATTGGGTTAGCTCACTTAGGATGATAGTTTCCAGATCTAACCATTTACCTACAAATTGCATGAATTCATTATTTTTAATTGCTGAGTAGTACTCCATTGTATAAATATACCACATTTTCTGTATCCATTCCTCTTTTGAGGGATATCTGGGCTCCTTCCAGATATCTTCCTTTCTGGCTATTATAAACAAGGCTGCTATAAACATAGTGGAGCATGTGTCTTTGTTGTATGCAGAGGAATCCTCTGGGTATATGCCCAGGAGTGGTATGCCAGGGTCCTCTGGGAGTGGCATGCCCAATTTTCTGAGGAACCGCCAAACTGATTTCCAGAGTGGTTTTACCATTTTGCAATCCCACCAACAGTGGAGGAGTGTTCCTCTTTCTCCACATCCTCGCCAGCACTTGTTGTCTCTCGAGTTTTTAATCTTAGCCATTCTGACTGGAGTGAGGTGGAATCTCAGGGTTGTTTTGATTTGCATTTCCCTGATGACTAATGATGTTGAACATCTCTTAAGGTGTTTCTCGGCCATCCGAATTTCTTCTGGTGAAAATTCTTTGTTTAGCTCTGTACCCCATTTTTTGATAGGGTTATTTGGTTCTTTGGGGTCTAACTTCTTGAGTTCTTTGTATATATTGGATATTAGCCCTCTGTCGGATGTGGGGTTGGTGAAGATCATTTCCCACGTTGTTGGTTGCCGTTTTGTCCTTCTGACAGTGTCCTTTGCCTTACAGAAACTTTGTAATTTTATGAGGTCCCATTTGTCAATTCTTGATCTTAGAGCATAAGCTATTGGTGTTCTGTTCAGGAACTTTACCCCTGTGCCCATGTCCTCCAGGGTCTTCCCAAGTTTCTTTTCTAATAGTTTCAGTGTGTCTGGTTTTATGTGGAGGTCCTTGATCCACTTGGAGTTGATCTTAGTACAAGGAGATAAGAGTGGGTCAATTCGCATTCTTCTGCATGTTGACCTCCAGTTGAACCAGCACCATTTGTTGAAAAGGCTATCTTTTTTCCACTGGATGGTTGTGGCTCCTTTATCAAAGATCAAGTGACCATAAGTCTGTGGGTTCATTTCTGGGTCTTCAATCCTATTCCATTGATCTACCTGCCTGTTGCTGTACCAATACCATGCAGTTTTTAACACAATTGCTCTGTAGTACTGCTTGAGGTCAGGGATATTGATTCCCCCAGAAGTCCTTTTATTGTTGAGAATAGTTTTAGCTATCCTGGGTTTTTTGTTGCGCCAGATGAATTTGAGAATTGCTCTTTCTAGATCTATGAAGAATTGAGTTGGGATTTTGATGGGGATTGCATTGAATCTGTAGATTGCTTTTGGCAAGATGGCCATTTTTACTATATTGATCCTGCCAATCCAGGAGCAAGAAATATTTTTCCATCTCCTGAGGTCTTCTTCGATTTCTTTCTTCAGGGACTTGAAGTTCCTGTCATACAGATCTTTCACTTGTTTGGTTAGAGTTACTCCAAGGTACTTTATGTTGTTTGTGGCTATTGTGAAGGGTGTTATTTCCCTAACTTCTTTCTCAGCCTGCTTGTCCTTTGAGTACAAGAAGGCTACTGATTTGCTTGAGTTAATTTTATAACCAGCCATGTTGCTGAAGTTGTTTATCAGCTGTAGAAGTTCTCTGGTGGAGTTTTTTGGATCGCTTAAGTAGACTATCATATCATCTGCAAATAATGATACTTTGACTTCTTCCTTTCCAATTTGTATCCCTTTGACTTCCTTATGTTGTCTGATTGCTCTCGCTAGAACTTCAAGTACTATATTGAAAAGATATGGAGAGAGAGGACAGCCTTGTCTAGTCCCTGATTTTAGTGGAATTGCTTCAAGTTTCTCTCCATTTATTTTGATGTTGGCTACTGGTTTTCTGTAGTTTGCTTTTACTATGTTTAGGTATGGGCCTTGAATTCCTGCTCTTTCCAAGACTTTTAGCATGAAAGGATGCTGAATTTTGTCAAATGCTTTTTCAGCATCTAATGAGATGACCATGTGGTTTTTTTCTTTCCATTTGTTTATGTAGTGGATTACATTGATGGATTTCCGTATATTGAACCATCCCTGCATTCCTGGAATGAAGCCTACTTGATCATGGTGAATGATCGTTTTGATATGCTCTTGGATTCGGTTGGCAAGAATTTTATTTAGTATTTTTGCATCTATATTCATAAGAGAAATTGGCCTGTAGTTCTCTTTCTTTGTTGGATCTTTTTGTGGTTTAGGTATCAGCATAATTGTGGTTTCGAAGAACGAGTTGGGCAGTGTCCCTTCTGTCTCTATTTTGTGGAATAGTTTGAAGAGTATTGGTGTTAAGTCTTCTTTGAAGGTCTGGTAGAATTCTGCACTAAAACCATCTGGTCCCGTACTTTTTTTGGTTGGGAGGCTTTCTATAACCCCTTCTATTTCTTTAAGGGTTATGGGACTGTTTAGCTGGTCTACTTGATGCTGATTTAATTTTGGTATTTGGTATCTGTCTAGGAAATTGTCCATTTCCTCCAGATTCTCCAGTTGTTTTGAGTATAGGCCTTTGTAGTAGGATCTGATGATCTTTTGAATTTCCTCTGTTTCTGTTGTTATATCGCCCTTTTCATTTTTAATTTTGTTAATTTGGATACTATCTCTGTGCCCTTTGGTTAGTCTAGCTAAGGGTTTATCTATCTTGTTGATTTTCTCGAAGAACCAGCTCTTGGTTTTGTTGATTCTTTGTATGGTTCTCTTTGTTTCTGCTTGATTGATTTCAGCCCTTAGTTTGATGATTTCCTCTCTTCTACTCCTCCTGGGTGAGTTAGCTTCTTTTTGTTCCAGGGCCTTCAGGTGTGCTGTTAAGTTGCTAGTGTATGCTCTTTCCAGTTTCTTTTTGGAGGCACTCAGGGCTATGAGTTTTCCTCTTAGCACTGCTTTCATTGTATCCCAGAGATTTGGGTAGGTCGTACCTTCATTTTCATTGAAGTCTAAAAAGTCTTTGATTTCTTTTTTTATTTCTTCCTTGACCAGGGTGTCATTGAGTAGAGTATTGTTCAGTTTCCATGTGTATGTGGGCTTTCTGTTTTTCTTCTTGCTATTGAAGACCACTTTTACTCCATAGTGATCCGATAGGAGACATGGGATTAGTTCGGTCTTCTTGTATTTGTTGAGGTCTGTCTTGTGACCAATTATATGATCAATTTTTGAGAAGGTACCGTGCGGTGCTGAGAAAAAGGTATACTCTTTTGTTTTAGGATGGAATGTTCTATATATATCTGTAAAATCCAATTGGTCCAAAGCTTCAATTAGTTTCACTGTGTCCCTGTTTAGTTTCTGCTTTCCTGATCGGTCCATTGAGGAGAGTGGAGTGTTGAAGTCACCTACAATCATTGTGTTAGGTGCGATGTGTGCTTTAAGCTTTAGTAAAGTTTCTTTTACGAATGAGTGTGCCCTTGCATTTGGCGCATAGATGTTCAGTATTGAGAATTCTTCTTGGTGGATTTTCCCTTTGACAAGCAGGAAGTGACCTTCTGTGTCTCTTTTGATGACTTTGGGTTGAAAGTCGATTTTATCTGATATTAGAATGGCTACTCCAGCTTGTTTCCTGGGACCATTTGCTTGTAGAACTGTCTTCCAGCCTTTTACTCTAAGGTGGTGTTTGTCTTTGACACTGAGATGTGTTTCCTGTATGCAGCAAAATGTAGGGTCCTGTTTCCGTATCCAGTCTGTTAGTCTGTGTCTTTTGATTGGGGAATTGAGTCCATTGATATTAAGAGATATTAAGGAATAGTAATTATTACTTCCTGAAATTTTGGGAATTGTTATTATTATTTGTATTTGAGTGGTTCTCTTCTTTTGGGTTGGATGAGATGGGGTTTCTATCTTGTTTCTTCTGGGGTGTTGTTTCCCCCCTTGTGTTGGTATTTTTCCCCTATTATCCTTTGTAAGGCTGGGTTTGTAGATAAGTATCTTGCAAATTTGGTTTTGTCGTGGAATATCTTGGTTTCCCCATCTATGGCAATTGAGAGTTTTGCTGGGTATAGTAGTCTTGGCTGAAGTTTGTGTTCTCTTAGGGTCTGCATGAGGTCTGCCCAGGATCTTCTAGCTTTCATGGTCTCAGGTGAGAAGTCTGGTGTAATTCTGATAGGTCTTCCTTTATATGTTACTTGTCCTTTTTCTCTTACTGCCTTTAATATTCTTTCTTTGTTTAGTACATTTGGGGTTTTGATTATTATGTGACGGGAAGTATTTCTGTTCTGGTCCAGTCTATTTGGGGTTCTATAGGCTTCTTGTATATTCATGGGCATCTCTCTCTTTAGGTTGGGGAAATTTTCTTCCATAATTTTGTAGAAGATATTTGCTGGCCCTTTAAGTTGTAGATCTTCATTCTCATCTATCCCTATAATCCTTAGGTTTGGTCTTCTCATTGTGTCCTGGATTTCCTGAATGTTTTGGGTTACCAGCTTTTTGCATTTTGCATTTTCTTTAATTGTTGAATCCATGGTTCCTATGGTATCTTCAGCATCTGAGATTCTGTCTTCTATCTCTTGTATTCTATTGTTGATATTTGCATCTATGACTCCTGATTTCTTCCCAAGGTTTTCTATCTCCAACATTGTCTCCCTTTGCGATTGCTTAGTTGTTTCTACTTCTGTTTTTAGATTTTGTATGGTTTTGCTCAGATCTTTCAGTTGCTTGTTTGTGTTTTCCTGTAATTCTTTAAGGGATTTTTGTGTTTCCTCCTTTATGACTTCTACTCGTTGACCCATGTTCTCTTGTATTTCTTTAGGTGATTTTTGTTTCTCCCCCTTATTGGGATTCATTTTTTGCTCTATATTCTCCTGGATTTCTTTAAGTGATTTTTGTGTCTGCCTTGTATGGGCTTCTAGTTTTTGATCTATTTTCTCCTCTATTACTTTAAGAAATTTATCTAAGTGATCCTCAATCTGCATCTTTACCAGTGATTTTAGATCTGAGTCTTGTTTTTCTGGTGTGTTGAGATATCTGGGATTTAATTGTGTTTGTCTTGCAATGGCTTCTAGCTTTTGGTCTATTTTCTCATGTATTACTTTAAGAGATTTATCTAAGTGTTCCTCTATCAGCATCCTGACCAGTGATTTTAGATCTGAGTCTTGTTTTTCTGGTGTTTCGGGGTATCCAATATTTATTGCTGTTGGGGAACTGGGTTCGGATGCCGCCATATTGCCTTGATTTTTGTTAGTAGCGATCTTACGTTTGCCTTTTGCCATCTGGTTAACTCTGGTGTTAGTTGGTCCTGTAGATACTAGCTGGTGCTTGACCCTCCTGTGGGGTTGTAAGGCTATTTCCCAGCGACTGGGGTACCTGAATCACTGTCCTGCGGGGGTCTTGCTCACAGATTGCTGCCAGGTGGCCTGAGTCCCCCGAGGTCTTAAACTCAGGATATCCCAGCTATTTGGTTCCGCCTGTTGGGCGGCTGCTCTGCACTGCTCCTGCTCAGGGTTTGCTGTCTGATATCCTGTTTCCCCAGGGGTCTTAAAGTTGGCATATCTCAGTTATCTGGTTCCGCCTGCTGGTCCCAAGCTGCTGGGAAGCTGGCTGGGTCCGGTTTCCAGCTTCCCTGCCTCTGGCTGGATGGGAGGCTGGTTCGGCCTCCGGCTGGGTCTGGGCACCTGGCACACTGGCTGACTCCGGCTTCCTCACCACCAGCTGGATGGGAAGCTGCAGGCAATATGGCAGCTGCCTGCAAGGAGCTCGGGGTCCGCCCCGTGAGTGCAGAGTGCACCCTCTATTCTGTGCCCAACTCCCACTCCAGGCCTGAGTCCCCGAAGGTCTTAAGCTCGGGCTGTCTCGGGTACCTGGTTCCGCCGCCGCCGCTGGATGGTTCTGAGCACCTGGCATGCTGGGTGACACTCCGGCTTCCCCACCACCAGCTGGGCGGGAAGCTGCCTGTTGGGTTATATTTATATCCTTTCCAAACATCATGTATTCTCTCAAGATGCCACTCTAGCAAAACATCATGTGCCCTTTCCCAAGAAGCTTTTATACAACACCATTTTGTTCTCAGCAAAATATCATCCCACATAACAGTTTCAGCAAAAGCATCCTTTTATAAGACAGTTTCCAGAAAAATAAAAATCACATGATACAACTGAGTCCCCACTTAAGGGTTTTTGAAAGTCATATTTCAGCTTGGTTACCCAACTTTTTTTAATAGACTTTTTGTATTCATCTCTTCTAAAATAAATTTTAGTTATTCTTATCACAAAAACCAAGGCTACTTGGCAATATCAGAGCCCAGTTTTCCCACCACAGCAAGTTCTGGATACCACAACACACCAGAAATATAGGTATAGAAGAGAGTGAAGATTTACATCTTAAAGGGCCAGTAAATGTCTTCAACAAAATTATAGAAGAAAACTTCCCTGACCTAAAGAAAGAGATGCCCATGAACATGCAAGAAGCCTACAGAACTCCAAACAGACTGGACCAGAACAGAAAGTCACATAATAATCAAAACACCAAATGCACTAAAAAGAATATTAAAAGCAGTAAGGGAAAAAGGTCAAGTAACTTATAAAAGCAGATCTATCAGAATTACACCAAACTTCTCACCTGAAATGATGAAAGCTAGAAAATTCTGGGCAGATGTCATACAGACCCTAAGAGAACACAAAGGCCAGCCCAGACTACTATACCCAGCAAAACTCTCAATCACATAGATGAAAAAACCAAGATATTCCATGATAAAACAAAATTTATACAATATCTTTCCACAAATCCAGTCCTACAAAGGATGATAGATAGAAATGCCAGCACAAGGAAGAAAACTACACCTTAGAAAAAGCAAGAAAGTAATCTAACAAACTCAGAAGAAAGTAACCAACCACACAAATATAAAAATAACATCAAAGATAACAGGCAGCAACAATCACTGTTCCTTAATATCTCTTTAACATCAATGAACTCAATTCCCCAATTAAAAGACATAGACTAACAGAAATACTTTTCATGTAATCTTCAGTTTTATCAGAAAATGTTTATAATTCCTCTTTCAATTAATTTAGTAATTTTTATGTCTACCGTTTTAGCTGTATTACTTTCCATGATAATCTTCAATTTTAGCAAGATTTTCTATATATTTCTTCAATTTTATCAGAAATATTTTCCATGTAAATCTTCAATTTTATCGGAAAATGTTTATAATTCCACTTTCAATCAACTTAGAAAGATTTTTATGTCTACCATTTTATCTGTATAATTTTCCATGAAAGAAGTCAATTTTAACGTGTTTTTCTACAAATTTCTTGAATTTTATCAGAAATATTTTCCATGTTTATCTTCATTTTTATCGAAAAATGTTTATACTTCCACTTTCAATCAACTTACAAATATTTTATGCCTAACATTTTATCTGTATAATTTTCCATGATAATCTTCAATTTTATCATATTATTCTACATTTTTCTACAATTTTATCAGAAATTTTTCCACGTACATCTTCAATTCTACCATAAAATGCTTCTGCTTCCTTTTTCAATTAACTTAGCAATGTTTTTATGTCTACCATTTTACTCTTTAATTTTTCATTAAAACTGTCAATTTTATTAAAGTTTTTTCTATATATTTCTTCAATTTTATCAGAAATATTTTCCATGTAATTTTATCTATATATTTCTTCAATTTTATCATAAAATGTTTTTACTTCCTTTTTAATTAAAAAAATGAATGTGTAATCATGAAAGCACATTATAATCACTGTAAAGAAATTATTATGTAATTACATGGTGAACCAATAAAATACATAGTGCTTGATTTGAAGTTCTGATATTACTACTACTCACATTTTTTAAGTTAGCATTTTAATCAAAGAGGCAGCATACAAAATCAACTTACAGAAATGAGTAGACTTTTTTTTTTTTAGGCCATGTCTCCTTTTTATTTTTTTTTACTGGATATATTCTATATTTGCATTTCATTTCCCTTTTCCTGGTACCCTGCCCCCCAAAGGTCCCACATGCCTTTTTCCCTCCCCCTGATCCCCCATCCACCCCTTCCCACTTCCCTGTTCTGGTATTCCCCTACAGTGAAGCTTTGAGCCTTTCCAGAACCAGGGTCCACTCCTTCCTTCTTGTCCCACATCATTTGGTATGTGAATTGTGTCTTTGGTGTACCAAGATTCTAGGCTAATATCCACTTATCAGTGAGTGCATACCATGGGTATTCTTTTGAGACTGGGTTACCTCCCTTAGATGTTCTCCAGCTCCATCCATTTCCGGAAAAATTTCATGAATTCACTGTTTCTTTTAAAAAAAAAAAAAAGATTTATTTATTTTTTTATTTTTTTATTGGATATATTCTATATTTACATTTCATTTCCATTTTTATGGCTCCCCATCCCCCAAAGGTCTCACATGCCCTTTCCCCTCCCCCTGTTCCCCCATGCACCCCTTCCCACTTCCCTGTTCTGATATTCCCCTACACTTATGTTTTGATCCTTTCCAGCACCAGTGTCCACTCCTTCCTTATTGTCAGATATCATTTGATATGTGGATTGTATTTTTGGTGTCTCAAGAGTCTAGGCTAATATCCACTTATCAGTGAGTGCATACCATGGGTATTCTTTTGAGAGTGGGTTACCTCACTTAGTATGATGTTCTCCAGCTCCATCCATTTGTCTAAGAATTTCATGAATTCATTGTTTCTAATGGCAGAATAGTACTCCATTGTGTATATCTACCACATTTTTTTATCCATTCCTCTGTTGAGGGACATCTGGGTTCTTTCCAGCTTCTGGCTATTATAAATAAGGCTGCTATGAACATAGTGGAGCATATATCCTTATTGCATGCTGGGGAATCTTCTGGGTATATGCCCAGGAGTGGTATGGCTGGGTCCTCGAGAAGTATCATGTCCATTTTTCTGAGGAACCACCAGACTGATTTCCAGAGTGGTTGTAATAGCTTGCAGTCCCACCAGCAGTGGAGGAGTGTTCCTCTTTCTCCACATTCTCGCCAACACCCTATGTCTCCTGAGTTTTTAATCTTAGCCATTCTGACTGGTATGAGGTGAAATCTCAGGGTTGTTTTGATTTGCATTTCTCTAATGACTAATGATGTTGAACGTTTCTTAAGGTGTTTCTCAGCCATCCGAATTTCTTCAGGTGAAAAGTCTTTGTTTAGCTCTGTACCCCATTTTTGGATAGGGTTATTTGATTTTCTGGGGTCTAACTTCTTGAGTTCTTTGTATACATTGGATATTAGCCCGCTGTCGGATGTGGGGTTGGTGAAGATATTTTCCCAATTTGTTGGTTGCCGATTTGTCCTTTTGACAGTGTCTTTTGCCTTACAGAAACTATAATTTTATGAGGTCCCATTTGTCTATTCTTGCTCTTAGAGCATAAGCAATTGGTGTTCTGTTCAAAAATTTTCCCCCTGAGCCAATGTCCTCAAGGGTCTTCCCCAGTTTCTTTTCTATTAGTTTTAGTGTGTCTGGTTTTATGTGAAGGTCCTTGATCCACATGGAGTTGAGCTTAGTGCAAGGAGATAAGAGTGGATCAATTCTCATTCTTCTGCATGTTGACCTCCAGTTGAACCAGCACCATTTGTTGAAAAGGCTATCTTTTTTCCACTGGATGTTTTCAGCTCCTTTGTCGAAGATCAATTGGCCATAGATGTGTGGGTTCAATTCTGGGTCTTCAATCCTATTCCATTGATCTACTTCCCTGTCACTGTACCAATACCATGCAGTTTTTAACACTACTGCTCTGTAGTATTGCGTGAGGTCTGGGATATTGATTCCCCCGAAGTTGTTTTACTATTGATGATAGTTTTAGCTATCCTGGGTTTTTTGTTATTACAGATGAATTTGAGAATTGCTCTTTCTAACTCTATGAAGAACTGAGTTGGGATTTTGATGGGGATTGCATTGAATCTGTATATTTCTTTTGGCAAGATTGCCATTTTAACTATATTGATCCTGCCAACCCATGAGCATGGAAGATTTTTCCATTTGTTTATCAGCTGTAGGAGTTCTCTGGTGGAGTTATACTCTTTGAACTATTCCACAAAATAGAAACAGAAGGTACACTACCCAACTCATTCTATGAAGCCATAATTACCCTGATACCAAAACCACACAAAGACCCAAATAAGAAAGAGAACTTCAGACCAATCTCCCTTATGAACATCGATGCAAAAATGCTCAATAAAATTCTTGCCAACCGAATCCAAGAACACATCAAAATGATCATTCACCATGATCAAGTTGGCTTTATCCCAGGGATGCAGGGATGATTCAATATACAGAAATCGATAAACGTAATCCGCTACATAAACAAACTCAAAGAAAAAAACCACATGGTCATCTCATTGGATGCTGAAAAAGCATTTGACAAAATTCAGCATCCTTTCATGCTAAAGGTCTTGGAAAGAACAGGAATTCAAGGACCATACCTAAACATAGTAAAAGCAATTTACAGCAGACCGGTAGCCAACATCAAGGTAAATGGAGCAAAACTTGAAGCAATCCCACTAAAATTAGGGACTAGACAAGGCTGCCCCCTCTCACCATATCTCTTCAATATAGTACTTGAGATACTAGCTAGAGCAATTCAACAACATAAGGAAGTCAAAGGGATACAAATCGGAAAGGAAGAAGTCAAACTATCACTATTCGCAGATGATATGATAGTATACTTAAGTGAATTCATTGTTTCTAATGGCTGAATAGTACTCTAATGTGTATATATGTCACACTTTTCTATCCCTTCTTCCGTTGAGGGACATCTGGGTTCTTTCCAGCTTCTGGCTATTATAAATAAGGCTGCTATGAACATAGGGGAGCATGTATCCTTATTGCATGCTGGGGAATCTTCTGGGTATATGCCCAGGAGGAGTATGGCTGGAAACTCTGGAAGTATCATGTCCAGTTTTCTGAGAAACAGCCAGACTGATTTCCAGAGTATTTGTATCAGCTTGCAGTCCCAACAGCAGTGGAGGACTGTTCCTCTTTCTCCACATCCTCGCCAACACCTGATGTCTCCTGAGTTTTTAATCTTAGCCATTCTGACTGGTGTGGGGTGAAATCTCAGGGTTGTTTGGATTTGCATTTCTCTAATAACTAATGATATTGAACATTTTTTAAGGTGTTTCTCAGCCATCCGAATTTCTTCAGGTGAAAAGTCTTTGTTTAGCTCTGTACTCCATTTTTGATAGGATTATTTCGTTTTCTGGTGTCTAACTTCTTGAGTTCTTTGTATACAATGGATATTAGCCCTCTGTCAGATGTAGGGTTGGTGAAGATCTTTTCCCAATTTGTTGGTTGCCAATTTGTCCTTTTGACAGTGTCTTTTGCCTTATAGAAACTTTGTAATTTTATGAGGTCCCATTTGTCTATTCTTGATCTTAGAGCATAAGCTATTGGTGTTCTGTTCAGGAACTTTCCCCCTGATCCAGTGTCCTCAAGGGTCTACCCCAGTTTCCTATTAGTTTTAGTGTGTCTCGTTTTATGTGGAGGTCCTTGATCCACTTGGAGTTGAACTTAGTACAAGGAGATAAGAGAGGAGGATTAATTCTCATTCTTCTACATGTTGACCTCCAGTTGAGCCAGCACCATCTATTGAAAATGCTATCTGTTTTCCACTAGATATTTTCTGCTCCTTTGTCGAAGATCAATTGGCCATAGATGTGTGGGTTCAATTCTGGGTCTTCAATCCTATTCCATTGATCCACTTCCCTGTCACTGTACCAATACCATGCAGTTTTTAACACTACTGCTCTGTAGTACTGCTTCATGTATGGGATATTGATTCCCCCAGAAGTTCTTTTATTGTTGAGAATAGCTTTAGCTACTCTGTGTCTTTTGCTATTCCAGATAAATTTGAGAATTGTTCTTTCTAAACCTATGAAGAATTGATTTGGGATTTTGATGGGGATTGCATTGAATCTGTAAATTGCTTTTGGCAAGATGGCCATTTTTACTATATTAATCCTGCCAATCCAAAAGCATGGAATATTTTTCCATCTTCTGAGGTCTTCTTTGATTTCTTTCTTCAAAGACTTGAAGTTTCTGTCATACAGATCTTTCACTTGTTTAGTTAGAGTCACAGCAAGATACTTTATATTGTTTGTGGCTATTGTGAAGGGTGACATTTCCCTAATTTCTTTCTCAGCCTGCTTATCCTTTGAGTATAGGAAGGCTACTGATTTGCTTGAGTTGATTTTATGACCAGCCACTTTGCTGAAGTTGTTTATCAGTTGTAGGAATTCTCTGGGGGAGTTTTTTGGGTCACTTTAGTATACTATCATATCATCTGCGAATAGTGATAGTTTGACTTCTTCCTTTCCAATTTGTATCCCTTTGACTTCCTTATGTTATCAAATTGCTCTAGCTAGTACCTCAAGTACTATATTAAAAAGATATGGTGAGAGTGGGCAGCCTTGTCTAGTCCCTGATTTTAGTGGGATTGCTTCAAGTTTCTCTCCATTTATTTTGATGTTGGCTACAACATCATATATATATATATATATATATATATATATATATATATATATATATATATATAACACATATATATGTTAAATCCAATTGGTCCAAAGTTTCAATGAGGTTCCCTGTGTCCCTGTTTAGTTTCTGTTTTCCTGATCAGTCCATTGAGGATAGTGGAGTGTTGAGGTCCCCCACAATTATTGTGTTAGGTGCAATGTGTCCTTTGAACTTTAGTAAAGTTTCTTTTACGAATGAGGGTGCCCTTGCATTTGGAGCATAGATGTTTATAATTGTGAGTTCTTCTTGGTGGATTTTTCCTTTGACCAGCAAGAAGTGACCTTCTGTGTCTCTTTTGATGACTTTAGGTTGAAAGTCAATTTTATCTGATATTAGAATGCCTATTCCAGCTCACTTCCTGAGACCATTTGCTTATAAAATTGTCTTCCAGCCTTTTACTCTAAGGTAGTGTTTGTCTTTGACCCTGAGGTGTGTTTCCTGTATGCAGCAAAATGTAGGGTCCTGTTTCCGTATCCAGTCTGTTAGTCTATGTCTTTTTATTGGGGAACTGAGTCCATTGACGTTAAGAGATATTAAGGAATAGTGATTATTTCTTCCTGTCATTTTTGATGATATTTTTGTTTTTGAGTGGTTATCTTCTTTTGAGTTTGATGAAAGAAGGTTACTATCTTGCTTTTTCCAGGGTGTAGTTTCCCTCCTTGTATTGGAGTTTTCCTCCTATTATCCTTTGTAGGGCTGGGTTAGTGGAAAGACATTGTGTAAATTTAGTCTTGTCATGGAATATTTTGATTTCTCCATCTATGTTGATTGAGAGTTTTGCTGGGTATAGTAGTCTTGGCTGACATTTGTGTTCTCCTAGAGTCTGCATGAGTTCCACCCAGGATCATCTAGCTTTCATGGTCTCTGGTGAGAAGTCTGGTGTGATTCTGATAGGTCTTCCTTTATATGTTACTTGGCCTTTTTCTCTTAATGCCTCTAATATTCTTTCTTTGTTTAGTACGTTTGGGGTTTTGATTATTATGTGACAGGAGGTATTTCTGTTCTGGTCCAGTCTGTTTGGAGTTCTGTATGCTTCTTGTATATTCATAGGCATCTCTCTCTTTAGGTTGGGTAAGTTTTCTTCCATAATTTTGTTGAAGATATTTGCTGGCCCTTTACATTGTAGATCTTTACTCTCATCTATCCCTATAATCCTTAGATTTGGTCTTCTCATTGTGTCCTGGATTTCCTGGATGTTTTGGTTTACAAGCCTTTTGCATTTTGCATTTTCCTTGACTGTGGAGTCAATGGTTTCTATGGTATCTTCAGCATCTAAGATTCTTACTTCTATCTCTTGCATTCTGTTGTTGATATTTGCATCTATGACCCCTGATTTCTTCCCAAGGTTTTCTATCTCCAAAGTTGTCTCTCTTTGTGATTTCTTAGTTGTTTCTACCTCTGTGTTTAGATTCTGGGTGGTTTTGCTCTGTTCCTTCACTTGTTTGTGTTTTCTTGCAATTCTTTAAGAGATTTTTGTGTTTCCTCTTTCATGACTTCTGCCTGTTGACTCAATTTCTCCTGCATTTCCTTAAGTGATTTTTTTTCATTTCCTCTTTATTGGCTTCTCTCTGTTGATCCATATTCTCCTGGAATTCTTTAAGTGATTTTTGTGTTTGCATTGTAAGGGCATCTAACCTATTCATGTTCCCCTGCATTTCTTTAAGAGATTTGTTTATGTCTTTTTTGTGTTCCTCTAGCAACATCATGACCAGTGCTTTTAAATCCAACTCATTTTTCTGGTTTGTTGGGGTATCCAGGACTTGCTGTGTTTGGAGAATTGGGTTCAGATGCTGCCATATTGCCTTGATTTCTGTTAGCAACATTCCTCCGTCTGCCTTTTGCCATCTGTTTATCTCTGGAGTTAATTGGTCTTGTTGTTACTGGTTGGTGTTTGAAGCTCCTGTGAGCCTGGCGTTTGGCGCTGCTGTCGTAGAGGGTGTCTATGCTCCAGAGGTGGAGACTGGAAGCTACTGTGCTCTGAATTACCTCCTCAGCTCTGCTAGGCCAGATCCAAGTCTCCTCCCGGCTTGCTGCTGGACATGCAATTGGCCTCCCGTCGTCTCCTCCTGGCCTGCCTAATTGCCAGTTCTTAAGAATCAGATCATTTTATCCACCGATCTGGGCTTTTCTGTTAGATCTTTATGGTGACCTGGGCTCCTCTGTTGGTTCTCTATGGTGACCTGGTCAGGCCACCAGCTCCAAGGTGGTGGCGGGTCTCGGGACTATGTCTAACCGCAGGATTCCCTGCAGGACTGGAGCTTCCATGGTTGGACTGCTGGAGCCTAGATGGTGGCACTCTCGGTCCACAGGACTCTGTCTGGTTAGCTGTCTGTGGTGCCCTGAGGCAAGATGTCGGCCTCCGCTGTGCTCCAGGCACAGACCCCTGAGCAAGTTGGTGCCTGCATGGGTCAGCTCAGAGACCGCCTGCCGAGTGATCTGGCTCTTGGTGCAGACAAGAGCCTGATGGGGTAGTCGATGTTAGACTAGGACTCTGTCCACGCACCTGGCCCCAGCTGCCAGCTGTCTGCAGTGACCCAAAGCAAGATGGCGGCCTCCACTGCAAGCCAAGCGAGCTGGCCACCAGTAGACTTCTTATGTACCAAACATGCAAAGACTGAGACAATGGGAAACTCTCATTCTCAATTGCTTCCAAAATATTAAATAAATGAATAAAATATCTAGAAATAAACACAACCAATGAAGAGAAAGGCTTCTAAAATTAAAATCTTAAATATATGAAGATACTGAAGGCACTAGAAGACGGAGAGATCTCTCATGTTTATGGTTTGGTGGAACTAATATTGTGAAAATGGCCATTCTACCAAAGGTAATTCAGAAATTTATAACACCAATTAAAATCCCTCTGGCATTCTTTGTAGAGAAAATATCTATACTTCATATGGAAACAAAAAAAGACCCCAGATAACCAAACAATTCTAAGCAAATTGTAACAATTCTGGAAGTATTGCCTTACTAAATTTCAAACTATATGATAAAGATATAATAATAAAAACAAATGGTAGTGGCACAAAAGCATCCATTCAAGCATCCATTATTCTTATTTGCACAATGGTCACAATGTTCTATTATACACTGCTTCTGTGATGTGCTGCCTCAATACAGGCCTGAATCAAAACTGTCAACTAGCCATGATCTGAAACCTCCCAACTATAAGCCAAAATATACTTTCATACTTAAATGTGACTATTCAGGGAATTGTTAATAATTGTTACCAGTTCACTACTATGGTAATTAACAACAACAGGTGAAAAATTGAGATTGGTGATCACTAAGGAATCATCACTAAGGGAGAAAAAGCCAGATTTGGAGGAAAAGGGTTTTCAAGATGCTTCTGATTTACATCCAAATTTGCAATTATTTTAGTTAGTAAGAAAGAGTACTAAAGATATAACTTCAGAGAAGATTCTGAAATTGCATTTTGACATTTAAAAGCGATAAGAAAGGCCCAACCTGTTTACACCAGACATTCTCCACTCAGAAGTAACAATCCTAACTCAGTTAAAACTTTCACTGGAAAATTTTTCACTAACTAGGCATTTTTCTTACTCACTTGCTATTTCTAAATCGAAATAGTAGCCAGCATAAGCTCATTTCCTTTCTAACTCTTTTAAATTGGCCTCAAAGAAAGAGTGTGTCTTATCTGCTATGTCCCAAAGGATCTAAGTAATTACTCCAATTTAGATTGCATACAAAGTTTAGTAGATTGGGTCTCTCAGGCTGTACTCTGATGTCCATGCCAAGTAAATCTCCTTAGAATTACTTTGAATATTTGAATAATTCTCTACCAATAACATACACACATACTCTCCTAAATAGCCAAGTGAACAGAAATTTATTGCCAGACCCTCCTTAAGCCACATCAGGCTATTAAATGGCCAGCATCTATACTATTATCATCAGAGAAACCAGGTGAGAAAGAATTTTAAATGTACTTTTCTAGAAATACTAGCTCCCTGAAACAATCTTTAGTTGTCTTTTCTTGCTATTAGAATTGCTCAATTTTAAGTTATTAAAACTATCTTTCCCACACATCTTTCGTCCAAATACTAGGTAACTGATCACCATCCATTTCTAAATTCAAGAGAAGGCCACGTGTAACAAAATAAAGGTTTATGTTATACTACTATGAGAGTACATTTGTAATGTTTTGAGATTATTTTAAAATAATAATACCATGGTACTTCCGACTTTCTGCATGGCACTTCATTTTTCTGTCTGAGGCATTCCCTATGTGTATTAGAAAATTTGTATGAAAGATAACTAATTTTATATCAGACCTTTCTTAATTCTCAGTAAACTTGAGAGAGCTTTCTAGCTTATCTTATGACTCTTAGACAAGTGCTGATGTAAATTTTATTTGTACCAATTTGAAAGTTGGAGAATATCATTGAGCTGGGACAAAATGTATTTGGTAGAAACATTGGGTAAATTATTAGACTTATTTGTACACATAAAAGTAGAGTTGTTTTACACTGCAAGCATAAGTGATATTCCAAATAAGCAGGAAGTCCTAAAACAGTCCCTATTCCCTATTCCTCCCTTTCACCTCTCTCTGTGTGTCTGTCGTTCTGTATCTGTCTTTCTGTCTCTTACTACTCTTTGTGTCTTAATGCTCTCTCTCACCTCTGTGTGTGTCTGCTTGTCTGTGTCTCTGTGTGTTGTCTTTCTGTCTCTTACTACTCTATGTCTTAATCTATCTCTAGCTTTTATGTCTGTGTCACCTATATGACTGTGCATACCAATCCTCAGAAGAAAATACTTTGCAGATAGCCTGTTCCCTGCAGCATTTTATTTTTAGTGTAACTTTCAATAACAAGATAAATAGAAAAAGTTATGAAAGAGAAATTCCTGA
Organism: Apodemus agrarius; assembly: GCA_964023405.1. NCBI lineage: Eukaryota > Metazoa > Chordata > Mammalia > Rodentia > Muridae > Apodemus > Apodemus agrarius. Next base: position 40,872,446 of record OZ030018.1, read on the forward strand.
GCACATGTAACTCTTAATAGTTTTGAAGAACATTATATATAATGGAGTTGATCACTGCACCTGTGTAGCACTGGGTCCACAGTGTTAGGTGCATTTATTTTGTGCAGCTGTGACTACTGCTCATCTGCAGTATTCCATCTTCTCAAACAAACAAAAAAATAATAATAATAATGCTCATTAAACAAGATGTTTCTGTTCCCAGATCCCTCAAAAGTCACCATTCTCCCTCTGAATTTGTCTACTGTAGGTACATCACTTGAATAAAATTATGGAATGTGTCCACTGTGTCTGCCGTACTTCATTTATCAAATTTCACCTATGTTATAATGTCAATATTCCTATTCCTTTAAAAGAATGACTAACATTCCATTTTATATATACACATATTCTATCCATTCATCTGTCCATGCACATCTGAATTCTTGCCACTTTTTGGATACTGTCCACAGTACTGCTATCAATATTGTAACAATGATAATCTTCTAAGCAATATCCTTAGCTATTACAAATACATCATTGAATTGGTTTGGAACAATAATATTAGTTATACTATAAAATTGTAAAGTAATTCCCTGAGACACATTTTATCCTATCTATAAGTAATAAATTAATTAATTAATTAATTAATTAAAATCTATATGAAACCAATATAAAGATTTTCTTGTAAATCTGATAGAATAGTGTACAATAAACAGGCGTTAAAGGAATAACTTGGGCAAGGAATGTACTCTAGTGATGAAGCCACTTGCCTAGCACATACAACACAAAGGGTTCGATCTCCAGCCCTGGAAAGAAATAATAATTATGCTATGACATGGGCTTGCAGCATGAGTCCAGCTGAGTTGCAAAGGTGTTCTCCATCACCTCCTCTGAACAAAAAGAGCTAAAAGATGTTTGAGGCACACAATAAAATAGTACTTTATTTCCCAACTTTTTTTTTCAGAAAATCAAGAATGCTTGAAAAAAATCACACCATGAAACATGAGTTCATCCTCACAGGATTTACAGAGCATCCCAAAATGAAGGCCCTTCTGTTTGCAGTATTCTTACTCATCTATCTGATTACCATGGTAGGGAATGTGGGTCTGGTGATTCTGATTTGCAAAGAACGTTCTCTTCACAGCCCAATGTACTTCTTTCTGGGCAACCTGGCTCTCATAGATTCTTGTTGTTCCTGTGCTATTACCCCTAAAATGTTGGAGAACTTCTTCTCCGAGGACAGAATAATCTCTCTGTATGAATGCATGGCACAGTTTTATATTCTGTCCACTATTGAAACAGCAGACTGCTTTATTCTGGCAGGAATGGCCTATGACCGCTATGTAGCCATATGTAACCCACTGCAGTACCACACCATAATGTCCAAGAAACTCTGCCTTCAGATGACCATGGGAGCCTACATAGCTGGAAACCTGCATTCTATGGTTCATGTGGGGCTATTATTCAGACTAGCATTCTGTGGGTCTAATCAAATCAACCACTTTTATTGTGATATACTTCCTTTGTACAGACTCTCCTGTGTTGATCCCTATGTCAATGAACTTGTGCTGCTAGTGTTTTCAGCCCCAATCCAAGTCTTCACTATAGGTAGTGTACTCATATCTTACCTTTACATTGTTTTGACAATTTTCCAAATGAAATCCAAAGAGGGAAGGATCAAAGCTTTCTCCACCTGTGCGTCCCACTTTCTGTCTGTTTCACTATTCTATGGATCTCTTATCTTCATATACATTCGACCAAATTTGCTAGAAGAAGGTGATAAGGACATACCAGCTGCTATTTTGTTTACAATAGTGGTTCCCTTACTAAACCCATTTATTTACAGCTTGAGAAATAAAGAAGTAAAGAATGCCTTGCAGAAAAATCTGCACAAAAACAGATAATCTCAAGAAATTTTAAACAAGCATCTGCTATAGTGTAAAAAAACTCAATTTACCAGAAATTTCACATGAAGTAATACAGGGGAAATGCTTGTAAATTTTATGCATAAATGTTAATGTTCATAATGCTTTCTTAGGCAGCAATGTGCATAAATATAGAAATATAGGTAAGCATAAATTGGGATGGATCTTAAGGGACAATAGAAAAAAATAAAAGGAAAGTTTGAGATTCAAATATCCAAATAGTCTTTGGCCAGGCTCAATGGCCTTTATCAATGTTGGGGATGGTAAACATCCAAAAGACAACAAGAACACATGCAGCTAAAATATAAACTGCCATCACATAAGCATTTATAATCAATTCATTTCAAAAGCTTAGAACATGAACACTTGGGTAAGCTCAGGTACATTAGAACCTGTGAAATGTCACCAAATTAAGGTACTTAAAAGCAAGAGCAACAAAATTGTGGCAGGTGAATTTTGAGGAACTCTTCTAAGAGCATTTGATAAGTACTATTCTGCTGAAAATGGGATAAGTATAGAAATGGATTATGCCACAGAAGTGAATATTATACATGTATATTAAAGTTGTTTTCAGAAAAAATGGCTAATTCAGAATGTTAATTTTAAAAGATGCTGGCCATAAAATGTTTTTTATTCTTATGTATATATACATAATTTCAATAAAATGAAACTCTACACAAGGAAACCTTATACAGAACTTGAGACTCTTTGTTATCAAGTAATTAAGCCAACATTTTCTCTAACACTTCATGAGCGATGAGGAGGGGGTCCAACAGTGGAAATAGTACTTTGTGGCTATTGTATGCACATACAAAGAAAGTGTTGGGATAATGAAATGTGAATAGGGATTATCTTTTAAAATCATTTTTGGTAAAAATAGAAAATTGTAGACTAGAAGCAGAATCTAATGATAGTAATGTGGCATCGTGAAATAACCACTTTCCAATTATTCCAACACACATTTGTTGAGATCTTGCCACGTGGAATGTGTAAGCGATTAAACACATCAGTCAATCTTGTTAACAAAAAACTGTCACTAACTTTGTCACTAACACTATCATAGATGACACATATCAGGTAACACAAAATTCTTCCTTCCACCTACTCTCTTGATGCTCTGAGGTCACAGCTAATTGCACAGAAACAGTTGTCACAGTATAACTGTCACTACAGCCAATCACCAGAGGCTGAAATATAGTAGGAAAACAAATAAGAATATTTCTAATACCCTAAACTCATAAATAAAAAAATCATCCTGTGTCTCTAAAGCTCTAGGAAAACTAATGTAGTATATTCCAATTATACTCATGTATTTCGGGATTTCCTTGGTTATTTGAAATTAAACACAATTTATGATTTATCCAATGTCTATCTGAGCAATGTGTGTCCTACTTATTTCCACAATCTATAACAAAGCTATGGTGACCAAAATAGAATATGCAGGCATAAAAATATACACAAAATACCAAAAGCATAGAACAGTATCCATAAATAAACCCATGCACCAGTGAGCAATTTGTAATTAGATAAAGGTGCCAAGAACATACAATAAGAATAGACTAGTCTTTCAGCAAATAATGTAAGAACCATGTAATATCCATATGAATTCAGTTTAACTGGATCATCAACTCATACCATGTATAAAATACAAATGCAAATGTGTTGCCCCATTAGCTGTAAGTCCTAAAACCTGACAGAGAAAGAGAAAACACAATGGCATTACTTCAAGCAATGATTTTCTTATGACGCCAAAAGCATGGGTGACAAAGGTTACTAAAAATGCATTAAATTAAATGGCGTATGGAAATTAAACTCTAGTTAAGAGTGAAGAGGAACACAGGCAACCCAATAGTGAGAAAATAAAGGCCTTGTCACACGCCTGGTAATGGAACTGAATAAGGATGGCTCCAAGAGAAGTCTGTGAGTGTTCAGTAAATGTATTAAAGATGCTTTGCCTCAACAGACATCTATCACGGACGGAGGAAAAAGACAGAAAGGACTTAAGATGTAGCACCACTGAGAATGGTGATCATCCAAAGAAAGGAGAAAGTAAACTTGAAAGAATGTAGGGGAAAGAACATTTTATATTGACAAGAATGTAAATTAATATAGCCATTTAAGAAATTAGTATGGAGAACACCAAAAATAAAAACTGGAGGAACAAGGCCACTCCAGCCATCCAAGACTGACAGAGAAGTAAGTAGATTAGCGAAATGGGTAAGCAAACACCAATTCTTTTTTTTTCTTTTTTTTTCTTTTTTTTTTATTTATTGGATATATTCTATATTTACATTTCATTTCCCTTTTTCTGGTTCCCCATTCCCCAAAGGTCTCACGTGCCCTTTTCCCTCCCCCTGATCCCTCATCCACCCCTTCCTACTTCCCTGTTCTGGTATTCCCCTACACTGCTGATTTGATCCTTGCCAGTATCAGTGTCCACTCCTTCCTTATTGTCAGATATCATTTGATATGTGGATTGTGTCTTTGGTGTCCCAAGAGTCTAGGCTAATATCCACTTATCAGTGAGTGCATACTATGGGTATTCTTTTGAGACTGGGTTACCTCACTTAGTATGATGTTCTCCAGGTCCACCCATTTCTCTAAGAATTTCATGAATTCATTGTTTCTAATGGATGAATAGTAGTACTCCATTTTGTATATATACCACAATTTTTGTATCCATTCCTCTGTTGAGGGATATCTGGGTTCTTTCCAGCTTCTGGCTATTATAAATAAGGTGGCCATGAACATAGTGGAGCATGTATCCTTATTGCATGCTGGGGAATCTTCTGGGTATATGCCCAGGAGTGGTATGGCTGGGTCCTCCAGAAGTATCATGTACATTTTTCTGAGGAACCGCCAGACTGATTTCCAGAATGGTTGTACTAGCTTGCAGTCCCACCAGCAGTGGAGGAGTGTTCCTCTTTCTCCACATCCTCGCCAACACCCAATGTCTCCTGAGTTTTTAATCTTAGCCATTCTGACTGGTGTGAGGTGAAATCTCAGGGATATTTTGATTTGCATTTCTCTAATGACTAATGATGCTGAACATTTTTTTAAGGTGTTTCTCAGCCATCCAAATTTCTTCAGGTGAAAAGTCTTTGTTTAGCTCTGTACCTCATTTTTGGATAGGGTTATTTGGTTTTCTGGTGTCTAACTTCTTGAGTTCTTTGTATACATTGGATATTAGCCCTCTGTTGGATGTGGGGTTGGTGAAGATCTTTTCCCAATTTGCTGGTTGCCGATTTGTCCTTTTGACAGTGTCTTTTGCCTTACAGAAACTTTGTAATTTTATGAGGTCCCATTTGTCTATTCTTCATCTTAGAGCATAAGCTATTGGTGTTCTGTTCAGGAATTTTCCCCCTGAGCCAATGTCCTCAAGGGTCTTCCCCAGTTTCTTTTGTCTTAGTTTTAGTGTGTCTGGTTTTATGTGGAGGTCCTTGATCCACTTGGAGTTGAGCTTAGTGCAAGGAGATAAGAGTGGATCAATTCTCATTCTTCTGCATGTTGACCTCCAGTTGAGCCAGCACCATTTGTTGAAAAGGCTATCTTTTTTCCACTGGATGTTTTCAGCTCCTTTGTTGAAGATCAATTGGTCATAGAAGTGTGGGTTCAATTCTGAGTCTTCAATCCTATTCCATTGATCTGTCTCCCTGTCACTGTACCAATACCATGCAATTTTTAACACTACTGCTCTATAGTATTGCTTGAGGTTCGGGATATTGATTGCCCCAGAAGAGAAACACTCCTACACTGTTGGTGGGATTGCAAGAAGGAAAGGACCATGGTCCTGAAAATACTGGATCCAGTTTTGTAGGAGAGTATTAGAACAGAGAAATTGGGCGGGGGGTGATTGGGGAATGGGCAGAGGGAAGAGGACTTATGGGACATATGGTGAGGGGGGAACTGGGAAAGGGGAAATCCATTGGAATGTAAACAAAGAATATAGAAAATAAAAAAGAAGAATCAAAAAAAAGAAACTTTAGACCAATTGGATCTAACAGATATATATAGAACCTTTCATCCTAAAGCAAACGAATATACCTTTTTCTCAGCACCTCATGGTACCTTCTCAAAAATCGACCACATAATTAGTCACAAGACAGACCTCAACAAATATAAAAAGAGTGAACTAATCCCATGCCTCCTATCTGATCACAATGGACTAAGAGTGTTCTTCAATAGAAAAAAAACTACAGAAAATCCTCATATACATGGAGACTAAAAAATATTCTAATCGATGATACATTAGTCAAGGAAGAAATAAAGAAAGAAATCAAAGACTTTTTAGAATTTAATGAAAATGAAGGCACAACATACCCAAATGTATGGGACTCAATGAAAGGAGTGGTAAGAGAAAAACTCATAACCCTGACTGCCTCCAAAAAGAAACAGGAGAGAGCATATACTAGCAACTTAATGGCACACCTGAAAGCTCTGGAACAAAAAGAAGCTATTTCACCCAGGAGGAGTAGAAGACAGGAAATCATCAAACTCAGGGCTGAAATCAATCAAGTTGAAACAAAGAGAACCATACAAAGAATCAACAAAACCAGGAGCTGGTTCTTTGAGAAAATCAACAAGATAGATAAACCCCTAGCCAGACTTACCAAAGAGCACAGAGACAGTATTCAAATCAACAGAATGAGAAATGAAAAGGGAGATATAACAACAGAAACTGAGGAAATTCAAAAAATCATCAGATCCTACTACAAAGGCCTATACTCAAAACAACTGGAGAATCTGGAGGAAATGGACAATTTCCTAGACAGATACCAAATACCGAAATTAAATCAGGATCAATTAGATCAGCTAAACAGCCCCAAAACCCCTAGAGAAATAGAAGGGGTTATAGAAAGTCTCCCAATCAAAAAAGTACAGGACCAGATAGTTTTAGTGCAGAATTCTATCACACCTTCAAGAAGATCTAACACCAATACACTTCAAACTATTCCACAAAATAGAAACAGAAGGAACACTGCCCAACTCATTCTACAAAGCCATAATTATGCTGATACCAAAACCACACAAAGATCCTACAAAGAAAGAGAACTACAGGCCAATTTCCCTTATGAATATTGATGCAAAAATACTAAATAAAACTCTTGCCAACCAAATCCAAGAACACATCAAAATGATCATTCACCATGATCAAGTAGGCTTCATCCCAGGGATGCAGGGATGGTTCAATATACAGAAATCAATCAATGTAATCCACTACATAAACAAATTAAAAGAAAAAAAACACATGGAAATCTCATTAGATGCTGAAAAAGCATTTGACAAAATTCAGCATCCTTTCATGCTAAAAGTCCTGGAAAGATCAGTAATTCAAGGCTCATACCTAAATATAGTGAAAGCAATATACAGCAAACCAGTAGCCAACATCAAAATAAATAGAGAGAAACTTGAAGCAATCCCACTAAAATCTAGACAAGGCTGCTCTCTCTCTCTCCATATCTTTTCACTATAGTACTTGAAGTTCTAGCGAGGGCAATTAGACAACATAAGGAAGTCAAAGGGATACAAATTGGAAAGGAAGAAGTCAAACTATCACTATTTGCAGATGACATGATAGTATACTTAAGTGACCCAAAAAACTCCACCAGAGAACTCCTACACCTGATAAACAACTTCAACAAAGTAGCTGGTTATAAAATCAACTCAAGCAAATCAGTAGCCTTCCTGTACTCAAAAGACAAGCAGGCTGAGAAAGAAGTTAGGGAAATAACACCCTTCACAATAGCCACAAACAATATAAAGTATCTTGGCGTGACTCTAACCAAACAAGTGAAAGATCTGTATGACAGGAACTTCAAGTCCTTGAAGGAAGAAATCGAAGAAGACCTCAGGAAATGGAAAAATATTTCATGCTCTCGGATTGGGAGGATCAATATAGTAAAAATGGCCATCTTGACAAAAGCAATCTACAGATTCAATGCAATCCCCATCAAAATCCCAAATCAATTCTTCATAGATCAGTTGCTTCAAAGAGCAATTCTCAAATTCATCTGGAATAACAAAAAACCCAGGATAGCTAAAACTATTCTCAACAATAAAGGGACTTCTGGGGGAATCAATATCCCTGACCTCAAGCAGTACTACAAAGCAATTGTGTTAAAAACTGCATGGTATTGGTACAGCAACAGGCAAATAGATCAGTGGAATAAAATTGAAGACCCAGAAATGAACACGCAGACTTATGGTCACTTGATCTTTGATAAAGGAGCTACAACCATCCAGTGGAAAAAAGATAGCCTATTCAACAAATGGTGCTGGTTCAACTGGAGGTCAACATGCAGAAGAATGTGAATTGACCCACTCTTATCTCCTTGTACTATCAACTCCAAGTGGATCAAGGACCTCCACATAAAACCTGACACACTGAAACTAATAGAAAAGAAACTGGGGAAGACCCTGGAAGACATGGGCACGGGGGAATGTTTCTGAACAGAACACCAATAGCTTATGTTCTAAGATCAAGAATTGACAAATGGGACCTCATAAAATTACAAAGTTTCTGTAAGGCAAAGGACACTGTCAAAAGGACAAAACAGCCATCAACAAATTGGGAAAAGATCTTCACCAACCCTACATCCGACAGGGGGCTAATATCCAATATATACAAAGAACTCAAGAAGTTAGACCCCAAAGAACCAAATAACCCTATCAAAAAATGGGCTACAGAGCTAAACAAAGAATTTTCACCAGAAGAAATTCGGATGGCCGAGAAACACCTTAAGAGATGTTCAACATCATTAGTCATCAGAGAAATGCAAATCAAAACAACCCTGAGATTCCACCTCACACCAGTCAGAATGGCTAAGATTAAAAACTCAAGAGACAACAGGTGCTGGCGAGGATGTGGAGAAAGAGGAACACTCCTACACTGTTGGTGGGACTGCAAGATGGTACAACCGCTCTGGAAATCAGTCTGGCAGTTCCTCAGAAAATTGGGCATAACACTTCCAGAGGACCCTGTCATACCACTCCTGGGCATATATACCCAGCGGAATCCCCTGCATACAATAAAGACACATGCTCCACTATGTTCATAGCAGCCTTATTTATAATAGCCAGTAGTTGGAAGGAGCCCAGATGTCCCTCAAAGGAAGAATGGATACAGAAAATGTGGTATATTTATACAGTGGAATACTACTCAGCAGTTAAAAATAATGAATTCTTGCAATTTGTAGGCAAATGGTTGGATCTGGAGAATATCATCCTAAGTGAGTTAACCCAATCACAAAAGAATACACATAAAATGCAATGACTGATAAGTGGATATTAATGAGCCCAGAAGCCCTAAATACTCAAGGCACAATTAGCAAGTCAAAAGATTCCCAAGAAGAAGGAAGGAAAGGGCCCTGGTCCTGAAAGGACTGAATCCAGTTTTGTAAGGGACTAACAGAACAGAGCAGAGAAATGGTGTGGTGGTGATTGGGGAATACGCGGGGGGGGGGGGGGGTGGAAGAGGACATATGGGACATATGGTGAGGGGGGAACTGGGAAAAGGGAAAACCTTCGGAATGTAAACAAAGAATATAGAAAATAAAAAAGAAAAACATGATCAGATCTTACTACAAAAGTTTATACTCAACACAACTGGAGAATCTGTAGGAAATGTACAATTTCCTAGACAGATACCAAATACCAAAATTAAATCAGGATCAAATAGATCGCCTAAACAGTACCATAACCCCCAAAGAAATACAAGAGGTCATAGAAAGTCTTCCAACCAAAAAAAAAAAAAAAAAAAAAAAAAAAAAAAAAAAAAAACAGGACCAGATGGTTTTAGTGCAGAATTCTATCAGACCTTCAAAGAAGACCTAATACCAATACCCTTCAAACTATTCCACAAAATAGAAACAGAAGGAACACTACCCAACTCATTCTATGAAGCCATAATTACCCTGATACCAAAACCACACAAAGACCCAAATAAGAAAGACAACTTCAGACCAATCTCCCTTATGAACATCAATGCAAAAATACTCAATAAAATTCTTGTCAACAGAATCAAAGAACACATCAAATGATCATTCACCATGATCAAGTTGGCTTCATCCCAGGGATGCAGGGATGTTTCAATATACAGAAATCCATCAACATAATCCACTAGATAAACAAACTCAAAGGAAAAACCACATGGTCATCTCATTAGATGCTGAAAAAGCATTTGACAAAACTCAGCATCCTTTCATGCTAAAAGTCTTGGAAAGAACAGGAATTCAAGGACCATACCTAAACATAGTAAAAACAATTTACAGCAGACCGATAGCCAACATCAAAGTAAACGGAGAGAAACTTGAAGCAATCCCACTAAAATCAGGGACTAGACAAGGCTGCCCCATCTCACCATATCTCTTCAATATAGTACTTGAGGTACTAGCTAGAGCAATAAGGAAGTCAAAGGGATACAAATTGGAAAGGAAGAAGTTAAACTAACACTATTGGCAGATGATATGATAGTATACTTAAGTGACCCAAAAAACTCCACCAGAGAACTCCTACAGCTGATAAACAACTTCAGCAAAGTGGCTGGTTATAAAATCAACTCAAGCAAATCAACTCAAGCCTTCCTATACTAAAAGGATAAGCAGGTCAAAAAAGAAATTAGGGAAATGACACCCTTCACAATAGCCACAAACAAAATAAAGTATCTTGGTGTGACTCTAACCAAACAAGTGAAAGATTTGTTGACAAAAATTTCAGGTCTCTGAAGAAGGAAATTGAAGAAGACCTATGGAAATGGAAAAATCTTCTATGCTCTTGGGTTGGCGGGATTAATATAGTTAAAATGGCAATCTTGCCAAAAGCAATATACAGATTCAACGCAATCCCCATCAAATCCCAACGCAGTTCTTCATAGAGTTACAAACAGCAATTCTCAAATTCATCTGGAATAACAAAAAACACAGGATAGCTAAAACTATCATCAACAGTAAAAGAACTTCTGGGGGAATCAATATCCCTGACCTCAAGCAATACTACAGAGCAGTAGTGTTAAAAATTGCATGGTATTGGTACAGTGACAGGGAGGCGGATCAATGGAATAGGATTGAAGACCCAGAATTGAACCCACACATCTATGACCAATTGATCTTCAACAAAGGAGCTGAAAACATCCAGTGGAAAAAAGATAGCCTTTTCAACAAATGGTGCTGGCTCAACTGGAGGTCAACATGCAGAAGAATGAGAATTGATCCACTCTTATCTCCTTGCACTAAGCTCAACTCCAAGTGGATCAAGGACCTCCACATAAAACCAGACACACTAAAACTAAGACAAAAGAAACTGGGGAAGACCCTTGAGGACATTGGCTCAGAGGGAAAATTCCTGAACAGAACACCAATAGCTTATGCTCTAAGATGAAGAATAGACAAATGGGACCTCATAAAATTACAAAGTTTCTGTAAGGCAAAAGACACTGTCAAAAGGACAAATCGGCAACCAGCAAATTGGGAAAAGATCTTCACCAACCCCACATCCAACAGAGGGCTAATATCCAATGTATACAAAGAACTCAAGAAGTTAGACACCAGAAAACCAAATAACCCTATCCAAAAATGGGGTACAGAGCTCAACAAAGACTTTTCACCTGAAGAAATTCAGATGGCTGAGAAACACCTTTAAAAAATGTTCAACATCATTAGTCATTAGAGAAATGCAAATCAAAATATCCCTGAGATTTCACCTCACACCAGTCAGAATGGCTAAGATTAAAAACTCAGGAGACATCGGGTGTTGGCAAGGATGTGGAGAAAGAGGAATACTCTTCCACTGCTGGTGGGACTGCAAGCTGGTACAACCATTCTGGAAATCAGTCTGGCGGTTCCTCAGAAAAATGTACATGATACTTCTGGAGGACCCAGCCATACCACTCCTGGACATATATCCAGAAGATTCCCCAGCATGCAATAAGGATACATGCTCCACTATGTTCATAGCAGCCTTATTTATAATAGCCAGAAGCTGGAAAGAACCCAGATGTCCCTCAATGGAAGAATGGATGCAAAAAAAATGTGGTATATATACACAATGGAGTACTATTTAGCCATTAGAAACAATGAATTCATGAAATTCTTAGAGAAATGGGTGGAGCTGGAGAACATCATACTAAGTGAGGTAACCCACTCTCAAAAGAATACCCATGGTATGCACTCACTGATAAGTGGATATTAGCCTAGACTTTGGGGACACCAAAGACACAATCCACATATCAAATGATATCTGACAATAAGGAAGGAGTGGACACTGGTGCTGGAAAGGATCAAATCAGCAGTGTAGGGGAATACCAGAACAGGGAAGTGGGAAGGGGTGGATGGGGGAACAGGGGGAGGGAAAAGGGCAAGTGAGACCTTTGGGGGATGGGGAACCAGAAAAAGGGAAATGAAATGTAAATATAGAATATATCCAATAAATAATCTAAAAAAAAAAGAAAGAAAATGGACAATTTTCTCAATGCCTATCACTTACCAAAGTTAAATCATGATCAGATACACAATTTAAACTGAATTATAATTAATCCTTAGTGAAAAAGGAACAGTAGGTGAAAATAGCCCTACCCTCCCCAAAATAAAAGAAAAAGAAAAAAAAGAAAGGAAGAAAAGGGATAGATGGTTTTAGGGCAGAATTCCACTAGACCTTCAAAGAATAACTAATGTCAACACTTCTCAAATTATTCCACAAAACAGAAACAGCAGCAACATTGCCCAGTTCATTTTATGAAGCCACTGTCACCCTAATACTTAAAGACCCAACAAAGATAATTACAACACAATTTCCCTTATGGCTACGTATTCAAAAATTCTCAATAATATACTTGCAAATAAATCCAAGAATGCTTCAAGAAGATGATCTACCATGATCCAGAGATGAAAAATGGTTCAACATATGCAAATGAATAAATGTAATTCACCATATACACAAACCGAAAAACATAAAAGACATGATCATCTCATTAGATTCAGAAAAGGCCTTTGAAAAAATCAAATGCCTCTTCATCATAAAAGTCTCAGAGAGATTAGGGATACAGGGACACTCCTGAACATAATAAATGCAATTGATAACAAGCCTATAGCCAAAAATCAACTTAAATGGAGAGAAACTCAAAGCAAGTCCACTAAAATCAGGAACAAGACCAAGCTGTTCACTCTCTCCATACCTATTCAATATATGTAGTTCTTAAGACTTAACAGGGGCTAGACAACAGAAGGATACCAAGGCTATATAAATTGAAGAGGAAGAAGTCGGAGTATCTTTATTTGCAGATGATAAGATATTATACATAAGTGATATGTATATGCTTATACATAAGTGGCCCTTATGTATAAGCAAACTCCTACAGCAGACAAAAACATTTAACAAAGTAGCTAGAAACAATATTAACTCACAGTTGTCCTTCTATGTACAAATGACAAATGGACAGTGAGAGAATGAGTGAAACACGCGTTTCACAATATAATGTATAATATATTGGGGTATCTCCAACCAAGCAATTGAAATTCTTGTGTGATTTAAAAAAAATACTTTAGGACACTGATGGGGAAAAAATGAAGATGTCACAAGATTAAAAGATCTCATTACTGCCGGGCATGGTGGCGCACGCCTTTAATCCCAGCACTTGGGAGGCAGAGGCAGGCGGATTTCTGAGTCCAAGGCCAGCCTGGTCTACAGAGTGAGTTCCAGGACAGCCAGGACTACACAGAGAAACCCTGTCTCAAAAAAAAAAAGATCTCATTGCTAATGTGTCCGTAGGATTAATATTGTAAAAATGGCCATCCTACCAAAAGCAATTACAGACTCCGTGCAATCCCCATCAAAATTTCAACACAATTCTTGAAAAAAAAATCAGCTTCATATGGAAACACAACTCAGGACAGTTAAAACAATGCTGAACAATAAAGACCTGCTGGAGGTATAACTAGCCCCAGTTTCAAACTGTACTGCAGAAATATAGTAATAAAAGCAGCATGGTTTTGACGTAAAAACTGACGCATCGATTAGTGGAATCTAATTGAAAACCCAGACATAAATTCACACACATACAGGCATCTGAATTGTGAGCAAGAATCCAGAAATATACATTGGGTGAAAAAGGACAGCATCTTCAACAAATGGTGCTGGTCAAACAGAACAGGTGCGTGAAGGACAACTCAAATAGATCCACAATCATTACCCTGCATAAGACTCAACTCCAAATAGATCAAAGACCTTAACATAAAACTAGATGTACCAAACTAATAGAAGAGAACGTGGAGAATAGCCTTGAACTCTTAGGCATAAGAAAAGACTTGCTAAACAGAATACTATTAACGCAGGCACTAAGATCAACAATTACTAGATGGGATCTCATGAAACTGAAGTTTCTTTCTATGACAAAGGTCATCATTCCAATAAGGCAGCAACCCACAGGGTGGGAAAAGATTTGTTCCAGCTACACAGCTGATAAAAGAATAATGTCCAAAAATACATAAAGAATGCAAAAAAAACTATATATCGACAAAACAAATAACCCAATTTTTAGGTGGGGTGCAGACATACACAGAAAAGTCTCAAAAAGAAACACAAATAGCTGAAAAGTACTTGAAGAAATGGCCGACATCCTTAGTCAGCAGGGAAATGCGAATCAAAACTACTTTGAGATTTCATCTTACATGCATCAGAATAGCTAAGATTAATAAAAAAAATAACAGCTTATGCTGTAATATATATATATATATATATATATATATATATATATATATATATATATATGGGGCAAGTATCCTCCATTGCTGGTGGGATTGCAAACTTTTACAGCCAGTCTAGAAATCAGTGTTGTACCTGTCCCTAGAGGCTTCGTTGTGGCTGCTATGTCACGTGTGCGTCAGTAGGTGGCAGAGAGGAGAGAGGTTATGTCTACACTTAGTGTTCTGACCTGTGAACGTCTGAATGATTAGTAGCCTAATGTTCCCTGATAAAAACAAGCCAGAGACAACCTCCAGCCCGCTGCTGTGCAGGCAGACGGGCTCCCAGGGTGCGAGGCAAGCTGGAGACTAGAAGAACCATTCCTGGAATCTCAGTCCCTGGGCAGGAGTGAGCCCTGAACATGGGCCCGAGATGATCCCTGCCTGGTGCCATAATGGACAAGCAAGGCAGAGCACTCCTGAGACCACTCCTGAGATGACCCCATACACTCAGAGACCCCGCCTACCACTAAAAGGAGTAAGTAAGTGGTGGAGAAATAAAACAGAGAGAAACAGAAGCACGTGGACACAATGAAGAGAGACAGAACTGGAGAATCAAAATTAATGAGCTGATTTAAATAGCTGGAGGTGCTACCTGGGTCTAAGGAGGGATCCTGGCCTATGCTGCCACCAGGAGCCACATCTGGGTCGATGGCCCCGCAGCAGCATGGGTCTGTTACCACCAAAGGCCAGGAAGACGCCCCTGGTCTTGGCTGCTGCCTGGAGAGCACATTAATGTCTGAGGACTATGAAGAACTGTCCCACCCCCTCACCTGGGCATCCTGGGCAGGGGGGTCTCGGGAAGCATGATAGCAGGAGGCCTGAGCGCTCCCCTCACCCACACACGCACATTGCCCTGTCACTCATCCCCTGCATGGCGGCATGGACGAGGGAGAGATACCTTCTTCCTCACTCGCCACCTGTGGTCTGGAGAGCAGGAGAGCTGGCCCTGTCCCTCACCAGATGAAGCACTCAGGAGAATGGGCCCTACACCCCACACTTTAACTGGGCAGTGTTGCCAAATTTCCCCTGTCCAATCACATTAGGGCAGTGGAAGGCCTGTGATTGGACAGGAAAAGGGAGGCGGAGCTAGGTATTCGAGTGAGGTCACAGGAGAGAAGACCCATGCGATGTTATCAAAAAGTTAGAATATTTTGGTTAAAGTTTTATCGTTATCAAATGGCTCTGAAATTATGCATTGGCATCTTGTCAATTGTGATTTTTATTGATACATAAATCTAATTGGCTAACAAGCTTTAAGAGTTTTGATTTACTCCGTTACTGCAGTGTGGGTCGGCCAATTACAGGGTTTATGGCGGAGAGGGAACTCAGCTGGGATGGTGTGGGAGCTGGATGGGGGACAATAACTCAGTGGGGAGAACATGCCTAGCAGGGACTCCGCCAGGACGTGGTGGTATGGCCTTGCAGGGCAGGAAAGATGGCAGGGTCTTTTTTTTTTTTTTTTTTTTTTTTTTTTTAATATTTCCTGCAACAGGGCAGCACAGTGGAGCTGGCCCTGGAGAAGGAGGCTGCAGGTGAGCTATCCCGAAAGGCATGAATGGAGGAGAGCTGGCCCTGCCTTTGTGTGCTGTGTGGTGGCTCAGATGAGAGAGAGAGAGAGAGATGCCTTCTTTCCCTCCTTTGTCCTTTGCCATCTATGGCAAGTAGGAGATCTGGCACTGGGAGATCATGAGAGTGGGAGATCTGGCCCTGACTCACTGGGATGTTGTGGATAGCCCTGGGCTTGTATTTTGATGTTAATTCCACTCCTCAGAGGGGCTGCAGATGAGAAGTTGCCTTGTGAACCGTCTCCCCACCTTAACTTTTCAAAAAAAGGCTTGAGCCAATGATTGGGCAGGAGGAAAGTGGGAGGAGCTGAGAGTCTAGGGGAGGAGCTATGGGATATAAAACAGGAGGAGGAGGAGCAACGGAAAAATGGAGAAGAAACAGAGTAGAAACAGAAGGAGAGAAACAGAAAAAGAGAAACGGAGAGGCAAAGAGAGAAGCTCGAGGCCTGGAGTTTCCGCAAGTTGTATGGGATTAATATAGATTGAAACAGAGTAGTGGAGTGGGAGGCCTGCCCAGTCTAGGCTTGTAGCTTGTTTTGTTAACCGCTGAGTTGCTTTCTTTCACGGGGGAACTGGGTTGGAAACATAGTAGCAACACTGGGAGAGCGGGTCTTGCACCTTGTCTGGCCATCAGGGTAGAGCTGACCCTGGCCGCAGGAAGTAGCTAGTGAGCCAGCCTTAAGGTCATGAAAATAGAATAGCCAGCAGCTGACCAGCTCAGCTACTTCTCAGGCCCAGATCCAGGGCTTTGAATTGGCTCACCCCAGTGTCTATCCTACTGATGACTTGCTGGAGTACATGAAAAAGCCAGTCCTAACATCCAAAATTACAGTATCTCTATGACACAGGGCAATAACAGGATTTCCGAGGCGTCCTGGTGAGGTTCTAGTATTGATAGAGTGGCAGAAGCCAAAGGCCTTGTACCAGACCAAGGAGTCGTTGCAATGAACATTTGCAAGCAACGTGTAGACAAAAGGCTATATTGCCGGATGCTACAGCTTCCACAAGGACATTTTTTTCTTTATTGGTGTTGAGGTTACAAGAGTGGAGGATAGGTGTGACGGGAATGGGGAAATGAGTGGGGTTGGGGCTCATGAGGTGAAATTCACAGAAAAACAATAAAAAGGTTTTTTTAAAAATAATGATAACAACCTTGTAGTTCCTCAGGAAGATGGGAATTCATCTATCTCAAGATCCAGCTACACCACCATTAGTCAGATACCCCAAGGATAATTCATCCTGACCATGGACACTTGATCACCCATGTTCATTTGTAGCTCTATTCATAATAGCTAGAAATTGGAAATATATATATATATATATATATATGTTCTGTATATATATACACACACATATATATACAGAAGAATGCATAAAGAAAATATGGCATGTTTACACAGCCATGTTTTAAAAATGAAATTTTGTAGGCAGGTTGGTGGAACTAGAAATCATCCTGAGTAAAGTGTTTATACTAAGAATGAAAAATATGACCTATATTTGCTTATATGTGGGTATTAGCTGCTGAATCAACAGTTAGGCAGCTGCAATCAGTAGACGCAAAGAGGTTAAGAATAGAGTAAGGAACTGGAGGGGCTATTAGATCTTAGGAAAGCGAAACAGAAGATATAGTTGTGGGTTAATGGGAGCACTAGAATGGAAGTATCAGGTAGGGGGAGGAGTGATGAGGCAGGGGATATGGTGAGAGACAGCTAAAATTAAAGGCCATTTGAGAGGTAGTATTAAAAACCTAATACAGTAAAAGTTCCCTGAAATATATACATATATAAAGGCGATCTAAATGAAAGGACCAAATAATAGGGGAGAGAGAGAGAGCCAACTGTCCATCTCTTGTAATGAAATGAAGCTTCTAGTACTGTTATTGGGTTACATATAGTGAAATTTTGGCCAAAGGGGTGCTATGAGAATCCATAACATCAGAAGCTGTTACCAACACAATAGCTTGCTATTGTCCACAGACAGATGGCAAGACTCCACTGCTGAAAACACCTTCACAACTTATTGGACATGGAGACGTCAACCTGGTGCCTTTTCCTTCTGTTTGTTTTATTCTGTTCTGAGAAGTGAGTCTTTATCTTATGTATTTTATTATTATCCCTTAGATGCCTGTTTGTTGTGTGGTTGTTGTGTTGTTGCTGCTGTTCTATTTTTTGTTGTTGTTGTTATTTGGAGGCAGGGTCTCTCTGGGTTGTTCTCACTGTCCTGAAACTCACCATGTAGACCAGGTTGTCCTTGAAGTCACAGAGATATGTCTGATTGTGCTGGGATCAAAGGGCTTGCACAGCAAAGCAGAGCCTGTTTATTTTCTAATGAGGTACAGAAAGGAGTTGGACCCAGATCACAGAGGAAGAAGAGAGTAACTGGGTGTAGTAGTCAGATGGGAAACTGTAATCGGAATATATTGAGAGAAAAATCGATTTTCAGTAAAAGAAAATGATTTAATTAAAAAAAGAAAACTAGCAAAAGATGGATAATTCAGCCATTCCATTCTGAAAGTAGAATACACATTTGTATGCAAGAAATGAGATCAGCAACTTAATAAAATATCTGCACACACACATTACATTATGTGCAACGGCCAAGATACCCATAAATGTATGAACCAGCAAAGAGTGGTATGTAAAAACAAAGCAGGATTATTCAGTCTTCAAAAGAATATAGTCATTTGCACATTATTTGTGAAGTTGAAGGACATTATGTCATGGACAGTCAGCAATGTGACGACAACTATAATGTGATTTATAATTAGAGCTTCTCTCCAACTCACTGGATAGAAAGACAAGCAATTACCAAGAACTGAAAGGTGGAAGAAGCTGGAGATATATTGGCCAGATGACACAAATTCTCAGGTCCGCAAAAATAATGCTATTTTCTTGTGCATTATGGTGATCATGTAACAATGTAGTATGTATTTGGAAATTACTTAGAGATTTGATTTTGACCCTCTTCACCACAAGAAATAATTATTGTAAATGTGTGAGGCAATTAGTATAATCATAAACTAGATTAAGCCATTTCAAATGACACATATACTAAGACATAGCATACAGTATAAATATATTCAATTTTGTTGATTAAAAGGTGTCTTAGTCAGGGTTTCTATTCCTGCACAAACATCATGACCAAGAAGCAAGCTGGGGAGGAAAGGGTTTATTCAGCTTACACTTCCACTCAGCTGTTCATCACCAAAGGAAGTCAGGACAGGAACTCAAGCAGGTCAGGAGCAGGAGCTGATGCAGAGGCCATGGAGGGATGTTTCTTACTGGATTGCTTCCCCTGGCTTGCTCAGCTTGCTCTCTTATAGAACCCAAGACTACCAGCCCAGGGATGACACCACCCACAAGGGGCCCTCCCCCACTCGATCACTAATTGAGAAAATGCCCCACAGCTGGATCTCACGGAGGCATTTCCTCAAGGGAGGCTCCTTTCTCTGTGATAACTCCAGCTTGTGTCAAGTTACACACGAACCTAGCTAGTACAAAAGGCAAATACATAAAATTAGGATAATCCAAATAATAATGATTATCCACATCTAATATGATAATCCGCATCCAAAATAAATACACTGATAATCTGAACAATCATGGGAAAGGGAGCCTCTTCCAACATCTGACCCCCGCTTCTCCTCCCGCCTCTCCTGCCATAACTCGTGTTCCTATGTGCACCTTTCCCATCCTTAATTGTACAATTGCTTCTCCTCACTTTGTACTTTATATGCAGATTAGTGGGAAGAGTAAATAAGAGAAAAGATACATGGAAACTAATTCCCAGACCCTCCGATTGTTAAGTGTTGGGTATTTGCTTTAATCCCTTGCTCTAAAAGGATACAGTGTTTCAATTCACGATGTCAGCACTGGGTTTCCCAGGCTGCAATCTGGCATCAATACCAAGTAAATCTGCTTAGAATTAGTTTTTAAACCATTTTCTACTAAGGAAATGAATATTGCTACTGATCTCTTTCAAGAAGTGTTCTCCTACATGATCCAGAGGAGCGGCATTTATTTCTGGATCTTGTTTCAAAGCTGGCATCCTTGAGGCACACTGCTGGTCTCTTCGGGAAAATCCAGGGGAGAAACAAGTTACCTCTTTTTATTACAAATATTAACTTTTAAAGCATGTATGTTCCACACGTTCTCTAAGTTTTTGCCCTTACACTTCTATTTTGCAGTGGGTAGGATCTTTGAAGTCTTCCTTTACACTGCAGAGTAGTAAAGCATGAGACCAAAGAGCAGCCCTCTGCCTTTGACAAGGCTAGACATACCAAAGAGTGGATGAGCCAATTTGTAGTAATGGAATACATCACGGAGGCGTTTGAGTTTTGTTTTTGTTTTTGTTTTTGTTTTGTTTTGACTACATGACTTCCACCACTACAAATTAAACTGTTGATTACCATCTACAATGATATAGGGTTGAAATTTGAGTACCAAAGATTCCCTATAATTTAAATAAGTTAGATTAGCAAGGAAAAGAATTTCAAGATGGTCTTATTGTCTTTTTTTTTTTTTTTTAAGTATAGGATAGTTTATTACGGGCATGTGGAGAGGAGTTAAGAGGGTAGTAGAGGCAGAGAAAGGCAGAGAGAGTAGAGGAGTAGAGGCTGGCCATGAGCACGTGGAGAAGGGGGAAGGGAATGGGGAGAGGGGGCAGGAAAGTAAAGCAAGAGTAAGAGATCAAGAGAGCACTTGGCTTCTAATACCATGTTAGGGAAACTTCTCTTATCAAAAGAGAATCAGAAATGAAATAAAGCATTAGAATAAAACTTGGGAGTTACTGTCACATAGGAAGGCTCGTAAGTGTTTTTTCTTTCATAGGATTCAAAGATGACAGAAGGAACGTTCTGAAACAAAAAAACGATTCAAATCACAGATTTTAGATGT
Organism: Apodemus agrarius; assembly: GCA_964023405.1. Classification (NCBI taxonomy): domain Eukaryota; kingdom Metazoa; phylum Chordata; class Mammalia; order Rodentia; family Muridae; genus Apodemus; species Apodemus agrarius. The sequence continues at coordinate 40,893,544 of OZ030018.1, forward strand.
TCGTTCACCCTTTAATATTGTTCCTGGATGAGTCAACCTGAAACTATAAGATTATAAAGGCAACAATCGTTTCAGAAAACTAAAAAAGAAGAGGTTTGCCTATATCTTCCCAAAGTACTTTTGTTAGTCCCCGACATGTGCAATTGTAAGCAAAGAAATGTTCATGGAAAATTTCAGAAGGTTTCTTGGCAGCGAGTTAGGCTGAACTTGTCTGTGCAGCTTCCTAAGAGGTGAGACAAAGGGTGCTGTTTAAAGGTGTGATGAAACTAGAGGCCAATGAGCTGCAGGGAGGGCTTATCTAAAATAATGTGGTTTGGCTTCATTTGATTTTTCTCTTTCCATCATTACAGAACCTGAAGTTGTAAAATGTGAGTAGAACTCAGTGAGTGTAAAGTGACATTAGAAATTGAGGCAGAAACTTTGCTAAGCCAGAAACCAACATGTTACGGTGGTTCCTGAACCGGGAGCAGACACAGCCACGGCAAAGGTTCTAATTACTGCCAAAACTCGGCAGCAGACAGAACCCGAGAAGTAACAGGGAAGCTACAGGTTATAACACATTTGTGGGCTCAGCTACACACAGCGCTGGCAGATCCTAGATGTAACAAAAAAGATGATTTAAGTAATGCTTGTGTCGGGGTGGGGAGAGGACGCTTGAGAGCTGGTTTGTTGCTTCTCTGTTTTGATTTTTGATTTTGTGTTTTTGTAGGATTCTTTTGTGTTTCTTATTTTTGGTTTTGTTTCTTCCTTGCTTTTGAATGAAAGACAAAGAGAAGAACCTAAACTTGGGTGACTCTGGATGTGGGGAAGATCTGGGAGGATCCGAGGAAGGAAAAGCATCATCAAAATATATTGTATCAACTATTTTTTCAATAAAATACTTTGAAGTTATTTTTTAATTTTTGTGTATGTGTATGTGTCCATGCATGTCGCATACATGTGTGTGTCTACAGAGCCTAGAAGGAAGCACCGGATACTCTGGAGCTTGAGTCACAGGCAATTTTGACTCACCTGACATGGGTGCTGGAAACTAACTCCTGTCCTCTGGAAAAGATGAAACCACTTACCATACCTACTAGTTTCGTCACAACTTTAAATAGCGCTCTTATTTAACAGCTGAGCCATCTCTCCAGCACCAAACAAGGTGTTCAGGTAGCCTTGTTCTTTTAAACCCATGTTGTTGATTGCTAAGTGTAATCGTCTGAGCAGAACACTAAATAAATGTGTCTTTTTAAAAAAAGGGGGGGGGACAGTTAAATGTGAATGGGGAGTTGGAAAGACAGAACAGAACCTTTACTGAGAGTGTAGTTTGATATTCTAATCCATGTAAAGTATTATCTAACTTCTAAAATGAAGTGTTCACGTGCGCATGTGTACACATGCGTGCATGTGACAGATACTCAAGACAGAAGATAGCACAGAGACATGGGTAGGCTATCATGTAAAGATGGAGGACCAGAGCGATGGACAAAGATTAGAAACTAGAAAGGAACCAAGAATTTACCTTGCCAATATGAAAGAGAACACAGCCCTACCCTTAACTTCAGTTCAGACTTCAGCCTCCGGAACTATAAAAAAGCAATCTTTTATGATAAGTCATTTCTTGCTATGGTGGTCCTAGAATGTGAATACACCTGGATTTTTTTTATATCATGTCTGCTTAGCTCCAGGAAAGTACTGAAGAGATCAAAGTGAGATACATGGCGTTTTGGAGACCTAGTTGTAGAAGCTTCCTAATGTCACTTGCGTCTCACTTCACGTATTGGGGCAGTCACAGTATTTTGTCTGCTTTCAAGGAGAATAGCAGTAGACCCCTTAAGTGAAAAAGGATCCACATCACACTATAAGAACAGCACGTGAAGCTGGAGAGATGGCCCAGTGGGTAAAGGTACTTGATGCTCTGCCAGAGAACTATATTTTAGTTTCCCAGTACCCAAAACAAGCAGTTGATAACTACCTGTAACTTCAGCTCCACTGGCTCTTTCACCCTCTTCTAGTCATTTTAAGCACCTGCACATAAATCGCATACCCCGACACAGACCCACAGACATACAGACAAACACCCACATGGACACACACACACACACACACACACACACATACACACACTGGGGAGAAGGGCAAGGAGCTCTGAAAAAACAAAACAAACATATCCAGCATGTAGGTGATACTATGGTGACCATCTTTCACTAAAATCAACTACTAAAAGTTCACAAGCTGTTAGGAGAGGTGTCAATATGGCGAGGGGATGATAAAGGAACTATGGAACTGCTTGACTCATGTTTGTCTTTGTAAAGTTTAGTTTTCTCTAGATAAATGACAGATGGTCATTAAGTGGACCGAATTAAGCTGTGAATTCCAAACGTATCTCTCAAATGCCTAAACTGGGAAGATGTTCTCTATCTCAATTCCGGTAAACCCACGAATCAACTTAGTTGCCTTGATAATTCCGTAAAGCCTCTGAAAGTTTCACCTTACCACATTAACAATCTCACTCGGATACTATTTGACTTATACTAAGATATACATAACGATTATTGCAGTTTTCCCTCACTGAAACCTTAGGCAGCGAAGAGAACAAAGCTCACTGTGCTGGAGTCACTCTCTCATGCTCGGCAGTGCTCTCTGACATCTAACTTCAGGCTGCCTAACTGTAGAGCCCACATCCTCAGCTATCACATAAGAAATTACAGAGGATCCCCAAGGGTTGTATTAGGATTGTTCAGCTAAGCCATTGTGGAGGAATTTTAATCCAGGAGAGTTAGCTTGAGGTCAGCCAGAGCAATTCAGTGAGAAGCTGCGAGAAGCCAGATTGAATCAGTCAGCTTAGAGAAGTGTTTGAGCCAGACCAGCTGAGTTTAACCTGCAAGCCAGAGTTCAGAAAGAACTAGAAAGGGTGAGCTTACTCAGCAATAAGCTTCCGGGATGACAATTACATCAGGCCAATAAAAGTTACTTTATGATCCATGCAAAAAAGGAGAATATTTCTAAAGAAAAACTTAACATCTGGAAAGTAAAGAAACCCGGCAGCAATTAGTTTGTATTCCTCCTGTGTAACCCCACAAAATATTTGAATATAACTTTACATTGGAAACTATTTTCTATCATCATGCTTCATTTTTAGTACCTATTTTCAGTTAAAAAAAGAGTTTAAACCGTTACATTTAAATTAGATTACAATTTAAATAAGTTAAATACTAATTCTAGACTACAAAATACACAGATTTGAACAATTTTTCACTCTGTCAGTTGATTTTTTTTTACAGTAAAAAGTGGCCAAAAAACTTAGGAGAGGAACTGTCATTAATTCATGACATAGGTATATACATGCTTATGATAAAATTAAAAGAGTAATAAGTAAGTTCAATATATTAATTTAAAGAAAAAATATAAGCTATACAGAGTTGTTTTCTATTTCTGTAAAGATGGTGTGACCATAATAGAAATATTGATCATAATTCACTTCAATTTTATTGATCACAAACTTAATTTTTATTTACTCTAAATTACCTTCCGCTTTGTGTTAGAATTTTATGTTGTGTTTGTGATGCTGAGTTGATTTCAGGAAACAAAAACTAGCTGGTCCTGTTCAAGGAATTCCAAGAAGGGCAGATCCAGGTAAAGAAGGGTGAGTGTGGGAAAACAAGTATTTTCAGATTTGCATGATGTGTTGGGAGCAATGAGTCATATGCTGTTATTACTTATAGGTACATTCTGTTTGTTACTCTATTATAAGTAATAGAGTTATAAGGAATATATAGAAATATTCCAATAAGGAATAATTCTACCCATGTGAAATAAAGGAAAACTGATTGAGATAAAAATCCACAATATTCTATTAGAAAACAAAAACTACTGGATGTTGTGAAACATGATTTTATATAGAATTGTGGCACTAATTCTTTTTAAACACGTAGAATTAACATGAAGAAAAAACAATAAAAAACAGCCTTTTGCTTTCTTTGTCATCACTGGGAAAAAGTAAGCACAGTATTGTAAATTTTTATACTGCTCTAACCAAATACTTGATAAAAAAAAAATTAGGGAATTATTTGTCTCACAGTTTGGTTGTTCAGTAATATGGCTACTTTGTTCCACATGCTTGACAAGATATTAAATCAGTAGGAGCATAGGGTAGATAAGACTTTTTACCTCGTTATAGACAAGAAGAATAAGAAATGTCATGAATTTTCCACTGATTTTCCACCATAGTACCTGGCCTCAGTGACCTCCTTCCAGCTACATCCTACTTAAAATTTCAAAAAGTTCTCAAAATAGCAACATCAACTGAAGGCCAAGTATTTAATGTATCCTCTCCTGGGAGACACTCTCAAAAACATAACACTCTAAAAATGGAAAGAAAGTGTTAGGATTCTGCAGTTCATTTAATATAATTAGCTAAAGGAAAATTAGGTTGAACTTTATTCTCTAGAATACTAGCCTCTGATTTTATTATTTATTTATTTATTTATTTATTTATTTATTTATTTGCTATATGACTGTAATGGCTAACCTTGATCTTCAACTTTCCACACCTCACTTGAAGGTGTAGGAATAGAGGACCTCATTGAAGTGCCTTCATCAGATTGGCCTGTGTGCTTGTCTGTATGGCATTTTATTGATTGCTACTTGGCATAGAAAAGTCCGGCCCATGGAGGGAGATATTACCCCTAGGGAGTTGGGTCTGAACTACATAAATAAGCTGGTTGAGCAGAGCCAGAAGGAGCAAATGTAACTTGCATTACTCTAGGTTTCTCCATCAAGTTTATGTCTTGAGTCCTTGCTCTGACTTCTCAATGATGGACTATAGAACCTGGAACACAAAAAATAAACCCTTGCTTTTGGCCATACTGATAAAAAAACTAGAAGAACTGACTTCATATTTAAATATGTAGACCCTATATAGAAGTATATACACACAAGGAACTAGACATTTACTCATTCAAAGACTGATGAAATAACAAAACTCACAATCCAACAATTATATATATATATATATATGAACATAAATATATCTACACAAATAGATATGTCTATAATTTAACAATAGACAAAATAGTACATAGATAACATCTGAAAAATAAACATTATCTAGCCTTTCATCACCATAATCAAATTACCTGACACAGACAACATCAAAGAAGAAAAAATTAGTTTAACTCACAGTTTCAGAGGGTTCATTCCATCATGACAAGAAAACTCACACCATGACCAGTCAGAAAGCAGGGCAAAAAGAGAAAGTTAGTATTCTCTGGTTGTTGGGAGGTGAGCTGTGCACAGGTAGCCTGGTCCCAGGTTGAGCACCAACTTTGAACCCTGGTGACCTAGTGGGTGGGGCTTCCACCTATGTGGGAATGAAGGAGTTTGGTCACACCCCCTAGGCCCCCTGGCCCCTGGCACAGTTACAGCCCCCACAGTCCCCCAGAGGAGAGGTATGTGGCTATCAGTTACACAGGAGCAGCACCAATCCTTCCCACATGTAAATGAAGTTTCCCCAAGCTCTCAGTCCAAGCCAATGAGAAGTACCTGCTGTCAAACCCTGAATCACCCCAAAACTGTATATAATCCTATCCAGGGAATTAAAGATGTGCGAGAACTACTTCATCGTCATCTGAGAGCTTCTGTCATAAGAGGAGAAGAGATATGCTCTCCAAAAACAGCACCAACAGCTCCGCTGCAATGCTCCCTGGCTAGGCGGCCTTTTGTCAGCTCACCAGACCTGACTCTGCACAGGGTAATGTAGGTAACCATGATGGTAGCACAGCAAAGACTGAGGTGGAACCAGCTGCAGCAGAAGTGACTTCCCTGCCTGCTTCCCCCACTTCCTTCTGCCAGAACTCTTAAACCTGGCCAAGCCTCTGCCCCACATCTTGTTCTCTCCTTTCTCCCTTTTCATTTTGTTTAGGTCCCCAACTCACAAAATAATGGCACCCATATTCAGAGTACAGCCTCTGCTTTCAGTCATTGAATCACTAGGAACCCCCTCATAGATGCTTTCATACCTAAAGGTATGCCTCAGTCTCCTAGAGCACTCTAAATCCAGCCAAGTTGACACTGAAGATTAATCATTATACCAGACTTAATGTAGGAAAAAGTCAAAGTTATACAATAAAGATATATGTATTTCTTTCTGCATCTTTTAGTAATACTAGGCATATCTTATAAGATATATTAGGCACTGGGATAAACACTCTATTTCTTAGTTACTTTTACTTTTCTATTGCCATGAAAACAAAACCACCACGACCAGGGCAACTTACAAAAGAAAGCATTTAAATGGAGGTTTGCTCATAGTTTCAGAAGGAGCATGGCAGCAGGCAGGCAGGTATGGCACTGGATCCTATAGCTGAGGGCTTATATCTAGTTCACAAGCAGCAGCAGAGAGGAGAGAGGGGAGAGGGGAGAGGGGAGAGGGGAGAGGGGAGAGGGGAGAGGGGAGAGGGGAGAGGGGAGAGGGGAGAGAGGAGAGAGGAGAGAGGAGAGAATTAATTGATGGCATGGCTATTGAAACCTTAATGCTCAACCCAGATGACACACCACATCCAAAAAGGCTACACCCTCTAATCCTTACCAAACAGTTCCACCAATTGGTGAACCAAGCATTCAGACATACAAGCCCATGTCATCCAAAGTACCATATAAGGCATTATGAGTAAAATCAGCTAAAATGTCTAATTTCATAGAGTTTATAGCAATTCTGGAAGGGATAGTGTTAGACAAAAATTACTACAATGTAGTAAATGGATGATAATTTAATCAGAATCTCTACATTGTAATTGGGGTATTAAAACTCAATTCAAAGTCCTATCTAGAACTTTTTTCATGTTCTGAATCTGGATGGCTATTTGTGAGTTGGGAACCTAGGCAGAATGAAAAGGGGGAATGGAGAGAACCAGAAAATGCTGACTTCCCCCTTTCTCCCTGCTCTCTGGCAGGCCATGATGTGAACTTTCTTGTCATGATGGATTGAACCCTCTGAAACTGTTAAACAAAATTTTTCTTCTTTCATGTTGTCTGTGTCAGATAATTTGATTATGGTGGTGAAAGTTTAGAAACTGGACCAAAAGTTAAGGACATGGCCTGATCTCACCACTGTCCTAGAAGATCTGTGTGTTGAAGACTAATCAGCCTGGGAAATTGGGACAGAGACATTCTCTGAGGAAGCCTGAGGACTTACAGTCCAATGCATTGTGAGGAGGACAGAAATAGAATGAAAACATCTTTTTATTCTATTGAGCCATTAAGACATGCCATGCTCAGACATATGGCGCATGTCCATTGGAGTTGGGGTAGCCTATGAAAGAACTCAGCTCAATCTTAGTTCAAATATGAAAAATTTTGGTATGATAGGCCTGGAGCTGTAAGTTATGTTCTCTACCAGAACAGAAACAGCTGCATGTGCAGTACTGCTATTTCACAGGTGTTTCATGAAGTATGAACTGGCATACCTTTACTGGAATTGGAAAGTACTCATAGGTGTTTAAAATCAAAGTTGCCTGAAACATGGTATGCAGCATAGGCAAGCAATGACAGAAACACCTGGGGTTTATTTGTCATTTGATTTCATTTGTCATTTTATTTGTCATTTTTTTTCATTGTTGAGTATTCAGAAACTTTTCAGTGTCGCTAAGCTCTTCACAACACCCACATTGTTTCCTAAGCTGAACTCTACAGGAAAACCCACTCGAGGTGCCATCTTGAGACCAGAGGATGGGGCTAACCAAACATTAAACTTGCTGGGCTTTTGGTCTTAAACTTTTAGCCTCCAAAACTGTAAGAATAAATTATTTGCCCACTACATGAGTTCTATCCTGGCAGACTTTTGGGGTTGCTGAGTTTTAATTACAAACTGGTGGTCAGCACAAGCATTTGGAAAGCCAAAAATCTCACCCTGCTACAGTGCTGTTTGAGCAAAAGAATAAAAACATAAAGTTCTATCTTGAGACATGTGAATGGCCAAAATACCTGAGTACTGGAGCCCTGTTTATTTTGACGTAAACCGTTTTAGAAACCAAAGACTCTTTTCAACTCTGTGCTGGAGTGTGGCCATAGGGTGCACGGCAGCTCTTGACCCTGGAAGCCCTGTGGTCCAGCTCACAAGCCGTTCAAAGGCTGCTTCCTCCCCTGCTTGTGTAGGCCTCCAAATAACAGTTAGCCTTCACTGGGCTCCTGTATTTCAGGATCTGTCCTAAGCCCTCTGCAAATTATAATTATTTAACACTCACAACAGTGAGACAGGAGCTAACTTTTATTTATTCATAGCAAATCCATCCTCAGTTCCTGGTGTGTGTGGAGATTACTGTCACCTCATGATCTTTCCTTTTGAGTTCTAGCAAAGAATATGAATTTGATAAAATAGACACTATTCAAAATATTCACCTTCTTGACAGAGGCCTAATCACCCCCAACTACAGCCTCTGTGAAAGTACTAGAGAAATTAAGTGTCCCTCATTTTCAATGTTCTCTTTCCTTTTAGTTACTAGTAATAAGGCAAGAGGGTGGGGATAAACAGGAAGACAATAATTTCTTATAAGTAGGTACAACTTAATGTTATTTTGCCTAATTTTTAAACCAAACTTTATCACAGGTATGTATAAGGGCATATTATGGTGGCACCTGGTACTTATATTTTAGGAATTGATTGGAGGGGTCTTGGGACACTGGGGAGCCTTTAATTTGAAACAGAAGCCGAAACAAGCAGGGCTTCCTTCTCCTTCCTGCTAAATCTGCTTTGACACCCACCACTGGGAGGGCACCAGGTTATAGACACACCCCACCCACAGTCCCAAAGCAGAAGTGTTGGTGCGGGCCTTAAAGGGCAACAGGGCATTTCCCATCCCAGAGGTACTCAACACTTGACTGGTCACCAAAGTCAAGCTGAGCCAATGGATCGGATTGTGAGTTCACGGTCTCCCATCAACAAATAAGGACGTGGAGACACAGGTGTGAGAGAAGCAAAAGCAAACTTTATCAAGGATAATTAAGGAAGGGAGAGAAACAGTCAAGAGTTGAGAAGGGTCCCCAAATGGGCGTATTCCTAGAGGATTATTATTATTAAGGCTTATGCAAGACATGACAGAGACAGCAGCTAAGGTCATTTCTATAAACCGCTTACTTCTCTGGGATTTTCTTGGGCCAAGAAAGGTCACACACTCTGTGCATTTTCTTCTGATGCAACCAGGAAGCTGATCATGTGCTGCTAGTGCATGGCTCGCCCCATTGAGGGTAGCTGAAGTGTCTCCTTCTGTCCCGCTCTGACTTCTGCATCATCATCTGATGGCTGTGGTGACCGCCAACCATCAGCTCTGCTGCCGTTACTGACGGCAGTTCAGGTGTCTTGCTGGCTGTTAATCAAATTATGTTCCTTGTTCTCAGGTTCATGCGGCCAGCTTGACACAGCATCCAAGATGGACCTGGAGTTTCCCTTAATGACCTCTTCTTTAGCTCCTTGATGGGGTAGTCTGGGACGCCAGACTGGGTGGAGCCTTTTTAGAAACTCTCCTTATTTACATTGAATGTATTACAATCGGCTGCGTTAGAAAGGAGAGCGTGTGAAAAGGCAGTAGAGCTCTGCCTGTGCTCCTAGGAGGGCAGGGCCAGCGGAGAGTGAAGGCAGCCAGAACTGGATCCCCAGAGTCCTTGTCCTGCCGCATCTGCTCAGCTTGGTTATCTCACATCCAAGGGCAAGACTTTTCATTTCTCCTCCCTACCATCCCTGACCAGACCTCGCAGCTTTCATTCTCATCCTTTTAACCCAAAGGTTGAGCAGTGTGGTAACTTGAAGCTGACCACAAAGGGTCAAGTCTGCAGCTTCAGCCAGGACCGGAAGCAAGAGGCGGAGCTTCCGGCAGGCGCCGTGCACATCTTTACTGTCTCTAACAACTTTAGAATAAAACATACATAATTTTATTTTTTACTTTTTATTATAACTATTTTTACTTTTTAGAGTTTTAATTATATGTGTAAAGTTGTGCGGATTGAGTGCACTGCCTGCAGAAGCCAGAAGAGGGTGTCTGATCCCCTGAAACTGATGTTAGAAGCAGTTGTGAGCCTGCTAATCTGGGTACTGGGAACAGACCCAGGGTAGACATGCCCCTAACCACTGAGCAACCTCTCCAGCCCTTGATTTCTTACCTTTAAATAGTTTCCTACCATAGTTGCCTAATGGATTCACTTCTTAAAGTTTAAAAAAATTACAATGACCTAAACATTTCCAAATCAACTAAATCGGATTGTCTGGAACAGCAGCAATTTTTGTAAAAATCTGTGTATGCATGTGTGTTTGTGTGGGGGTGTATGTGTATGAGTGAAGCCGCCTGTGAAGTCCAGAAGTAAGCGTTGGGTCCCCTAGAACTGGAGTTAGAGGCAGATCTGAATCTTCTGACATGTGTGTTCCAAACTCAGATCCTCTGAAAGAACAGGGCTCTCTCTAGCCCCCAAACGTTGTCTAGAAAGCTACAATGTGCAATCTAGGCAGAAAACAATTTTGTAAACTCAGGTAGCTCATAATGCAACTAGTCATAATTAACATTTTGAGTGACTACTTTACAATAGGCAATTTACATAGTCGTCACTACAACTCTGAAACAGGTATGTTAGTCATACAACATCACAGGAGTGAAAGGTGGGGCATGGACAGGCTGAGACAGACAAACAACTATGTGTATCATTCTGTCTCCTGTGCTGGATACTTCACCATACACCGGGCTGTTCCAGGGCATACCCTGACAAAGCAATTGTTTCTTTAAAATATATTCTTTCTTCCATAGGGTGAAAAAGGGTCAAAGACACTCAAATAGTTCATCCCAGCATTCCTTAAGATCACTTACATTCCCTCCATGGAACTCGAGGATACATTTCAAGAGTGTTATGGGAAAATAAGTCAATATTCTGAGATGATTATTGCTGTCAAAAGTTAAGTCTAATGCCTTTGAATAAATAAGCTGTAAGTTTTTGAACACACATCTTGATTCATTTTGATATTGAACCAGCAAAAGCAGAATCTATGGAACAAACAATGGATTGTAAAGGCCGAGAGCATGGGAGTCATGGGTGTTTATAAACATATGACAAGATAAGGCAAACAGAACAGAAGGCTGGATGGTTGGGCTGCAAGACAGGTGCGTGAAGTTCACACCCTGGGCCACCAACACTGAGTCAGCAGATAAAAGGTGACCAAATTATCCAGGGATGCAAACAGCTTAAAAATGTGAACACAAAACAAACAGTCTCTATTTTGTAATTCTAAACCTCTTCAAAGATAAAGTAATACAAGCTGGATCTTGTTTTTCAGAAGTTTGCCTAAAGTATGTAAATATTGATATGTCAGAAAAATCTATGAACTCAAGTTACAGTAAAAAACATCTGATACTCAGAGTAATTACTATGGTAACTTCTCTAAACAGCCACAGTTATCCTGTTTGGAATGCAAATTTTCACATAATGAATATATAGAACACTGGCACTTAACTGCAATTTGACCCAAGAGAAAATCATCTCATTAGAGCACGTGAACAAAGGAAAAAAATTCCTGCACATAAACGTATGTCCTTGTTTCACTCGTTTTTTCTGAGTCATGATTCCCTCGTGAGGGCTGAAAGGAGGGCAAGAGACACCACCCATCTGTCAGGACTGACTGGGCTGTGCATGTCTTGTCTGTAAAGTACCAGTTTGTGCCTTCTGAGGTACCTAACTAGAAAGTTTTGCAACCTAGAACGTTTCGCAACCTGAAAATTTAAAGAAGTTTGCATTTGAATTAAAACTCTACAAGAAGATTAAGCATTGAAATGCCTTCACACTACCTTTTAGTCCATTAGTGTTTTGTGTGTGTGTGTGTGTGTGTGTGTGTGTGTGTGTGTGTGTGTGTAAAATGTTAAGTGTTCTGTGAAACTTGAGTGGAGCTGGGAACAACTTTTGGAAATCAGCTATTTTCTTCCATCGTGTGTGTATCAGGAACTGAATTCAGATCTTGAGTCTTGTGCTTGCAGCAAAAAGCTTTTATAAGTACTAAGCATTCCAGCTAGCCCCAGATATAAATTTTAACATTTATATCATATGAATAGTAAGTACTCAAGGTTACCTGAACAAATATATTATAGAATTATTCTTTTAATTATACCAAGTTTTGGTGTTCTCATGGTTATCCTTAAATTTAACATAAAAGGAAGTACAAAAGATATTTACCCATTATCACTTAATTATTGGAGGTATAAAGTTAGTTTTAAGATGCACTTCCTGAGTGCCATAAAGCATGTTCTAGAACACAGGAGATTAATATTACCCAGAAGGGCCTTTGAAAAGACTGCTTGGGAAGATGACTAGGATTTGGGTTAGATCAGTCAAAATCGCTCTCAGCTATTTCATATGGTTCAACTGGGAAAGAAAAACTAATACCTTATTACCTAAAGGACTCTATTATATTGACAAAAAGCTGCTGTAGAAGAGGGTACCCTCAACCATGCAATGTGCATAACATATCCAACATACAGATTAACAGTCTTTCCACATTCAAAGATACTGCTGCTGAAGCAAGAACCGTGTCCAATTCTGACTTCCTCTCTACGATGCACGTTAATGTCACGCTGAGGTTAACAGGCCAATCATTACTAAGCTGCACTCCCAGGTATCTTTGTTCACTTCACTCTTATCATGTCCACCTCCTACAGTTGTTCAAGGGCAAGAGTCAAGAAGAATTTAGGAACAATGACAGCAAGACCGGAATCCCAGCTACCCAGGTGGCTGAGAAAGACTGCAAGTTCAAAGCCAGATTGAACAACGTAACAATACTACCTTACGATGCTGAATATTATAGTCTAGCAGTTGGAAGGCTAAGACAGCAGGATCAGTTCAAAGCCAGGCCTGTCTAGTTAGTGGATTCAAGGCCAGGCTGTCCTAGGTAAGACTCCTAGACCAAACACACTAAAAAAGAAAAAAGAAAAAAAAAAAAAAAAACGGGGCTATGGATGTATTTCACAACTAGCTCATCCAGGATATACATTGCCTTTAGGTTAATGCATAGTACCAGAAGAAAAAGTAAAAAATAAAAAAGTGTGTAGAAACCCCAGTAACCAGCTACATCAGAAGCAACCGGCCAAAATAATATGGAGCACTGGTAGCTCAGTGCCGAATTCTCTCCTCCCAGTACACAAATATCCTGTCATTAAATGACTTCTTAGGAAAATCTAGCCATATTAAGTATAATACAAAGAGATCACAGACCTAGTTCAGAAACATGTTTCATTGAAGACACTGTTTTCTAATGAGAGATGCTTTCTTGTTTCTGCAGTAGACTGGTGATTTGAATGAAGAGTATCCCTGTAGGCTCCTGTATCTGGCCATGTGGTCCCCAGTGCTGTTTGAGGTGGTGATGGAACCTTTAGGAGGTTGGACCTGCGGGAGGAAGGGGCTATCACTGGGGGTGGGCTTTGAGTCTAAACCCTTCCCTAACTTTCAGTTCACTCTCTGCGCTACCTGTTTGCAGCTCAAGTTGTGACTTCTCAGCCTCCTGCTCCAGTAGTCTGCCATTATGGGCTCTGCCTCAAAACTGTAAGCTGACATAAACGTTCTTACCTAAGGTCATGGTGTTTTATCATGGCAACAAAAAGAAACTAATAAACAGACCCAAACAGAAGAATAAGTCATCACCCACAGGGATCCACGTAGACCTCCATCTTTTAGCCCCTTGTGTTGTGATCTCAAACAATTTAGACACTCTACATGATTCTCTTTTTTTATTTTTTTTAAAAAAGACAGATTTAGGATTTTGGTAAGAAATTACTGAGTTACACTTTTTTTTTTAATCTGTGAAGTGATACAATAATGGAGTAAATAAATAAGATTTTTTAAGTTCAATGTTTACAGACATATTATAAAAAATGACTGAATTAGAAGACATTAAGTAATGCTGACACACACCAGGAAGGGGTCTGGGCAAGGAAAGGCACGTCATTTCACCACAAGAAGTAAAGACCCACAAATGGAGGTTCGCAATGGCCACAGCTTTAGGTCTTGTGGTGGTAGTCCCCCAGCCTGGGGCTCGATATTGGTAGGACCTTCCATCTAGTACTCAGCTAGCACAAAGCAGCTGGGGACCTGGCTGTGACTCTTCTCACGCTCTGGTGAGTGTGAGGGGTGGGGGAGCAGCAAAAATCCACAATGGTTTGGTGACACTGAAAATTCTAATGAGTTTCAGTTTAAAAATAGGAAAAGTATAATGTAGTACGATTAATGAACTTTTCTCATTGAACTGAAATTTTGCAGTTAAAAGCACAATTTCAAGTAAACATTTTTCACTTTTTTTTTTCTTATAGACAATCACAGTATAAACAGCTGCCATATTTCACCTCAAATGAAGTAATGTACCAAAGTTTAGGGACACGGACGTTAGATAATTTCCCAATTTTATGTGCACACATCTTTAGGAACGCTGCTTCTGCTAGCTGACTGCCACCAACAGGAAAGTAAAGGTGAAGTTCTGACAGTGACAGCAGACACCATACCAAGATTCGTTTCTAGTTTCACACAGTTAATACACTATTGGATTGAACAGACATTAGCAGACCCTGTTTTGGGTCAATTTTCAACTAATATTCTTTTACAAATTTGGGTCACATCTCTAAAGTTCTTTCTGTCTAAACTCTAAACCTAGATCAGTTTGGTAAAAAGACTGAGTCACTCAAAGAAAACCACATACATTTTTAAATGGTATTTAGTGGCACTGTATATAAATAAAATGGAATTTAGAATAAAATGGCATATCCACAAAAATAAAAATTAAAGACAAGAGAGGAAGACAAGGGAAAACCTCAATAGTAAAAAAAAAAAAAAAAAAAAAAATTAAAAATAGCGATCATCAGGCAGACAGCTTCCCTTCACGCCACACGATAGGCCTTCATCAAGGTGTACTCCTTCCGGTTGGTGTGGGCAGCCCAGATGAAGAGCGCAGACGCCATGAACTGCAAGGGGGCCGAGACGCAGGCCAGGCAGAAGGACCACCCAAATTCTCCAGATACGAACTTGGGCAGCTCTAGTTTCTGATGTAGTAGCTCAATGCCAGCGACATAACAGCTCACGGAGCCCAGTGTGCACAGACCTTAGGAAGAAATTTAGAAATCTCTACGTGACTGTGGAAAAGCACAGGACAAAGCTTCTCGAGCAGTGTGACTGTACAGACAGGACAATGACGCGGCAATGCTCAGAGAGTCACAAACATCAACACTAACCTGCAAGGAGGTGGAGAATGCCTGTGGCAATGGTGGGATACAGGCTGCGGCAGATGCAGGCACAAAGTCCGATCAAAGCCCCGAAGCACATCAAACCCAAGCTAACGAAGGGTAAAAGGAACTGGCAACGCCAAAGGTCTGGGTTTAAAAGGAGAAAAAAAAATCACTATTTCAGACCACTTGTTTACAATGGCAGTTTTTCACATGTTCTAAATGATTGTTACAGCTGTTCTCAAGAAAGGAGAAACAGATATTTTAATATCAAACCTTATTAAATCCAAAAGGCTTTCAAGTTTCTCCTGAAACAAATAAAGGGCCACTAACAGGTAAGTTACTGAAGGTTAGTGTGAGCCCTGTACTCGTGCTTGAATTAAGCCTCTGGACACCTTGTACTGTCGGTGCTCCGACTGTTTGGTCTTTGTCACTGAAGGAACTGAGGCTGGGGTGTTAGTAACTTGTGCAAATAAAGGGAAGAATCACAATTTGAAGTGAAACACAGCTTCCTTCTATGGCAGACAGAATGAAAGTCTTTGCATGGCCCAATCAAAGGCAGGTGCTAGCCAGTATGGAATGCCGATTACACACCAGCTGCGCTGCGCCTGGTGCGCATCTGTCACTTAGTGGCAGCTGTGAATCGCATTAACTCTCCCTTGTACTCCTTTTGTTTTCTAGAATGTCACATAAGTCTCTGACTCTGAATATTATACCTTCCCTTGAAATCTGCTCCTGACAGACTTCTTCCTCTCGATCTCACTGCAGCTAAGTAACTGCAGAGTCCTTTGACAGCACTGTCTGGGTAAACACAACTCCAGCCTTCAAGTCTGTAGCTCCGACCTGCAGACAGCCTTTCCTGGCAGCCTGCCCATCAAGGGTTAGAATGCTCCTGACACTGTTTATTCTGGCGCTGACTCTGGTTACTGTTCCCTAGCACTGGAAGGGACTGTCCATAGGCCTGACACCTGCTGAGCCACTGGGGGCTTGCAGCAACTTCTTCAGGTATGCTCACGTGCGCTCAGGCGAAGGCAGCGGGCACTTCAAATCGGAATTTTATTCTGCAAAGCTACTAAGCGCCCTGTACTCGGACCCACTGGTAACATCCTTTGGGGATCTGAACCCCACCCTCCACTGAACTGGCTCCCTCAACTGCACGTTATTTGAAGTTTGTTAAGTAAGTTTCCGTCTTCCAAACAACACTTGCCATGAAACGGAGCTCATGGGAACGCTGCTGGGGAAGGTAGTCCGTGTGACACTGTACACTAGCACATCGTTCCAAAACCAGACCCCAACCAAACACACGTCCTCCCACTGTCCTCCTGAGAGCCAGGTACTCACAGGTCCGAAGCACATCAATGCCACTGTTGTGGTTTCCAGGATCAACATATTTCTCCATGAACTGTTCATTTAGAGTGAAACTCATGCACTTTGTAACCACATCGAAGGACTCTAGAATAAGAACAATGGCGCCTGTTATTTTCCTGGAAACCACGCCATAATGATCTTTCAGGAGTTGTGTTTGGGAGTAAAAGGTGACGCAGAAAGACATTCACCAAGCACACATAATCCTTGGCTCCCAGTGACACATAGGCTGCCACCGCTGAGTTTCAGGGACAGTCTCAAGATTGAGACACAGGATAGAAAAAGAGAAAAGTAAATGAACAACGGAGAATGCGTGTGAGAAGGGCAGGAGATACGGACAGGGACACAACCGGAGGATTCCAATCTTCTCCCCGAAACATACCACACCAGCCACAGTCCTCAAGAGGTGACACAGTCACCCTTCCCAGGTTCTTGGACAAAAAGCTTCAGTCATTCTGACCCATATACACTCTAACAGAAAATTCTAACAGCTATTCCTTCAAACTACACTCAAGATCTAGCTGCTTACCCAGGGTTACGATGGGGTCTGATCCCGGTGATTTCTCGCCTGAATTACAATCACCTCCTAAGCAATCCCAAGTCAACAGCCTTGCATTCTGCCCATGAGTACAGAGATCAGGGTGACCAGGCCAGGTCTCTCCTGTGCTGTCACTGGGAATTCACAGGATGTGTCCCACTCCCACCTGCCAGCATGTCTCTGCGACCTCTAAGTAGAACTGGAGATTTACAATACAATGTAGCTGTGCTCCCTTTCTTCTATGAAGGCATGTTACTTCTATTTTTCATACATGGCATGCCTTTTAACACATGCTACTTAAGTGTGTTCTGCTATGATTTGAACATAATGCTTACTCAGTAAGAGGCCAAAAGAAGTAAATATAAACAAAAATAAACTGTAAACTTTCCAATTTAATATTTGAAAAACTAAAGCCTTTGTGTTAATAGAATTTTTGAAGAATAAATCTGACAAACTTCTTAGATTCTTTTGTGATTCTGTTTAGGCTATTAACTCTTTATAGTCGTGCAAGTCTCAAATATGTACAGATTTAAAGCAGAGTTGGTCAAATTACATTCTCTAAAATACAAGGCAAATGATGGAAACCTACTATAACATAGGTAATCATTTTGGGTTTTGTTTGCATTATGAGAGAGACTGGGCCCCTCTGAGTAGCCCCGACTGTATTGGATCTTGCTCTGTAGACCAGGCTGGCTTCAACTCGAGAGCTCTCTGCCTGCCTCTGCCTTTGAAGTGCTGGGGTTAAAGGCTTGTGCCAGTGCCGCCTGGCTAACAGAGCTAACTGTAAGAGGACAATCAACTCACACTCTGACTCGATTTTGATTTTGAATACTGCAAATTATCAAATATTTAAACTCTTCAAACTAATTCCCCGTGACACGTGGCATGAATAAAAAAAAAAAAAAAAAAAAAAAAAAAAACACTAGACAATCATTAAGTAGTAAATGACAGACATGAAAATACCTGTCCTTTCCGGTGGAGCATACCAGTGAGTGTTTTGGGGTATGGTAATGCACCGTCTCCACAAGCCCAAGTTGCCATTGTATCGGAACAGAGCGTCGTTGTACGTCTTCTCATCCGCCTCGTCACCGAGGAAGTCTTCCCAGATGATTTTACTCGAATCACTTGCATTCTCTTGAACAGGGCTTCGATACTCATACCAGAAGTCTGTGCCTATCGAGGCCGCCATGTAGATGGTGGAAATAAGACTAAGCACACAGGCAATCACAAAGGCTGTAGCGAAACGGTTATCCATTCTGGCATTCAGACTGCTCTGTTCAAGTTGAAGAAAGAAAAGTTAGACCTCAAGAGCAAATCAGAATATATTCAAAAATAAATAAATAGATAAATAGATAAATAAATAAATAAATATAACCCCTTCACCCTACTCCCCATCCCTTCTCACCATAATGCAATGCATTTATCGATGTAAAAATTTACAAATAAAAGGGCAAATGTTAAGTTCAAAACAAAACTCATTCTCATGAAAGTACTTATGGAATGCTCACATACCCAAGATGCTACGGAGACAGAAGTCTTGCTCTCTAGTCTACCACCTGCATACTAAAACAGACAACACTGAAATGGACATACACATTACAGATACAAACAACAGACATGCCCATGGTCAGCCGTGCAAGCGTGCACACCTTCACCGCAGATTGGATTTTTTACACGAGCTATTAAAAAAATGTTATGTGGTTCGGGCTGATGCGTAAGAAGAAGACAGAAGAAAAGGAGACTAAGAATCCTCAGCGTTTTCGTGGGAAGGCTTACAAAATAAATAAGGGCAAAAGTGAGGAGTTATTTTTGGAAATCAGAGTGGAAGGTGTTTGCCCAAGGGGAAAGTTTAAGTGTATGTCATAGCAAAGAGAGCGAAAACATCGCGTTAGATATCCAACCTCCCTCAATCCAATTAAACCTAAGCCAAGCTTGACACAACCAGATTCTTCACTCCTTACTCTCCCCCCATCCATTACACACTTCTCAACCTCCCTATCCTAAAGTATAGCATTGATCCATAAAAACTAAGTAATCCCTACGCGCAAATAGAAGAGTGAGTTAGGCAAAATCTGAACACTCCCTAGGCGTGGACAGGGCTCCACGGCAGTAGTAAATGGCCGCGGTAAAATGACTCAAGGCGGATCACGCTGAGTCAAACCCTGCCAAGTGTCTGTACACCGTGACAGCACCAAACCCCTCGCGCTAAGCACCCGAAAACAGGCTCACAAACTGGGGAGCGGAGTTTGGAAAATGGGGAGTGACTCCGGAGAGACCGGGGCGACTGCAGCCATCCACAATAACTCAGCAAGTGCGGTTTGTATTTTGATTCTCAAAAATCTCTCGTCCATCCTGGTGCTCTCGGATGACCTTTAAGGCCGGGTTCTGGAAGCTGCGCCTAGCGCAGCCACCCTGGGCCGCACAGCAGGGCCTGGCATGGGCGGGCTGAGGCCGGCAGGGCTGGGCGGGTGCCCGGGTACCCGAGCCCAGCCAGCCCCGGCCCCTTGGCCCGGAGCCCGCCCCTCCCCGCCCCGCCCCGCCTGCCGCTCCAGCCTCCAGGCCGGGCCGCGCCAGCGAGGAGCCCCCTCCCCACGCCGCGACCCGTGCCGGCCCGCGACCCCACGCACTCACCGCCCATCCTCTCGCTCCACCGGCTTCGCCCTCCAGCTCCGACCACAGCACCCTACTCGCCCCGCGCCTCCTCTGACGCACTTCCCTGCAGAGCCCGCCCCCTCCATAACTCCCGCGCCTCCGCCTCCGCCTCCACCCCAGGCCGGGCCAAAGCGGCCCTGGGCCGAGGGGCCTTGTGGGACTTGTAGGAACACCGGAGGAAAAGCGGCTAGAGCTGGAGGAGAGCATGCCTGACGAGGCGCAAGGAATTGTGGGGAATGTAGTTCTCTCCGAAGAAAGAACTCCTTATCAGTGAACAAAGCAGAGGTCTTAGCTACCTGATTGTTACATCTCAGAAAAGGAAGGACCAAGCTCCAGAAAGTGATAGGGGAGGATAGTTGGTCAACCACAGTCAAAGGCTTTGATTTATGTAGCCCAGATCTAACGTCGAGTCTTGTGTTTTCCCTACAATAACACTCTACCTCTAAAAATTAGTACTAATGAGTTAATGAACTTTAATGGGACTTTACTCTTCAAATATCACCCCCCTCCCCCATTTCCTACATCTTCCCTCCCATTTGAGCAAAGTGTTCTTCTAGCATTATAACCTGATATGATACAATTACCTTATTCTTGTTTGAAGAAATCTGTTATTTGCTCTCTACTGTAATAAAGTTTCTTGTTTAAGTAAGTTTCAGTTGGTTTATTTAAAACTTGTAAATCCGAAGAATACTAGATGTCAAAAATGTGACATGTATGAATGTATGAATGTATGAATGTAATATGAAATGGAATTTAGAGAACATCATTTCCAACAGAAAAAGTTATGGGCAGCCTCGGAGACAGACAGCTGTGCGACATGGAGTCATGGAATGATTCTAAGCCCTCAAATACTTCACACGAATTTCTAAAGAGGTACAGAAGACTTTTTTAGTTGGAAATCGTTTCCCTTGGGCTCCTGATTCCGGTTGACCATCGCGTGCTATATCTGGAAATGGACTTCTGACCGACAGAGCCCAATATCCACATGGTACGACTAGATTTTCACGAATAACATCAAATGAAAATGTAATTTGCCTCAGGTGTCATCTCGAAAGCTTGATGAGAGTGTACAGGAGAACAGTGAATCCACAGTAAGACTTGTGAATGCATTAATGCAGCAGATGACTTCATCCATGGGCCTTCATGAGACGTCTACTTCCTGAAGCAACTTGCGCAACCAATGCTGTGAAAGGGGACATTTTAAGAAGAAACAGCCTAAGTTTCTAGACAGAGAAACTGGGGCCCATGAAGATTAACTTGGCAAACGTGAACTTTGAGGTTAGTAAACCAATTTTATGACACTGGACAGGTTACTTAATAATCTTTAAGATAAGGTTGCCTTTGGTTTCCAATATATGGATTTTTGAAAATAAAATCTAGAGATAAGAAAATGTAAAAAAAAATAATAATTCTCAGGCAGGGAACCCTGAGAATTGCTAAGGAAGCATTAAAGCATTATTTACAATTGAATGACCAGGGTTTGAATAAGACCCGTATAAGTAGCTTTTTAAAACTCCTGATTGACCCGGATGTAGAAGAGAAGCCTGTCATAAACAGAGGAAAGTATTCTTGCACACCTCAGCTGGCTTCTGGACCTATCTGCTAACTACCCAGCCACTAGCCTCATGCCAGGAGGGCATTTCAATGAGTTGTTTAGTCATGTGCTCTGAAGTTCTAAGTCCTGGGCTCACAGTACACTAGTCATTATGACACTGGAGGAAAGTGTTTCTGGAGTCACTCTACAAAGGAAAGTGGTGTTTTCACCTTCCAACAGCACAGAACATCCAGAAAACGCTCAGAACCCCGTTCAGTCACAAACTTAGGGTCAACATGGAAGTGTGCCCTTGAGGTTTTGGCCACCCTGAATACCACAGAACAGAAGACCTGAACTTCCTTCTCAAACACAGTCCCACAGACCACACATTCACATGTCTGGGTTATCTCTGTATCTTTGGTGTTTTCCAATTTTTATTTATGCTATGTTTTGTGGGTAAGTCGAGCAGACCTGTAAGCAATTTTTAGAGTTAAAGGTTTGCTCCTATTTTTTGATGGGCTGTTCGGGATCAGTAGTTAGTCTCATATGTATTATTAATGAACCAAGTACAACTTAGCAACCATCACAGATTATGGGATATAGGCTTCAAACAGAGTTGAACTAGACTTCTGGCTAAATTTGCTAAATCTGATGTTTCTAGTTTTCTGGAGGAAAGTGTTATAATTATGGTGCCCTGTAAATGAACACAGAAACAGAAAATCTATATAGTTAGATAATGCTATTTGCGCAATAATTACCTTGCGTCCCAGATTCCCTAATATTATTAAATACAGTTCTGCTTATTTAAAATGACCATTGGTCACTTGTATTAATCAAAATATAGCAACCTTGTATATATACATCTTAAATATATGTCCTACTTTTCTTATAAACTTTGGTGATCAGAATGGAAAATAGAAATAGTTTCTGAGTTCTAGCTAAAGCCTAAAATTGTGATCAAAATTGCTTCATATCTGTCTACTGTAGAACAATGACTAACCTTGATTCAGAAAAAAAAAGCACATAAAAGTTGCATCTTAAAATCACTTGTGGGGCAATCACCAGAAAAGAGTGCTCAGACATGGGTTTAAGTCAATGGAAAGACTTTATTAGCAGACTGCTGACTACCCTGGGTGCTCAGGGATACCCTGAGCCTTTCTCGGGGTAAGCATCTCAGCCCACGCACCATGTTCTAGATTGGCATACTTCAGTTAACAAAAATAGTGAGCCAGAAGAAGTGCTACAGGAGCTGAGAAGAAAGCCCTACTTTCAGAGGCTTTCCCAGAACTGTGGACTTGATGGACTAGGTGTGTTTGTTTCCACATGCTGAGTTCTATGGCTTGTAGAACCTTCACAGAGTCAGCTGTGGTTAGATCATGGTCTGTTACAAAGTATTAAATTTAATCATTTTTATTTATAAAATCCTATTAAGTATCTCAAAGGGAGATACATTATAGTTGTTTGATTCCTGTTGCTTGTGAATGACAATATAGTAAATGACCATTTGGAGACGAGAAAGTTGAGTTAAAGTTCTACTTTATTTTAAAAGAAGATGGGTCTTTCTGGGTCCTAGTGACCTTATTAGTTAAATACCCACTGAAGTCCTAAATTTTATGACTCATAATTCAATTGAAAAGATAGAAATGTAACTTCAAATTACAATTATAGATTTTGTGGCAGCAGCAGAAACTGAGGTATACATAGTTGATGTGTATTCAAATTTATAGATTTGTGAATTGCTTCTGACTTAAGATATATTAAGTTAAAACATTGGCATAAAGCAAAAAAAAAAGCATGCTATGTTAACTAGAGACTATGTTAACATAGTCTGTGGTGGTTTATGTTGTGAGGAAATTGGTAGGGCTAGTGTAGAACAGAAGCTGTCCAAGAGGATTGTGAAAAGTTCTTGTGGGTTAGAAATGGCTCCAAATCCAAGCATGATTCAATCTAGACTTCTAAGCGTTTACCGGCTACCTACTGCAGCCAGACACTGTGGTGAATTGCTAGGGACACCAACACAAATAACTTTGTTATGCATAACATAAATGAATATAAGATCTATTTTTCATTCGTGAGAGTGTGTATGTACGTGGGCATGCAGATGCTAAAAGCACACTTGGGGACAATCTGTGATAGTGGGATGTCTTCTTCCATGATGTGGAATCCAGAGGCTCAAAATCAGGCTTGGCAGCAGGCACTTTTACCCAGTGAGCCATCTGCCATCCCCACATCTACTATTATAAAGAGGCCTAAAGCATGTTCTTCTAGAATAATAGCATAATTTATCCATGACTAAATATGAGTTAGCCAGAAAAATAATAAGCTAAACGTGGATTCACTGATAAGAGCAAATGTATCCCTCCTAGTTTGGCATGCTATTTTAATAAACTCTAAATTCTCCAAGTAACTATAAGAATAAAAAAAAAAGATTCTTAAAGTATGAACCATTTCCTCAATGTTAACTATTTAAATGATTTCATATTTTATTATACTCTTATAGGAAGCAAACAAGAGAAGCTTGTTTAACATAAATAATTATGTCTGTAAACACAAAGAGAAATAGTTTGCTTCGTGCTCTTTGCCATTTATCCTGGGACCTGTTAGAAGAACACACATCAGTTAAAGGCCTTATATTCAAGATGGCTTTGTATCTTAATTTTGTCTATGATCTGATGACATATCCATCCTGTCAGCTTTGGAAGGGGGCAGAGTTGATGAGTGGAAAGAAGTCAAAGTAATTTAAACCCAATGCCAGAAGTTAGAAACTAATGGGATTGGCTCTGTTCTTACTAAATGCTTAACACTTGAGAGTTGGAGATTACAGACTGCAGATATAGTTGTAAAACAGGGTAGTAGACTTAACTGAGAAAATGTCTCAATGAAGTTAATCTACCATCTTCTTGTTCAACATCTTATACATTTCTGAATATATTTTAGTAATTAAACAAAGTAGAGAACAGAAAATTTTTAACATCCCTAGAATGTTGTGAAGTCCAGGCTAAAAGCTTTCTACAGATTTAAGCTTTTGACATACTTTTAAAACCCCCAAAAGGAGCCGACGTAATTACAGAGCACAGCATATCTCGGTGATTATTTTCTGCAAATAGGCATAGTACTTCTAAACTTTTGCATGTTAAATATAGCATTCTAGGCTGCTGACTGAGTCCATAAATCTAGACAGGATTGAAGAAGCTATAATTAGTAGATAACATGTGTAACTAATATGAGCAATGGGCCTTGGCATCCACAGGTTCAACACTGTAGCTTTGAAAGTTCAAAAGGTTTAAAATTTAAAGTTTAAGAATATCTGTTTTAGACTTAAGAACTACAGGGGGCAGAGGGACAGGGGGGCAGAAGGGCAGAGGAAGGCAGATCTCTGTGACTTCATGACCAGCTTGGTGTATATAGTAAGACCCTCTCTCAAAGAGAAAAACGTAAATAAAAAAATAAAAATCCAATAGAATCATTTCTGACAAGGATTGTAAAGAAAATGTCAGTATTTTGCTGGGCTTGTT
Source organism: Apodemus agrarius (assembly GCA_964023405.1). Classification (NCBI taxonomy): domain Eukaryota; kingdom Metazoa; phylum Chordata; class Mammalia; order Rodentia; family Muridae; genus Apodemus; species Apodemus agrarius. The sequence continues at coordinate 40,918,360 of OZ030018.1, forward strand.
TGTTTGTTTGTTTGTTTGTTTGTTTGTATTTGGTTTGGGGGTATTTTATTTTAGGTAAATCAGTCCCCAAAGGGTACATTAATTCAATTATGAATCCTTACATCCTGCTTTTCTTTTTTGAGGGAACCCTGTCTACATTGACTTTTCACATGTTAATGGACTTGCTGATGCTTTCGAGTTTTGAACTATGTTTCACTGGCTTTTATTTTCTCTGATCATTAGTATCTACATATGTATTTCAAAGGATGCTCAAAGTGCAAAAAAAAAAAAAATAACCCTTGCACTCGGGTTTCTTGGAACTTCCCTATTTTATAGCTAGCCTTTAATGTGGGTTTTCTTTTATGCCAACACTGTATTCTTAGTTACTAAAATCCCTGAACCATGCTAGTTTGCCCCATCATTATCTTAAAACAGCCTTTAGGCTTCCTAATGTAGGTGTGGAGATACTATCAACCCCCCCATGGATATTCCGTCATGAAGAGGGCTCAGGCGCATGTTCTCACCGCTCATCATACCTCAGGTTGCCACATAGGCTGAAGTGAGACGCCTTATCTGTAACTGCTTCAAGACTTTACTGTAAATGTCAGATTCATTAGATAAGGTTTACAACACCAACTCAGCAACTTCAGAAGCTTGAAAACAAAAATTTAGGCTACAGAGATTAAATAGAATTGTAAATAGCCAATTTTCTTTACTTGTTGTTGTTGTTGTTGTTGTCGTCGTCATTCTCCTCCTCCTCCTCCTCCTCCTCCTCCTCCTCCTCCTCCTCCTCCTCCTCCTCCTCCTCCTCCTCTCCTTCTCCTCCTCCTCCTCCTTAGTGCTGGGTTTCTACCTTGACCACCTTCTTCTTCTTCTTCTTCTTCTTCTTCTTCTTCTTCTTCTTCTTCTTCTTCTTCTTCTTCTTCTTTTTCTTCTTCCTCGTCTTCTTCTTTTGAAACTGGGTCTTTCTGTTTAGTCCACCATGTCCTAGAACTCACTGTGTAGACCATCCTGGCCTTGAACTCACAAAAATCAACCCACCTCTGTATCCTGAATGCTAAGATTTAAGGTGTATGCTTCCATACCTGGCTAGCAATTCTATTTTCTTTTCTTTTGTTTAAATATTTATTTATTTATTTTGTATATATGAGAACACTGTAGCTGTCTTCAGGCACACCAGAAGAGGGCATCGGATCCCATTACAGATGGTTGTGAGCCACCATGAGGTAGCTGGGAATTGAACTCAGGACCTCTGGGAGAGCAGTCAGTGCTGAGCCATGTCTCTAGCCCTAGCAATTCTATTTTCATCTATAGGTATGCAGTCTAGTAAACTCAGGTTATCATGCTTGGTGGCAAATGCCTCCAAGCAGCTGAGCCATCTTACTGGTGCCAAGAAATGTTCTTGGCACATATCTAAAAATTTAAAACCCTTAGCCCCCAAGGGGACCGTGTGAATCTCCCTGGGAAGGGGAGATAGAATCATAGATCTTGTGGGTGGACTGGGGGGGTGCATGGGAATGGGAACAGGAAGAATCGGGTGGAGGAAGACTAGAGGGAGAGAGTACTAGGAGAGATGACTGGAATTGGCAGGGAGGGCATCCCAGGGCAAGGTAGAAACCCAGCACTATGGAAACTTCCAGGAATGTACATGGGTGACCTTAGCTGAGACTCCTAGTAATGGGGGAAGTGGAACCTGAATCAACCATCTTCTGTAACCAAGCAAGGCTTCCAGTAGAGGAATTGAGACACCAACCCAGCCACAAAACTTTCAACCTATAACTTGCATTGCCTGCAAGATGTGCTGGGGTAAAGGTGGTACAGAATATATGTGGGGGGAAGAGGGCAACCAATGACTGGTTTGACTTGAGACCCCTGCCATGAAAGGGGGTCTACACCTGACACTCCTTGGAGGACTGTGACCCAGAGGCTGGATAGCCCAGAGGCCTAGAATAGAAGCAAAAACCAGAGGTTGGGGGATGGAAGGACTCCTAAGACTCTGCATGCTTGTAGACCAGAGTCTAGAATAACTGTCATCAGAAAGGCTTCATCTAGCCACGGGTGGTAGCAGGTGCAGAGACCTACAACCACACAGTAGGCAGAGCTCAGAGAATCCTGCAGAATAGAGGGAGGGTGGATTGTAGGAGCCAGAGGGGTCAAGAATACCACAAAATAGTCAACGAATGGGGGCTCTTAGGGACATAGAGACTGAAACAACAATCAGGGAGCCCATATGGGTCTGACTGATGCCCTTACCTATATTTTATGGTTGTGTTCCTTGGTATTCTTGTGGGGCTCCTAACAGTGGGATTTGACTCTTTTACCTGCCTTTGGGACCCTTTTCCCTCTAGTGGGTTGCCATGTGCAGCATTAATAGGAGGGGAAGTGCCTAGTCTTATTGCAAGTCTTATTGATAATCATGTTTGGTTGATATCCCTGGAAGGCCTGCCCTTTTCTGAAGGAAAGGGGAGAAGTAGATCTGGGAGCAAGGGGGTGAGGGGCTGGGAAAAGAAGATAGAAGAGATACATGCTTTCAGGATGTGATCTATGAGAGAAGAATAAATTTTTAAAAAGTCCTTAACCTCAACTCAGCCTTATGTTATCAAATGCACAGTAACTTCTGGCTGAACCAGTTTAGTGTTACATCTAAGGCACAATGGGAGAACATTTCTGTGATTAGTCCTTCGACACATGCACATATAGGTTTAAATACTCCACTTTAAAAGACTATTCTTTTCCATGTAAATATTGTCCTACTTCAAAATATTTGGGGGGGGGAAAAGTGAATCGTTCTCTTAAATAATTAAAGTTTACCCAGTGGGACGGGTTTCTGTCCCAGAAATGTCGAACTGTTAATTAGTTTCTCTGAACTGCAGCCTATATTTAGTGAAGACTGCACCCTCCATGGTGTGAATGAACAGTACAGAACAGTTGGGGACAAAGAAGAAAGCAAGTCATCCTACAGGTCAACCCCTGGTGAATTCTTGTCTTGCTCCGGAAGAGACAAGTCTCCACCCTTCCCTGATTGTGCTTCTCTTACCTGGTGCAGAGATGACCTGAGACCACAAGGAGGGTGAGCCAGTTGCTGTCTTCAGCATGCCAGTTATTGAAGAAATTGAGTTTCATTAAAAGGATTTTAAATATATACTTTTGATATATAGATGAATTATATATATACACACACACACACACACACACACACACACAGAGTTATATTTTTATCTGTCAGCATCCTTTCTTCTGGACAACAGTGACTACTGTCAAAACTGACATTTTGAGCATTAAATGAGATGTCTAGAAGGAGAAGAGGAGAAGAGGAGAGCGCAAGAGACTCCTCAGGCCATGAAGAATTGAAGTTAATGAAATAAATTTCAAAAAGTTGCTATGTTTTACTACGGTCTTTATGTATGAGAAATACACATGAAAACGCACGCTGGAAGGCCTTCAGTTTTAGTTTATTTCTCGAATATTTTATCGTACTGAAATTCTAGAGCTAGCAGGTCTCCTGTGAAGGCACTTTGTGCAGTATTTACATCTGTCGCCATGTCACTGGTGTGAGGAGACATCTAATGAGAAGTGATAGATCAAAACCTAAAAAACACATGCTGGATGAAATAGCAAACACTTTTCCCCCCAGGACTGGGAAAGATGATGCAGAGGGACCCTAACTTCAAAGACTTCTCTGGACAGAAGCAGTGCAGCACAGAGAGCAAGCAAAGATAATCCAACATCTGAGTAGCAGGTAAAGGTAAAACTAGCACCGAGTGCTTTTAAATCATCTTTCATTACAGTTATAGAATTGCAAATTGCTGACGAACATGCTCTGTTTTCTCACAATATATATGCATGTATGGATCTCATAGTATGTATATATGTGTATCAATACTGTGAGAAAACAGAGTATCTTCATTAGCAATTTGTGATTCTATAATAACCATATTTTAAAGGGGACAGAAAAGGCTAGAGTCAAATAAATTCAGTGTCCAAAAACCTCTGATTTTTAAAAGAAGTTAAAATGAAAAATGTCAATTCCATTTTTTTTTTAATTTTCTGAATTTAAGAAAAAAAATCAAACGTCTTGAATAAAGAAGTCAAAAAAAAAAAAAAACACCTAAGTTTCACGGGGGAGTAGAAACAAAGAAAACCACAACCACAGCCAATACCAATCACAGGGTGTGCTTGTGGGCCTCCAGCAGACTGGCAGTAACTACACTTTTGAATCTGTGTTCATGTTCATCCAAGATCTTGAAAGAGAGGGAGAGAAAGAAAGAACAGCGGCCAGCGGCGGCAAGAAAGGGAGTACATCAAGACGCTCCCTTGATTTCTCCAGTTCTGAAGACTCGGAGTAAGGACACCTACCAGATTCAGCGTCAGACCTTCCGTGATGGAACCAGCGACAACCCTGTTCATTTTGGATTATTATGATGCTACAAGCCCAGATCCTTCCATCATGGAGACTCCCTTCCACGTTTCCTACATATCTGTCTTCCTCCCTGTCTTTTACACAGCTGTGTTCCTGACTGGAGTGTTGGGGAATTTCATCCTCATGGTCACTCTGCATTTCAAACACGGCAACCGAAGATTGATCGACATCTTTATCATCAACCTGGCTGCCTCTGACTTCATTTTCCTCGTCACAGTGCCTCTTTGGATGGATAAGGAAGCCTCTCTAGGACTCTGGAGGACTGGCTCGTTCCTGTGCAAAGGCAGCTCCTATGTGATCTCGGTGAACATGCACTGCAGTGTCTTCCTGCTCACGTGCATGAGCATGGACCGTTACCTGGCTATCCTGCACCCAGCCTTAGCCAGGAGATTGAGAAGGAGAAGCTGTGCATACGCAGTGTGTGCTGTCGTCTGGATCGTCTCGTGCCTCCTGGGGTTGCCCACTCTTCTATCCAGAGAGCTCACTCACATTGAAGGCAAGCCCTACTGTGCAGAGAAGAAACCCACGTCACTAAAACTGATGTGGGGCCTGGTAGCCTTGATTGCCACCTTTTTCGTCCCCCTGCTGAGCATTGTGACCAGCTACTGTTGCATCACAAGGAGACTGTGTGCTCGTTACCAACAGTCGGGAAAGCACAACAAGAAACTGAGGAAGTCCATAAAGATCATCATCATAGTGGTGGCAGCCTTCACCGTCTCCTGGGTACCCTTTAACACCTTCAAGCTCCTAGCCATCGTTTCAGGGTTGCAGCCGGAAGGCCAGTTTCCCTCCGAGTCTTTTCAGCTGGCCATGAATGTGACTGGGCCCTTGGCATTCGCCAGCAGCTGCGTCAACCCTCTCATTTACTACGTCTTTGACAGCTATATCCGCCGGGCCATCGTCCGCCGTCTGTGCCCTTGTCTGAAGACCCACGACCTTGGGAGCAGCACTGAGACATCAGACAGTCACCTCACTAAGGCTCTTTCCAACTTCGTTCATGCAGAGGATTTTGTCAGGCGGAGGAAGAGGTCTGTGTCGCTCTAAAAGGAGCTGTGTGGCATTTCAAGGTCTGCTGGCACGCGCAGGAAGCTGGGTTTTGTCAGCGGCAGAGAAAGAGAAAAGCATTAAAGATGAAATTCATACTGATTCATAAATCCAAGGAAGTGCTGGCTTTAAGAAGAAAAAAAAAAGCCTCCCTGAAGAGGCTTTGGATCTGATTAGGCCATATCAGTATGTTCACCTTAAAGGTCTAACTTGGTAATCAAACCAACCAGGCAAAATACAAACTCCACTGTCCTTGAGCCCAAAGGTTGTTCATGCATGAAATCTTTCATGCATGTCAGTGCACCTTCCGGCCTTTCAAGACCATCCACTGTTCATGCCGGACGGTGTTTGGAAGAGAGACTTTCATCTGGTAAGAAGTGTAATGGGGTGCTGGATAACAAAACCAAAAACACTTGTACTCTGCAACTCACTGTCCCTGAGTTACCGAGATTGACTCTGGTCCCATTTAATAATCTATCTGGTGAGTCTTCCCCCTCTGTCCTGCATTGGCTTTCAGACCATAGCTTTGGACTGGGAAAAACCAAAGAAAACCCTTATGAGGATACCAAGCCACTGCGTTGTGTTTATGAATTGAGAGACACCTCATCACCTGATCTGAAATGTGTTAGCAAGTACTCATTGCATAGGTTTGACCTTTGCCTTGTAAGAAATATTGCTAACAATTCATCTTATTATATGCTATGGTAACTGCTTTTTAAAAAGATTTTAATATGCTGTTTGTTTTCATTGCCTTTATAAATTAGAATTTGGCTTTGCTGTAATTACATGTTTTGAATTACGTATCATCGAGTTATCAAATGAAAATGTTACTACTGATGTAATTGGAGCAGGGAGGCTTGGGCCCACCCCCATGCAGATTACCACTGAAGGTTCTAATTAAAACGTTACTGTGCACATTCTTTTAACAATTCTTTTGCTTGGTGTATATAATTTCGAGATGATGTGGGATGCTCTGTATCAGCTGAAATAAAAGATCTATCAGAGGAGTGGTGCTCGTGTATTACATATGCTTTTAGTCCCAGAACCTTGCCGAGTCTCCTTACCAAGAACAACCCTCACTGAGTCAGCCTGTGCCCATATTTAAAGCAGAACACCACAGCAGTCAAGTGAGTTATTGGAAGCTTGGACTTGGAGTTCGGAAAAAGTGAGTTTTTATTTCCACTCTTGACCCAAACAAACTACCTTTTTATTGACAGTCTTAGAACTAAGAAAATAGACTAGCTTACTTAATATCCTCCCAAGTATCTTTCACAGTAAGAAAAATCTCAAATACTGGGCATGTTCTTATATTGAGCCTATTTTGACGCTGAAAGTTCAGGTTTGGATTTGACAAATTATTTAATTTGTTTATTTCTCTACACTGTTTCTAAATGATATACTACATTGTATAAGTATTAATATGAAGAATGTTAAAATATTAATCTTAATAACATTAATAGCAGTACAATATATAATAGCAGCTATTTAATAGACTGTTGTGTTTAGGTTAATCAAGTTTTCTGAGAAACCTCAAAATTGAATACAAAATAGTTAAGCAGTTCTTCAGAGCTTAAGTAAAAGCAGAATACAGAATATCGAAGACACATTTTTATCGCACAGAACAGAGAAACACCTTACTAACCATGGAAGTTACTGCTTTTGAGAAGTGCTTTAAAAAAAATAAACAGCTGAAATGGTCATTCAAAATGAGAAAGCTTGCTGGGCGGTGGTGGCGTACACCTGTAATCCCAGCACTTGGGAGGCAGAGGCAGGCGGATTTCTGAGTTCGAGGCCAGCCTGATCTACAGAGTGAGTTCCAGGACAGCCAGCGCCACACAGAGAAACCCTGTCTCAAAAATACATACATAAATAAATAAATAAATAAATAAATAAATAATAAAATAAAATAAAAGAGAAAGCTTTAAGCATCGTCATAATACCAGGTCTTAACTCTTCTGTCGAATCAAACAACACACATTGACAAGAATCTTTAGAAAATAAGTCTGACACCCTAACGCATTAGATCTTTCAGGTTACACCCAAGATTACTAAATGAGCCAATTACTTGTTTTCATTTACTTTAAGCTATTCTGTCTTTAACAACAAAACCAACAGTACACCAGTGTCCAAAGCATTTCTATAGTAGTCTTCTTGAATTTATCCCCAAAGAAGCCCTCCATTAAAACCTTGGTAAAGTGTTGCCTTATAAGCAATGGTTAGTTTTCAAATAAATCTAATGAAGTCTGCATAGTCCCAGGCATACATCTAAAGGTTCGTACTAACCTGATGCTTCTTGAAGTTCGTGTATTGTGTTCACTCTGCCAAGCCAAATCACCTCTGTGCTAACCATTATAATAATGGCCATGAGAGGGGACCATGTGCGTGACTGCGATCTATCACTGGGATCACAAGTTAATTTCTTTTTTAAAACTGCAGATAGCACAGTATGTGGTGGTGGGCAGAGGAAATCTTACCCTGTGATTCATCTCAAGCCCTCAAATCACTCTCCTTTCCCGCCGGCAATCTCAGAAGTGAGAAATGACTTGTCTGCTTTGTCTGGCCTCATAAAATAGTAAGCCTCGGGTTTTCTACAGAGCTCATTCACAAAAGCCAAGCAATACTAAAATAACTGTAAGTTTATTTTTAAAAGCCATGGTGAAGCCTGCTAACAGGACAATGGCTGAAGCCTTTTCAGAGAAGACACAGAACATCGTTGGAACCACTGAACTATTCGCATTACCAATCGCTTGCTTTAAGTCAACAATTTTTTTTTTTTATTGAAGAGAAAGTAATTATGGCTAGAATTTACCTAGACTTGTCCAGGAAAGAGAATCTACCAATATTATGATTGTATTTAATAGATGTAAAAAAGAAAAAATTCTACCTACGTTAGAATGAGTTGCCTACATTGTTTCTGGTTATTTTAGTCATTTCCATGATAGAGCTGTATTTCATAGCCAAATTGGTAAATGAAAACCGTGTCCTACAAGGGTACGGCACCCCCCCCCAAAAAAAAAAAACCCGCTTTAAAAGTCTGCATAGTCCCAGGCAGACATCTAAAGGTTCGTACTAACCTGATGCTTCTTGAAATTCGTGTATTGTGTTCACTCTGCCAGGCCAAATTACCTCTGTGCTAACCATTATAATAACGGCCATGAGAGAAGACCATGTGTGTTGGTACACCGAAGGACTAATATGCGTTCTTAGGACCAGTTTTGATGAACAGTCTATTTGTTATATATATATATATTAAGTACGCACAAAGTTTCTAAGGCTCAAACATACTTTAAAATCATCATGGACTCTTGTTGTCGTTTGTTGGTTTGTTTTCAGTTTTCCAAGGCAGGGTTACTCTGTCTGGGAACTAGCTGTGTAGCCTGAGTGCTGGGATTATAGACCTTCGCCGCCACTGCCCGGTCATGAACTTTTTTTTGTAAGTTGGCTCCACGTGAGTAAGTTGAAATGCATCCAGTTAGACAAGCATTCATTCAGAAGATATGCAATACAAGGTTGGCCTTAAGCCAGGCGGTGGTGGCGCACGCCTTTAATCCCAGCACTTGGGAGGCAGAGGCAGGCGGATTTCTGAGTTCGAGGCCAGCCTGGTCTACAGAGTGAGTTCCAGGACAGCCAGGGTTACACAGAGAAACCCTGTCTCGGAAAAACAAAACAAAACAAACAAACAAAAAACAATGTTGGCCTTACCTTTATGATTTCTTGAGTGTCTTTAAGTGATGTTGACAATCTAACAGGCCTTGATTATTTCTACTCTTTTCTAACTAAGAAGATTTAATAATTGCCTGACCCTCTATCACTCCCTTCTAGGAATTACTCTTCATCAATAATACTTTATACTTCTCAACACTGATAGGAAATTTAACACTTTTGTTATTGCTTATCAATTCTTTTTAGAAAATGTTACTTTTAGCTCAACACTCAAAGTGTAAAATGTTCTCCTTCCTAGCATATGTGTGACCTATGTTCCATATAAGCATTCTTTCATTTGCTCTTGATTATGTATAAGGCATGAGATATAAGCTATTTGTATATCAAATAAAATTTTATGTATAAAAGATGATACAGCACTAAAGACTACTTTTTTTAAAAAAAGACCTCTCTGTTAGGGCTCTGAAAACTCACCTTTGCTTTGTCCCTTATAAAGTTCAGATCATCTGTAATTAATGACTATTGGTTTTGAAATTTTTACATGTCCTTGAATGTGTCAATTCCAGAATAACATAATCAAATCCAGGAAACTTAATGAAATGTGAAATTTAGAACAACTGTTTGGATTATAGAAAATGAGCCCAAATGAGGTGTTGGTGCTAAGTGTATGGTCACCCTTTCCTTAAATGACTCATTTCTCATTACAAAGGATAAGTTGGTGGTTTGAATTTATGATCTTTTATGCTTTAGGTCTGTGGGGTTCTTTGAAAACAATCAAATATATATATACTAAACACATAGTGTTAACCACACTATGTGTGTTGCCACAGTTGTTGAATCTCCCTGCTGTGTGTATGCCAACAAACTGCAAGTACTCACCCCATTGACAAAGCCACTTTCTCTCCCACGTATGCATACGTAAGTATATAAATCTATAGTGAGATCACAGCTGATCAGCATCTATTAAATTTTGTTACTATGATTAAGTGCCTTACTGGGTTTTCTCAGAGCACATAAATCTTGCACCTTTTACCATTATTCTAGATGGAGGACTTGAGCTGAGTGCAGGTGTGCTCTATTTCCTTGCCTAAATATGGACTACAGAGAGGCTGAAAAACAAAGAAAAGCACACGGCAAATGCAAAATACAAAGTGGCTTGGGCACATGCATCAACACTTGCATGACAAATGCAAAATGGATTAAGGTGCCAGGTAACAGGTTAAATAAATAGGTGCTCCTCAGTCTATTTTATCTGTCACTCGCGTGTTGATTCTCTTCATCACCTGTCTAGGACTCGATTAGACTGTAGCATGTGAAGATGCCAAAGCAGAACTTGTTTCTTCAAGAAGTTTACCACAAAGTTGATTTGTTTTATAGTGAAAAAAAAAATGAAAACTAATACTCAGAAAAAGCCTCACATTTAAGAAGATTACAAGTCAAATACATTTCTTTGGTCTTTTCTGATGCGGATGAAAAACACACATTGGCTTATTCTGTACAGCAGCCGTTGCTTACTGCTTCAGATGAGAATAAGACAGCTATAGCCACCTCCTAAGTTGTGGTCAGTCCCTCAAGGAAATGTTTGTGGTGGTATTTCCAGGAAAAGTGCCACCTCTGTTCTCAAAAACTGTTGTAGGCTCTATAGATTATCTTAAACACACGAAGAAGAATCCTGACCAACATTAGACTTCAATTTACTTTCAAAGGACAAACTAAAGAAACATGCAAAGCAAAGCAGACATCTCTGAGGAACTTTCCAGATCCCATGATTTGCCGAGATGCCCTCTCACTTGCCCTCCATCTCCAGCAAAAGCAAAACTAACAGCTCGGGTAGAGAAGTGGTAAATGAGAAACAGAACTCCGCCTGCGGTTTCACTTTTGCGGCAAAAATACAAATTCACAGGGCTTGGAGGCCGATGGAAAAGGCTACTCTATTTGTAATGGAAAAGGTTCTTGAAGTGCAGACCCGACTCCTACATTAGTAACGCTAGTATAAAAATCAGAAAAAGTTATTCAAGAACTGACAGAGTCAGTGTAGAACTGTACAGTGTATGGAGCTCTAAGGATTAAAAGCCAAAGCCATGTCATTCCTAAAGTCAGAACAAAACATACCGGTAATAGGCTAGTGAAAAATATTCACATAAGTATCTAAAGATGACCATCGTAAAGTAACAAAACACAGCTTTACAGGTAAAATCTTGTTAAGCTGACAAATATTGATACATTAAATACTGCTCGGCCAGGAATCGGCCTGTGCAATGCAAGGGAGGATTGCTAAGCATTTCCTGATTAAGCTTTCTTTTTTTATTATAAATATTTTTCATTAATTATTTTTATACACTTCGTATTTTATTCCCCACCCCACCAACCCCTGTGAGAGACTTACGGAAATCAAAGGGAGCGGCCTTAGATGAAATGCCTGACAGTAGGGAGAGGGAACTTACAGAACCTACCTCCAGCAGGAAGACAGGGCATCAAATGCGGAGGGGGGGGCATCCCACAGTCACAGCTCTGACCAGTGATTGTTCCTGTCTGAAAGAATTACAGGGATGGAAATGGAGAGGAGCCTGACAAAAAGAAGGTCTAGTGACAGGCTCAAAGTGGGATGGATCCAGCGCAAGGGGAAGGTGCCAAGGCCTGACACTATTCCTGAGGCTATGGAGCGCTCACAGAAAGGGACCTAGGATGACAGCATTCCAGATGAGCTGACAAGCAGCTGCAAGAGTCAGATGCAGATATCTGCACCCAACCAACGGACAAACGCAGCTGGCCCCTGCTGCTGAGTTAGGGAAGGCTGAATGAAGCTGAGGAGGACCCTGATGAAGCTTTCTAAATGCAACTTAGAAATATATCAAGAGCAATTCCACGGCTAGGATTTGACCCTGGGAAACAAATGTGGGTATTGCCGTGCATGGACATGCACAAGGAAGTCTCTCCTTGTATCTGTATTGCAGCATGGCTTGCAGAAGGAGGAAAATAAAACCTTGTTTATGTCTAGAATGGACCAAACAAGGCCCATGTTCACCCTCACTATCAAATACTATGCAGTTATTAGAAACTATTCTGAGACATCTGTCCTTGGCCAGAGTCGTTTTTCAACTCAAACAATACCTGATTTCTTAAAAGCAACCATTTGAGAACTGTTACGTATTTAAGATCTTTAAAGATGATGGCTAACCGAAGTTCAAGCACCCCTTCATTTTGTATTAGCACACTCAGTTCTCAAATCTTAAATTTTTATGTCTATCTCCCAGAAAGGGAGAGAGTTCTCTCTAATCCTGTGTCATGAGTAGGGTCTGGAGAATTGTCCTCACACTTAGAAATTCCATCTCTCTCTTTGTTCCACATGAGACACTACGCTAGAACTAAACCAGATTATTGTCTACTAAAATGAATTAAAATTAAAATGAAGAATTTTTTTACAACTCTTTCAAATAATAAAAATTCATGTTTTTGCTTATTTATTGATTTTGTTGGCTTCTGATAAATTATGCTCACGAAAGGTAAGGTGTGTGCTTCATTATACATCGTTTTTAAAAATTATCTGAAGTTTCTTGGTCATTCTAGCTATCGTATGATTAAAGAAATGATGATTCAGTAACCTTCCTTTTTGACTCCCACTCAAATATTTCTCTATATTACAGATTTATTATTCAATGGAAGACTTTTCTAGATGTACGTTCACTATGACTGTGGGCAAAAATAGCGATACCAAGACACCATGTGATAGAATAGTGCTTCCAGCTACAACTGGGGTATTGTATATTTTTCCACAAACTCCAGGCCTAGATTCAGCATTTAATGTTACACAACTTAGCTGACTATGGACTTTTGAGGGTGCGATGTTATAAAGATAAATAAGGCAAATTTCATACAGGCTTTAAGAAACACTATACTGGAAACTAATCTCTTGCTTATTGCACCTTTAAAAAGACAGAGAACATTCTACAAATAATATATTTTTTTAAATTTCTACTGAATATATTTATCATTTAACTCTAGTCTCTGGCCAACACATATTTGAAAAATATGTTGTCCTGTGAATTTATGATTTCCCTCAGAAGTTCCTGTAAGGTTGCAGCTGGTTGGTTAGCAAAAATGTATTTATACCCATGGCTGAGTCCCAAAGGTGAAAGAAATACCTAAGGGTCTCCTGAGCCATGGCTATGAGGCAGAAGCCAGCAAGAGTTTCTTTCTTCAAAAGACTTTCTTGGTTTTGATTAAAAAAAAAAAAAAAAATCCATAGACATAAACCTGCAAATGGTGGGAATGTTCCATCAAACAGATTTTAAAAAAATAAAAACATTGTAAATACTCCATTTATGTCAAAACATGAAAAAAATGTAATAACCTTCTCTCCTGCCTCTGATTATGCCTACCAATCCTGCCCCCTGGAATAATAAACTCTAATCTCAATTGGGTAAGGGAGAAAGAACAGAGAAATTTCTAGGAGGCAGGATCAGTACCATCATTGTTGCAGGGGTTTGTTTTGGTTTTTTTATTCTAATCCCTGTTCCACACATTTTTACATGCTAAACACATCATGGACAAAAAAAATTCCATAAATGTTAACTATGAAAAGTTCATATTTCAAGTTTTTTATTGATGTTTGGAGAAGCAAAACCTAAAAAGTTGTGTAGAGGTGTTAGTAAATGTTAATGTAAGCCGGAGAAATCCTGGGGGGGTGGGGGGAGGGGCTGGAGGAATCCATATCCCATGGAGGACCTGTGACCTGGCAGGAAAGGGTTAAAATGACTATTAAAATGACCCTCCCTCTCCCTTCACTTTTGAAGGCAGCCACTGTCAGTTAATCAATTCACCCCCTGGAACATCCTCAGACAAAGAAATCCCTCCGTTTAACTCTATCTTTTCTGTGACTATTTCTGATTTTGTGCTTATCTTCTTTCTCTTGAGGTCAAAACAACATTAGTGGTTTTTAAGATGTCAAGAGAATATTTTTTTTTCTCTCCCTCCTTCTATATGCAAAACATAAAAAAATGAGAAACAAGAAACCGCCTGTGTGCTTAGGAACAACAGTTTAAAATCTGTGTCAAGATCCAGCTAAATTCAGTTATTGTTAATGTGCCAAATTTTGGTTCTTTGCATTTTAAATAGTGTAAGGACTATTGATTCTTGAACAGGCATATCCCAAATGTGTGTTATAGATAGCAAAAGAAGCTCATTTATATAAAATGTTACAGATTAAAGCACAAACATTCTTCTCAGAGGAACAGTTAAGACTAACTCAACCCACTCATTTTTCAAATAAGACTAAGAGAAATAAAGAATACACTCAAAAAAATCCAAATTTCATGTTTTTAAAGCTAGAACCGTGGATACAACTGATACCAAAGGTATTTATAGTGCTGACATTTAGTTAGTCTGGTTGGTCACAGCCACAAATCCGAGTGTTCTGTGTGCCCCACCCAACCATGACCTTGCACCTGCTCTTGTCGTTCTTGTCTTTCCACATCAAGTAGCTAAGGCGTTAACACCTGAAGTTAAAGAGACCTTAGAGATCCAGGCTCCTGCACGGAGAAATGTGTCCTTTGGGGCTGGGTGTTGTCCTCAAGGGTGAAAATGCATAGTCTGGTGGTATCAACCCCACTGCTGTCGGTAATGAAAATTCAGATCTCTAGCTCTAAAGTCCGTTGTTGGGGGGACCCAGCACCCATCCTCACACTTTCTGTTTTATGCCAATAGGTTAAGGATTTGAGGACTCTGTCCTTCCGGGCAGTTATCTGCCTGCACTTTCCACTGTTGCTAGTATGCTTTGGTAAAACATGACTCTCACCAACACGATGAAACTTTGGTAGACTTCTGGTCCTCCATGTTCCTAGACCATCGCCACAGTTACCACAGCACAAGAAGGTTAAAGGCCATCAGAGTGCTTGATAGGTCAGTCTCTCTTGTTCCCTCCCACTACACCACACTGAAACATGCAGCCCCCTTGCTGATCACAAAGGAACCGATCTTAAAGTTTGCATGGCTCCCAATAAAGAAGAAGAAAAACTACTAATCAACTCGAGCTAGAAACTCCGAGCCCTTGCTGGCGTGGCGGAGCCTACAGCTGAGTCCATCCCAAAGTCCTTCCTGTGTCTATACTTCTCAAGTACCTGGGCTCGAAAACACTCGCTGGAGTACATTTATTTTAACTTTCTTTCTCTTGAAACCCACAGGACCAGGTACACACTAGCTCCTCAGGAGGTCTGACAGCACTGCCTACAGTTAGTTGTATCGCACAGTACAAGGTGTCCATATCTGTCCCTAACAGCGCAAATTCAAAGAAAAGGTGGTAGTCATGGTTCTGGGAACGAACTATTCAGTAAACAAAATTAAATGGAGAGATTGGGATTATTTAGCAGAGCTGTACTCAATTTTGTTTTTTTTTTTTAACTAATTCCTATTTAGTCCTTTAGGGACATATTCAGTAGGGCGGTGTTCCTATGCAGATCTATTGACGTGTGCTTGTTAATATGCTTTGAACCAAACAACATGACGTCAGTTGAGACGTTACAGAGCACGCATGTGCTTTCCCACCCCTCGCTGGCCAGCTGCTCGGGGGGAAAAGAGTATGATCCATTTAGTGTACTGAAATAGAGGATATATACGTCCATGTGAATTTTAAGTCAATAGCAAATAATATTCCAGTACAAGTATGTCCCAAGGGTTGTTCATCTGAGATTCGAATTTAGCTGAGTGCTGTGTTTTATGGGACAATGCTGTGTGAGGGGACAAGGAGGGAAAGGAAGGGAGGTCATCGTCGAAGGGAGGTGCTGGGTGGCTTCATGTTCTTTGGGCACAGTAAACAGCAAAGGCAAGCAGAGCTCTCTCCACATCAGCTCTCAAGTCCCGAATGGTGCTCCTCACTTTCCTAGAGTGTTCAGCCTTCCTCAGCTGCTGGCTTTCCAGCTAAGAAGCTCTCTCTCTCTCTCTCTCTCTCTCTCTCTCTCTCTCTCTCTCTCTCTCTCCCTCCCTCCCTCCCTCCCTCCCTCCCTCCTTCCCTCCCTCTCCTCCCCCCAGGCCCCCCTCTCTCCCCCCTCTCTCTCTCTCCCTCCCTTCCTCCCTCTCTTCCCCCCACCCCCCCTCTCTCTCCTTCCCTCCCTTCCTCCCTCCCCCCCTCTCTCACACATACACACACACACACACACACACACACACACACACACACACACAGCCTACCCATTGCCCCTGGGAATAAAACTTGCCCTTTTCAGTCACACAGCTTCCTCACTGAAATTTGAGTCCTCTATGCCCAGTATCCCTGGCCCCCACACCGGGAGCATACTGCTCTCCCCAAGTTGTCACACTGAAACACCTTCATCCTGAGCGTCACAGAGACAGTAGTTCTCTCCATCAGGAAAGACTAGGCCGCAGTAGAAGGTACACTCACTCCCTAGGTGCTCTCAGCATGCTGGTCTGTGCTCCCCTCTGGGCTCTGAGCGTTATGGACTGTGTTCCCGGGAGTTATACTTGCTCATCTGCATACTGTGGCTTTTTTCTTTTTTCAACCCACTTGGGGCTCTTGCATTTATTTTATCTGGATGTCTCTTCGAAATTTCAGTTTCACATTCTGTTATATAGGTTTCTTTTCTGGGAAAATTCTCACAACTTTTAATATAGCATGACTAAAGTAAAACCTGGAGGAGGGAATGAGCCGCATCCCGGAGGACTGTCTCCTGCACGGGCTCCATCAACCCTGGAGTATTTATTAACATACCTTCCCTGTTTAACAATGCAAGGAATTTTAGGCAGGGTTAGAGGATTCTTGATGAACCACAATTCTCAAAAACAAAAACAAAAAAACCCTTTAAAAATCTTGTATGAATTAAAAGCTTTTTTTTATTCTATTCCTCACGTTGATCTTGCTAGTTGTTATTAACAACTTTACTTCTCTAGGCTTATGAGCTTTGGTGAAGAACACATATGAGACTTTAATGTGTTATGTATAGTAGAGAGAAATTGGACACGACTGTTCAAGTCATAAGGAGGGTTGTATAGATGCTACAGTGACTTTATATCGAAGGCCAATTTTTAAGAATTAAAAGAACTCTTGATTACAGTGACAAAGGGAGGATAAAGAGATCCGTATGGTAGATTAATGAAGAAAATATAAAATTAAACGATCATGCTTGAGAATAAAAGAGTAAGACTTCCAGCCGCAATACAAGCCAAACACAGGGAATTATTCCCTGGGTAAATAGAGAAGTTGGCTGTCGTACATCTGGCCCATGTTTGAGAGTCCTTACTCCGCGAGACTGGAGAATGGAGTCTCGATCTAGAGAGGACTGCTGTGGAGGCAGCCTGACAGGATGCCTCAGGAGGATAAGCACCCGGATGCCTGCCTACTCAAGGAAGAAAACTTCCTCAACCCTTGCCAAAATAGCTCAAGCAACTGTTCTCTACCATCGTCTCTCTGTTGAAAGTGCATCCATAGTGAGGAGAAGCCAGACATAAAATATTCTCTGACAACCCGGGCATTGGTGGCGCACGCCTTTAATCCCAGCACTTGGGAGGCAGAGGCAGGCGGATTTCTGAGTTCGGGGGCCAGCCTGGTCTTCAGAGTGAGTTCCAGGACAGCCAGGACTACACAGAGAAACCCTGTCTCAAAAAAACAAAACAAAACAAAAAACAAACAAACAGACAAACAAAAGACAAAAAAAAAAAAAATACTCTCTGACAAATCCGCACTCCTGATGGCTGAGGTGAGTGAGAAGTGTGTGTGCTTGTCATGAACCTAGCGTGATTCCTGCACTCTGCCCCTCCGCAGGTTACAGTATTAAGGGAAACAGCTCCACCTCATATACTTAACACACCATGACCAAAACCCTGAATTTAAAACAGGGAGGAAAACAGCTCTGAAGCCCTCCCTCAAACGCCCAGCATATTTCTAGAAGGCCGCTGGAGTCAAACCGACAAGGCCCCGCCCTAGAACTGTTTCGAGTCTGAAACCCTTAACAGAACTCATCCTCCAGCCAGTATTCCCCTTCGCTCCAGCTGGCTTCGTCCCTTCAACTGCATTTCTACCCAAAAGAATAAGCTAAGTCTTCTCCAGGTTCTAAACTGGGTTGGCAAATGACCCAGCAAAGTCCTCCCATTCTCCATGCCTCTGCTCCACGGGTGTGACTAACCAGCTGTACTGGTTTCTGCAAACTGTAAAATACAGACAGTAGACTTTTTCTCTGTGAACAGTGTCTATTAGCCAAAGGGTATCAGCTTCTGTTTCCTTCCTCATTTAACTTGGGCCTTCACACCCTTCAGTCATACAGACTACAAAGGCTTTGGCAGGGTCTCTTGCAATAACTCATTTCTACAGAGTAATAACATATGCCCGGTAATTAGCCTTCTCTCAGCATTGCTAATAAACCAGCCTTTGCTATCTGTTCCTGTTCATCTGTCATCCCTGAATTAAGAAGTAGTCATAACTAATTAAATCCGTCCTTCAAGAAGGTCATACGGCTTACTATAAATACTCTGCAAAACAATGTGTCTTCTTACAGGCTTAGGACTTATTACCTAAGCCAATGTTTGTCAGCTTCCTAGTGAGATTGGGGTTCAACTGGAGTAGAACGTATATGAAATATGAGGGTGTCATTGCTTTAATATTAACCAAACAACATGTCTTGCTTGAAAGCAAGTTTTAAAACTGTCTAAGACATTTAAAACACAAGCTTGGTCACACACAATGTGTAGCAGGGGACTAGTCTGGAGAAGGAGGAGGATAATGACGTGACAGGAAGCTTCTTCCTTTAGTTTTCTGTTCACAAATATAAACCATTACGAAGTCAAATGCCGACAAGGCACTCTGTAAAGGTGTTCCGTGGAAGTTGTTCCGACATGGTAGAACTTGTTCAGAGGGAAACCTGCAGCTCGCCATGGGTGTTAACCCTGGGTCTGAACCTGATAGGATCAGGGTAGATGGAACATGAGTGGTCCACCTTAAGCCAAGTGATCTTATAATCTTGCAATATTTTTTCTTGTGTGTCTTAATTTACTCAGCTGTGTGATGGAGATGCTACCCTATCTAAACACGTTGGTCCGAGTAATCTTAAGGAATTTTCATTTAAAACAAACAAACAAAAACAGGCAGTTGGGTCCGAGTCCTACCTGCTCCCTTGATCAAAACTGTTAGGCCTAATGGCTGTTTTTCTCTGTCCTTCTCTACTGGGCTATGGAATATTTCTCCAGTTTCAAAGATTCGGTTTCTGTCACTCTCAGACACCATCCTAGCTCCTTAGCGTCCTTAATTTCCTGAGCTCCTGTGTTCAAAGACTCGCTCTATCCAGGCTTAGACAATAAAATTAGCAGATAAGATAAAAGCACTCTGAAATAGGACTTAGGACTAAGGAAATCCGAAGCACTCTTGGTTCACTTTCATTCCAAAGGATACATGAACTGAGCAATAAGAAAAATCCCTTCCCCCTCTCTGCTTACATAACCAACCATTTCCTTGATAAGCAGGTGATTAGTTACAAACCTGATCTTAAAAAGTGGTTTAGGGCTGAGTCCCCTTTGGAGTTATGCCACACACTGTATTTTTGTTTTTCTCCTGTGAGTTAAGAGTTATTTCATTGTAAGGCATTCCAGGCATTTAAACAAAGAATGGTTGCAGTTTAAACGGTAAAGCAACCCTGTCTAAAACACAAGGCAAGGGTTGTGAAAACACTCACCTAGGCCAAGCTTATCTCAGAAGGAAGAGGAAATGGAGCGCAGTCTGAGCAGTTTTCTAAAATTGGACCGGTTCACCCGGGGTGAAAGAGAGTAAACACATCTACCCTCCTCTATTCGAAATGCATTGTCTGTATGTGCAGAAGCATACCTTAAATGACAAAAAAAAAAAAAAAAAAAGACAGATTACTGCTTCTCATATTTCAAATAAGATTCATATTTGCCATTTTAAAAAGTTCAGTGGAATCCAGAGAGCCTAATGAGAGGCAAGAAGAGAGAAAGAGGGGGAAGCCAGAAGCAGGCCTGTGTTTCTGGAGGAGCATCTCAGAAGGCTCTTTCTGCAACCTCTTCAGCTCCTGAGGAGGTGGGGCCGACCTGGGCCTAGCGTGCCACTCTTGAAGCACCCTTGGGGTGACTCATTTGTTTGATCATTTCTCATGAAATCGAGAGGTGGTGGCCATCACTGGAGAGTAAAGTGTGACATGCTGACTGATCTCAATACTTAACAGAGGAAAGCAATCACACGCAAGGAGCAGAAACTCCCCCACTCCTCTCCTCCCAGAGGCTTCGTAGAAAGGCTATTTCCACCCGAGGAGACAGGTGTCAAATGAAAACATGGTCAAGAAGAAAAGAATAAACATCTTTTTATAAAAATGTAACACTAGTAATGAACAAGTGGGATTCCCCACCCACCCCACCTCCATTTCACGGCAGAACTGATGATCCTTTTTGTATTTTTAAAGTTCTCCCCTTTTCTAAATGTATCACACAGCTTTTAACTGTCCAAAGATTCCCCCTTGGGGTTTACTTCATCTTAAATAGATATACCTCTAATAGAGTGATAGGAGCAAAATGTCGCATGTCTGTCCCAGAAATGGTTGGGGTTCGGGAAATAATGCCCCACATATTTCACTTGAGCATGCTGAAGACTCTGAGGTCAACAGAACAGGAAGAGCGAGGAACCAAGGCCTGTAACCTTCTGTCCTCTCACTCTAACCTCCCATCCCCCCCCTCCCCCGCCCAGTGTGGACAGAAGCTTCTCCTGACATGTTTTCGTATGCCAAACGATGCACAAGTCACTGCCCTTGTCCTGAGTGTCCTCTGCAGGAGTTCCCTCCATGTGGAAGAAGACAAATTACATTACGGAAAAAAAACGGAAGACACACTGTATACCGTGACCAGCAGACCCTGACACAGACTGTCACCAAGTCGTCAGAGTGATGCTCAGACGCAAGTTGTCTGTGTGGCGAATCGACCTTGTTTCCGTTGGCGCGCCCTGGCTCAGCACTGGCATCATCTCAGTCTTCTTGAGGACGCTCCAAGTTCCTACTCCTTCTACCCTCGGGGTGGGGCGCTCGCTCACCTGTAAATGCGAGCTGTTCGCCGTGGATCGTGTCTGCGGGGCTTCTGTGCCTGTGTGCAATTCAAATGGTTTTTGGTCAGGTCCATCCGTCTATGGTCCGTTTATTTAGATTTATTTATTAAAATATCAGTGAGGGTGGGAGGAGGTTTCCATCTTCGTCAGACAACCATGAGCTAAAAGAAGGAAGTTATCCTACAGCCAGGAAACACTGAAGAAGCCAGGCTCCCTCTCTCCTGGAGCCATGGGGTTATGAATTTAGCCTGAACTAAATGTCAGAGACAGCTTCTGATGTTGTGCCACGCTTGGAAAAGAAAGAGCACAGCGTTTGTGGGTCAGTTACTGGAGTAAAATGGATAAACGGGCTTTACTAAATATGTTCCAAATGTATCTAAGTTGTCCTTCGAATAATAAGGTAAACTGATCCTCTCTTCAGTGTCATAGATGGGAAGGTAAACGCATCCCATTCAGGGACAAGCCGAGACAAATTGGCAGAATCCAGGCAGGCAGACCCCAGTGCGCGCCGGCTGCTTGCACGCTTCTGGGGAACCGTTCTCTTCTGTGAGTAATAACCAAAATCTTGGCATCGCTTCCGAGCAAAGAGCATTGGACGTCCCGTCTCGGCAGAGCCCCCTTCACTGTGCTGGGAAGATGCTTGGTACTCAGGTAAGAAAAATAAGTCTCAGGGAGTTCTCACAATCACTCATGCAGGAAGTAATCCAGCCACGGGCAGAACCCGGAGTCAATGCCTTCCACTCTGAAGGTTCAGTGTTTCCCCTTGACTCGGGGGGGGGGGGCCCCCCACTGCTCCCCTCCCCTGCTTGCAATCTGTGAGAAAACTGTAGATCCCCTCACCGCTCACACCCAGCCAGAGCCAGAGCTTTTAGCCCTTCAGTCTATGGCTTTCTTCTCCCTACCAAGATTTTTTTTTTCTTCATTTTGGACTTTAACACTTGAATCTTTCTTCCATCGGCCGTTTGCACTTCCAGGTAACAAAGGATGGGAGGTAGTATTTTGGTGTGGTTTTAATGAAGGCTTTATTTTGTGCAGAAAGTTTAGGTCGACGAAAGCCTGCAGTACATAGGGAGGTACGCGCATAACCTCCCTGTCATCAACCCCCCAGTCAGCTTAAGGTAAAGCCATGACAACCGATGGACCTACACTGCCATGTCCCGCTCAGCTTCGTAGAACACCTTGGGGTTCGCATTTGGCATCATGTATTGTATGCTTTGGGCCATCCCCATTATAGTCACAGAACAGTTCACTGCACTCAGCATCCTTTGTATTTTACGTTCCTGCTCCCTCTCACCTCAGCCATTAATCTTTTTCACTGAGAAAGGAGTTACGAACAGTCCGTGTGAAACAAAAAGTAAGCCAGCAAGCTAGATGCCCAGTGTAGTGTGTCCACAACTTGGTAGAGTCGTGAGGCTCACTGGGGGGCCTACTTGTATGTAGGTCAGCTTGGGCCATATAGCCGAGTCCATCTCACAATAACTTAATTAACTCCTTATTAATTAATTAATTTAAAAATACAAGATGAAGAAAGTAAGAGGAGAGAAAGGCATTGATACTTAAGTATGAACGGTAATATAGATGGGGGACCAGAAGACCTAAAGAGAAACTTCATTAGCTTTACTAGTAACTTAAAGGCACACCTCTCTGTCCCATCCGTCCCTACGTCTGGATGAAGGTATAAGATGACTTTGAGCTGTTTTGTTTTATCATCATCATCATCATCATCATCATCATCATCATCATCATTTTATTTGTTTACAGTCCAGTCATTGCCCTCCTCCCCGGTCTGCCCTCCCACAGTTCCTCACCCCATTCCTTCTCTTCTATATCTCCAAGAGGATGTTCTATGCCACCCTCCACTGCCAGGCCTCCCTACTCCCTGGGGCATCAAATCTCTCAAGGGTTAGCTGACTGAGACAGACACAGATACTTACTCCCAACCATTACACTGAAGTTGGGGACCCCGGTGGTTGAAAAGCTGGAAGAAGCAGAGGAGAAGGGCGATCCCATAGGAAGACCAGCAGTCTCAACTAAGCTGGACCCCTGAGAGCTCTCAGACACTGACACACGAGCCAGGCAGCATACAAGAGCTAGTTTGAGCTGTGTTTTAAGAGTGACAACCTATGTTGAAAGAAAAGCTCACCTTAACACACAGTATATTAAAATGCCAACATAGCTGCAGTAAATTTTTGTTGACCTGAAGGTTTAGTTATTTTAATGACTTCCTAAGTTGCTTGGAAATAAAAGGAAAGAAGAAACCTGTTTCCCACTCTCCTGTGCATGTCTTCTTCAATGGCAAGACACTGGCTGGCCTGGGCTACATGTGCCAGGGTTCTTTGCATTTTAAAATTTTTCTAACTACCTCTGTTTTGTCACATCACGTTGTTGGCTTGAAACCAGACACGAGGCAAGCACTTAGACACTGGAAACTGGCAGATAACAGAAATCAGAGCTTCTGCCAGTTTCTGTTGAGAGCCAATTTCCCAGTTACCATGGCTGACAGGGAATGCATAAAGGCTACAAACTAGACGATCATTTCATAGTTTTTACCCTTAATAGTCAGAGATTGTTTGGATTCCTTTTAGGACAAGGTCTCATGTAGCCATTGCTAGCCTAAAATTCTATGTGGCTGAAAGGAATCTAGAGCTTAACACTGTACCTTCACCCCAAAGTGTTCCACTATGTCTGGTTCCCAGAATCATTTTTTAAAGTGATAAGTTATATCAAATTAATTTTTTTTAGACAAGGTCTTATTTTGTAGCTCTGGCTGGCCCAGAACTCACTCTATAGCCCAAACTGGCCTGGAACTCACAAAGATCCACTTAGCACCCCCTTTTCAGTGGTTGGATTAAAGCCAACCCCACTTCTGGTACCAGCTTCTGTCTTAGTTAGGGTTTTACTGCTGTGAACAGACACCATGACCAATGCAAGTTTTATAAAAGACAACATTTAATTGGGGTTGGCTTACAGGCTCAGAGGTTCAGTCCATTGTCATCAAGGCAGAAACATGGCAGCATCCAGACAGGCATGGTACAGGAGGAGCTGAGAGTTCTACATCTTTATCTGAAGGCTGCTAGTAGAAGACTGACTTGCAGGCAACTAGGGTGAGGGTTTTAAACCCACACCCACAATGACACATCTACTCCAACAAGGCCACACCTCCTAATAGGTTCACTCCCTGGGCCAATCATATACAAACCATCACAGCCACCATATGTAGCTTTTTAATGTTTATTTATTTTTGAGACAGGTCTGCTTGTATAGTCCTAGCTGGGTTTAAATTTACTATATAAATCAAACTGGCTTCAAACTCATAGAGATTCATCTGCCTCTGTCTTCCAAGTACTGGTATTTTTAAAAGTAAAAAATAAAGAATAACAAAAATAAACAAAAAAAAAAAACCCTGCAAAATAAAACCCTTCATATTCTGAAAATAATGAACAATATGCAATAAAAAGTTCACAATAGGAAAAAATATGTACACATATAAAACGAGACCCACTTTTCACTCTATAAAGAGTTGTGAGCTGTGTTAAGTTCAAGCCAATCAAACCCAGGCGTGGATAGGGGAGGCAGACATAGTATAGCTATGGAGCTATTGGCAGATTACTAGATACTGGGAGAGAAAGATTCAGTTCTAGGGGATAGTCCCTAATCAGTTGATCCCCTCTGTGCTACTGTGCTCCAGTAGCAGGCCACACTGAAAGTAATAGGACTTTATAGGCAAAATAAATAAATAAGAAAGACACAGCATTGAGTAGTGAAGGCAGAGCCAGTAGAATGCTGTGTTTGAGAGACATTAGGGAATGTGACTATATGCTCAAAACAAATTGCACAAAATTTTCAAAGAATTAATGAAAAAAAAAAGAAATAAAAAAGAGATGAGAAGTCAGGCCGGGTGGTGGTGGCGCACGCCTTTAATCCCAGCACTTGGGAGGCAGAGGCAGGTGGATCTCTGAGTTTGAGGCCAGCCTGGTCTACAAAGTGAGTTCCAGGACAGCCAGAGCTACACAGAGAAACCCTGTCTCAAAAAAAAAAAACAAAAGAGAGAGAGAGAGAGAGAGAGAGAGAGAGAGAGAGAGGAGAAGTCTACATATAAAAGACATTAATTTCCAGGTAACATAAATATAAAAATAAATGTCTAAAATACATAAAAATCATCTTGTGTTTAACTATGAAGTGCAAGTTTTACAAAATTAAAAAGCTACAAAATACATAGAAAAATTTGATAGATAAGATAGATAGATAGATAGATAGATAGATAGATAGATAGATAGATGGATGGATAGATAGATGGATATATAGATAGATGGATAGATAGATTATAATTTGACATTCCCCCTCTTCCTTTTTCTCCCTCCAGTCACTTCCATGTACCCCACTTTCTCTCAATCTTATGGCCCCTTTTTCTTTCATTGTTGTTATTGGGTTTTTTTTGTTTTGTTTTGTTTTTGGGGGGGTTGGTTTTTTGAGACAGGGTTTCTCTGTGCAGCCCTGGCTGTCATGGAACTCACTCTGTAGACCAGGCTGGCCTCAAACTCAGAAATTCGCCTGTCTCTGCCTCCCAAGTGCTGGGGTTAAAGGTGTGAGCCACCACTGCCCAGATGTTGTTGTTGTTGTTGTTGTTGTTGTTGTTGTATGTTTCTAAATATATACATACAACCTGTTTAATCAGGATTATGTTACTTATAGTTATGTATTTTCTGAACTGACCATTTGGTATTGGATAAAAATAGTCTCCCCAGGAAGACTATTTTTCAGGCTCTCAGCATTCCTTATTGCCTGTAGTTCTTTCTCTAGGGTTGAGGTCTCCTGAGCCTCCTTCTTCCATGTTAATGTGTTTATTGGTGTTGTCTTTGCTTGGGTCTTTTTTAGGCAGCCATGTTGTTAGACTTCATGCAAGTAACTTCTCTGACACTTCTAGGAGACAATCTTACCCTGAACTCCCCGATTTTCTGGCTTTTCCAATCTCTCCACCCATTCTTCCACAACAATCCCATAGCCTTAAATGTAGGCATCGTGGCAGTTGACTGGGCTCCACAATTCTGCATTTTCATTGGCTGTGGGTTTTCCGTAATGGTCTCCTTCTCCTTCATTTGTTGCAAAAAGAAGTTTACTTATGAAATGAGAACTGTACTTAACTTTTAGGGTAAGCATACTTAAAAATGTAGTTAGAGATTATGTTAGGTTAGCAAAATGGTGACTACAGGTTCTTCTCTAAGATCCGTGACTTCAGTAGCCTTGGGTAGCCAACAAGGTTTGCAGTATTGCATGATTTCCTTCTTGCTTAGAAGAGCATTCATTGGTTACAACCAAGGTGCCACTATTGCACCCTTAAGGTATCCTGCCTGCTATGTCGTTCATTCTTCTTTATTTGACTCCTTCCTCTTCTCTAGTTAAAGCCCTCCCTCACTTTTCCAGTTTCCCCATTCAGGTCACTTGTACCTTGCTATTACCCTCTCTACCAAAATGGCAACATTTTCATGTGAGCTACAGTGTATGAAACTACTCATCCACGATGAGACACTGTTCAATTAAATAGGACAATACTAAAGAGTTTACATCCATGTTTTAAATCTTTTCACTTCTACCTCTAGGAATTTGTCTCAGAGACTTATGTGTTTTCATAGAAATAACCAGATGTGCACGGACATTATGGCATTTCTTGTCTATTGCCTGTGCTTAAAGCAAAGTAGACACCCATAGTGGCAATACCACTCAGAGAATGCTCCTGCCTTCATCATGGCAAGCAGGCTATAGCTGGTATGTGGCAGAGACTGGTGGGAGAAGGTTCGATTTCAGTCTGACTCACTCCTAGGCTGCCAAGTTGCAAATGTTATGTCTCACCCCCAGACCTTTCAATATGACTACTGAAGAATCCCCATAACACCCTAACTGCTGTCTACCAGAGTGAACGATCCCAGAGAGAAGAAGGCGGAAGCCACTAGGTTTCCATGGCCCAGTCCTGGAATCAAATGGTAACAAGTCCATGACAGCATTCCATGTAGATCATCTGAACCCCACCAATGAAGCAAGCAGAAAGGTGAGCTGTTGGGAGGAGATAAGGTTTATGAGAGGAGAAGAAGGAGAAGGAGAGAAGAAAAGAGTATCGCAGTGCCCGATATTAAGGTATCGGCTAAATAAAGGTTTACATCCTGCAAAATGTTATAGAGCCTTTAAAAGACAGCCTGTATATGTTATTACAAAAAAATACCCAAAAATATAAAGTACATGAAGTGCATATTTGTAAGATTCCTTCAGTGTTTTATTAAAATGGGTATTTGCAATAGTTGTATGCACAAAAGTAAGACATTTCTGGGACACATTTAAGGATATTTATCAGCATGAGGTGAAGCAGGAGAAGTATTTCTGGGGCCATGCAAGCATTCTATTTTATACTTTACGTTTATACCACTATTTTTTAATATTTCACTTCACATGCAATTGGGAACGTGTGCCCCGAGCTTCATGTTACTAACTCCCCAATTTGGGGAGGTTACTGTGGAAAGAAGATGCTGCTCTCCCGAATGAGTGAATGGGTTACTGGGGAAACATCAGTGTGGTTAGGAAGTGGACTAGCTTACATATTTGTACTGTCTTGAACTGGGATGTCCTGTACTGTCTCAGGACTGCAGAGTCTCAGTGCCAAAGGTCCCTTTGCCTGATTTTGCTTGACTTTGAGGTGGGGGCCTCCAGAACTATAAGGAATACATTTCTTTTCTTAGTAACATATCCAGTACACGCATTCTGTTTTAGTCATCAAAGGGACCACTACAACTAACTCTTCCAAAAGTAAAGATCAGATGAGTCTAATCCCGTAGTTTTTCAACCTTCCTAACACTACAGAACTTTAATACAGTTCTTCGTGTTGTGGTGATCCTCTACTGTAAAATTATTTTTGTTGCTACTTCATAATTGCAATCCTGCTACTGTTAGGAATTGTAATATAGATATCTGATATGCTACCCCTGTGTAAAGGCCATTTGACCCCCAAAAGAGCTTTGACCCACAGGTGAAAATCGCTCTAATCAAATGAGATAAGGATAGTCTCAGCTTTCTGTTACAATTGAGTCAGACTTTTTGATAACAGAATACCAAACCAGGACTATTACCTGAAACTGCGGGATTTGAATGATGACCATGAATACTTACTATGGGTCTAACCTGGGTCAAGCTTTACGTATGTTAACATAACAGTGCTTTCTCCCACAGTATCAAGGTGCCTGTCATTTCCATGGGATTCTAACCTCAAAATCTAGCCTCTGAGTCCACACATTCCTCCTTTCTTTGATTTTTGTAATTTGTCTGTATCTTAGTTACAAGTACAAACCTCTACCAGTGGGGAAGATTTTGCCTCAAACATTGCAAGTTAATGAGTAAACAGATGCAGGAAGTGGTTTGGTGCATAATAGTTTCTATCCATAGTTCTTTCTATAGCTGTATCAAGTCACACATTGATACTTTCAAAAAAAATCAGCACCAGCAAGACCTTGATGTATTTAATATTCGTTAATTCAAAGCTCAGCAAATCACATTAATATATTTTTTATTTAATATGAAAACAAGATAAAGAAGGAAAATGATGGACTTGTTTTCAGAATTATAGGATTTGTTTCCCAGAATCCTAACTGCAAGACATTTATAAATCTTTGCACAATGCAAATCAAAGTTGGGGCCTGGATACAACTGAGATGTGAAGAGCAGACTGGATTCCTCCTGATATGCCTCTTCTCCATGATTCAGATGCATCTCAGAGATGGCCAAGTTGGACCAACATTTGACTACGAGATATTGACCACACACTTTGTTCCTTCCACTTCTTTCTTCAGTGAGGATGACTCACCACTAGAATTACTGCAGATTGTGAAGATGTCGGCATACAGTTTCATAACACTTGGTACGGTCACCCCTCAGTGTGTCTTAGTTTCAGGATTAGACAACAAGAGACAAAGGGCATGGTGGTGCACACCTTTAATTCTAGTGCTTGGGAGGCAGAGGCAGGTGGTTCTCCAACTTGGAGGCAAGCCTGTTCTAAGAGTAAGTTCCAGGACAGCTAGGAATACCCAGGGAGACTATGTCTTGAAAAACTAAAAAAACAAAACAAGGGCTAGAGAGATGGCTCAGCAGTTAAGAGCACTGACTGCTCTTCCGAAGGTCCTGAGTTCAAATCCCAGCAACCACACGGTGGCTCACAACCATCTGTAACAAGATCTACAGCTACAGTGTACTTAGATATAATAATAAATAAATCTTTAAAACAAAACAAAACAACAAAAGAAACAAAGTAAAGCATTCAAATATATATTTAAATTTACGGAAGAAATAAACCATATTTCCAAATGTCATGAGAGAGTCAGATGAAAGATAAAAATATCAAATATGCCTGAGTTTAAAGTGGGGTGAGTTTTTCTAGGTGGGCCAATGGGGTAGAATTTCAGGGTAAGAAACCTTGAAAACCTCCTGCCTTGACCCCCTTTGATGTGGGCCAGGTTCACTTGCTGTCTCCGGTGTAAGGCTCTCAGCTCCACCTCGATGGACTTCAGCTTGTTCTCAACCACAAAGACAGAACAAAGAGAATGGAAAGCCAAGAGGTAGACATGAAGCCAACACAAAGTAAAACAGCTAGCCCTCTGTGAAGAAGATAACATCTTATTTTTCCCCCAAGCAAAATGTATATATCTATAAATACACATCTAATATTTTGACTATGAGTAAATACCCTTCACTAAGTTGTCTTGTACTTTTTCAGCCAAGTTCTACAGATTATTTCACATTCTTAACTTAAAAATCTTTTATGACATGATGTTTGTTGATGAGAGAAAGCAAAAGGCACCCTCCTGGTGCTTCTGTGAGCATGAAGTAAATGTCTTCACTCATCTGTGTTTCCCCTGGGAAGACGGAAAGCTGGATGGAAAGAACCAAGCTCTCCTGTCTTCTTCCTATAAGTGCCAACCAGTCACATGATGTCTTCCATTGTAGATTTGGTCTATTGCTTGTATTATGTTAATTGGGTTCCCAAAATTACAAGGGAATTCACATATCTGTATGTAAGACACTGAGCGTCCCTGCCCCAACTTGGCTTTGATTAGTAAATAAAGTTGCCAGTGGCCAGTGGCTGGACAGGGAGACAGAGTCAGGACTTTTACCATTCCTGGGCAGAAATCGCAGGAAGGAGAGAAAGCAGAG
This sequence comes from Apodemus agrarius, assembly GCA_964023405.1. Taxonomy (NCBI): domain Eukaryota; kingdom Metazoa; phylum Chordata; class Mammalia; order Rodentia; family Muridae; genus Apodemus; species Apodemus agrarius. The sequence goes on from OZ030018.1 coordinate 40,948,695, forward strand.
TCACCATGCCAGAAAAGGAATAACATCCAGGCTTGAGGCTGCAGGAGAGAAAACATTCAATCATGTAAGAGCCGGGGAAGAGTGGTTCCAGCCCCACCCGCTAATTGAGTCTAGAATAGCAAAGATGGACTATAGACTTTAGTGAGTAATAATTCAGGAGTATTGGAGGTAAGGCGTTAGCAGTGTGGAACTCTGGGAGTGGCCCAGTCATTGAATTGTTTAAGGCATATTAAATATAAGGCTGCAGTGTGTGTGTGTTTCATTCAAGAATCCAGAACAGTGGGGCTGGTAGTGAGGAACTTGTGCTGCTGTCTCCATAGAATGGGTTAATCAATTACAGCAACAATTCACCCAGGGGAAATATCTGGTTATTCGTTTTAATGTTTTCAGCACCTCCTCTAACTGATTCACTTAAACAGTGTGTGTGTGTGTGTGTGTGTGTGTGTGTGTGTGTGTACTCTCCTTTTTTTTTTAATTTTAGCATGGGTACTAAAGATTCAAACTTATCAGTTTACAGAACTTTCCCCCACATGCTATCTTATTAACCTCTCATGGGAATTTTTGCAAGTACACATGTATCACGCAAGTTAACTTGAGAGCAAACTCTCACTTGGATCACAGGAATAAGTGAACTGAGATAAAAGCTTGATTGGAGGTAACAAAGTTAATTTCTGATGCAAAACCTTCCAGCAGAAACAACTCATCAGGGTCTGCAACCACATAAAGAATTTTATCAAGAGCTAGGGTTGGCAAGCACAAGGAGGCCAGACCACTGGTAGGAGAGCCAACTGGGCTAGCAACACAGCCCAAGGTCTGTTCAAAGACATCCATTGCCCACAAGGAGGCTGACGCGTCACTTAGCCTGGAAAGCTTAATGCTTGATGTTCTGAAATCCTGGGTCTCTGCAGTGTTCAGTGTGAGGAAGAAAGGGTAAAAAGAATGAGTGACACTTCCTGAGCTAGACAAATGAGAAAGGGCACACAGAAGAGAAGAAAGACCAGATGGAAGGCAGTAATAGGTGGCAAACTCTAGCTATGTAGTAGAATTTTATGAGTTGTTCAAAATGCCTAGATTTGTCATCCAATGCTGGTTATTCTAGATGCAGAAGGAAAGACTGTGTTGTGCGTTTATTTTTATTCTTATTTATTTGCTTGATTTGTTGCTTTGTTTTATTTGAGGCTGGATCTTATGTAGCCCAGGCTTGCCTTGAACTTACTGTGTACCTGACAAAACATCTGATTCCCTGCCTCTACCTTCTGAGTGCTGAAAGTGAAGACATGTACCCGGAAAGATTACCTGATTTTATTCTGTGCTGACAATCAAACCCAGGGCTTCATGAGTGTTTTGTGAGTACTCTGTCAAGAGCTATAGCCACAGCACCTGCAAGACTCCTGTGTAATTTTTGAAGGATGAGTGTGTGGGATGAAGGCACATGCGTGGGGGTCCGTAAGCAGCAGCTAGAGGAGGACGTGGAGTGGACTCTTCTATTACGTCCTGCCTTGTTTGAGACAGACTCCCTCAGTGAACTGGAGACTGGTCCAGTGGCTCCCCTGTCTCTGCCTCCCACAGGCTTTTTTACTTGTGAGTGCTGGAGGATCAAACCCAGGTCCTAGGACTTAACACTGCAAACATTTCCCCCATTGAACCATCTTCCCAGGCTTGCGAGGGTGGTTACAAGAGAGATCTGCATTCAAATATGTGGACTCCGAGGAAGGTAGCTTGTCTTCAGAAATCATCTAATTAGTGGAAACTCTAAACAAGACTGGCTTACACACACACACACACACACACACACACACACACACATATACACTCACACACACACGACGGAATCCACCAGCAAACACAGCTGTGACACTTGACCTCACCAGCTTCCATACTCACAGGAGTCAATTCCATCAAACCGATATTGTTCTCAGCATGCACATTGCATGTCGTGTGGGTCCTGCCTCTCTAGAGAGCCCGGGCGGCAGGAGGTTCAGACCATCTGTGGACAGAGAGATGCACATGAAGCTGATCAACAGAACGAGGAGCTGGCGCCAGTCACACGTATGGCCCTGGGCATCTGTGTATTGACCTCACTCTGGTTCATCAATAGCTCCCTTTGTTGGCTCTCATGTCTAGTTGAATTCGTCCCATTGTGTCTTATGCTACACTATATCTTGCGAATTCTTTTAAGGGGTCAAACTGAACATCTCAACGAACAGATTCTTATCACATAAAGAAGTCACGTAATGTATGTTTTGACTTTCAACATTCAAGGAAGGAGCAGAAAGATTACACAAATCTAAAAAAAAAAGATGATGATGATGATCGATCGATTGATTGATGATATATAGAAGTCCCAGTGTGCATGCAAAGGAAAGCATTTTTGTAATAAAACAGGGAGTCTTGAGATCAAGCTAGAGGCTTAAATATCAAACCACAAAGATTTAATTTAGAACAAAAACAATTATAAAAGATGAAGTGTTAGGCATGCATGCTATCCTAGCACTTGAAAGGATGAGGCAGGAAGATTTTAGTAAGTGCAATATAAGCCTGTGAGACTCTATCTCAAAATAATAATAATAATAATAATAATAATAATAATAACAATAATTCTTAATTTAAAAGTTGAATAGCAATAAAGAAAACACAAATTTTGTTTGAGCATCCCTATCTGACGTTTGTAAGTACTATGTAACTAAAACATTTTCTGATGGGAGAAGATTAAAGTGTCCAAGGACAAAATGTTGAGCGATGAAAACATGAGGCTATGTTGTCTCTGTACACGCCTCTCATTCTAAAGTGCTCTTCTGTGCTAATCAATATTCAGCACGGTTTAACGCTGGTCAATAAGAGAAGCAAAGAGGCTTTCTAGCTGTATCGAGGAGTTCAGAAAAACACAAAAGGAATTGAGGAACAAATGCTGGTGAGCTGAGAATGGAGCTGAAATAGAGGGGCTCCACCCTGCCTGCCCACACAAGACCCTGGTCAGAGCAGAAACCACGAAAACAGCACGCAGAGCAAGCTCAGAGATTTCAAGGGGGAAACAGTTATCGTATGGCCCATTTGTCCTAAACAGAAAGTGTCTTTCAATCCTTTGTGCTTGTCTGTTACATCTCACACAAATTAAGACCATGAAGTAGGTGACAGCTCACAAACTGTGACTTTTCAGTGAATGGGACACATGCTTTCTCTGTGCACGGGACTGGCTCGTTCCTTCTGTTGAGTCCTCTAATCCATAAGGGATGAAGGAGGAGCAGCAGAGGGTATGTGGACTTTATTTCATGATTATTTTATGTATATGAGTACACCGTAGCTCCAGACACACCAGAAGAGGGCATCGGATCCCCACTACAGATGGTTGTGAGCCACCATGTGGTTGCTTGGGAACTGAACTCAGGACCTCTGGAAGAGCAGTCAGTGCTTTTATCCTCTGAGGCATCCTTCCAGCCCTGCTTTCATGATTATATTACCTATATTTCACTTCCCTATTCTGCCGATGCCCAAGATGATGAGGTTTTTGAAACTATTTAGATAGCATCTCTTTCAATTTGTTGTGGAAATATGCTTTGAAAAAGCATGACATGGACTTGTCAAAACCACAATATGCTTTTTTTTTTTCCAGTGTCCTTCTGTGGAAACACTACCCAAGGACTCCCACAGAGCACACAGGATGTTTCGGTGGCTGAGCCAGAGGACTTGGGAGTTGGGGAAACCTAATCCCAGAAAGAGTTGTTCCACAGTTGTCACTTTCGATGTAACCCTAAAGTAGGAGGTGAAACATTTCAATAGATCACACATTTCTTATCTTTCGGTACCCAACCGGGGAAGTACATTTCCCATGACCTTTGTGGTACACAGAAGCTGTGATTTAACAAACTGAATTTTATGAGCAACTGTAGTCTTCAATAGCAATGGTAGAAAAATGTGGGTCCTTGAGAACTATTAGAACCTGTGGAGTAATTCTTTCCTCTGACTTCTTAAAGTCAATTGGAAGGTGATTCGTGTTCATTAATCTTAGCAGTAAGGAACAAGAGGAAGGGGCTGTTAGAACAGAGATAAATCGGGGGCAGTTCGTGATGTACTACTATAACAGGAAGGAAGCCCTTTCCAATAAGAAACATGGGCTGACAGAGATCTACATGTGATTTTAAAAATATGATGTCTCTGAGGGTTTTTAATATCTCTACTAATCTAACCAAGTTTTACAGTTTTTAAAAGTCCATGGTAATAAAGGCTTTTAAGGGAAAACACCAGTCTTTTCTTCATCTCGACTTTTAGTCTTTTATCCTAAAGCAATCACTTTTTTTTTTTTTTTTTTTTTTTTTTGGTTTTTTGAGACAGGGTTTCTCTGTGTAGCTCTGGCTGTCCTGGAACTCACTCTAGACCAGGCTGGCCTCGAACTCAGAAATCCACCTGCCTCTGCCTTCCAAGTGCTGGGATTAAAGGCATGCGCCACCACCACCCGGCAACTTTTAAAACTTTTCAGCCATGTTTTTTAACCACTCCTTTCTTTTCCCCCTTAAGACGGGGTTTCTCTGTGTAGCCCTGGCTGTCCTGGAACTTACCCTGTAGACCAGGCTAGCCTAGAACTTAGAGATCCACCTGCTTCTGCCTGCTGAGTGCTGGGATGAAAGATGTATGCCACCTCTAGTTTAAAAAATATATTTTTATTATCTGTGTATGGTCGTGTTGTCTGCATGTATGTAAGTGCGTATGAACATGACTGTTGCCAATGGAGGCCAAAACAGGGTGTGGGATCACCTGTAAACGAAGTCACAGACTGTTGTGATCTACAGTGTGGGTGCTGGGGACAGACCCTGAGTGTTCTAGAGCAGTAAGCACTGTTACCCACTCGGACATCTCTGTTGTTCCCATCTCCACATTTTATATCAAGTTTAAACTCGTATTTGCCTGCACATAATAATAACATTTTTGTTTGTCTTCCTTCAATTGTTTTCCTTCCTCTCATATTTGGAGATTCTCCACCGTGCCCAGTGACCCCCACCTGTCTATTTGCACACACAGGCTCTAAGACACTGATAGGAAGAGTCTGCACAAAGCCAGAGGACAAAAAAGTGCTAGCCAGCTTTTGGTGGGGACACCAAAGCCTCCAGAGTAAAGCAATTCTCATTAGGACTATTTTTTTTCCTGCAAAAACAAACTTATGAGTCTCCTGCCCCGAGGGAGCCCAGTTTCCTCTGAGGAAGGGGACAGGAGTTGGGTTAGAGTCCCCAGCTCCTGGCAACTTTCAAAATGGCTCAGTGTTAAGAGCACTGACTGCTCTTCCAGAGGTCCTGAGTTCAAATCCCAGCATCCACATGGTGGCTCACAACCATCTGTAATGGGGTCTGATGCCCTCTTCTGGTGTTTCTGAAGAGAGCAATGGTGGTGTACTCATATGCATAAAATAAATAAAATAAATCTTTTTAAAAATCCTTTATTTTCTGATTTCTGCCTCTGATGTTTATTTTCTCTCTTTCTTTTCTTTGTTTCTTTGTTTCTTTCTGATAATTTTGTGTGTATGTACGTGTGCGTGGGTGTGTATATGCGTGCATGTGCACTTGGGCAAACTTGTGTGTGTGTGTGTGTGTGTGAGAGAGAGAGAGAGAGAGAGTGAATGTGTGTGTGTGAGTGTGAATGTGTGTGTGTGTGTGTGTGAGAGAGAGAGAGAGAGAGAGAGAGAGAGAAAGAGAGAGAGAGAGAGAGAATAAAACTGCTTCTGAGCCTGATGTATGTCACAAATGTTACTAACACAGTGCTCTCCAGTGGCAGCTATTTTCCTCCTGTAGACAACCCAACCATGTCCTCCTTATGGCTCCAATCTGCGCTCGGTACATACATCTTCTGAATCCATTTATGTTCTCAGCTCACAGACACTGAGCCTGATTGGATAACTTGCCTACTGTGACTCTTGCGACACAAAAGTGTAAGTCACTCTCTGGTGCTTACTGTTAGAGGAGTAAAATGGTTTACCTGCTCCACGCGTGTTTCAGTCTAGTTTCTTCTCGTGTTTACCTCCGTGTTTGTTCACTTTTCCACGTAAATGAGGTGATGGCATGTAGTTCTTCTGTGTTCAGAGTTCTATGTAACCACATTTAAGTACTCTGTTTTCTTCATGTTCATTGGATGTGGCTATTGTATCTTAACTGCTTTTTAAACTTCTGTACCTGCCTGGGATAGTTGCCTTGTATTACTTTCTAAAGCACTGTGTCTTGAGTTGTCTCTGCTGCGTACTACCTCTTAGTTTTACTTTATAGTTTCATGTAAATTATTTTAACAGCTTCTGTGATGCTTTTATTGACATAATAGATATGCTTCTGATAGGTCTATTATTTTATATTACCCGTTCTAAATGTATGTTTTAAAAGTTCTCCGGTTTGGAACCTGGAGGAAATGGACAATTTCCTAGACAGATATCAAATACCAAAATTAAATCAGCATCAAGTAGATCAGCTAAATAGTCCCATAACCCCTAAAGAAATAGAAGGGGTTATAGAAAGCCTCCCAACCAAAAAAAGTACGGGACCAGATGGTTTTAGTGCAGAATTCTACCAGACCTTCAAAGAAGACTTAACACCAATACTCTCCAAACTATTCCACAAAATAGAGACAGAAGGGACACTGCCCAACTCATTCTTCGAAGCCACAATTACGCTAATACCTAAACCACAAAAAGATCCAACAAAGAAAGAGAACTACAGGCCAATTTCTCTTATGAATATAGATGCAAAAATACTAAATAAAATTCTTGCTAACCAAATCCAAGAGCACACCAAAACGATCATCCACCATGATCAAGTAGGCTTCATGCCAGGGATGCAGGGATGGTTCAATATACGGAAATCCATCAATGTAATCCACTACATAAACAAACTGAAAGAAAAAAACCACATGGTCATCTCATTAGATGCTGAAAAAGCATTCGACAAAATTCAGCATCCTTTCATGCTAAAAGTCTTGGAAAGAGCAGGAATTCAAGGCCCATACCTAAACATAGTAAAAGCAATCTACAGCAAACCAGTAGCCAACATCAAAATAAATGGAGAGAAACTTGAAGCAGTCCCACTAAAATCAGGGACTAGACAAGGCTGCCCTCTCTCTCCATATCTTTTCAATATAGTACTTGAAGTTCTAGCAAGAGCAATTAGACAACATAAGGAAGTCAAAGGGATACAAATTGGAAAGGAAGAAGTGAAACTATCATTATTTGCAGACGATATGATAGTTTACCTAAGCGACCCAAAAAACTCCACCAGAGAACTTCTACAGCTGATAAACAACTTCAGCAAAGTGGCAGGTTATAAAATTAACTCAAGCAAGTCAGTGGCCTTCTTGTACTCAAAGGACAAGCAGGCAGAGAAAGAAATTAGGGAAATAACACCCTTCACAATAGCCACAAACAACATAAAGTATCTTGGCGTAACTCTAACCAAACAAGTGAAAGATCTGTACAACAGGAACTTCAAGTCCTTGAAGAAAGAAATCGAAGAAGACCTCAGAAGATGGAAAAATATTTCTTGCTCCTGGATTGGCAGGATCAATATAGTAAAAATGGCCATCTTGCCAAAAGCAATATACAGATTCAATGCGATCCCCATCAAAATCCCAACTCAATTCTTCATAGATCTAGAAAGAGCAATTCTCAAATTCATCTGGAGCAACAAAAAACCCAGGATAGCTAAAACTATTCTCAACAATAAAAGGACTTCTGGGGGAATCAATATCCCTGACCTCAAGCAGTACTACAGAGCAATTGTGTTAAAAACTGCATGGTATTGGTATAGCAACAGGCAAGCAGATCAATGGAACAGGATTGAAGACCCAGAGGTTAACCCACAGACTTATGGTCACTTGATCTTTGATAAAGGAGCCACAACCATCCGGTGGAATAAAGATAGCCTTTTTAACAAATGGTGCTGGTTCAACTGGAAGTCAACATGCAGAAGAATGCGAATTGATCCAATCTTATCTCTTTGCACTAAGATCAACTCCAAGTGGATCAAGGACCTCCACATAAAACCAGACACACTGAAACTATTAGAAAAGAAACTTGGGAAGACCCTGGAGGACTTGGGCACAGGGGAAAAGTTCCTGAACAGAACACCAATAGCTTATGCTCTAAGATCAAGAATCGACAAATGGGACCTCATAAAATTACAAAGTTTCTGCAAAGCAAAGGACACTGTCAGAAGGACAAAACGGCAACCAACAAAGTGGGAAAAGATCTTCACCAACTCCACATCCGACAGAGGGCTAATATCCAATATATACAAAGAACTCAAGAAGTTAGACCGCAAAGAAACAAATAACCCTATCAAAAAATGGGGCACAGAGCTAAACAAAGAATTTTCACCAGAAGAAATTCGGATGGCCGAGAAACACCTTAAAAGATGTTCAACATCATTAGTCATCAGGGAAATGCAAATCAAAACAACCCTGAGATTCCACCTCACACCAGTCAGAATGGCTAAGATTAAAAACTCAAGAGACAACAAGTGCTGGCGAGGATGTGGAGAAAGAGGAACACTCCTCCATTGTTGGTGGGATTGCAAAATGGTAAAACCGCTCTGGAAATCAGTTTGGCGGTTCCTCAGAAAATTGGGCATGTTACTTCCAGAGAACCCTGGCATACCACTCCTGGGCATATACCCAGAGGATTCCCCTGCATGCAATAAGGACACATGCTCCACTATGTTTATAGCAGCCTTGTTTATAATAGCCAGAAATTGGAAGGAGCCCAAATATCCCTCAAAGGAGGAATGGATACAGAAAATGTGGTATATTTATACAATGGAATACTACACAGCAATTAAAAATAATGAATTCATGCAATTTGTAGGTAAATGGTTAGACCTGGAAAATATCATCCTGAGTGAATTAACCCAATCACAAAAGAATGCACCTGAAATGCAATCACTGATAAGTGGATATTAATGAGCCCAGAAGCCCTAAATACTCAAGACACAAATAGCAAGTCAAATGATTCCCAAGAAGAAGAAAGGAGAGGACCCTGGGCCTGTAAAGATTGCTTCCAGTTTAGTAAAGAAACCGAGGGGGGAGGGGGAATTATTGGGGAACAGATGGGGGGGGAGAGGAACTATGGGAACTATGGTGGGTGGGAACTGGGAAAGGGGAAAGCCTTTGGAATGTAAACATAGAATATAGAAAATAAAATTTAAAAAAAAAAAAAAAGTTCTCCGGTTTGGTTTGGTTTACATTTCTACATTATACTATACTTTTATTTACTATCTTAGTTCTATGTTTCTTTAGACAGCACCTATGAGGTTTTAGATGATACCTATGAATTCCCCCTAAATTATGAGTAACTAAGCATATTTCCATTTCCTCTTCTGTAATTCCCACCAAAAGAAGTCAATTTGAATTATCATGTTCTCTATCTTTTTAAAGACCTTTGTTTTATAAATAACTATTATTTATGTGAATGAGTGTCTGCATGCATGTATATAACTATGGATGCATGTATGCATGTAAATATGTAACTATGTATGCATGCATGTATGCATGCATTATGTATGTATGTGTGTGTATGTATGTATGTATGTATGTATTTGTGCATGTATGTGCACCTTTGCTGGCCAGAAGATAGTATCAGGTTCACTGAAACAGGAGTTGCAGTTGGCTGTGAGCCCCCATGAGGGTGGCTGGGAATGGAACCTGGATCCCGGCAAGAGTAGCAAGCATTCTTACAGCTGAGCCATCTCTCCAGCTTGATTTGTCCAGATATTTTGTGTCCTGACTTCTCCACTTTTGGGTTGGGTTTTTTTTTCCCCTAAAAATGTAAAAGTCTATAGAGTATCTGAATAGATCATTTTAATTGCTTACTTATTGTATGTGCACATGTGTGCATGCACACAGAAACATATGCGCATGCCCATGGGTGGATGAGTGTGGCGGGTCAGAGGACGATCTGTGGAAATCAGTTCTCTCCTTCCACCAGGTAAAATCTGGAGTTGAACTCAGGGTGTTTTCCTTCTCAGAGGTGATTTTATCCACTGAGTCATCTGACCATAAGCCCAAAGGAGAAATAAGTTTTGAAAAATTTTGTTAGATGCTTATGACTTTTGTACTAATAAGTTTATTTATGATGTAAATGCTTAGAGTGTTGTGATGATTTATGGTGGAAATAATCTAATTGCTCACAGAAATAGAGACTTTGAAATGATTTTAAAAAACGTTTTGTTTTCTTGCGACGTTTCAAATACACCCTTGTTGTGTGCAGAAACTATACACTGGGCATGCCTCTTTGGATAAATATTTTCTTTTAAATTTCTTCACTGTCATGTATTATTCGACAGTCAAACACTATCCGTGTTCCTCGTCAGAAAGAGGCAGCCACTTTCTCATGGCGTCAGGGCAACTCCGGGTTGGAACCTATGGGGATTCTGAGAAGAATCCTGCTGTGGTCATAGTGCGTTCTTGCAACCACAGTGCCCCACCAGTGCAGAAGCTTCGGGCCCCGTGGTGGAGTCACGTGACGAGACATGCGCAGCTGTCACACCGTGCTGAGTCGCTCACGGTCTTCTGGAAAAATCTCTCGAGAGAAGTGCAGTTTAAGGAGCACAGGATTCAAAGGCTCTCACATCTTGTTTTATTCTGCTTCCTCCTTCTGAAGAGTCTTCATCTCTCTGCCCCTCCTCCTCTCCCTCTTCCTTCTCTTCGCACTCTCCCTTCTTCCTCAGTTTTCATTTTTCTCCCCCCTCCCCCAAGCCAAGAATTTCTTGAGAAAAGCGGCTCCGCAAGGTTCTTACAAGGGTGTCATGTTTATGCCCAGCTAGAGCCTGAAGACATTGTGCACAGCAATGAAAATAATTTTTACCTAGCTTTAACCACCGAGAAATCCTTGTTGTTAATGGATTACGCTGCTTATAAAATATTACGATTCCACGCTGGTCAGACATGTCGACACAGAGCTCACACTACATTACCCCTTCCCTTTCCCCCACACGCACCAGTTGTACAAGTCTTCACCCCGTAGCTCCCGCGGTCTTTGTTTCTTTCTTCCCTGTCCCATTTATCTGAGCCGTTTCTTAGGCTTCCTCCCCTGGGGCTTCCTCCCCTGATTTCTCTGTCCTGATTCAGTCTGTGGCTTCCTTTCTTAACAGACTGCACCCACTTCCTTGGCCAGGTCATCTTCAAGTATCCCCTTTATATGAATAGTAGGTACGTTTAGGCTTCCGGATTGAATTTCCTCATGAGCTGTGGATTCCCATAAACACTAGCCTGGGTAGCTTGTAGACATGTTAGCTCATGCACACCCTCCCGTTCGTTTTTGTTAATGGCATTTAATACATTCCCTCTACTTACTGCTATTTAAGGAACTTCTCATTTAATGAACTATCGCCCCAGCTACTCTATCTTGTCCAATCATTCTGTGGGTCAATGATTCGGGGATCTCAGCGATAACTGCTCACATACTAGGTGGGTGTCTGCTGAGAAAAATCGTCTCTGTAAATAAGGCAGGTATCACAGGCCCCATTTGTTACTAAAACAAGGAAAAGTAGGTCTTTGTTCATTACTTCCTATATTTTATTTATTTATTTGTTTGTTTGTTTGTTTGTTTGTTTAGAGTATTGATGTTTTGCCTGCATAGATACCTGTGTGAGGGTGTCAGATCCCCTGGAATCGGAGCTACAGTTGTAAGCTGCCCTTTGGGTGCTGAGAATTGAACCCAGGTTGTCAGGAAAAGCAACTAGTGCTCTAAACTGCAGAGGCATCTCTCCAGCCCCAAAGTCTATTATTTTTAAGCATTCCCTTCATGTCGGGTAGCATAAAAAAGAAACAATGAAAACTATCTTTAGGACAAGCTGCTAAGTTGTATTGTTGGAGATACTAATTAAAATGTTTTAAAGAATATTTATTTATTGGCTGTTTGAGTTTTTGGTGGTAGTGGTGGTGGTGGTTTTGGTGGGGGGTGGGATGTGTTGGGCTGTGCTTGGTTTTGGTTTGGTTGGTTTTGTTTTCTTTAAAATTTATTTATTTAATATGAGTGTTTTATCTGCATGTACACCTGTGTGCCAGAAGAGGGCATCAGATCCCTTTACAGATGGCTGTGAGCCACCATGTGGTTGCTGGGACTTGAAGTCACGATCTCTAGAAAAGCAGCCAGTGCTCTTAAAGGCTGAGCTATCTCTCCAACCCTCTTTTTGTTTTGTTTTGTTTTGCTTTGCTTTGCTTTGTTTTGTTTTGTTGTTTTGAGACAAGGTATCTCTTTAAGGCAGGGTTTCTCTGTATAGCTCTGGCTATCCAGGAGCTAGCTCTGTAGGCCAGCCTCAAATTCATATATCTGCCTGCCTCTGCCTCTGCCTCTGCCTCTGCCTCTGCCTCTGCCTCTGCCTCTGCCTCTGCCTCTGCCTCTGCCTCTGCCTCTGCCTCTGCCTCTGCCTCTGCCTCTGCCTCTGCCTCTGCCTCTGCCTCCCAAGTGCTGGGATTAAAAGCATACACCACCATCGGTCGGCAAGGATATTTATTGATCCAATTATTTTCACAACAGAACTTCAAGAATTTGGTAAGTTTGGTGCATTCACATATTATACGTGTGCTTAGCAGGATGTACATCCCAGATGGAGCAGGACATGTAAAGACCTTCCTGCCTTACCCATCTGAAAACTGGAAATGACTTAGTCAGACCTGAACACGGAAAAAAATGCCATGAAGACTAATTTATAAACGTGTTTTTCATGCCAGGTGATGGTGGCACAGGCCTTTATTCCCAGAACTCAGGAGGCAGAGGCAGGCTGATCTCTGAGTTCAAGGCCAACTTGGTTTATAGAGCTCCAGGATAGACAGGCTACAGAGAGAAACTCTGTCTCAAAAAGAAAAAATTGTGTGTGTGTGTGTGTGTGTGTGTGTGTGTACTAAAATGAACCTTAGTTGGGGGCTTACCAACCACTTCATAAGCAAATTACCTATGACAAGGCAGCGTGGGAATTGTCATCCTATGGCCAGCTTTGCGGTAACTTGAGAATATGGTGGGTTAGATCATGACAAATTGTGTGTTAAAACATGCTTCTAAAGTGTGAAAGCAACAGGAGATTGCAGATGTGAGTTTAACATACCAGTTAAATGAGTGTAACTTCTAGACTTGAACTTGGAATGCTGTTGTGCAGGTGGAATGGGGTTGAATGACCTCGCTCAGCCGGCACGCCTCACTCACAGAAACTGGTCTGTGAGGTTCTCTATTGTGACTGGGACTCAGGGAACACGGGAGGATTAGCCAAACATTTGTAAGCACCTAGGCTTACTAAAATAAGTGTTTTGGTTAAGGGTTATTATGAAGTTAGACCTTCTGTTGTAGGTGGGTCTGGTGCTGTTCTTGTAAACCAATCCCCAAATGAATAAAGGAGCCAATCACTGGGCAAGTAGGCGGGACTTCCGGGTTGGACAGAAGAGAGGAAGCAGGAGAGAGTGAGTTCCTTTTGGAACAGGGACAGCAGAGGGCTAAGATGTAGCTGCTAGAGTTCCCTGGTATCGTGGCAGATCCGTAAGAATTTGCCACCAGAGGAATCAGATTTTAATAAGGCTTACAGGATTAGGTTTTAGCTGGGCAGTGGTGGTGCCGCCTGTAATCCCAGCACTCTGGGAGGCAGAGGCAGGTGGATTTCTGAGTTTGAGGCCAGCCTGGTCTACAGAGTGAGTTCCAGGACAGCCAGGGCTACACAGAGAAACCCTGTCTCAAGAAAAACAAAAAACAAAAAAACAAAAACAAGATTAGGTTTTAGTTGTTGCACCCAGTGGCTTGTCTGGGTTTAAGATTGAAAGGTAAGGTGGCAACGCATCGAATTGCCTGAGGTGCACCACAAAGGCCGTGGGGGATTTGAAGCATGGGGTTGGTGTGGCAGTGACCCGCCAATGGGAACCTAGTGAGCTGGATGGAGAGATTGTGGAGTTCAGAATAGAATCTCCACTAGATAAAAACAGGTCGTCCATTGCCTGCCAGCACATGGCTGGCCAGGCCTCCGGGGCAGAGGCACAAGCATTGGAATGATACTGTTCTACTTTTTTAATATTAACAAAATCAACTATCTATATTTCTTTGGGAGGCACTAAATTTTAGAATGTGGGCTTTCAAACACCTAGCTTATGGCGGGAACACAACTTCTAAATAGGCTTTTCTAAATACACCCTTGGAACTCTGCTTTCACAGATTAGGAATCACATACAGTGTTAGGTTTGATGTCAAAATATTCTGCAAAAACAATTAAAAAGAAAGGACTAACAGGGTACTCATAAGTAATGCAAATAAACCACATCTAACATATTTTGTTTATAATGAAATTTACATTGAATGACTACTATAGTGAGAGTAATAATAAAAATAAGAAACATGTTGAACAAGATAAGAATATTTCCAGGGCAGGATTCTTAGAGATTTGGTGGACAAGCATGTGAAACAGTCCCAGCAAAGATGGCAATCACTGGAAGACCAGAGGGAACACAATTGAGAGGATGTTCAGAAGATAGTCTGACGGCAAAGTGCACAGGAGAGACACACAGGAGGCCAACAGCAACAAGGGCCAAATAATGGCCTGGTATCAATGTCTGGCTAACTTAGAATTGTCTATAGGACTTGCTTTGATTAATCAGGATGGAAGTGCCAATGGGCAATTCTTCAGATAAGCAATTCTGAAGGCCCAGAATGACTGGAGGCAAAGCAGGCTATGGGGAACAATTTCCCTTCCCCTGGTGGGAACCAGGAGATCGTGGAACAAATGACAACACAGACCTTCAGAGGTTAGACCAGAACACAAACATGACACTTCCCTCTTGTCTCGTGGACAGTGTGCTGAGCCACCAGCAGGCACTGTGCCCTACTGTCTAATACGGAGGGAACTTGGAGTGATCTAGGCAAGGCTCTTCACACACTGTTTCAAACTTTCAAGTAAGGTCTGTCTTGTTAACATGTAACAAGAGACCCACGAAAGACTGTGCCCTATAGAAATACATTATTTGGCTCAGATCTGGGCAGGTCAAAGTATTACACTCAGTTGGCCACTGTCGTTTGACTCCTGAAGGCTCACACGATGCAGACGTACTTGTTCCTCTCCGTGGGTTCTTCAAGATGGTGGAAACTTGAAGCGGTCTAGCTTAATGTGAGGTAGCTGGGTCACTGGATACACTGCTCTGAAAAGGGATAAATTCAGTTCCTCAAAAGTCAGAGAGAGTGATACAAAAGATATCCCCAGCACGTGCTTGGCCTGTCCTGTAGATGGCCACTTCCTTCTTCTCTGCCATGTTGTAAATCCAGCCAGAAAGGCCCCCAGGAGAGGCCAAACTGATGAAGCTGCCTGATCCTCAATTTTTAGCATTCAAAGGAACAACCTAAACCTTTCTTTATGAAATACACAGCCTTTGGTATTTCATTACAGTAAAAGAAATCCAACTAAGTAAGCCCAGTGTAGTAGTGGGATGGCAGTTAAATACCTGTGCCTGTGTAGGTACATCTTACCCAATATATCCTTATGAACAACAACACGCCTGGGTCAGACAGCAGGAGTTAGGTGTTTATACCATGTGGGGGTGTACCTTTACCTAGTAAACTCAGAATAAATGTCAATAAGATTTTGAAAGAGCAATTCACTTTGAAGAACATTAGAACAGCTCTTGGGGCTGGAGAGATGGCTCAGTGGTTAATGGTTAAGAGCACTGACTGCTCTTCCAGAGGTCCTGAGTTCAAATCCCAGCAACCACATGGTGGCTCACAACCATTTGTAATGGGATCTGATGCCCTCTTCTGGTGTGTCTGAAGACAGCTACAGTATATATATATATATATATATATATATATATATATACACACACACACACACACACACACACGCGCGTATATATATGCACACACACGCACATGCACACACACACACACACACATACACACACACACACACACACACACACACACACACATATATATATATATATATATATATATATATATATAATAAAAAAAAGAATATTCTTCAAGTTTACATCTGTTCCTGGTCTTCCAGACATGGCTTCACAGTGGATACTGAAGAATTCAAAACAGACAGGTAGGATTATAAAACTTCATCTGTGCCTGTGTCTATTACTAACCTACAAGCCTTAATTACAATTAAATCAGCCAGGGATCTTTGTGATCCACCCCCATCCCCCCCACACCCCACCCCTCCCACCCCCGTTCTAGGAATACACTTCAGGGCTTCATGCATGCTAGACAGGCTTTGACATTAAACCATATGCTCGGCTTGACATTTTTAGTTCTTAAAAGGTAAACAGACAGGTGTACGTGAATATCCGTTCTTGTGTCTTTCTCCCAAACCATCTTTACTAAAATATTTCCCACAGGTATAAGAAAATTCTCTGATGTTGTAATGCTGAGTTCAAGGAAATTTGATGGAGGTAGACAGTCTAATAACCTTTGTCACCTCAGCCACAGCACAGGTAACGCCTTAGGGCCCCACCTGCTACCCTGGGAGCCACTGACTTCTTCCCTGGTAGTCTTCACAGGTGACGTTTGGCAGCAGGTACCTTTCTGTCTGGCATCTCCCTGTTGCTGTGGAGCTCCTGATGCCTCGCACGCTGGCATTTCTCGGTCAGCACTCCTTTTTGTTGCTGAGTTTTAAATGTCTGCACAAGTCACAAACTTTCTCCATTTACCTACTAATTTGTACTTGAGTTGTTTTTAATTTTGTCTAGTTTTACTAAAATTGCTAAGAAAATGAAATTAAAAAATGGGTATCTCTCTAGGGTAAAATGTCTAGTAATAAAGAACTATTACTGTACCAAGAAATATTTGAATTACTAAGTTATCACAATAAAGGATGCAAATACTTCTCTTATTTTATAATAAAATTTATTAGTTGAATCTATGTAGGGCATGTTGAAGAATTTGTACATTTTCTCACCCTGAAAGAGCCAAACGTAATCACATACATCCAAAATATTCCAGGATAATATTTATATATCTATAATATATTGTCCCTTACAAACTCACTATATTATAAATCAAGTAACATAGCGCAGTCATACTATTATTTAGACAAGTACACCACACATTAAGAAATCTGTGACTTTTAAAAGAAAAGATAAAACTTGAAGAATCTCTAATTTGAAAAGTAAGACAATTTCTGTTGGCCCATTTTAAAAAATATATAAAATGCCCATGTTAGACTAGCTCCATTCTCTTTAATTAAAGAGAAAAATGTGTTTCATCTGTTCTTAGTCTAATCTCCCATATCTAAACCTCTAAAATATAAAACTTTTAAGTATCAGAATCCAGGGATATAAGCTTTCGCTTTCAAAAATACATAGAATCCTAATGTTAGCTAGTTATGATCTCACACACACAAAAAAAAAACCTTACCACTGAAGATATCTCTTATTTAAATAATAATGCCATTTGCAGTTGTAAACTAGGTCATCATTCTTGCATTCAAGAACTGACTAAAGCCGGGCAGTGGTGGTGCTTGGGAGGCAGAGGCAGGCAGATTTCTGAGTTCAAGGCCAGCCTGGTCTATAAAGCGAGTTCCAGGACAGCCAGGGCTACACAGAGAAACCCTGTCTCGAAAAACCAAACCAAAAAAAAAAAAAAGGTGTTTGTTTTTTTTTTTAATAAGATTCTGGTCTATAAAGATACATGAAAATTAAGTCAAAGAAACTTCAAAAACAACAAAGAAAAACATGTTTCTTCAAACTGTTTTCTTCTTTTTGTTTTTTGTTTTTTGTTTATGTTTTCAAGACAGGGTTTCTCTGTATAGCCCTGGCTGTACTAGAACTATTTTGTAGACCAGCCTGGCCTCAAACTCACAGAGATCCACCATGCTCTGTTTCCTGAATACTGGGATTAAAGGCAAAGCACCACCACAGCCTGGCTTCAAATTGCATTCCAAAGTTCCCAAGAAGGGCAGCCTGACTGAACTAACGGAGATAAAATGTATCCCCTGATAAATTTCTGTAGCAAAAACTAAAACTTCAAGCAACAAATAAAATGAAGAGTTTCCTGGTGCCTCTCATAGTATTTACATTCCCTTACCTTCAGACCTGGAAACCCTTTGTCAAACTGACTGGTCACAGAAAACGATTCTAAAAGTACAAATGGACATCGAGGACAACGAATCGGACAGTTTTGCATCCCCACCCACCACTCCGCCTCCTCCCACAGCACTGGGAAAGATCAAAACCACCTGCCACAGACAGGGTGTCCAGGGTGGAGGAGGCGGGGACAGTAAGGCACAGAAGACACTGCCTGCCACACAGTGGCCACGGTGCAAGAAGACCCCACCCGTGTCCTCCAGGCCCTGGAGCACGGCTCTGCTGCCTCAGTGCACCCAGTCCTTTGGATGGCGCAACACTTCCAGAATTTCAGCTTCTTTGGAATTCTCTGGAGGGGAATGCATGTACTCCCATCTATACATGTCCAAAACAGAAAAAAAAAAAAAAAAAGCAAACAAAATAACAATAAATGACATATATAACTAATAGAGAATAAAACCCTAAGAGTAAAAAGAACACTCTACCCCCCACCCCTGTGACTACTGTCTCTACTATACTTGTAAAAAAAAAAAAAAAATCAGCTATTTAATAGGTTAAATTTCTTAATAAGTCTTAAGTGTATCGGGGTTAATATTAAGATCCTAAAGGTTAAAACACACTTTCATTATAAACTAGGGTTTCATAAAGAATAGAACCTTGGGTAGTGCACAGGTAGATATTAGCTTAAGTTGACAAATGCATCTTTCTAGAAAGAAAGCTGTGAGGAAAGTCAACCTCAGCTTCCCACTTTCTCTCTCCTACGTCCTCATACACAAAGCTATGACGTACACCCTGTCACCTCTTACAAAATCCAGTTTGTGCTTCATTCTCCCACAATTTTCTTATTAAAAAATCAGAAAAAATATAAATGAAGCATTAGGTAACACACTGTCAGGGCTACTGTGCCAATCCTATGGGACACAGGAAGTTACTATATGACACTGAGTTACCATGACGCAGAGTTACTACGACACAGAGTTGCCATAACAAATCTTACCTTGCTGTTAGAGGTAAAGACATCAAGATGCTTTCGATCCTGGATCCTGGAGTAAAGAGGCCAAACTTGGTGCCCCGATCATACACCAGATTAAACTCCACATACCTGTCATCAAGGCACAGATAATGGTAAGGGTGTGTTGAGCAAAACCTTTCAGAAATCCCTAAGGAAAACTAAGAGCGGTGCTTCCCCCATATCTCCCTACAACTGGAGCCAGAGCACAGCTTACACGGCCCAGAGAGCCCTCTCCTCTGCAAAGCACCAATGAAAGGGCATTCTACCCGCTGAACAATCGGATGCAGATTGTGCCCAACACAGAGCAATAGATCAATAAGGTTATGTTTCCCCCATGAATAAACAGTAGAAACACAGATTGGGGCCAGGCACGCACAACAATTACAAAAGAACCAGCTTTCTTTCTTGGGTAACCAACCCATCCTGGTCCTCACGATAGCAGGAGGCATTCAGGAAAAGGGCTTCATCTCAGTGTGGCTCGGGGTACTAGGCTAGAGGTTCTCAACTTGTATAGGTAACTGCCAGGAACTGGTGAGCGAGGAACTTACTACTGTTGCTACCGCTACTACTACTATTTTTATTCTATAAGCAATAGATTTAACAGTGACTAACAGAGCCGGGATCTGCCTCCTGCCCTGCGGCAGCTCACAGCATTAACAGAGATGGGAGCACTCATCTCTCCTCTCTCCACAGCCATCACTGGGGAAGCTACGGCCTTGTGGTTCGGTGCTTAGTTTAACTTGCCTTTTTTTTTTTTTTTTTTCATGAAAACATCTTGGTATCAAGTAAAGTTAGCCTCAGTGTACTGTCCAAATTCTCTACTAACTGATAGGAAACCAGATTTGAATTCCATCTAGCCTAAACATCTGTTTCTGCCTTTCTGAATCATAGGATTCAAAAGTCTCTTCACATTTAAAGCTGTACTTTCTACCGTCCTAAAGAATTCAGAATGAGTCATAAAAATTAATTTTTACAGGTGGGGGAGGGAAGAGATCTACAGAGATATAGATGACAAGTTAGGAATACACTAAGAAACTGAAGCCAGCGCTAACCACGAAAGGGTTTTTGCAATGATGCGGGGGTTATCTAAAGCCCCAGAGTCTACAGCTATCTTCCAACCCAGAGATAACAGAGGGCTTCTCTTTTGAACATTAGTGACATACTAAGCCATGAGGAATCAAACGAATGCTTCACACGTCTCCTAAGTCAAGAGAGGGGACAGGCAACAATACACACAGCAGAACTCAGAGTGGCCTGCCAGCAAATGTGAAACGGAGAAACAACTATTGTTGATAGGATTGCAGCAGAAGCTTCTCCTACATAAAATCCATAAACCTTTTTAACTCTGCATACAGAATGTGTCCAATACTGAACCAGCTTTAATTAGCAATACCATCCCTACTGAACTATGAGCCATTTTCAGCATGTCTGTTATGCCTGTTTCTATAGTCAGGGTTATATCTAACCTCGGGGGACCCAAGATAAATCAAGAGAAAGGGGACCAGAATGGGAGGTGTATGGGTGACAAATTGGCCGGGGTCGGGGGTGGAGGCCTTGTATTGCTTAAAAACTTTCTAAAAGAAAACTAACTCTATTCTCACTTTATCGGGTTGTTACACGGGGACCTGACAGGACACACACAATTTAAGTAAAACAAACACGCAGACTCAGAAAGGTAAACGTAAACACATCTAACTTTAAACTTGGAATGTGTAAGTTGACTGCTTCAAGGCCCAGCTTTAGCAACGTAGGGCTCAGGAGCCTGAGAGTTAACAGGAACTAGGAGAACTCAGGCTGACTGTGACTTACGGCACATATGCAATTAAGATGGCCAGGAGAACGGCTGGGGGCTGGGAGAGTGGGTGTGGGGAGCTGGCTCACACGAGAACACTGGGACTGAACACAGCCTATCTCGCCACCTATGACGTCACCAAGTTCAATACAGAGCCAGGGGCTGGGGTAAGGATGGGTGAGAAGCACACACAGTGGGACTTTCACATCTGGGGTGTCATCAGACCCGCTGTGTACTTTTGGGCAAAGGAGTTATTGGTGAGGACACCTTATGATCAGTTAATGATAATGCCATATATACTACAGGCTTCCTGGGAAAATCAGACATACAATGCCTCATACAGGGGTTATACGTAAGAGGGCCGAAATAAGTAAAGGTGATCACTAAGACTGTATTACAATGGCTCTTTCAAAAAAATATCTAAGATGAATATTTTAAAGCGTGACTCGGAATTTATAAGCAAAAGCAAAGAGACAACCTTAAATGACACCCTCATCTGGCAGAAGGTAGAAGCTGTCACTGGGAACTAGAAAAATTCCACAGGTACTTACCACGGGAATGCCTGCCACAAGTACACGCGCAGGTGAATTAAGTAAACCTTGTGACGTTGGTTATACAACATCATTAAGTTAATTTTTAATGTTGGTCTACTTAAAAAAAATCACTGTGGATGAGTGTAACTAATGATAAGGTTTTTGTCCAAAACAGCACACCAGCCACTGTTCCTGGAGCCCCTCCAGGTCTGTGCGGGGCCGACCTTTGACCCTTCTGTCACTCACCGCCCTCTCCTCAGCTGCTGCCACAGCTTATCCCGCGGGGTGTACGAGTCATCGCAGTGCTTTTTCACAATGGGAACATAGGAGGGAACCACAGCCTCGGCACACGACTTCACGAAGCGGAAAGCCTCCTCCTTGGATGGAGAGTCAAGATCATCAAAGAAGATGCCACCGATGCCCCTGCGCTCTCCGCGATGTACTATAAAGAAGTAGTCGTCACACCTGGAACGTGCAGCAGAGGAAAACCGTGGACGGAAAGATGAGAGAGGCCTGGAACTGGATACGGTCCCTTGGGTTCAAAGCACTTTCCTCGACCCACGCCAGCAGTATCTTGGCTTTCTATAGGACTACGAAACCAGGACTTCAGCCTGGCTTGCCACAGCTACTGCCTCTGAAGAGCTCTTACCTGCAGAGCCACCACGCGATTCAAAACAAGCCGATCTAAGGGACAAGCAATACTAGGAACTTGTGCAGATAAAACAAGCATACAGCAGGCTACCGTACTTCCTAAGGCTTCTGTGGGCACCGCTGCTTTTAGAGAAAGCGGGGGGAATGAGGGTCCCTGAATACTCACGGACACCAGCTGGGACACAAGCCTGAGCTTTTACGTGCCTAGCATTAATTTGGCAAAAGCAGGATGTGGTAAAACAACGTCAGCATTGAGTATCTCTTTCAGTATTAAGAGTGGTGACTCCAGAGCACGCACGAGGGAAAAGGCTGCCAGAGGGAACGCTTACAGAATGTCATCCTGTGTGCTAAAGGCCACCCTCCTGACCAGCACAGGAAGCCATCGGCCCGCTCCTGCTGCTCCCATCTACCGTCTAGTAAAAGAAGTCACCTAAGACACCGCTTACTAATGCTAACCCTGTAGAACGGACCTTCACCTGGAAAGAGTTCTCCTGATGATCTTTATACAAATGAGGCCCACAGGCAAGTCTCTTCAACACAGAAACACAGAACAACAACACAAACACGGAAAATACAGTCTCGACGGCTCACCATTTTTTAAATTTGGGATACTTGTCCGGCCCGTGCTGGTCACACGCTTCCTTTAGGGTGCGGTGGAAATGGACAGCATCCTCTTGGTTCAAGAATGTCGGCGTGAGGTCACATCCACCCCCAAACCACCAGTGCGTCTTACCTACGAAAGCAAGGCAGCTGAGTCTAGGTGGCCTTGAGACTAGAGTGCACCGCTGGTTGTACCAGCAAGCTGAATTCGGCAACTTAACTTATCACCGAGAAATAGGTGGCAGTCAAAGAACACCTAACCGGAAATAGCTCCGACGGCCGGTAAAGCCGAGGCTGGTGAGCCTCGAAAGGAGAAAGGAAAGGAGACGGGAAGTCGGTGAGAGAGAAGAGGCCAACAGGGAAATGGGACGGAGGACCTCGAGTATTCAGTCTGGACAGATGGTCTCGGCGGTGACACTCAACGCTGGCTTAACGTTTGGATCACACGGCCCAAACGTCTCAGCTAAATCACTATTTGAAAAAAAGTAATTTCTACCTCAGACATACAAGGTTAACAAAAGCCAGGAGACTGTGATGGTTGCACTATTAGGAGTCACCCAGAGTCTCTTCCATGTAAGAACAGTCCAGATCTGCCATGTAAGAACAACTGCTTCATGTACTCACTCTTATCAATAGATTGGTCTACAGGATACAAGTTACCAGCTTTGGCATGCGCGCGCGCGTGTGCGTGTGTGCGTGTGTGCGTGTGTGCGTGTATGTGTGTGTGTGTGTGTGTGTGTGTGTGTGCGCGCGCGCGCACGCGCAGGTGTGCACACAGGTGTGCCTGTGTGCATTTGTATAGAGGCCAGGAGTTAATGTGAGGTGTCTTCCTCAGTCTCTTCCCATTCAGACTGGTTCTGAGTCAGGGCTTCTCACTAAACCTGGAGCTTACTAATTAGCTATAGACTGCCTGGCTCCAGCTATCCCCCTCTCTATTCTCCCCAGCTCCTGGCCTTTTGAATGATTGTGGAGTGGGATCCCAACTCAGGTTGTTACATGTTTACATATGTATATATGTATATATATACATACATACACACACACATATATATTTGTGTACATGTCCCAGTGGCAAGTCCTCAATTTCAAAAATAACAACCTTATATTTGCAGAAGCTTTGTGTGGGGGTGAAGTTTGGGTTCACAAAGATCCTTCTGTGTGGAGGAAGCACAGGATGAGAGATGGAGTCCTGTTCTGATGTTTCGGGTCCTGTACATCCTGCCAAGACTATGCCTCTGGGATATTCCTGAAAGATCCTAAATGTCTGTCTTTTCTCTCCTTTTGATAAGGTACCTTTTGATTTCTTTTTTTTTCTTTCTTTTTTTTTTAATACAGACTTCAAACATCTCTCAAGAGGCTTACCATCAGCTTCTTCTACTTCAAAGTATCTGTAGTTGAAATGCATGGTGGGCGCATAGGGATTCTTGGGGTGAATCACAGAGCTCACACCCATAGCAGTAAACGGCAATTTACCTGGAAGGAAAAACAGCAGAGTTAGATGCATTACGTCGCCAGGTCTGACACAATTCACTCTCTCATGATTTCTGAACCCACTATCAAAAGCTGCTTTGTAACTTGTCTCTGAGTTACAATTTTCACGATTAAAGCATGTGAACATGTTTACTGGACACAGACAACCAATGGTCATTCCAGGAAAAAAAAAAAAGCTATTTTTAAGTTAAACTGGTGGGAGGGAGAGGGAGAGTTATCTGACTTACCATCCTTCATCTTCAGAGTTTTTCCTCGGCCTCTCATTTGGTTTGCTGCTTCCTCAGAAAGATTCCCATGAACGACAGAAATGCTCACCCCGGCCTTCTCAAACACACGCCCGTCCTGAAGTACACAGGTGATGCCACCTCCTCCTGTCCATAAAAACAGGAAGTCAGAGGACAGAGCACCATCATATGGGAGACAACTCTCCCATGAACGTGGCGGCATGAGGTGCCCTCTTCATCCCCTAGTTCCAAAACCATCTATGATAGCATATATTTTCTATATGTGACAGGTCGGCTTATCTCTGTGTCTTAAGCTGCTCATACTAAGAAAACACTGGATCCAGATACAAACCACTAAAATGGTGTTTCTTCCGTGTTCCCGTGCTATTGCCTAATAACTCCAAGGAATTCTTTCTTCAAATATCACCAGAAAGAATTCATTTGTTATTCACAAAACTGGAAGCTAAAGTTACAGGCAGGAGTGGGTTCACAGAATGGTATCCTACTGTTACTGAATACAAGAACTCCATATTCCTTTACATTTTTTTTTTACTCTTTAATTTTTATATGCAATTTTAAAAAGTAGCTATTCAAACTCTTAAGGGGTTCAAAGTCTTAAATTAAGTGAAATTATGTATATAAGTGGGGTGTGTGTGTGTTTAAGTTTTTTCTTTAAGGCAATAGGATCACCAAAAAGTCATTGTTCTCAAAGACTAATGTTTGGGTTGTTTTATTTCTAAGAAACAGGGCACCATATCCAAGATCATACTACTGGGAAGAATGAATGATTTTTTTTTCAAGTGCTGACCATGTTTCTAACATTCTGAGTCGTCTGCATATATTCATAAATTAGGAAACAAGGGGCTGAAAACAGTAACTTCCAAAGGTTACGAAGCTAGCTAGCTAGGATTTGAGATTGTGGCCATGGGTCGGTCAGTAGCTTCTACTTTAAAGCATTACAAGATGGGAAACTACAAAAATCAGACTGGCTCTCACTTAATACAGATGTAGCAGCCTCGTAACTCAAAATGTATTGATGATATAATGTTATAATTTCCAGCTGGGGAAAAAGTCAGAAATCCTCACGTTTAAAATCAAGGCGGGAGGGGAGAACAGGGGACGGCTACTCTGTACAGAACAACATGGTCACCAATACGTGACTCGACGTGAATGGGCGGGCATTTGGGGATCCTAAGGAATCCTTCCAGAAATTTGATGACGCAATTTAATAAGAGCTACTGGAACACTAATCAAATATTATGCAACCCCCAAAAACCAGAGGGAGAATTCTTGACATAGGGAGTCTAGCAGACATAAAGGATCAGTGTTTCATCTGCCTCTAATAGGACAAGGGGCAAATGCACCCTGATGGGTAAATTGAAAGGGGCGAATTGAGGTGGGCGCGGGAAATCTGTGCAGTAACAAACTGAACATAAAAAGCTTCAGTTTGCTGCCTGCAGATGTTCTTTAACAGAACTATAGAAAAAAATGCAATTATGAATCGCCAATATTTTCAAATGTCCTGTCCTACGATGTTGGCACCTCTGGGTCCACACCTGCAAAGCAGAGAGCGAACAGATCTCTCTCTCCTTGTCAGGCATCCTAAGGGTGTCCCCTTCTAACAGATCAAACTCCCATGAGTACTGTCTACTTTAACCTATCCCCAACCCTAAACTGCAACCGGTGCCCAACCAAAAAAACAGGAGGCTTCTCCTCACCTTCCTTCCTCTCCCACCGGTCCACAGAGAAGTCGGCGACGCCGTCTACCTGTGCCAGCGCCCGACACACCTGGGCCTGGATCTCCATAATCATTAGTTCCATCTTGGTCTTCATGTCCTCGGGTCTCTTCCGCAGCTCCTGCAGCTTGGTCACCGGCAAGGACATGAAGGTGCTGCAGCGGCGAGCCAGCTCGTCCCCGTCCTCCTCCCGCCGTCCAGGTGAGGGGCTCCGCGCCCCCGAGCTCTTGGGCACCATCTCCGCCCGCTGCACGTGCCCGAAGGCGGCGGCTGCCAGCCCTGCCAACCCTGCCAGCGCCGCGGCCAGCCCGGTCCCCAGCCGAGACCCGCCTCCAGCCGAGGGGCCGTAGCCCAGCCCGCGGAGAGGCTGGGTACCAGCCGTGCCAGGCAGCCCGCAGACGCGAGCGGACGCGCTGCGCGGGGACGCGGCGCGCAGCCGTGCATAGTCGCCCCGCACCGCTCGCCACCAGGGGCCTGAGCCTAGCCTGCCCAGCCGCAAGGCCATCACCCGCCGGGACTGGGCAGCGCCGACCCTGCAGACCTGCCGGAGCCCTCGGGGTCCTGACACCGAGACTCCTCGGCCCTGGAACCTGGAGCCTGGAAGAGCCGCGGCGGGTGTGGGCCGCAGGCTGCCGGCGGGAAGGGAGGATGCTGGGAACTGTAGTCCGGTCCTATCGCCTCTTGCACTCGCCTGACAGCTCCAGGAACTAGCAGATAAGACTCCACCCCACTTACAGAAGTGGGTCCTACTGGTAGCACCCGGGGCCTCAGCTACAGGACTGTGGAGGTGCTTGGACTGATAAGATAGGCTCTTTACTCAAGCACACCTTCGATTGCCCTGCTTGCTCACCCACAGTAAGCAAAGGTGGGGCTAGAAGGCTGAGGACAAACGGGCAGAAATAGGATCCAGAGACACACCCCTTGTCTGGCTGTGGGTCTGGAGGATGCCCTTTTGTCCCTGTGCTGGGCTTACCCAAAGAGTTCAGGGTCGTGGGCTCCTGAGTAGCTCCAGAGAAAATATTCACACTCCAGTTCACTTTCTCGGATCTCTATTCTACCCCATAGCCCTTACACGTTGAAAATACGAGGACAGAAGCCCGCACATTTCATAGGTTTGTTCCAAGCCATATGTTGTCTACACACGGGTGTCATTGTCAACATTATTTTATATTATCAGTAGGGCTCTCTGGCCCTTTAACCATCCTTGGTTTTAATTTCTACTAACCAATAATCTAGGCCACTGGTTATTTTTGACAAGCTTCCATTCTGGCCAGAGCAGGAATTGAAGCTCGGTTGTGACCGGTCTGTTCACGCGACTGCCTCTTATGCAAAAGGAACCACAAGCTGCCTGGAACAGCGTGCGTGCTCAGGCCCGGCAGCTAAGAGAGTGGCGGGCAAAGGACTTCACGAGAGGTGACGAAGCTAGCAGAGGAGAGAAACCCTTCACGTTTAGCTGTAGTGTGCCCTGCCCGGAGGCCAGCGAGGAAGAGAAGATAAGAATTATCTCTTGGAAGGTTACCTCCTTCGAATGCTAGTAATGGGTCTGGCTGGGCCTCCTGGTGATAAATGAAGCTCTTTAATAAAAAGGAATCTCCCTAATTTCTCTGTAAGAAACTTTTCCCTTTATGCTCCCGTTCCGCTAACGTGAAGCTAGACAAAGATAAGCCAGATGGGAAATTCTGGTGACTTGCCCAGACAAATAGCAAATTGTGTACTTGCCCTGAACAAACTGTATACTAGCTTCCAGCCTGTTTGGATGACTCTCTCCTCCTGTCCTCTGTCCCCACCTTAATTTTAATGTACGGTGCTTAATGGAATCCTTACCAAAAAAAAAAAAAAAATCGGATTTGTATAAGGGGGGGAAAAGCCACCATCTTCCTAGAAGGGCAAGAAGTGGCATGTTTAATCCCAGCACTCAGAACGCAGAGTCAGGTAGACCTGTGTGAGTCTGAGGTTAGCCTAGTCTACATAGAGACTTTCAGGGCAGCCAGGGCTACATAGTAAGACCCTGTCTCATAAGAAGCAAAACCAACCACAAAAAAAAAAAAAAGTAAAAATAAATAATCTTCCTGGTTGCTTAAATCACTCCCAAGTCCTATTTGTTAGTATACGGCATAGACGTAGAGGCATATCATATTTGATGCATCAGAAAGCTTCTGTGGACAAATGCAGGGTGATTAAGTTGTAAACAGAAGCTGTGCAGTAGGGTTGCTCTCCTGCTTCTAGGTTGGGCTCTGTAGTGTGCACTATGATTTTATTCTCTGTGCTATCCCACAGGCCAGGAAATTCTGATGAGCTGGGCACCATCTCTCAGTACAGGCCCACAGCTGGCAGTCTTCAAATGGTTCCCTGAATCCTTGCAAATTTGATCTTTCCCCTGCTAAAAAAATAACTGATTTTATGCCCCGGTATTAGTATATTCATTTTCCCTACTTAGAGAGAGTTTGAGGAAACCACTTTAATTCTCTGGTATGTGTTCTCTCTCTCTCTCTCTCTCTCTCTCTCTCTCTCTCTATCTATCTATCTCTCTCTTTCTCTCTCGCACACACACACACCACATACACACATACACACTCATACACGTACACAAACATGCACATGCCTACGAACACACACATGCATACGCACAATTTCCAAGTATCTTTCCTAAATTTTTCCTAAATTATACTATGTTTTACCAGTTCTCTGTGATGTCTGTTGCTTTCAGACCCATACAGAAACTTGGGCTAATTAGTAACAAGGTATTGCTAAACATCATGGCCTTGTTAGAACTCTAGTGTCGTTGGAAGAGGAACTAAATAAACAGAAAGAAAAGGTTTTGAGATTTTCATATTTTGTCCTAGGATTTACTTTTTTTTTTTTTTTTTTTTTTTTTTTTTTGGTTTGGTTTGGTTTGGTTTTTTCGAGACAGGGTTTCTCTCTGTGTAGCCCTTGCTGTCCTGGAACTCACTCTGTAGACCAGGCTGGCCTTGAACTCAGAAATCCACCTGCCTCTACCTCCCAAGTGCTGGGATCAAAGGCGTGCACCACCACCACCCAGCTTAAAAAAAAAAAAAAAAAAAAAAAAAAAAAAAAAAAAAACAACCTCTTAAGGGATCAGCTGACTTAAATCAATATTTAGTTAGGCATAGAACATGCCTGTTCTCCCAGCACAAGTGAGGCTGACACAGAAGAATTACTCAGACTGTAAGTGTGAGACTAGTCTGGGCTGCCACAACTCTATATATGAAATACGCACTGCAACTTAGTGTGGTTGATTCAACTTGCTCTTTCTTTAGTTAAGGTCATCTTAATTGGATGTTCAGAGCGATACGGGAAGAAACGGCTCAAATATTCCAAGAAAAATTTATGTAAGAGACAGATTCACAGTGCCTGCCCCTTCTGTTTTATCTTTTATCCTTAGCTTCTTTTTTTCTACAATAATCTGGATGCAGTTTGACCACAGTGACTCTGTGACTGAGACTGTGAAAGGTAGGTAGAATGCCTTGGGCAGCAGGCAGTTCAGCAGAGCCTGTGTTCTGAGGGTATCTTTGAGCACGTACACTCGGCCTACTACTTTCAGATATCATGTGCTATACGTGCAAATAATTTAAGGAATGAATTTGTTCCTTAAGTCTTAGAGATGGGGCTGGAGAAATGGCTCAGTGGTTAAGAGCACCGACTGTTCTTCCAAAGGTCCTGAGTTCAAATCCCAGCAACCACGGGGTGGCTCACAACCATCCATAATGAGATATGATGTCCTCTTCTGGGGTGTCTGAAGACAGCTATAGCATACTTACATAAAATAAATAAATATTTTTAAAAAGTCTTATAGATATATAGCCTCTGTCCATCTTGGTTCCATTGCCCGCCTTGGGAAAGGGATAACATAAGGGTATGGTAATTTCCAAATATAATTAGTGTTTGGGACTTGGGGAGGGGGTGGTGAAACTGTACCATGTCGTCTCTAGAAGAAAAGAAATGAGAAGACAATAGCATAGACAGTCGTGAAAGGGTGGATTAAAGCTCAGGTTAGGCAGGTCTGGCAACCGAGTTTGATCCCTGAAACTGATACGGTAAAAATAGGACCAACTTCTGCAAGCTGTTTCCTGATAGTTTTTAAAAGAAACAGAAAATATCGAAGTTGATCCTGAAGAACCTCCCTATGTCTCAAAGTTCAAAATGGCGGACTTTGGGAACTGGGGAGCACACCGAACAGTTGTTTATGGATGGGGAGGGGCGGTTAGGAAGCAAGTATTTAATACATTTGGGTAGTCACATGAGTCTTTCTTTATAGTTAGCCAAAGTTCTGAAGATATTACATTTGCTGGGGTTTAGGGCTCTGTGGCCACGTGACCCCCGTCAACAGTAAAGGCTCTCTCCTCCAGCCATTCTTCTGCCAAGGGTCAGTGGGTAGGTTGAGTCATTTGGGAAGAACTTGGGAAGAAGGTAATGGCACATAGACGTTTAAAGCAGTCAGGAGTAGCCAGGCGTGGTGGCGCACACCTGTAATCCCAGCACTTGGGAGGCAGAGGCAGGCAGATTTCTGAGTTCGAGGCCAGCCTGGTCTACAGAGTGAGTTCCAGGACAGCCAGGGCAACATAGAGAAACCCTGTCTCGAAAAAAAACAATAAATAAATAAATAAATAAATAAATAAATAAATAAATAAATAAATAAAATAAAGCAGTCAGGAATGATGAGTCTTGGGTGCCTGCAGAGGAGCCCTCCTCATCCAACAATGAGAAAGCCCACGGTGCTTATACGCACCTCCCTCCACTTCCTTCGTGTCTCCATGGCGATCACAACAAGAGGTCCCGACTCAAGCAGAGCAAATCTGCTCCCACGGCTGCCCCCCAACCTTCATCTCATCTGCAGGGATGCACCACTCTTGGAAAGCACACATTCAGGAAGTTCTGCCTTTAGCCGTGCTGACCTCGTTTTATCTTTGGATGTCAAAGATCCGTTCTCTTTGTTTTCTGCGTCTATGCAGAGTCATCTTTCTATCCCATTCTCGGAACCTGCTTCTTAGAAGTGAAGAGCTTTTAGGTGAGAGCAGAGAGGGAGAGCCGCATTGGGAAGGCTTTCTGCGGCAGGTGGGCTGCTGTATAAGTGGGGATGTGGACCTCCAGGGGGCGGAGGGCTAAGGTTGGACGAGCAGGCTCACACAGAACCCTGCTTGGAACAAGGCGCGCAGCAAGAGCAGTGGATCATATCAAGGACGGACGGAAGCAGCCCGAGGGCCTCCGATGCAGTGTCACTGAAGCAGAGGAGAGGACCTCACAGAACAGAGTGAATCAGTGAGTCGTTCATGTATCTCTGATCTACAGAGAAGACAAGCGCCAAATGAAGAAAAGTGCTGGACCTAGAAATCTCCACCTGCCCTTGAGACCAGAGCTTCAGAAACAAAGAAGCTACTGGCTTTCCCAACGCAGAATCGGAAGCTCGAGTCTTCATGTGAACTATCGCTCCTGCAAACCTCGCTTTGCATGCTGCTGCCGGACTACAAAAATGACCCCTAAGCAGAAGCCAGGATGCTGTTCTTAATAATAAATGGAAAAGTGTTGGGTCCTTCTGGGGTCACTAGTATTTTTGCCAACACGTCCCATGTAAGTGATAATAAATTACAAATAGAGATATCTGAGCTGTTAATTAGTCAGCTAAAAAGCTAGTGACGCTGAGACGCAGCATGTTTTAGTTCTTTGTGCTTTCTCAGCATGGCTTGAGCCAAGCTTGCCTTCTTCGTACTGTATAAGATCCTGGAGGAGGCATCCTTCCTGAGCTTTGCTGAATTGTCACACTTGTCTCTATTCTGGATCACTTCACTTTCCCTGGGCCGTCTTTATCCAACACAACCAGGTTCTTAATGTATAATAAGTGTGTCGCATATATGATGTCACAGGTCTAGGAACTAACAATAAGTTTGACTTCTTTAAATGCTTCTTTAAACAAGTGTATCACAATTTAGTGGTGTGTATGTGTGTGTGTGTGGTGGTGTGGTGTGGTGTGTGTGTGTGTGTGTGTGTGTGTGTGTGTGTGTGTTACATATCTACCACCATCCCCTGACAATTTGCTCTCTCCTACCTTGTGGTACCTAGGGACTGAAATCAGGTCATCAGGTTGGTGAGCAATTTCACCGACTCCTTCTATCAGTTCTTTTTTTTGTGGGGGGAGGGGGTTCGAGACAGGGTTTCTCTGTGTAGCCCTGGCTGTCCTGGAACTCACTCTGTAGACCAGGCTGGCCTCGAACTCAGAAATCCGCCTGCCTCTGCCTCCCAGAGGCTGGGATTACAGGCGTGCGCTGCCACTGCCGCCACCACCACCCGGCTCTTCTATCAGTTCTTAAGGATGTTAATTTGTTGTCTCATATATACCGAGACATATTTCCTACATATTTTGTCAAACATTTTTCTGTATGTTCATATAAGTGTAGTTGCACATGAAACACATTTGTATTGGTGGGAATTCTGCCATCCCAGAAGTATCGACTTAGAAACCTAAGTCAAGACTTGAAAATTCAAGTAGAATAATGGGTGAGCTCTCTAAGCGATGAGAGTCTTTGCAGCTAGGCGTGGTGGCAGACACCTTTACTCCCAGCCCTTGGGAGGCATAGGCAGCAGAGTCTCTGTGAGTTCAAGGCCAGCCTAGTCTACAAAGCAAGTCCAGGATACCCAGGGCTACTTTGAACCTGCTCTACTTTTAAATGTGTAGTCTGAGAAAAGAGAGAGAGCAGCGTTCCGCACCCCCAGCTCTCTGCCTGTTGACAGTTGCATCAGAAAGAACAAACCACGTCACTGTTTGATCCTCTGGCCTTAGGGACTTTGGACTATTGGCACTTGGTTCCAGTCTGACGAGGGTTACATGTCACGTCCTGTTTGGAAATGAATTAACAGTCTGCTCTGGAAACAGGGAGATCTACACACGTGTCACTGAACAGTTAATAAACCCTCATCCTTCCACCTTCTGTGGAGAAAGGACTAGAGGAAAAGATGAGGAACACGAATCTGAAAGGATTCCTGTTGTGAAAGAATCCGAGCAGATCCTACTTGAGATGACCGGTGGAGGAAACCCCTGCAGCTGTGGTCAGACTCTGCCCCTGGTATAGTGCCCATGCTGTTTCCCTCTTGCAAGTTGCGATGTAGACTTCCAGGAATGAAGTTAAATTTTGAGCTGAAGAAATGGTTCGGTGGGTAAAAGCGCTTGCCCCCAAACTTAATTTTGATCCTGGGGACCCACTAGGTAGAAGGAGAGAATTGAGTGGCGAAAGGTGGCTTCTGACCTCCACAAGTGCTCTGATGCATACATGCACATGTGTATATATATATATATATATATATATATATATATATGCATTAATTCATTAATTAATTAAATGCAATTTAAAAATTTTTAATGAAATTTAATTTCCAGGAGTAAATGAGTCTTGATGACAGTCATCTGGCACTATTCATATACTAGTGACAAATATGAACTTAAGGTAATTTAAAGGGTCAGTCATTGTAATGAACATAATTTATCTTACTACAGCTATAGAACACAAAGTTTGACTCATGCCTGAGAGGATTGGAAAGGAGGAAAGAGAAGAGGGAGATTATATATTTATCTCACATAGTGTAACACTACAATATAGCCACTAGATGGCGTCCATGTACCAATGTATGTAAATATATCCTCCTGTTGTCGGTGGGCCTGTGAATCTGCAATTTTGTGAAGGGTACATTGCAAGCGCACTTAAGAGGATGGCTTATGAAGTCTAAATGGCAGGCTTTGAAACGTGGGTTTTCCGATCAAGAACTAGGTCAATATTTATTTGAATTTTCTGATTCGAAGGTTCCTGATCCATCAGAAAGGTTAGAAATAGAACCTGTCTCTTCGAGGCCGTTGTCACCAATTCCTTAAAATTCAAGTTAATTTAAAACACAAACATGGAATACTTATAAATATATTATCAGTAGTGCTGTTGTAATAAAGGTGTTCACTGATTTTCTCTGTGAACCACAGAATACATGATTATTAATGATGGTGATTCTCTCTCCTGTAGTGCAGCCTATCAAATCCTAAGTTCTGATCCTCAGCCTCGATGATTATGGAATGATGGTCACCCAAGTTGCGGGGTAGTGAAATGGGTGAGGCGAGGCTGGTTTTTGCGCTTTGCTTCAGACTTTATACTTTACTCAGAAGTAGGTGGGTTCTGTTACAAAAGACACGAAGGCAGAGGTCAGAGAGCAAAACCAGATTCGTACTTGACATGACCACTGTAGAAGAGGAGAAAGTGGTGGAAATGAAAGACGGGTCTGGAGCCAAGTAAACAGGGAACACAGGTCAATAGAAGATTGCCTCTTTCTAATCTAAGGAGGAATCTCTGGAAATGCTAGAATTACTCATATCTATGACTCTAATGATAACAACTTGAACCCCATAAATATTTTCTTATGGGATAAACAGTGTTGGAAGTATAACAAGTTTAGTCTAAGGGCTGGAGAGATGGCTCAGAGGTTAAGAGCACCAACTGCTCTTCCGAAGGTGCTGAGTTCAAATCCCAGCACCCACATGGTGGCTCACAACCATCCGTAACGAGATCTGATGCCCTCTTCTGGGGTGTCGGAAGATAGCTACCGTGTACTTACATATAATAAAATAAACAAGTTTAGTCTAAAACTTTGCACATAGCTTCCCTGACGTATACACACTTCCTATTGTAAAAGTAACCCTGTAGGCTCCTTTCTAAGTTTTGAGCATTCAGTCCCACAAAGAGGAGTCTGTAAACTTTGCAACCACAAGGAAACGCTGGGCTGCTTTTCACAGAGCACACCAAGAAGGACCAGCATTCCTCAGATAGTCAGGAAGAGCTGTAGCTGATGTGATGGCTTTCCCAGAACTGTGGGAGCTTTGACGTGTCTGACCCAAGAGATGCTGACGTGTATTTCGGTTTCCTTTATCAGCCTCAGCCAGAACGGGTGAGGCTGCCAAGGGGAGGGGTGGCTGGATCTAGGGAAGAGGAGAGCCAATCATTGTGGTTGAGTCTAAAAATGTCCTTTGCACACTTATGTTTTGAATGGCTCCTCCAGGCTGATGGTGTTACTCTCAGAGCCTATGGAACCTTTGAGAGGTGGGACCTAGCTAGAAGAAACGCATTGCTATTGATAGACCTGGAAAGCAATAGTCAGCCCTTGGTTCTTCCATTCTGTTTCCAGGCCTGCAGTCAACGCGGCCTTGTGTGTCCTGGCCTCCATGAACTGAGCTGCCCAGACTTGCCCCGCCATTATGGACTGAAACCCTGTAAAACAACAAGCCCAAATAAATCTGCCCTCCTTGAAGCCATCGGGTACTGTGGTCCCAAAGATGTGCAATTAACTAATACAGACCCTACTGAAGAAGGGTTTGCTATGACTACTCTTGATCATGTGGCTAAGACTTTGAAGCTGGTGTTTCGGATAAGTTTGGAAAAATTTGGAGATGTGGGCTCAAGAAGCCATAGAACGACTTAAGTAGAGTTTGGTGGCCGTTCCAGTTGGGATTCAGAAAACCAAAATGCTGAACGAAAACGGAGATCGTAAAGGTTGTGTTCATACATTTTCAGATGGGATAAGCTCTCTGATGGGATGAATAGAGCTAGAAACTAGCTAGCCCTGTTACTGTCTGGCAATGAATGGGTCAGTGTTCTGCTGACGTCCTGACAGGAGGCTAAATTCAGAAGTAATGGACTCATTAACATGAAAGAGGCCATCTCAAGATAGCGTAGCCCTTAGGATGTGAAGTGGTTATTGATAATTATACAAGTCCCGAATAGAGCAAGTTCCACAGGGTGGCCATGTGGGCTACAATAGGAAAGCCACAGAGACTGGTCAGCCACACACACCTGAGCTCATATAACCTCACCATAGGCCCCAGTGCTGAACACGGAGTTATAGAAAACAGCGATTACCCTGAAGGCTTCCGGTCCGCGTTGTTCCCATCCCTTGTTTCCAGGTTCCTGTTTCTCCCGCTTGAATGGGACTATTTCCTCAGTGCCACTGTACTTTAGAAGCAGAATCACAACTGAGAGACTGCCTTGAGTCTCAGGAGAGACTCTGGACTTTGAACAAGGTAGGAACAGTTACGATCATACGGACTTGACACTGGGTTGAATGAACTTTGCACTTGGAGGCCAGAGATAGAATGGTATACTTCACATCTGAAGACTCTTCCTCTATTCTATTCTCTTCCTCTTCTTCTATTTCAAATGCTCCCTTGCTGAAGACACCATTTTCTTTCAGAGAGTTGGAAACGTCTATGAAATCCGGCTTAAAGGTGTAAGCATGTTGTTGGGGACCAGTCTTTGAGGGTGATACCTGGACCCTGCTTCCTGTCATTCTATGCTTTCTGATCCACTGCGATAGGAACAGCTCCAACCCCACATTCCCAGTCCCCAAAACCGAGTCGCTCCACCGTGCCTTCGGAGCCATCAAGGACTACAACTGTGAGACAGCATTAATATTTCTCCTCTTAGGATGTTTATGCCTGGGATTGTGGTAATGGTAGCAGAAGTAACTAAAGCCTGGGATCTTATTGATTTTACCTAGAACTCAGGACATATTTGGGACCAGGGAAAAGCAGGTGCATCTTCTCTCTCCCATCTTCTCTCTCGTACCCGAGTAATGAGTAGAAATAGCTCCACAAGTAAGGATTGTTGCCTCTCTTTTGTTAGGAGTCAAGCCCAACTTTACACTTCTCTGGCTCCTGTTTATCATCCATGCACCCAGTCTCTAAGCTGAAAATGTGTATAATATAAACAGGCAAACTGTTTTCCCCCTGTCAAAATAACCTATACATAGGATTTTATCTTAGACTGCTTTTCTTTTTAAGATGAAAGGAATTGGAGATGCTAGAGGGGAGAGGTGGGAGTGGGTTAGTGGGTGAGTGGGAGCGCCCTCTTAGAGCCAAAAGGGAGGGGGATGGGATGGGGGAATTGTGGAGGGGGGACAGGGAAGGAGAACAAACATTTGAGATGTAAATAAATAAAATTATGAACAAAAACTATTTCCTCTAAATAAAATACGGGCTAGCTAGAATAAAGAATTTATTTACACTTATTTAAAATGTGAACATATCCATGAGTTGGCTTTGCTGTTGGGAGTTTCTGGTTGGGAGTGCCTCTGCTGTTTGTCAAATTTAAACACTACGTGATAAGAAACACTTCTTTGAATTTTTAAAATCAAGAGAATCCCGAAAGTTATGATTAAATGAATCCTTCCTCTCTACAGAGCGTATTTGGATAGCACAGAAGAGCTCTATGCATGGCTATAAAAATAAAATTGAAGATTATTAAGGGATCTAATATAATGGCTTTTATATTTTACTATTAAATGAAAGGGATCTAATATAATGGCTTTTATATTTTACTATTAAATGAAAGGGATCTAATATAATGGCTTTTATATTTTACTATTAAATTATTTAAAATTAAATGCTACAAAGAAGCTTAAGTTGTTGGGAGTTGGTCTGTTGCTATGCATGCAAATGCTACATTCTGAACCCCAAGATCTAGTTGCTGTCCAGAGGAGTGCATTCTCGCGGACACCACCCTTTGTTGTGTGAGCCTTGCTAATTTAAAGCTGCTTGGTTAATAGAAGGCTAGAGCCTGTGATTGGGCAGTTGAGAGACGAGGGCGGGGCTTGAGGATCAAAGGCGGGGTCTCAGTAGAGACCACAGGAAAGAAGAAATGAGATAGAGGGGGAGGCCTCCATGAGGCAGGAGGGATCGTGAGCGCGTGGCCAGGAAAAGTGTACCCTGAGGACAGGCTGATGACTCAAAAGCAGCCTGCAACTAACTCAACCAGCAAATAACAAGGGGCGTATGGTTTGGATATAGTTAGGAACAGCATAGAACCTGCCCAATATAGGCTTATAACTGGTAAATAAAATACTAGGTTTCTGTGTCTTTTATATGGGCTAGCTAGAATAAAGAATTTATTTACACTTATTTAAAATGTGAACATATGCATGAGTTGGCTTTGCTGTTGGGAGTTTCTGGTTGGGAGTGTCTCTGCTGTTTGTCAAATTTAAACACTACGTAATATGAAACACTTGTTTGGATTTTTAGAATCAAGAGAATCCCAAAAGTCATGATTAAACGAATCCTTCCTCTCCACAGAAGGTATTTGGATAGCACAGAAGAGCTCTATGCGTGGCTACAAAAATAAAATTGAAGATTATTATTTTAACTCTTGGTAAAGAAAGAGATCAGAATAAATTTCAGGACAGGTTGGGGAGTGGGACCAATAAATTGATGACACCACCGGGCAGATTACAGAGTTACCCAGCAGTCACCTGATGCCCGGTGGGTAATGACTGTTATAATACCCAAGGGAAGTCAGCTGTTCTGGGTAGTAGAGCAAAGATGAGACCGAAAGGTGACTCCACGTGACCAGAACCCCTGTGCACAATTCAGCACTGTGGAGAAAGGCTTCCTGGATGCCAGTGAGGGGAATCAGCAAGCATTCATTCTTCCAGCGGAGGTAGAGAAGCCCCCTGTGCTCGCTCTCTCCATCTTGGTGCTACAGCTGGGAGCTACTCCGAATGCCTTGTCTGAGCTTGCCCGTATGAAAAAAAAAAAATCAAAGGACCTTACGCTCACTTATCTCTAGGAATCCACCCTTCTACCCTGAGTCAGCGCGCCTCTGCGCCTCTGCCCCGAGAACCAGTTTGTCCCTGAAGCCTTTGGGAATGGGGCTGATGTTAGTTACTTGCACTGGCAGGCTAGTGCCCTGCGAAGCATGGAGCAACAAGGGCCCTTCCGTTCCGATGGGTGGCTTGGAAAGCCAGCTGCAAGGGGCGGATGCAGGGGGCGGGGCGGCGGGGATGGGGGTGGGGAGAGGGACAGCAGTTACACAGAAGGCAGAAGGATCTGGGTCTTGGGTCACCATAGAATGCATGGAGCCTGCCTTTGCCCATCCCCCAGCATGGATAGGTCTATCCTGTAGAACCTCCCTGCTCTCCAGAGGGGGTCCCCTTCCGTAAGGACTGGCAATGCCGCTCTGTATCAATTACTCTTAAGTTGCTGTGATTAAGCCTCTAGTGACCAAAGGCTTCCGAATGACTGACAGAGGGAAGAGTTCGCTTGCACTTACTGTTTCAGAGGGATAAGAGTCCATCATGGCGGGAAGACAGTGGCACCAAGCAGAAGTTAAAAGAACATATCCCAACCAGCAGCACAAAGCAGAACAGTAAACTAAAAGTAGGGTAAAGCTATATACTCCCAAAGCCCACCCCCAGTGACACACATCCTCTAGCAAGGCCACACTTCATAAACCTTCCATACCAAGCCACCAACTGAGAACCCAAACACCTCACAGACATGCCCCAAGCTTTGCTTCCTAAGTTGATCTGCATCCGTAGTTCTCAACCTTCCTGTGACCCTTTAATACGGCTCCTCATGTTATGGGAACCCCGAATCACAAAATTATTTTTTCACTACCTCAAGACTATAATTTTGCTACTGTTATGAATCGAAATGTAAATATCTGATATGGAAGATGACTGGTATGCAACCCCTTTGGGGGTCGAGACCCACAGGTTGAGAAGCACTGACCTAAATCCTTTCAAGTCGACAAGTAAGATTAACCCTCACAATTCTGCTCCTCGTTAACTTAATATCTAAGCACAATGTTTTTGCATTTGTTTTTGTTTTGTTTTGTTTTGTTTTGTTTTGGGGGAGTTGGGCTTTTTGTGGGTTTTTTGTTTGTTTGGTTGGTTTGGTTTGGTTTGGTTTGGTTTGGTTTGGTTTGGTTTGGTTTGGTTTTTTTCGAGACAGGGTTTCTCTGTATAGCCCTGGCTGTCCTGGAACTCACTCTGTAGACCAGGCTGGC
Source organism: Apodemus agrarius (assembly GCA_964023405.1). Lineage (NCBI taxonomy): Eukaryota > Metazoa > Chordata > Mammalia > Rodentia > Muridae > Apodemus > Apodemus agrarius. Next base: position 40,988,575 of record OZ030018.1, read on the forward strand.
CCCAACTCAAAAATCTGCCTGCCTCTGCCTCCCAGAGTGCTGGGATTACAGGCGTGCACCACCACCGCCCAGCAGCACAATGTTTTTAAACCAAAATGTTTCTTTAACATCGCATTCCTAAAAACAAACAAACAAACAAACAAACAAACATTGTATTCCTGATGTATCCAGCCAGCACGTCAGCTCAGGCCAATTTAACTCACCTGAGTCAGCTGCCCACCTTCACTGTCCCCAACACCTGAGCCAATCCCGTATAGCCTTCTTTCTATCACAGGATGTCGCTGTAAGCTAAGCTAGTATCCAACCACACACACACTTGTCCAAAATGAGACAGCCATTTTTTTTTTCATCTAATACTACAGACTAGCTCCTCAGCTGAGAAGGAACTGTAGCAGCCCAGGGAAAGTAATCTCAGGAAGGCTTGTCCATGCCGCAGATCAGCATGGAAGGGTGGGGCTTGTTTTATTTTCTGCTTTTGTAATTGTTTTTTTTTTTTTGTGTGTGTGGGGGGGGGTAATGATAGTAGCAGTAGTAGTAGTGTGTGTGTGTGTGCATATAAAATATGCATGAAAATTTCTTGCAATGATGTCTAATGTCATTGTAGTAAACATTTACCAGTAAACATGCTAATAATACAGACACTACAGTCTCATTAGTGAGATCGTAATTTCCCTTCTCTTAGGACATGATTAGGTTGCTTTTCTGCGGGTGCTATTATTCACAGTTCTCACTAGGATGCACACTTAGGTGGATCACGCTTCCTTAAATGAAAGTGCAAGTGTGGTTGCTATAGTTACTATAGAGAGAAGTGGTCAGTTCTGTGATTGCATCTCTGGAAAAGGTTTCCGTTTTAAACACAATAATGCACTCTATTTCTTGATCATCTTCTCTATGAAATATTTAGGAATTTGCAAGTGTATCTATTATAATGTGAACTAACAATGTCTTATATTCTGCTGATGGACTATACTCACTCAGACACAGTTGTTTCTGGGACATAACTCAGACAGTGGACTTGCTCAATATTCATAAGGGTTTTGTCTCCCAACGAAACAAACCAAGCTCTTTTTCACCTATAATAAGGGTGATTTGTACTTGCCTAAGAATACATTAAGGTTATATATCGTCAGTGATCTTTTATTCAATCACAAGACTATTCATTTTTTTAAAAATGTGATTTCATATGCTTTTCCTTGAATTATATGTACAAAAGTTCCAGACGGTAGGGACTGACTTAGAGAAAAAAATGTAGGCATACCTGAAAGTTTACAGAATTAATCTCAAATATGTATTATTCTAATTAAGATTATTTATAAATTATCAAATTTAATATTTTGTTCATTATTTTTCCATTTTGAAAAAGAGAAGAGTTCACTCATACTTAATTCATTTTTGTTTGTTTTGTTTGGTTGGGGACATATTCCCCATGGGACAAAACCCTCATGAATATTGAGCAAGTCCATTGCCTGAACAATGTCCCTAGAAGTAATTGTGTCTGAGTGGGTGTAGTCCATCATAGCAGGGAAGCCATGGGTGCTACAGCAACTGTGCCCACAGTAGTGGCCGCCTTCTGTTCAGCTTGTCACATCTCAGCAGATCAGCAGCAGGGCGCTGAGGCCACACGCAGAGATTGCCTGTTACCTTCAAGCTCCACCTCCATGACCCTGTATCTGCCACCCGGACTCATTTCAAAATCATTCCACAACTTCAGAAAGCAGTGCCAGCACCACCTGGGAACCAAGTGTTCAAACACAGTGTCCTGCAGGGCACATTTCACACTCAAACCCTACATTCCACCTTTCCACTATAGTCAGAGTCTGTGAAGCATAAACCAAAGATCTAAATACAAAACACGACAGTATGAAAGGGCAACTGAAGAAAGCAGTGTAAGCATCGGCGTGGGCAACGCAGCTTTAATATGATTTCAAAATACTGCCAACAAAACTAAATGCAAGGGACCACCCGAAATCCAATGGCTTATGCTCTATAGAAAAGGAAATGACCAGTCCGGTGCAGAGACAGCAGAAGAATCACAAAGTCTGCACACTATTCAAAAGGGGATAAATAAGATCAGAATATACAAAAGGAAATAAGAATCTCAAAAGCCCGGCTGAAAGTTATCCTTAATGATAACACGTTGAACTAAACGTGGAAAGTACCCCTTGGCTTCTTCCTAGTTAGAGATGACAAGGTAGAGTAACACCGAAAGTGTAGGAATTGGGTTAAATTTATAAAAATGTAAAAGAAGTGATAGAACACACACACACACACACACACAAAGTCTGCTTTATTTTTCAACACACACACACACAAAGCCCTCATCATTTTTTGTTAGCACATTCCAGGGATGAAGATACAAGGACATTAGATAACAAAACTGATCTCACATGCTAATCCAAAAGCCAACCCCAAAATATAACAGTTTGGAGGAAATCATATTTTCGAAATATATATGATAGCCTAAGTGCTTGCAGAAGGGCTTCAATGTCTACCTTATATATTTCTGTAATGTTGGAATATTTTATAATAATCATGCTTACCATTTCCAGTTAGAAAAAGAATATCCCCTAAATTAACATTCATTAAGGAATGATATTAAAATAATTCCTTAGAATAGTCCTGTTATGTTCCTTTATCATAGCAAAATGATTATTAAAAACTATAAAAATATGGAGAGAAAAAAATGAAAAAAATCACTGAAGCTCTTTCAAAATTACTAAATTGCAATATTAAGAGTGCTTTCTTGCCGGGCGGTGGTGGCGCATGCCTGTAATCCCAGCACTTGGGAGGCAGAGGCAGGCGGATTTCTGAGTTCGAGGCCAGCCTGGTCTACAGAGTGAGTTCCAGGACAGCCAGAAAAACAGAGAAACCCTGTCTCGAAAAAAGACCAAAAAACAAACAAACAAACAAACAAACAAACAAAAAAAGGAGTGTTTTCTTAGTAATGTCTAACCACAGGGTAGAGCTAGTATTCATACATATGAGTGCATATATATATATATATATATATATATATATATATACATAGTATATATGAATATAGATACGTATATTCAGCATTATGTTTTGTCACAAACAGAGTGGTAGAATCACTAAATGTTTGTATAGAAGTATCTTAAGGATCATGTAGAGATATCCAAGTGTTCACAAAATCTTTCCATAAAATCTACAGCTCCTGGATTCACTCTCATACAAATTGTATCATATTGAGAGTGATAAACCAAACTTGTTTTTATCACTAGCCCCTATTCCTTGCACAGTATTCTGATCTTTTGAAAAGTATCGTGAGCTGGGGGAGGATGAATTGGGTTCTCGTTCTACTGAGCTGTGAGCAGAACCAGTGGACAATCTTCACGGCTACTATGTTCTTTCCCCTTGGCTTGCTTTGACCTTCAGAGTCCAGGATCCCCAAATGTCTTAGCACTTCTGCTTCTCAGGGACTCTACCATGGAGATCTTGACAGTCCAGACATGCTGGAGAATGTCGCCTTTTCTCTCCTTCCTCAAAGATCACCAGCAGTGTTGATTTCTACCTTACAGAACTTTATTAGAATTTTTACAAGAATGCTCTTAAAAACCTTTTCTCTCAAGGTGTGGCCCTGCATTGGCAGCAGCAGGATAGAGATACGGTGTGTCAGGCTCCACCAATCAGAGTTTTGCATTTGAACCAAACGATTCCCAGGTGATTCCTATGCAAACCATGGTGTGAGAAGCACTGTCTTAAACCACCTCTCCTTTCTAAAATGGAAGCAGAAATTCAACTGGGACAAGGGCACTGTTGAATCACGAATCAAAAGAGACAAACGAAGTAACATTTTTATAATCAGTCCTTCCTGAAGAGGACCTTGTATGTGAAACTCAGCCCTGAAAGCTTAGCTCCTTCCCTTAACATGACTCCTCCCACTGGAGGCTGCTAAGCCCCTCACCGCCTCAGAGATGGACTTTTGGACACATGCTATTTCAATTTGAATTCATCCAGACATAATTTAAGTCCAATTAGAGATCCACCCGGCAGATGGATTATTTTACCCTTTGCTTACATGGAAAATATACTCATTAATCAGCACCAGCTCAACACACTGCCTAAAATCACCCCATTATGGGCCATAGAAACCGTGAAATAAGTACAACAGCCCCTGTCCTCCGGAGATAATGAAGAAGTTGAAGCCAGGATACATAGAGACTTTAGAACAATGGAGCAAACCCCAAAGATCCCACGGAGAAACTGGGAAATAGCGACCTCATCTGGTAGCTTCAGCTGTGTGCTCCCGTTCTCCAGACAAACGCTTGCCTTACTTCGGTTTCATTTCTCTGTCTGCCACCATTAACACAAATTTGAAATGTAGACTGGATCAGGGACTCTACCTTGCTCTCCCCACCTGACATGATTTTGATTTTTCAGAACTCTCCCACATTAAGCTCAGCTTTGTCTTGCCGAGACCTCCTTACGTCCGACGTTTGGGGTTACAGGGTAAACTCCGTGAGGAGCCAGCATGCTGCTATCACAGATTTCAAAGGAGAGGAGTGAGTGAAGGCCATGAATTACATCACTATCCCAGACTGTATCAGCCTTCTCTAATCATGTTTAGAACACTGAACGTGCAAATAATTAGAAAGAAAGGCTCCTCCCACAGACATCTCTTTCTGGTATCCTTTGACCAGAGTCATTCTTTTTTTTTTTTTTTTTGGTTTTTCGAGACAGGGTTTCTCTGTGTAGTCCTGGCTGTCCTGGAACTCACTCTGTAGTACAGGCTGGCCTCGAACTCAGAAATCCGCCTGCCTCTACCTCCCAAGTGCTGGGATTACAGGCGTGCGCCACCACGCCCGGCGACCAGAGTCATTCTTTCATTGAGAAAAGGTGTCTGGATTGGTCCGCTAGTTACTATTAACCACAGGTGGGAGAAAATTCACCTTGTTAGAAGTGGGCAGACACATCGGATTTAAGACGCTCCCTACAACAGTGAGAGGCTCGTTTTATGCTTGAGTTCCCTTGCTGCCGAAATGTTTTCCTTGCATCCTTTTTCTGAGGCCTGCACAGAGGCTCTGAACAGAATTGTGGCTTACCACCTGCACACCTCCCACGTGTATCTAGCTATGGTTCGTACAGACTCTTCAGCAGCTCTGTGGGGGGGATTTTGTTCTCATTTGGATGACAATGGAATGGATATCCTGCAGAAATGTCTGTGGCTACCTCTGCAATCGGATAGGAGGCAAAATGGCAACTTTAGGATTAGGAGGTTGATGCTTTGCAGTCTGTGGATTTAGAATTCTAATCATGGGCTATGAGAAGGAGAAAGGCAACGGTTTCATTGGGTTTCCCCCCAAATAAACAGGCATTAAACAGCAGAGGGAGGCAGAAAAAGTGGGTTTATACCAATATGTGGGGTTTTTTTTTTAACTGTAGACGTGTTGGGATTAATGAAATTTCCGCTGTGCCTCTGTCCTGAATCTAACAATGAATAACTGAAAGTGTTAGTAACAAAACTACCCTTTCCTTGCCCCCAGCGTTCTCATAGTCTCCTCTCTATTCTAGACCTACAGTTTCAAAACTGACAAGGAAACTCCCCCTTTTGTCTCGTACTTTGAGTTGCTGGCTGAGACAAGGAGGGACAATGCCGCTAAATTTCTAAATCAGCTATGGACCCGTAACAAACAGCTCTGCCCTCCAGTATTTGAGGTGAGTATAATTTTGCCGCGATCATCTCTTCAGGGCCTTGTCTAGTCCAGGAAACAATTGCTTGCTGTCTTAGTTTATTCATGTTGTTAGATGGGCTTCTTTGTAGCTAAGCTCAAGAGTAAGTGTGTGTACCTTTGGGGTAAAACTTGGTCACTGAACGCTGTTTAGTGTTTCTCAATGAACTATGCCAAGGGTGGTCTCTATATCAAACAGCACTAGCGCCACCTGAGGATCCCAAGAAATGCAAATTCATCGATCCCAGTCCATGACCAAGTTATCTGTTTGTTTGGAGCCGTGTGTTAACAAGTTCTTCTTTCCATCCTAACTTGATCAAGATGTCGTCTAGACTGAGAAACAGCATATTTACAGACCCAATAACACCCTCTTTCATGTCACTAATTTATCCACAGGTTCAGGTATTTGTTATCTGTCTTGTCATTGTCTTATTCCGCCTTATTTCTCGGGAAAGACGTGCAAAATAAATGGTCTGAAACCCAGGGACCATTGCATGCCTCGTTATCTAAAATGTTGCTGTTCTTTGTTTATAAAAGGTTTATAAAAAGAAATATCTGAAACCGAGAAAACAGCGCTCTCACTGTAGAGTTCCAAAGCTCGTGGAATAATTGAATACACACTTGGGTCATTCACCCTCCATGTCCTTCATCTGTAGTCATTACAAATGAGCTCTGCAGGTAAAATATATGATCCCAGAGCTCACTTTACTTGTCCCCTCAATCAAATCAGCATTTGGAAGTGAGCCGCCCAGACTCAGCTGATTCCAAGGCAATCCAGCTTGTGCAAACTACTGTACTGTGCAAGTCTCGCCATTACGGGAAATGTAGACTGTAACGCCATTCTGCCGAAGAAAATTAACAAGTCTGTTCCTCTCCAACAGACGGTTGACCTGAAGGAAATAACCACACCTATAAAAGCCCTAACACTGTCTCAGGATATGGAAAAGAGATTAACCAGCATCCTGATAGACCTAAAGGCCTCTGCACGCTACGAGTCTGATGTAAGTAGTTTATTGAGTCTCACAATGTCACTTCTCACTTTTTGGCTAGCGATTTAGCTATGGAACAGGCAGGTAGAAGCACAATATGCAGACAGAAGGGCCAAGGGAATTGATCAAGAGCATTCAAAACCTCTAAGTGTATACAGGCACCCACCCGCTTAGCACATATTGGGGTTTTTCATCACTTCACAGAACAAGCACTCACATTATGTGTGTGTTTATTCCCCAAAGAAGGGCAGAAACTTATTGCTAAGAGTGACTGGGGCGTGAGAGGTTAGAGATCTTAATAATTCTTATAAAGACTGCAACACATTATGGGATGCACTTCTCAGAAGTAATGTGCCCTGGGCAATTATCCAAAATAATGGTCTAGAGCCAGCTTGCAAACTCCGCTCTGAAATGCCTAAGCCCACCCATCTCCATCTCCGGAAACATTTGGAGAGCTCACTACCAAAAACTGCCAGCATTCACTCCCAGTGTGTTTTGTTTGCTATGCTTTGCCTAGGGTCTCTAATTTGCCTCTGAATTAAGTTCCAGGGAGTGCTACCGCCAGCTGGGAGGTACCATCTGAGATGGTATTATACCCTAGCCTTGATGAACTCTTCCTCTGCAATGTAGAATTTACTCACCAAACCCAAAGCATCTCAGGAACCCAAAAAGAAGAAATCACCATAGCACAAAAGTTCTCCATCCCAGTTAGACAATACTCTCACCAAGGGACACTAAATTGGAGATGTAAATAGCTGGGCTTTAGGCCTGAACACTACCTCTAAGTCTTTGAAAATGAGCTCTGAGTATCTAGTCAGTCTCTACGTGATTCAAGTTAAGGGAGATGAGAAGCCTGTATTTTTTTTTCTTTTCTTTTTCTTTTTTCTTTTCTTTTCTTTTTTCTTTTTCTTTCTTTCTTTCTTTTTTTTTTTTTTTTTTGAGATGTATCTTTGTTTTTTCTATATTCTTTGTTTACATTCTAAATGATTTTCCCTTTCCAGGTTCCTACCTCCCCATAAGTCCCATAAGCCCTCTTCCCTCCTCCCTTCCCCAATCAAACCCCTCCCACTTCTCTGTCCTGGTAATCCACTACAATGCTGGATCAAGCCTTTCCAGAACCAGGGTCCTCTCCTTCCTTCCTTCTTGGGAATGATTTGATATGTGAGTTGTGTCTTCCAGCATGAAGCCTGTGTTCTTAAAGAGATCTACACCCCTGATGAAACAGCCAGGCATGTTGGGTGTCTACATTCACCCAGAGGTTTTGAATGTCTTTTATCAGCATTCTTGCCCTTTCATCTGCATGTGAATTGCCGCGTCCAGTTCAGTACTCGGCAGGAGGGCTGGGGGGGGTGTGATTTGGGCAGAGCTTGAGATTCTGTGTATCTGCGGTGCATTGGCCTACAATTTGGGCATATTGCCTCACGTTTCAGACATGTTCCTTAATGAATGCCGCTTGCTTCCTGATGCTCATGTCTGTAGCTCTTAAAAATTATAAAGTCGATCCTCTGTGAACAAAGAGTGACTGAAGATTATTTGGAAGAACAACTTACTCATCACAAAATGATTGAAAGGGAGAGAGCCCAGGTGGAAAAACCTTCTACCTCGTCAGGTCGAGAAGAGCTTAGGCGCAGAAGCAAAAGAAGCAAATCGGAGTTCATGAAGCCAGGGGCCTAAGAGCCTTCACCACCTCCACTGCTGAAGGCTGCCTGCTTTTCCACTTTCCTGATGTTCGTTGTTTGGATAAAAATAAATCTGTTTTGCATCATATGTGTGCTTGAGAGTTTAGTGCCTGAGAAGGGACAGACATGGGACTGGTAAAGAGTGCCTGAAGGTACCAAGTTCATTAAATTTGGTTTTCCTGATGGTTCAAAGACAAGTGATTGTGTAGAAATTAAGTGGTAAAACTTTACTTTTATCTTAATGTGCATGGGTGTCATGCCTGCATTGCTAGCTACCGTGTGGGTGCTGAGAATCAAGCCCAGGTCCTCTAGAAGAGCAGTCCGTGCTCTTCCCATATGAGCCGTCTCTCCAGCCAGTGGGAGAAATTCATATCGCCATAGTCTGCCCTCACTCCTGTATGTATTTTAAATTGGAATTGTTGTTGTTGGTGGTGGTGGTGGTGGTGGTGGTTTTGGTTTTCTTTTCTGTTTTTTTGTTTTGTTTTGTTTTGTTTTGTTTTCAAATACATGCAGTTTGAAGACAAGAGTCGTTCATGTAGAAAGGACGACCCTCACCTGAGGGATGCACAGCCGATAGCTAATACCACCTGGTGCCTTTTCATAAGCAGAGATATGTGTGGAATGAAACAGAGGCAATCATGCCACTACAGTCTAGCATATGGCCTCCCCGACTCCCTTACAGTGAGCCAACTAGCAGCTACTGGAGCAAACAATTAGAACGTAAACCCAGATGGGATTTCCCATGGCTTAATAAGGAGGCTGGTACAGAAATAGGGGGCTTTATAGTATGGATTCTGACCCCAAACCTTGTTAGCTCTGCATTCGTGGGTTTAGGTTTTGACTTCTTTATTGACTGAGTTTAATAGCATATAAAATGAGGTTAGTCCTCTCGTCAAGTACTCTTAAGTAAATAAATACATATAAAATACATAGAATGGCACCTGTCCCGATTATGCATTCTATTTTTGTGATATTAACAGCTTTAAACGTGCAAAAACTCTGATGGTGAAGAATGAAATCCAGTAAGGCAATAGGATAGGAACTAGAGAGGTGGCTCAGTGGTTAATACTAGCTGCTCTTCCAAAGGACCTGGGTTCAATCCCAGCACTCCCATAGTCTAGAGCTGGGATGGTTATAAACTCTGGGTAAGGGTGGAAACTACTTCTCCTGGTTTTCTAAAGGGGCACGGTATCAAACTGCCTTCTACGTATTTCTGTTTATACCATAGGTTAGTGTTGCTCTCCACCATGCCCGGGGAGATAGGTTGACAGGAAGAGAACTGGGAACTACAGTTGCAAGTGGACTGTGGAAACCAACAGAGAATTACAAAAACAAACAACAATAACAACAACAAAACATGACTGTCACGTACAACCTTGAAGGCAAGTCCAAAAGCAAAGTTGGGTTGTGAGGACACATATGAGCAAAACTATAACACAGAGACATGCCTGCCGGCCGGCAAGCCTTCCATCTTCAGTCAGGACCTGCGGGCTGCAGGTGCTGTCGGTGGGCCTAGGGATGCCCCTTCACCCTTAGCACCAGTCCTTTCGAGCCAGGGCATGACACCGGGCCCTGGCACTGCGTGCTCAAGGATCTCAACAGGGCATACAAAGAGCACTAAGTTGTGGACTCCTGACTGGGGTCAAGTCCATATCCCAGTTCTGTGACTAACACTGCCCACCTGATGACTTTAGAATCAGGAACAGCAACAGCTAATTTCACTAAGCCAGCAACAAAGTCCTGGCCTGGTGAGTATGTCGTTTTTTGGTAATGACCTGTGAGATTTAAAATTGCTTATCCTTCATGCCACAATCCACAGACCCGGAGAGGCTCTCTAACAAGGAGGGCTCAAGTCGGGGATGCTTGGATCTCCCTGGGAAGAGGAAATAGACTCCATCTTGGGTGAGGGCTGGGAGCTCGTCGGAATGGAAGGGGTCAGAGGGATGGAGTTGGAGGGAGAGTGGAGGGAGAAAACTGGAACTGGGGCGGCGGTGCACTTCAGGGAGAGGTACACACCTAGTGCAATGGAAACTCCCTGGGGTCTACAAGGGTGACCATAGCGAAGACTCCTAGCAATAGTGGATGTGAAGCCTGAGTTGGCCATCTTCTGTAACCAGGTAAGACTTTCAGTGGAAGGGATTGGGACACCAACCCAGCCACAAAACTTTCCACCTATAATTTGTCCTGCCTGCAAGATGTGCTGGAGTGAAGTTGTAGCACAGAAATTGTGGGTGTGGCCAACCAATGACTGGTCCCAGTTCAGACCCATGCCACAAGAGGGAGCCCATGACTGACACTGCCTAGAGAACCAGAAACCAGAGGCTGGATAGCCCAGGACCTAGGATAGAAACAAACCCAACTGGGGGAAAAAACGTCAATGAAATGAGTCTTAATGATATTCTGTTATACTCATAGACAGGAGCCTTGGATAATTATCATGGGAGACGCTCCTTCCAGCAACAGATACAAACAGATGCAGACACCCACAGCCAAACATGAGGCAGAGTTTAGGGAATCCTCTGGAAGAGGGGGAGGAAGGATAGTAAGAAGCCAGAGGTGTCAAGAACACAACCCACAGCATCAAGGGCTCATAGAGGCTCACAGAGACTATACTGACAATCAGGGAGTCTGCATGGGTCTGACCTAGGCTCTCTGCCTGTGTGTTATGGTGGTGTAGCTGGGTCTTCTTGTGGGACTCCTAATAGTGGGAGTGGGGAGCAGGCTGTCTCTGACTCCTTTGCTTGCTTGGGGGACTGTTTTCCTCCCCCTAGTTTGTCTCTTCCAGCCTTGATATGTAGTATGTGCCCAGTCTCATTGTAATTTGTTATTTCGTGTTGGTTGATATCCCCGGGACACCTGCTCTTTTCTGAAGGGAAATGGAGCAAGAGTGGATCTGGGGAGAGGCAGGGTTGGGGAGAAAAACTAGAAGGATAGGAGGGAGGGAAACGTGCAGTTGGGATGTAATATAGATAGAAGAATGGATAGATGGATTGATGGACGGATGGATGAATAAGTAATAAGTAAATAAATGAGTTTTTTAAAAAGAAATAAAATAAAATTTCTTATCCTATTGCAAGGTGCTGCCACACATGTCTTACATTTATTACCTACAACCAGGGAAAACAAAACATCTACACTCTAGGCCCCTCTTCCTGTCTTCTTTTCTCCTCAGCCCTGCATTTTGAAACTATGAGGGCAGAGGCTAGTGCATTTGATAGGCGGGATTTTGTTCCTGTAACATACCAAGCCTTAGGAGGAAAGGCAAGATGAGGATTATCACTCCTGGGAGGGACAGGTCGCTCACCTGTCAGGAATGTCTAGAACCTCCTGCTTAAGAGGAGCCACATTCAAATTAAGCAAACATTTCTCCTGGAGTGCTCCCTGTTCTTGGGTTTTAGTTAATTCCAGATAGAGTCAAGTGGACATGCCAAGGGCAGGGACCTCCACACCAGCTCACCCTTGTGCCCTAGCTAAGGCGTGACTGAAGTGAATGCTGCTCCTGATGGCACTCTATTTTAAGATTTAATTTTTCATTTGAAAATTGTGTGTAGCCGGGTGGTGGTGGCTCACATCTGTAATCCCAGCACTTGGGAGGCAGAGGCAGGCAGATTTCTGAGTTCGAGGCCAGCCTGGTCTACAGAGTGAGTTCCAGAACAGCCAGGGCTACACAGAGAAACCCTGTCTCAAAAAACAAAAAAATCCAAAAACCAAGAAAGAAAGAAAGAAAGAAAGAAAGAAAGAAAGAAAGAAAGAAAGAAAGAAAGAGAAAAATGTGTGTGTGTCTGTCTGTCTGTCTGTCTGTTTATGGCTATGTTTTCCTTTCAGTGCAGGTGCCCTGGGAAATAGAACCCTGTATACCCTGAAACTGGAGGTACAGGCAGTTGTGAGCTCCTTGGGCTTCTGCTCCAGTGTCACAGGAGTGGGACAGAAGACAGCACTAAAAGGGAAAAAGGTTCAGTGGGAGAAATGTTCACCGTCCAACCAACCGAGAATCAACAAACAAGAAAGGGCCGAGCGCTAAAGTCTGCGTCTCGCCTGGCTATCGTTGAAGCAGGACACACGTGAATGAGGGTGGGACGTTATGCTCCTGTCATTGACTGGAGGCCGATGATCAGTACCTTTTGTTTGTTTCGCTGAAAGAAGTGAGGCCACACAGAAAAACTAGGTAAGAATACACACTCTAGAGACCTCATGGATAACCAATGATTTCTTTTCTTCTCTTTCTAAATTATACCAGGGAAGCTCCACCCAGCAAGCACAGAAGTCAAGATGAGTTAAAAAAAAAAAAAAGGGGGGGGGCAGGGTTGGAAGTAATGAAACAGTCACATCCGGTGCGAGTAGATGTCCGTCCAAGAGCCCACTCTCCCTGGCTCCAAGTACTTGCTCAGATTTTCCCTCTCGTCATAACCAGAATCCGTACAGTTTTTATATCCATTGTTTTAAAGACGAGCTGTCTCGGGACTCAGAAATTAGAGTTGGGTTGCCAGTTGGTGGTCTTTAAGAAGTGATAGGACACTCCAGGGCTCTACCCTCATCAAAGGCTTGTCTCCTAAGGGCTTATTAGAAGTGAGTCACTGGAGATGTAGCGTGGGAAGATCTATCGTCTCCTGCCCCTCCTTCCCTTCCTCTCTCCTTCATTGGTCCTTTCTCTCTTCCCTCCTTCTCCTTCTGACGTGTGCCATCTCCTACTGGACAGCCACAGTCCATAACTTCTGAAACCCAGAGCCAGAATAAACTTTTCCTTCCCTTTAGTTGTTTTCTCTGGCATTTCTCCTAGCAAGGAATGTCCTATGTAAGATAAGAGCTAACATCGATTGTCACTGAATGTTCTGAGAACATCACAGGGCAAATACCACCGATCCATCTAAACCCAGAATCATTGATTTTCTTTTTATCAGCACTTTCTATGTGTTAGTTCCTGTCAGCCTTATGTGCACAGAGGGCCCCTGCAGCCATGCTCATATGGTAAGTAAGGAAACCAAAGCTTGTATAGACTTAGAGGAGACCAAGTCTAGGTCTTGTCTTTAATTCTCTTCACATTATTATACGTATTGCTCCGCCTTTCACCTGGCATCAAGTTGCCACTAATGCAATGTCATTGATATTTATAAGCACGTCCCTTAGTGGGAATTTCAGGATTACAGAGAGGCTACCAGCCCCCCACCCCCACCCCCACCCCTCACCAATCCCTTTGAGACATGAGAACCCTGCCTTCAAGCTCATTATCTCATTTTGCATGATACTCCAGGGCCATGAAAATGACTCTCAAGCAGAAGCCAGATAACTCTTAATAATCAATGGGAAATTCTGGATCCTTCTAGAGGCTTTGCCAATATACAAGAACAAAGACATAGGTTAAGATAGATAAAAGTACATAAAATATTATTTGGCTAGAATATTTTCTTTGCGCTTTTGAGAATGACTTGAGTCACGCTTGCTTTCTTTTTCTTACTCTGTGCACTGGCTGGTTTTGCGCGTCAACTTGACAGCTTGGAGTGAGCACAGAGAAAGGACCCTCAGTTGAGGAAAGGCCCCCATAAGATCCATCTGTAAGCTGTAAGTGATCAAGGAGGGAGGACCCATCCCACCGTGGGTGGTGGCATCCCTGAGCTGCTAGTCCTAGGTTCTCCAAGAAAGCAAGCTGAGCAAGGCAGGGGAAGCAAGCCAGAAAGCAGTAGTCCTCCATAGTCTCTGCATGAGCTCCTGCCTCCAGATTCCCACCCTGTATCAGTTCCTGTCCTGACTTCCTTTGGTGATGAACAGAAATGTGGAAGTATAAGCTGAATAAACCCTTTTCCTCCTCAACTTGCTTCTTGGTCATGATGTTTTGTGCAGGAATACAAACTCTGACTTAGACACTATGTATGCCACAGGTGGAGCAGGATTCTTTCTTGGCCTTTGCTCAGTTGTCACTCTCATTTCTACAAGGGGATCAGTTTGTAAGATTAGATCCCCTGAGCTTTGACTCTCGGAAATATTCTAATAGGTCTTTTGATGTGGCCTTTTGATTTCTTTTTTTTTTTCTTTCAATCCTGCGTTACCATGTCTACCCCATCTTCGTGTTCATGCATGCCCAAGAGTCAGGCCTTTGGTAAGAGCCTGTGGTCATGAATTTGGTGAATCCATGTTGGGTCACATTTCCTAGATATTTAGCCAAACCGTATCCTATGGGCTCCTGTTAAATTTTATTTTAGGTGAGATTAAGGTTGATAATGTGGACGGCGAGCCTCTGTTTATCACCGGAAGACTGTTACCTGAGCAAAAAGGGATACAACAAATTCCCTTTGCAGAAACAGTTGAACCAGAGCATGCTCTCCCTGGCTCTCCAGCCCGATGGCCCCTCCCCATCCCTAGAGACAGTGGACTTTCCAGATCTCAAGGTCCTTACAATAAAGATCTTTTCTCCCCTCTTCCTTGTCTTAATCTCTCTCTTTGTATCCCACTCTGATTCTGTCTCTATACATAATAACACATCCGTATGTGTTTATTCTATGTGAACACATTGATTACCCAAGATCACTCCTGGCTCTGCTTCCCTGACTAGATAGATAGATAGGTAGATAGATAGGTAGATAGATAGATAGATAGATAGATAGATAGATAGATAGATAGATAGATAGATAGATAGATAGATTTACTCTATTTCTTCTATAGTTCCATTTAAGTTTGACTAGGATTTCACTGCTCAGTGTTCTCATTTTCCATTTCCCTCCTTCCTTCTCATCCATGTTCCTTCTTCCTATCATTCATTTTATAAAATGGCACTTTTTATATTAGTCTACCACTGGGCGACATAGAAACAATACAGCCATATGCACTGACTCACTGGACATGAGCTGTGCGGCACACCGACCGTCGCCAAACTCTAGAAGCTTACTTTGAAAGTGACAGGATTAATCAGCAAACTTTGTGGACACTGTTATTTCCTAGTGACCCGTGGACTGAAGAGCCAACATAAAGTTTGTATCTTTCACAATAAACTCATTGTACTGCGCACAGTAAGTACAATGGGGTGATTGACGTTTGAACAGTGGTGTTCTTGGGGGACTGGTGACATTTAATTAAAAGCAGGGTAACAAAAGGCAATTTGTGCAGAAGAAAACCAGCAATACCTTGACAGCTGGTATGGATTTTTCAGCTATCTAGAGTCACAATTACTCAAGTGACTAGGACGAAGGCCTCTCAAGCAAAGAAAACAGGGTTCCCACGAGAATCTGTAGCTCCTCTATAAGAACCCGACACCACTTCATTAACTACAATTGTACAGACAGCTAACACTTCTAGCTTAATAGCTATGAACAATTGGCACATAGAAAATTCACATTAGAACATGCAGATATACCGTGTGACTTGTGGTAGAGGCAGTTTCACCCACACAATCCATTACTACTTGTCCCTTTAACAACAGCATTCTGGGTTTCAATTGGGGGCACATGATTTCCTCTTTGACATTGTTAATTTCACCCTCTTTTGAAGCTTTTGTCCAAATATTGGGTAGCAAGATATGGAAGAATCTGTGATGTGCTACTCCTGGGCTTGACCATTAGAGGGATACAACACTTTCCTCTGGCCTTTTCTCCCCTGACTAGGATACAGACAAAAGGTAAGGAATTAAATCAGACACTGTGAACCCAGAAATGGAATCTGAAAGCCTTACTGAAGATAATCCGTGTGGTTCAGTGAGGGAGGGCGGGAGGGAGGGAGGGAGGGAGAGAGAGAGAGAGAGAGAGAGAGAGAGAGAGAGAGAGAGACTAGGAAAGAATGAGGTGCAGGAAGATTCTTCACCCAGACTCTGAGGAAGTTGAATGTATGAAACTGAGGAGTGGTAACTAGCCATGTGTCAGACATACAATAATGTACACGGGTTAATATACGTGGTAAGCTAGCCTGGGCAACAAACCTAGCATATGTCCTAGGCATTTATTCATAAATAATAAGTCTCTGAGTCACTATTCAGGAACCGGGGCTCAGGTGGAGGAGTCTGTGGTTATGTAGAGCAGGGACTTTCAACATACAAGCTGAGTTACCAAGAACTCAGTGGCCTTCATCGTATAGGTTTTTTTGTGACGAAAGCAAACAGGGTAATAGTCACTGTTCGGGGCTTTACATGGGAATCACTGTACTGTATGCCGACACAGCTGTGAAGGTGCATCAGAACATCTGGCTCTGTACGTAAGGAGTACAGAAAAAACAAACCCAGATCTCCTGCAGAAGTTCAGGAGTAGCCACAGCCGTTGTGTAATGCTTGTGGATGCCCACTAGAGGGCATACAAATACTAGTTCTCACATCTTAATGGGACAAAATCACTGTGTGTGTGTGTGTGTGTGTGTGTGTGTGTGTGTGTGTGTGTGTGTAAGAGAATAGCTCCAACTGGGGAGAGACAGATGAATGTTCCTTTTAGTTTACTACATAAAAACACAATTCTGGTGCAGTCTCATACCGCCTAACATCACCCTGTACTTGGCTTGGCCACTTGTAAATTCAGGCAATTGTTTTACCTCTCTATGCCTAGGTTCTTTCATCCACAAAAAAAAAAAAAAAAAAAAAAAAAAAAAAATTGCAGAAACACCTGCTTCCTATAGTCATTACAGTTCTTAAAAGACTTCATTTAAAACACAGTACCTACCCAGTCTCAAAAGAATACCCATGGTATACAGTCACTGATAAGTGGATATTAGCCTAGAAGCTTGGAACACCAAAGACATAAATCACATATCAAGCGATGTCTCACAAGAAGAAAGGAGTGGACACTGGTGCTAGAATGGACCAAAACATCATTGTGGGAGAGTACAAGAACAGTAAGGTGGAAGGGGGTGGATGAGAGAGCAGGGGGAGGGAAAAGAGCATGTGGGACCTTTGGGGGTGGGGAACCAGAAAAAGGGAAATGAATTGTAAATATAGAATATATCCAATAAAAAAATGTTAAAAAAATAAAAAATAAAACACAGTACCTAAAATGGATTGAAGATATAGTAAGATTCGTGCTGCACATGGGAAATTGAAGAGTCATAGACCACAAATGGAAGTCCCAGAGTTAAGAAATCAGTCAATGTGAAAGACCCAGCAAGCATCTGAAAGAGTCAGTTGGAGATATTTATACCCAACCAATGGACAGAAGCTGCTGAACCCCAGTGGTTGAACTAGGGAAGGCTGAAAGAAGCTGAGGAGAAGGGCGACCCTGTAGGAAGACCAGCAGTCTCGATCTGGACCCCCCAAGACATTGGACCACCTGTCAGGTCTCAAACATTGGACCACCAACCAGGCAGCATACACCAGCTGATATGAGGCCCCCAACACACATACAGCAGAGGACTGCCGGGTCTGTGTTCATTCAGAGAAGATGCACCTAACCCTCAAGAGACTGGATCTTACAGGTCGAATAGGGTGGGAGGTGGAGGGATGGGAACATTCTTGTGGAGACAGGAGGTAGAGAGGAGGTATGGGATGTGGAACAGTCAGAGGGTGGATGGGGGTTAATAAAATCTGGAGTATAAGTAAATAAAGAAAAAAGAAGAAAGAAAACAATAAATGGAAATTTCAAAACACAAAGTTGAAAACCTTAATAATGGACTAAGTCAAGCAGGAAAATTAATTTCTGAGCCTCAGGAGAGGTCTTTAGTGTTGGGGTCTCAGGGCATGCGAATAATGAGGAAAAGACCACCAGAGTCAGAAATCAATCAAAAACAACTTTACTCATCATGGAAAAATGCTTCTAAACGGTTAGAGTCATGGTCAGTCTTGGGAGCTGACACGATGTCCCTGAAAGGGTGTGAGCAGCCCCCGTTTGAAGCATAAACTCACAAGCCGATGTCCAGGGGATGATAAAGAAAGAATTCTTACATTGAGGATTAGTTATTGAGCCCAGGGTATGGTGGATTGCAGAGTGCTGGTACAGCCTCAAGGCTGTTCTAAGGCAGTGATCTTAACCTTTATGAGCCTTACACAGGCCTGGTGCTTTTACTGCAACTGAAAAGAATGCAGAGCTTGAGGCCAAGCAGTAAGATGGCGGTGGCAGTGGCAGACCCAGCCACACAGTAAGATGGTGGCGGCAGACCCAAGCCTGGGACTACCCTGGGCTCTTCATTTAGTAGCCATTCAAGTCAGACAAATCACAGAAGAAGAAAGGCAAACAAGGCAGAAGATGAATACGGAAAAATGGAGGATGTCTACCAAACCTTTGAAAGCCCACTGAAGACAGTGAAATGCAGAGTAAGAGAAGAAAAGACGCCGAACCTACTAGAAGAATTTCTACCCTGTCCCAGTCTTGGGAAATATCCAAGCATAGGAAGTTCAAGGAACCCAAGTCAGACTCAAACAGAGAAGATTCTTTTGTAACAAATATCCTAGTCAAATTGTCTGCAGTGGAATTATTGTTCACTGTATATGTGTGTCAAAATATCGTGCATGCCCCATAAACCTGTGTATCATTATGGGTTGATTGAGAACAGTGCAGTGGAGCTGGGGAGATGGCCTGATGGGTAAAATGCTTCCAGCACAGGCCTGGCATGCTGAGTTCTGTCCCCATTACACACAGTACCACAAGCATCTGGAGTCCCAGCACTGTCCTAGCAGGAGACGGGAGGCAGGAAGACTGTGAAAGCTGACAAGCCAGCCAGCCCGACAAATACAGCAATGAGGAAGAGAGATCCCATGAGACAGCCGAGGCTGTCCTCCACAGGGGCGCCATAGCACACGCATGTCAAAACCCACACACATATATATACACACTACATGTACATATATGTTCATTTGTCAGTGATTAAAATATAATTATAAATTTTTAACAGGGCTATGGAAATGGCAAAGGCACCTGCTCTCAAGCCTGATGATAAGAGTTTGAGCCTTAGGACTCCTGGAGTAAAAGACAAGAACTGATTCCCACAAGTCGTCCTCTCTGTTGTGCTGTATAGTAAAATCACCGAATGTTTACAAGGACAAATCTTTACAGCCACCCAGAAATACCCAAATTCTCAGTCTATTCGATTCCAGGAACAGACCCATGAATTTCAGATTTACTAACTTGTAGGTTAGAAGGTTCACCATTAGGTTGAACTTGTAGGTTAGAACTTGTCACCATGACCCACAAAATGTTGATCTTCCAAGAAGAACCACAAGGTTTGAGGAGGAGGAATTGGGGTCATGTATCACCTAAGCAAAATCTGGACAGGAAGCTGGAGACGGCTCGGGGGTTAAGAGCACTTGCTGCTCTGGCAGGGGCCCTCAGTTCTGTCCCCAGCACCGACATGGTGGCTCACAACCACTCTGGCTAGAGTTTCCAGGGATCCAGTGGTGTCTTGTGACCGTCTGACCTTCGCACGCTAGGCGCTCACACGGCACACATACATGTACATACGCAAACACTCATACAATGAAACAAAACCAAATGTAGCATTCAAAACAACAGCGGGCAATCTGCACAGGCAGCATATTCCCAGCCTGTTCTAAACTCTAGAGCCCAGCTATTCCAAAATACGCTAGCGCGCAGCTGCCTGCCTCTCCACGGAGGCCCTGACAACTTGGGGATGTCAGGCCTGCGCAGTGCTATCTAGAGAAAGCTTTTCTCTCCCTCCTTACACAACAATCACCACCTGTGCCATATGGACCCTACAGAATTTACAGGAAAGCTTTCCAGGAATGTTCTTAAAACCTTTCTCCTCAAGGTGTGTCCCTGGACACGCAGAGCCGGGGGCAGCAGGTTAGAGACTTAACTGCCTCCAGGTGGCCCCACCTACCACACTTTTTGCATTTGAACAAAATTCCCCGGCCAACGATGGATGTTTCCAGAAGCACTGTCTGACACCACCTCTCCTTGACAGGAGTAATCACAGATTCGATTGGAGTCCGTTGGGTCAAGAAACATGTGATCATTTCTTCTTGGAGACTACCCAGTTTGACTCCCTCCAAGTTTCAAAGTTTGGCTTCTCCCTCAGAGAGGTTTTTAACGCCCTTCAGCACCCCCCAGGGGTGGGCTTTGGAGCAATTGCTATTCCTTTAAAACTGTCTCCCCCAAATCAGGATATTTGCTGCTCACCCTCCAGAATAGCTTGGATTACAGGGTAGCGCCTGCCTAGACAAATGCCCTTTACATCAGTCCAAGCAGGCAGGGGTTAGCTCAAAGTTGAAATCTTAATTTTTTTTCCCCCTACATGTGTTGGTTTCCTGAAGCTGGAGCTACAGACAGCTGTGAGCTGCCATGTGGGTGCTGGGAATTGAATCTGAGTCCTCTGGAAGAGCAACCAGTGCTTTTTCCCCATGTATTTTATTTATTTATTTATTTATTTATTTATTTATTTATTTATATTCATCCATTCATTTGTTCATTTTACATCCTGGTGGATGATCCCCTCCCAGTCACCCCCTCCCAGAGTCCCTCTCCCCACCCCCTTCTCCTCTGAGAGCGGAGAGCTTCCCAGCTATGCCCCTGGCGCATCAAGTCTGCAGGGTTAGGCACATCCTCTCCCACGGAGGCCAGACAAGGCAGGCCTCTCCCCAAAGCCGCCAGTGGTCTTAACTGCTGAGCCATCTCTGCACGCTCTGAATTTTAGGCTTTATTTTCATGTCAGACGTATTTTCTAACAGTGACTCGGCACATTCCTCCAAGCACCCCATGATCAGCATTATCAGCCATAAAAATGGTGAAATCGGTACATGCCAAGCCACAAAGAGACCCTTGAAAGAAAGAATAAGGAAGGAAAGAGCCAAGCAAATGCCAATTGGGAAATTCGGAACCTGCTGCCTCTTCTTGTAGCTACAGCTGTGTGGGCTGAAAACAGCTGCAGGGAGGAATGCCTGTTTTTTTTGTTTTTTTTTGTTTTTTTGTTTTTTTTTTTTCCTTCTACTTCTCTACCCTCTGCTCACAAGGCCAATTTAAAGTGTCAGTTTATCAACAAAATCTGTACTCCTCCTCTAGCTGGATTAGGAAATTTCAGAACTTGACCGTACTCCACCATCAGCTCAATTATGTAGGAGGAGGGAAGGGGTTGTGGTGTTCCCTATAAACAAAGTGTTTTTCTTTTTCTTTTTCTTTTTCTTTTTGGTTTTATCGAGACAGGGTTTCTCTGTGTAGTTCGGGCTGTGCTGGAACTCACTTTGTAGACCAGGCTGGCCTCGAACTCAGAAATCTGCCTGCCTCTGCCTCCCAAGTGCTGGGATTAAAGGTGTGTGCCACCACCCCCGGCCAAAGTGTTTTTCAACATGTTCCTTAGGTTTGATGTATAGCAGGCAGGCTACGATATCACCATTTAAAAGAAAAACTGAGAAATTAAAAATAATTCCCATTGCCCTTCAGAATGATTGGACTGACCATTGACAAACTCAGAAAATAAAGCCTCCAATCCCCTTCCGATACACTGTCTCTCTGCTCGGTTTGGTTTCTTTACCCAGATACAATATCCTTGTTGGTAGATTAACTGCTGCAGTCTCAGGTGGCTGTGATTTCATCTTGTTACAAGGGGTGGGTTGTACCCAGTCCTTAGTATTTAAGAGCCTTTCCCCTGAAGGGGGTAGGTAGCCCATCTTATGGCTGAATTTTCCTATTGCGGAGATGGGGCCTAAGAGAAGGTGCCTTTCGGAAGAGGCTTTAGCTTCTATTCAACGAGTTGCCTGTATGCATATGATCCTCAGTGATGCGTATTTGTTCTTGGTCAGTAGAGCTCTTGGGCTGCTATGACGGTGGGCTTTGTTCTGATCTGGAGGGTGACACATTTACTAACTTCCTATCCTTGGGCATCTAACATCCATTTCTTCACATCAACAGGGAGGCTTTGGTGATGGAGAACTGTGATAGCAAACCACAGGCAGCGAGAGGGGGAATCAGTTCTTCGCTTGGGTTCCCAAGCACTAGCCAGTGGTAGCAGAGTAAGCTCTTCTATAACTAAATGCAATTTCATACTCACCGTCACCACATCAGGATTGGTACGATAAATCTGCTCTTAGCTTTTTTACTAAATTTATGCTAGGCTTTTTTTTTTCATTACAGGTGACTGTAATGCTACTTAAACAATTTCTACTGGGGCTTTTTCCTAAATCTAAACTATAGCTGCTTGCTACTTAAACTTACTCGAGTTAGGTTATTTGTGTTCTTAGTAATTAGACACGAGTCAATAGTTTCAGGGCTGAAACGAGTACATTAAATACCTGTTTAGCTTTTTTTTTTTTTTTTTTTTAAAGTGAGCCAGCCGCACAGATCTCTGCTTTGGCAGGACCAGCATCATATGTGAATGGTGAAAAGAAAAAAAAATGGTGAGACAGGGTTTCTTTATATAGTCTTGGCTGTGCTGGAACTCACTCTATAGACCAGAGCTGGCTTTGAACTCAGAGATCCTCCTGACTCTGCCTCCCAAGTGCTGGAATTAAAGGTCTAGCCTTCTGGTAATGTTTGTCTGTTTGTTAATTAATTAATTTGTTTGTTTGTTTTATGTGCCTTGGTGTTGTGCCTGCGTGTATGCCTGTATGAGGATGACAGATCCTCTGGAACTGTTAGATGATTGTGAGCTACCACGTGGGTGCTTGGAACTGAACCAGGGTCCTGTGGAAGAGAAGCCAGTGCTCTTACCCACAGAGCCATCTTTGCAGGCCTCCCGTGGTAGGCTTCTGTCATGGATCTATACAGACAGTGGATGAAACTGATAATGTTAACAGGTCTGACCCATAGAAAATCCTTATCATGCAGGGCGGTGGTGATGCACGCCTTTAATCCCAGCACTTGGGAGGCGGAGGCAGGCGGATTTCTGAGTTTGAGGCCAGCCTGGTCTACAGAGTGAGTTGCAGGATAGCCAGGGCTACACAGAGAAACCCCAGTCTCAAAAAAAAAAAATCCTTATCATGAAAAAATTAGAGACTTCTCTGGGTTGCTGCTCTTTGGAGCTTCCTGAGTTCAGGAAGACAGAAACATCTGAAATTCAAAGGACAAACAAGACACTCAGAACATTAAAGACCTCTTCTAGATGACCACTGAGACGGGAAACTATTTTCACGAGATTCCTAGCTGAAATGTTAACTTCTGATATCCTTTCTCTTTCCCCAAATTCTCACCCCTATCCTAGGGTTACTTGTACAATGATAACGTAATAAAGACTGGTTTTGGAGCATATTCTAAGGACAAGGCTGAGGTGAAATGGTACTATGCCAGAAACATCCTGAAATACATCACAGAAAGAGGTAACAAGGTCTGCATTCCGGCTATTCAGGTGACTGTAATGCTACTTTAACAATTTCTACTGGGGATTTTTCCTAAATCTAAACTATAGCTGCTTGCTACTTAAACGTACGAGTTAGGTTATTCGTGTTCTTAGTAATCAGACAGGAGTCAATAGTTTCAGGGCTGAAACAAGTACATTAAATACCTGTTTAGCTTTTTTTTCAGTGAGCCAGCCACACGGATCTCTGCTTTGGCAGGACCAGCATCATATGTGAATGGTGATTGTGAGTGGGGCCAAGAAGCTGTGTCTTAACTCCTCAGAAGGTCCCAATGCTCTGGAAGAGCTTAGAGGCAGGGTACTCATGAGTTCTCCCAGAGCTGTTGACCTTCTTTTTCAGTTCACAGGAAGTTTAGGTAGACCCTTAGGTATTCACTGTGGTTGTCTCCTCAGTGTCTTGAACGACACTGTTCTCACTGAGTGCTGACACCCCGAAGAAACTGTCTGATCTTCAGTGAAGACTGCTGTATCCTAGCTCAGCACATACCTTTAAGTCCCAGCAGTCAGAAGGCACACACAGGAGGATCTCTCTGAGTTGGAGGCCAGCCTGGTCTATAAAGTAAGCTCTAGGATAGCCAGGGCTACCCAAAGTCTGTTGTATCCATTCATCTGTAATGTTTTAGGTGCAGTTTTTTTTTAAATAAAGGAAGTACATATCTGATACATAACAAAACAAAACCAACATTACAGAATTTCCAAACCAGTGGAATCATTACTAACCTGTACCCTTGCTATGTAGCAATGGAATTTGTCAAGGGTCTTTTTAAGGTCCTGAGGCCCATATCAGTTCATCAAAATGACTGCAGGTGAGCCAGGTATCAGTTAAGACTCTCAGCTGACTCCACTATGCTATACAAAGTTCAAAAGCCGCCTTACCTACAAACCTATCCCTCGCCTGACACAAAAATTACCTGAGGTAGTAAGTTGACTGCCTATTCATTTCCAACAGAGGCCTAAAATAGACACCCAGGGATGCATCCCGTGTGCGACTGCAATTCTAAGTATGGAAAGAGAAGTAAGCGAGATCCTGCAAGATCTGCAAGACTTCTTTATTAGAGATAACAATGTGAGTAGCCAACTGGTTCTAATATCCTCTGGGATTTCCTTCCTCACAGTTGGTGAGCACTCTGGCTCAAGATGGGCCTTCTACATGTCTGCAAGATGAGCCTAAGC
Organism: Apodemus agrarius; assembly: GCA_964023405.1. Taxonomy (NCBI): domain Eukaryota; kingdom Metazoa; phylum Chordata; class Mammalia; order Rodentia; family Muridae; genus Apodemus; species Apodemus agrarius. The sequence continues at coordinate 41,013,304 of OZ030018.1, forward strand.
CCATACATGTGGGGGAAGTCAAAATGAAGAAAATGCTGCAGCACAAACTTCCCCACCTAAGACAAGGCGCTCACCAAGGGGCTCTAAGGAGATGTAAAGAGTTGAGCCTTATGCAAAGCACTTGCATCTCAGTGTTTGAACATGGGCTCTAGGCATCTAGTCCGTCTCCCTAAGTTGCAAGCAAACAGGATTAAAAAGATGGCCAGTAGAACATTGTTCCATAAATCGATCTACACCTTTGATATTCTCCATCTCTCATTTGCAAATGGGCGCTTGTGGGTTCCTAGAGAGTTTAAATATCTTTGGTCTGTTCTTTGTGGAACCTTCAGTGTGCATATGAATCACCTGGTCTCTTTGAACATGCAGGTATTGATTTAGTAGGTGTGATAGAGCTTGAAGATGCTTTCTATGCTATGGTCTGGGCACTGCTGTTTCACAGCCAAAGATCTGGGTCAACTGCCTCTCAATGCAGATGTGGTCTTTAATGAGAGTCCCTTTTCTATTTTGTCCGTGTAGATAATAAAACTTACAACAGAGTTGATATATCAACAGAGAAAGGATGAAGAACGTTTGAAATGGGAAATTGAGAGGCTGAAGGAAAAAGAACGGGCTCAGGCTCAGGCTCAGGCTCTGGCTCAGGCTCTGGCTCTGGCTCAGGTTCTGGCTCCGAGGCAAGACTCAACGAGAAAGAAGCGAAGGAAATAACCTAGTGATGGCGACTAGGACGAACCTTTCTATTGCAGGTCCTAGCTCAGTAAGCTAATGTCTTGCCATTTTCCCTTGCCTGAAGAATGCTCTTCTTTTCATCTTTCTAGTTCTCACTGATGAAAAATAAATGTTTCCGCACTGTAATTCTGTATAAAGAGGTTACTGTATACTGACGTCCTGAGGGTTCTTTAGTATACTAAGCATTTTAAAAGGTAGCTGCTACCCTGTCCTATAATCCACAAAAACACACAGTGACTGGCAGTCAAGATTGGGTAAATTCTGAAGAAGTTGGAAGAGAGGGAATGTGGAGGGTGGACATGAAGGAAATGGTCTATTTGAAATTATCAAAGGATAAAAATTAGGGCAAATTTAAAGTACAAGAGAATGCAGTAGAATAAGTGGTAAGACTTAATATGAGTGCTCTGCCGTCATTGGTGTAAGTATTTTAAGCTTGGAAAGTGGAGGGTTTCTTCACACTAAATGAAGTTTTAAAAGGATTTTTTTTTTCATGCAAAAAGGGTGACCCTTACCTGAAGGGAATAAAGCAAATGGATAATACTGCCAGGTGCTTTTTCAAGGCCGTAGTAGGTATGGCTGGGATTACAGAGGTAATTGGCTCGCTGCAGTCTAGAGCATGACTTTCTCTATTGTTCTGGACTGAGCCAGCCAGAGGCTACTGCAATAATCATTTTCAGAGGTAAACAGTAAGGATGCTGTGTTGGCTTGTATATGGTTGGCCCAGGGAGTAGCACTAGTGGGTGTGGCCTTGTTAGAGGAAGTGTGTCCCTGTGAGGGTGGGCTTTGAGACCCTCCTTCTATCCATGTGGGAGACAGTCTGCTCCTGGCTTCCTTTGGATGAAGATGTAGAACTCTCAGCTCCTCCTGCACCATGCCTGCCTGGAAAGCTGCCATGCTCCCACCTTGATAACAGACTGAACCTCCAAACCTGTAAGCCAGCCCCAATTAAATATTGTCCTTTTTTTTTTTTTTTTTTAACTGTTACCTTGGTCATGGTGTCTCTTCGCAACAACGGAGACCCTGAGACAGAAGTAAACTTAGGTCAGTTTTCTCAGGACTGATATGTGTAGTATACGATTGATCTCTCAGGGCTGATGTGGATAGAGCAGGATAGACCTCTCAGGACTGAGGTGGGTAGTACAGGATAGACCTTTCAGCACTGATGTCCCATCTGAGAACAAATGGGAGCTCTTTATGATTGTGTCCCAGCTCTAAAACTTACTAGCCCCAAGCTCGTGAGCTTTTACTCCTTTATTGCTCCGGTTCAACCTATAAAATAGAGCCAGCGTGTCCTAAAGCATAGATTCATACAAGAAAAGTACTTAGAACAGCACGTCTGGGTTATGTATGTGTTTTATTTATATACTACTACTTACAAGCATAGAGGCTGCTACCTGAGAAATATTTCTAGTAAGAAAACAGCACAAGGAAAACTGCGGGGCTCTCTTAAGGAAAGGCAAATCTTGTTTGAGCACAAAGACGTGGCTATTAGAATCAGCCACAGACATCTTTCAAAAAGTGAACTCGTTTAATACTCACAGTTAAGCACTCCAGATATCCTCTCAGATTCTCAGCCAAAGGAAGAAAAGATGTTTAAAATGTAAACAAATAATCCCGGGGGGGGGGGGGGAAATCTACGTGGACATTCAGAAGGAAATAGAAATTGAAAACAAAATCCATAGTGCAATGTAACTCGCTGGTCATAAAAGCATCCCAGGAAAGCTGAGAAGTGGCCACGAAACGGAGGGACTGGAAACGGCTTTCTCACCAGAGCGAAAGGAAAATCGGAGGTTTGAAATGCAGGTGTAAAAAGCGATAGCAGCACGGCCGGGCGGTGGTGGTGGCGGCGGCGCACGCCTTTAATCCCAGCACTTGGGAGGCAGAGGCAGGCGGATTTCTGAGTTCGAGGCCAGCCTGGTCTACAGAGTGAGTTCCAGGACAGCCAGGGCTACACAGAGAAACCCTGTCTCGGGAAAAAAAAAAAAAAGTGATAACAGCAAATCAGAATAAAGCTATACAAATGTTAGTGGTGAGAGAACCTCCCGAAGCTAGCCATCCACAGGTCACCGTGTTTTAAAGGCATGGCGTGTGCATGCAGGTCCTTGACTCCTGTGTGACCTGCTGAGAGCAGCCAATATTTTTTTTTTATTAATCATTTCATTCGTTTACATTTCAAATGATATCCTCCTTCCGGTTACCCCTCTACAAACCTCCTCCCCCTCCCCCTTTGCCTCTATGAGGTGCTCCTCCACCCACTCACCCACTCCTGCCTCATCCCTCCAGCATCCCCCTATGCTGGGGCATCGAGGCTCCTTCTCCTCCCATTGATGTCAGACAAGGCCATCCTTTGCTACATACGTATCTGGGGTCATGGCTCCCTCCACAGATACTTTGGTTGGTGGTTTAGTCCCTGCGAGCTGTGGGTGGTTCAGTTAGTTGATACTGTTCTTCATACAGGGCTGCAATCCCCTGCAGAGAGCAGCCAGTTTTACAGAGAACTTCCTTTGTCAATCCTTGTCGTGAGGAAGGGGGCTCCCATCGGCGACGGTGCCCTGTGGTGAGCTTGGCATCTTTTTTCTAACCCTTCTCTGCCGCTGTCCACTTGCCTCTGCCTTATAGATTACTGGCATGCACTAGTCTGCCCGTCGCTCTTGAATAAAGAAAGGCCTCATCGTTATACTCAGTATCAGCTTTTATTGAATCTCATACTTCTTCAGGTTATAGGCATCTCCATTAAGAGCCGGGTGTGTGGGCAGGGACCTGTGAGGCCAACCGAGAGCGTGAGGCGGTCAGAGGATGAAGGCAGAGAGGATTGAGTAGCTTGGCTACATAGTAAGATCTTGTCTCAAAATAAGAGGCAGGAGAAAAAAAAATATGTCACTACCTAGTGTTTTTCTAAAACAATCTCACCATTAAATATATATATATATATATATATATATATATATATATATATTCACTTTTGACCCAGGATCTCATGAATTCATCCCAGAGCAGCCAAGGGGTCTGTGTAGCCAAGGAGCTGGCGTGTGTCGCTCCTGCTGGTGTCGCAGGCATACGCCATCGCTTCCAGTTGTATGCAGTGCTAAGGTGGGACCTAGCGCCTTGCGAGCGTGAAGCAAGCACTCCTCCCCCTAAGCCACTTCCCCAGGGTCCTCAGCCTTTCTCTTGCCTTTGGCCACGGTGCAGGGGTGTTGGGGCAGGAGTGTCCTTTGCATCCCTGGCCCCTGCTTCAGATAGGTAGGGTACCTCTTGTACTTGAGACAACCCAAAACTTCTCCAGACACTATGAAATGCCCCTTCAAAGGCATAATTTCCCTGTTTGAAACACACGGGTCCTCAACTGTGAAATAAACACCCAGTTGAAAAAAGACCAACCTGGGGTCCGGAGATCACGGTGTCGACTCCCGTTCCCCTCGGCTGCCTCCCCTCGGCTGCATTTTCAGAGTCCGCAGTACTGCATCTGCCTCGCAGCTCCGGGGGAAAGTGAGATGCATGGAAAGGGAGGAGAGAGACTGTGAACAGGATACAGAGACCAGGCGAAGCCAGGCAAGTTGGCCATTAGTTTATAAAGGGAACAGCAGAACGCGCACGGGAGCACAGAACAGAGCCCTTCCTCCCTGGCCGGGCTGAAAAAGACAACAAAACAAGCCAAGAGAAACTCAACAGTCGGTGCAAAGTCAAACCACAGCTCTCGCCTTGGTGGGAGCAAGAGACAGTTTATTCCAGAAGCAAGTGTGAGTGGATGGTGAGCCAGAGATAGAGATTTAGGTTATCCCTAGTCTCGGGTTTGAATGCAAGAACAGATTTGTGAAACACTTGCTATAACAGAACAGAGAAAGCCACTGTCAAGATGCTTTGCAAACGAATCGTCAGGGGCTGCATCATGTAATTTAACAGCAAACCAGGAAAACTTCTATTTTTTTTTTCTTAATTTTTTTTTTTATTTTCTATATTCTATGTTTACATTCCAAAGGCTTTCCCCTTTCCCAGTTCCCCCCCCCACCATGTGTCCCATAATTCCTCTCCCCCCCTGCTATTCCCCACTCATCCCCCCCCCACAATTTCTCTGTTCTGGGTCTACAATACTGGATCCAATCTTTACAGGCCCAGGGTCCTCTCCATTCTTCTTCTTGGGAGTCATTTGACTTGCTAATTGTGTCTTGAGTATTTAGGGCTTCTGGGCTCATTAATATCCAGTTATGAGTGATTGCATTTCATGTGTATTCTTTTGTGATTGGGTTAGCTCACTTAGGATGATATTTTCCAGATCTAACCATTTACCTACAAATTGCATGAGTTCATTATTTTTAATTGCTGAGTAGTACTCCATTGTATAAATATACCACATTTTCTGTATCCATTCCTCCTTTGAGGGATATCTGGGCTCCTTCCAATTTCTGGCTATTATAAACAAGGCTGCTATAAACATAGTGGAGCATGTGTCTTTATTGTATGCAGAGGAATCCTCTGGGTATATGCCCAGGAGTGGTATGCCAGGGTCCTCTGGAAGTGACATGCCCAATTTTCTGAGGAACCGCCACACTGATCTCCAGAGCGGTTTTACCATTTTGCAATCCCACCAACAGTGGAGGAGTGTTCCTCTTTCTCCACATCCTCGCCAGCACCTGTAGGTCCCAGACACTAGGACACTTTTTATTTTTAATGAACATTGATGTTTTGCCTGTGTGTAATGTCTGTGTGAGGGTATCCCATCCTCTGGAATTAGAATCACACGCAGACCTGAGCATGTGGGTGTTGGGAATTGAACCCCAGTCCTCAGGAAGAGCAGTCAATGTTTTTGACTGATGAGCTCTCTCCAGCCCCACTAGAACACTTTTAAACTAACCGTCTGTACATTCCACTAGGGTTACCTATGTCACAAGGATATTAGGTCACATACAAAGAAGTAGGCAATAAGTAACATCTAGGTGCTTGTACTGGCTGGTTTTGTGTGTCACCTTGACACAAGTTAGAGCCATCAGAGAGGAAGGAGCTTCAGGTGAGGAAATGCCTCCATGAGACCCAGCTGTAAGGCATTTTTTTCAATCAGTAATCAACAGGGGGGGAAGATCTCAGACCAGGGTGGGTGGTGCCACCCCTGAGCTGGTGTCCTGGTTCTGTAAGAAAGCAGGCTTGTAAGCAGCACCCCTCCATGGCCTCTGCATCAGCTCCTGCCTCAAGGTTCCTGCCCTGTATGAGTTCCTGTCCTGACTTCCTTCAGTGATGGATTATGATCTGGAAGTATAAGCGAAATATACCCTTTCTTCCCCAACTTGATTTTTGGTCATGGCTTTTCCTCCTGGTCTGGCTCCAGGCCCTATTAGAAGCTTTCTTCAGCAGGTATCGTATAAACTCTGGCATCTCCAACATCTTGGAGTCTCCAAGGCAGTCCAGGATTTACCTCCACAGCTTTACACAGCGGCCCCTCGATGCCTCCATGCAGGGACACCCCAAGACAGTTCTACTGCTTTCCACTCCCATAAGCCATAAAAGAGGTTTCCAGTTCCTTGCTAACAGTATGTTCATCCACTCTTTAGTAAGTTTTAATCTGACTATAAATTTAAACATCTAAAATGTTGGAAGATTTAAGCTGGATGCCAAGAACTGATCTACATTTCCAACCCAAAACTCTTCTGTGAGAGGTAGCCTGGGACTCACAGTCCCTGTACAATAGAATACTGTCTTAGCATACCAGGATCAGACAAAGTTACTCTAAGATCATAATAAAATGAGAGAAACCCACACATCACTACCTTCTCTCCTGAATAATACAAGTGCCACAAATATAACTTTGTCCTCCCTCTAGGCTGCTCTCTGTGTGAATAAGATAACAGTTGCTCATACCAGACACCCCTAACCAATGATGTTTTAGATCAAAACCACAATGACTGACATAGCATTTCATGCCCATTAGAATCTATGAGAAAGGTAAAAAATAATAAATGCTGGCAAGAATGCAGAGAGGGGGGCACTCTTACAGATTGTGGTTTGTGGGGAGTAGATGAAGTCCCAAGCGAATGTGTGTTGATGACATCAGCATGGTTATGTCAAAGGTTCCAGAGACTCAGTCCCATGGTCATAGCAAGGCCTTCCCCTGGTCCAAACCCAGATATTGACAGAAAGTACCAACTACAGTTTCTATGACTGTAGCCTGAGACTGCGCCCTACACACACCCCCACCAAGGCTAGCTAACCCACCTCCTCACTCAGTTATATATAATAAACCTGACTCCTTGTTCAGTGATATGTAATAAATGTCCTGACCCTTCAGGCTGCTACTCCATCTCTATTAGAGCTCACTGACTAGCCGACTGCAGCTTTTCTGCATATGTGTGTCATGTATTCATTCTCTGTCACCCCAGCCAGACCAATGCCATGTAGGCTGTTGCATAAGGGATAAATGTAAAATAGCACGACAATTATAGAAACCAGTATAAAGGTTTCTATAAAAGTTGAAAACAAAACTACCGTGTTAGCTTGCCGTTCCACCGTGAGGTTATATATCTAAAACATATGGAATAAACATATCAAAGAGATATATGGAAGCCCATACTTACTCCAGTGCTATTTATAGCCGCCAACGTATGTCATCAACTGTGGTATTCATCAGTTGATGAATGAACAAGTGTGGTATGCCTGCACAGTGGCTTTTGTTCACAAAGTCAACATTGATTGCAAGGTGGATAGAACTAAAAGGCATTATGCTAGGTAAACAGATAAGAAAGACACAAGGCGCATGCTCTCACTCATCCCCGGAGGCCAAGAGTCAAGTATATAGAAATAGAACGGGCTCACTGGACTTCGAGGGATACGTGAGTGAGTGCTAACAGAGACAGGATGGGCGGTGGGTACCAAAATACATTCCGAGGGGAGGAAGTAGGTCTCTTGTCCTAGGATAGTGGCAAAACTATATCCCACGATTGCACATGTTGAAATAACTAGAAGAGAAGGCTTCAAAGGGCCCTAACCTAAAAATAATATCAGAGGAGGCAGAAATGCTAGTTCCCACAGGTGGGGGCAGCTCACACATCCAGCCCAGCACTCCAGGCAGAGGCTGGCAGATCTCCAAGTTTAAGGCCAGTGTGGGCTACAGAGTGACTTGCCCAACAGCCTGATCTACAGAGTGCTTTTCAGGCCATCCGGGGCTACTCAGAGAAACTCTTGTCTCAACAACAGCAAACAAGCAAACACCAAATACTGCTTACCCTGTTTGGATAATTACATGTTATATTAAATATATCAAAATACTGTGCTATACCCCATGGGCGAGTACAAATGTTATATGATAATTAAAATTAAAGCTGAGGATTCAGCTCAGTGTACAGTACCCAGTACCCAGTACCCAGTACCCAGTACCCAGTACCCAGTACCCAGAAAACAGAAACAAAAACAAAAAAACATGTCAGTTAAAAGCATGCTTGACTTTCTTTAAAAGGATGACAAATTACGGAATCCCGCTTTTTGCCACTTTTCAATCCTGAGGCAAGTCCCACTCTCCAGATCCACCCAGAAAACATTACTGTGTTGAATAAGTTTACCTTCCTTTCTCTACCTGCAGTGAGAGCACGCTTCCTCGCTGCAGGAATCACAAACACAGCTCAGTTCTCTGCCTCACTGGTGGTCTTGACTACAGGAAACTGACAGCAGTTGCTAATACTGTAAACTGCAAAGGGAAAAGCAGGACATGCTTCCACATTTTAATACTGTTTTCCTAAACGAGAACAAGTGAATTTTTAGAATGATTCTAAGAAAAACAGAGCAAAGTCATGTATAAAGAAAAAGGAGGGCATAAAAAACACAGGCAAGGGCTGGAGAGATGGCTCAGCGGATAAGAGCACTGACTGCTCTTCCAAAGGTCATGAGTTCAAATCCCAGCACCCACATGATGCCTCACAACCATCCGTAAGGGGATCTGATGCCCTCTTCTGGTGTCTGAAGACAGCTACAGTGTACTTACATATAATAAATAAATAAATCTTTAAAAAAAAAAAAACCACAGGCAAGAATTTGTTACTGTTGTTTGTTTGTTTGGTGGGATTGTTTCTGTTTTTGTTTTTTTCAAAACAGGCTTTCTCTGTGCAGTCCTGGCTGTTCTGGAACTTGTTCTATAGACTACGCTGGCCTCCAACTCACGGAGATCTGCCTGCCTCTGTCTCCCCGAGTGCTGGGACTAAAGGTATGTACCACCTCCACCCTGATAATGTTTTTTTAAGGTTAAGATGAAATTGCTACCTATGTTAGTACCATACATTTGAAACTTGAATGAAATAAATAATGTTTAAGAAGAAAAAAATAAATACATGAAACACCAAAAGGGAGTAAAAAAAAACAAAAAAAAAAAAAAAAAAAAAAAAACAAGATGGAAAATCTATAATCTATCTGGATGAACATTAGAATGGTGCCTTGCTGTGCACTAGGGCTTCTTTGCTAAATCTGAGATTTTCCCTGCTGATAATGCATGCTGTGCTAAGTGTCACCCCCTCCCCTGCACCCCAGCTTTTAGTTCTTTAGCTGGTATCCTGGGCCCTTGGTAGCAACCCACGGCTATTGTAGATTCATTGTGGTCAATCCCGGTCTATTCTGGTTTCCTTCACTCTGTCGTTCATCCCTAGCCCTACCCTTTCACTGAAAATAATGTTTTCCTTTGTATGTAGCCTGTAACTTTATAATAGTAAATTAAAGAAGCTTAGGAGGGAGACCCATCTGCAGGCGCATTTTGCTGTATTGCTTTCAGTCTATGGTCCAGCGTTAAATACAGGAGCATTCAGCGCTCAGATGAGCAACAAGAATTCATTCTATAGCCATCCTCTGAGTCTGCTGTTACAAAGTACCACAGACTGGATGACTTAAACATCTGAAAGACAGTTTGCTACAGTTTCAGAGGTTGAGTCTAAGATCCAGGAATAGGCAGGATTGCCCCTGAGGAGTCTCTCTCTGACTGCTCGTCTCTGACTTCTCATGTTCTATGTGTCTGTGTACACAGGATTCTAGTGTCCCTTGGTGGCATATAAACGTTCAGTTTTGGCAGGACTCCAGCAAGACTGGATTGTGTAAACACCCCTCTTACAGACTCTCTTGCAAATGGCACACCATTCTGGGGTATGGAGTGTTAAAATCATAACATATGAGTTTGGGAGATAAATACTACTATGGGAAAAATTATTGGAAGGAAGGAAGGAAGGAAGGAAGGAAGGAAGGAAGGAAGGAAGGAAGGAAGGAAGAGAGATATGAGAAGCCCCAAGCTAATTCACCAGAGTTTGGAGTAGAATCCAGCTACAGTTGTCTCAACAAAGGGAATTCTGTGGGTATCATGAAAAATTCTAATTATAAAATCAGTCACTTGGATAAAAGTATCATAACTATAATTTTTTGTTTGTTGTTTGTTTTTTTTTTTGTTGTTTTTTTTTTTGAGACAGGGTTTCTCTGTGTAGCCCTGGCTGTCCTGAAACTCACTCTGTAGACCAGGCTGGCCTCGAACTCAGAAATCCACCTACCTCTACCTCCCAAATGCTGGGATTAAAGGCGTGCGCCACCACTGTCCAGCCATAACTATGATTTTAATAAACAAGAGTCCATAATGAGAGTTAAGCAAATGTAACCATCACACTGCATTTTACTTTGTAACCCTTAGGTCAGCTCTGTCTTCGATTCTCAGCTTTGAAGATACCCAGTGTCCACCCAGTCCATTTGCCAACAGTTCCCTGATCTTTCTGTTCCCTGGGGGCATGCTTCAGTAAGGCCTGCTGTGAATAATCATCTGCTGAGTCTTTGAACGAGAAGAAATGCAACCCTGAAACCTTGACGCGTGAAGGACCGTTTAGATGGGTTTAAGATCTTGGCTCCAGCTCTGGTCAAGCCTCAGAGAGACGGTGTCCATTTCTGTTGATGTTGGCTCTGCCTGGGCCAACTTGGCTCTCTTCTCCTACGGGATGACACAGTGTTCTTGCCTGGTTGCCTAGTTGTGACCAGTGCAAGCAAGATGATCTAGTTTATTATTAATAGCTCTAGCTTATGAATTAATAGACAGCTACTGGCTCCTGGTACTAGTCTTGAGGCTGATCATTTTAAGACAATTTATTCAGATTTTCCATGGACTGTCCAGCATAGTCGTACTCAAAGAGCGCATTCTAAGCTGGGCATAGTGACACATGCCTTTAATCCCAGCACTTAGGAGGCAGAGGCAGGGAGAGCTCTCTGCACTTGAGGCCAGCCTCACTAAATAGTGAACTCCAGGACAGCCATTCCAGTGTTTGTTCTCCATTGCTTGTTTTCCTCCGATGGAAGAGACTACCATTACTCCTATTTGGGTGGTTTTTTTTTTCACCCTTCAATTTAAACCTTTCACTTATTCTATCTTGCAAATATTTTTGCTTCTCTTTAATTTTCTTCACTTTTACCAGGAGAAGAGAATGTGGGTCCCACTGTGCTTCCTGTAATTTCCCAGTGTCCCTTGTGTACCTAAGAATTTAGTTTCTGCTTGTGAACTAATTGTTTTCTCCATGTCTCCCATAACTTTTACAAGCAACCTTTTTACATCCTGTTTTTTTCTGACCATTGTCTCTTTTTAATTGACCATCCTAATGGGGATTAGCCATGTTTCCTGAGGTCCTGTTTATGTTTTCGTTATGCTCCTTCCTAGATTCAATTATATCATTAACTTATTTATCTTTTATTCATGTTGGGATATTATGTTACACCCATCCTCTGTTCTGGAGAAATATTTTTCTAGTGTTAGTTGGCAGGGAACTTTTTCTTTTGTTGGGTTTTCATCTTAGGAATTTTTTTCACCTTATTCTTCTCTTATATATCTTTCTTTGTATGCCCTAATTATGCAGTTGTTTTGTTGATAATATTGAAATGAGTTGGGAGTTTTCTCAAGTACGATGAGGCTGTACAAGGGGCCATTGCTTTCTCGGGTTCTCAGGGCCAATGTAGAGCATATTCCACTTCCGGTGCCAGCCCCATCATTCCCATTTCAGATCCCATTCACAAAACCTCCCATCACCAGTCCTACATGTCTGTAGTTCTGTCCAGCACTCAGTGAGGAAGCCAGCTTCACCGACAGATCCAGTTCCCAATGGACACTCAAATGCACCTTTCGTTAAAAGGTGCTGCTTTCTTGAGTGGATCTTCTCCCTCCCCAGATGCCCCCCTTCTCTACCTCAGATGCCCCCCTCTCTGGCTTCCTCCTGTGCTTCCAATCTTCAGTTACAGGGGCTCTTACTGAGGATAGGTCTCACTCTCTTGGGAGCAACTACTTACTCCTAATTTCTGATATCTGTCCTTTCTAAAACCCCAGTGTGCATCTCATTCTGGGATATACTGGTGGCCCTTTTGTGACTTATTGCAACCAAACTGCTCTATTTACTTATACATACACACACACACACACACACACACACACACACACAGGAGAGAGAGAGAGAGAGAGAGAGAGAGAGAGAGAGAGAGAGAGAGAGAGAGGAGATAGACAAGCAGACAGGCAGAAAGAGACAGACAGAGGGGGAGAGAGGGAAGGAGGGAGACTGGGAGTTATAACACAGGATACCCATAGGAAAGGAAATATGGAGACACAGCCTAGTATAACAGATACTATAAAGCACAAGCAATAAAATGCATGCCTCCTGTATGGAGGATCCCTCTCAACAATAAAACTATCTCATATTTCCTTCAGAAATAAGGAATTTCTGGAGGTGGCAGCAGACAAAGCTCCTGACATGAGTTGTGCACATAAATGCCAAGAGGAAAGGCTTAGAGACAAAGATGGAGACCAGAAGTTTGTGGTTCAAGAAAAGAAGTACTGCAGAAAGAGAGGTACCGTGACTTAGCAGGGCTTATGTTTCTAGCTCCTACAGGAAAGCCATTGAAAAGCCATGTATACTCATAAATTAAATAGTAACTATAAACATCGAAGGAGGGAGAGGAAGAGGTGGAGGGAGAGAGAATAATCTTCATGCCCTGTGAGCAGGTGTTATCATTAGATAAAGGAGGGAAAGTGAGCATTTTGTTTCTTCTCTGTCTCTTTCCATATGTATAAGTATATCTGAGTAGGGGTGTGTGGCTTCACTATTTGAAAGAATTTCCCATAGGAATCAGGAAAATAATTCTTGCTAAAAATGCATGGCTTTCCTTTTGCAATCTCTCTCTCTCTCTCTTTTTTTTTCTGGTACCACAAAATCAACTGGTTTGTTCTAGTCTCCATGTTTTACATGGATATCATTTTCATGCAACAGATACAAACTATAAGCATATATTTTAATTTAGCCCCTCCTATATATGTGTAGTGCCATCTGTTATAGATTTATTTTGTATTCCTCTATAACTGAAAGAAAACATTTAAAACTTGGGAAATAGTAAGGGCAAATATGTTTTAGTGCTCTATAGGGACAGAACTGAGACTAAAACTATTATAATGCAATCCCTATAGACTGAAATTTCCTATTATCAAAATAGCACTAGGACATAGCAAAAAGGCTTGCTGATGCTCACAGATATGATTGATACAATAATCACTGTGCTTATTTTAACCCTAAAATATACAAGAGCAGTGTCCCTCCACTCAGTTTCCAATAGTGTTATAAGTAGAAAACAAGGCCTTTCATCTCCAGATGGAAGACAGGGCATCAAGTGGAGAGATGGGGTTGCCATTCCACAGTCAAAAACTCTGACGCTGAATTGTTCCTGTCTAAAAGAAATGCAGGGACAAAAATGGAGAAGAGACTGAGGGAAAGGAGATTCAGTGACCAGTCCAAATTGGGAACTAGCTCAGGGGGAGGCTCAAAGGCCTGACACTATTACTGATGCTGTGGTGTGCTCACAAGCAGGAGCCTAGCATGGCTGCCTTCTGAGAAGCCCAACAAGCAACTGGGAGAGTCAAGTGCAGATACTTACACCCAACCAATGGACAGGAACTGCTGACACCTGTGGTTAAATTAGGGAAAATCTGGAAGAAGCTAAGGAGGAGGAAGACTCCATAGGAGGAGCAGTGGTCTCAACTAGCCTGGCCCCTCAAGATCTCTTAGACGGTGAGTCACCAATCAGGCAGCATGTACTATCTGATATGAGGCCCCTGACACATAGACAGCAAAGGACTGCCTGGTCTGGCCTAGGTGAGAGAAGATGAACCTAGCCCTTGAGAGACTTGAGGCCCCAGAGACTGGGGAGGTCTGGTGAGGTGGGGCTGGGGACATCGTCTTGGAGAAGGGGGTGAAAGGTGGGGGGTATGGGATGAGGAACAGTCAAAGGGTGGACCTTAGGGGGATAATGACTGGACTGTAAAAACCAATTAAAGAACAATAATAATATTTTTAAGTCCCTTAAAATTCCAGAGAGATAGCTTGTTATACATGACAAGAAAAAAAATTGTTGAATGTTATTCTTCACATTAAATCAATTTAGTTTTTATTAGCTGCTTCTTCTTCTCCTCCTCCTCTTCCTCCACCTTCTCCTCCTCCTCCTCTTCATCCTCCTCCTCCATCTTCTTTGTTTTCCGGGGGGCAAAGTCTCTCCAGGTAGCCATGGCTGCTGTCTGACTGTCCTGTGTCTTGAAACACACTATGTAGACCAGGCTGGCCTCAAACTCTATTAGCTCTGCCCACCTCTACCTCTTTAGTGTTGTTTCTTAGTGTCTGAAGGTGTGTGCGACTTGCCAGGCAAGTTTCCTGTTTACATCATAGACTTAACCCTCAATGTGAGAATCAAAGATGAATGTGTCTTGTCTTCAAGATGTACAAAATCTAGTGTGTGCCACATAGAACTCAGCACGGTAAATGCAGCAAAGGCTACGGGAAGCCGAGGGGGACATCAAGCATACTGACCACTGTGCAGTAGTTCTGAGGGGTCCACAGGATTAAAGGCTTTCCAGGTTTATGGGGGATGTGAGGTCAACCTTGTGAAGAAAACAGTGGGATGGAGAGCAAGGCGCCACAAACTCCTATGACTCCCCTAAGAGTCCAAATCTACCATATACTGCATTAGATCAAAGATGGCTCTTAGCACATCGGTAAGATATGAGCCATGATGGTGGCTGCTTCTCCTTCTTCGTGGAAGTTCTAACAGGTAATCATGCTCCCCCCACTCCTTCCGAATAGCCTCATCAGGCAGGCCTCTCACTGGAGCATGGAGACGGTTTGGTAGGCTGAGGATTTAGAGGCTTGGGATCTGCTCAAACACTATATATATGCTTATGCACTGTGCATTAAACTCAGATCTGCACCTTGATGCTGGTCTGCAGAGTCTGATTCCTGGGATTTTGTCATGTGACTCAAGCACCTCTTACCCCCCACCCCCATCTTTGGTCCTGTTTCCAAAGAAGTTGAGCTTTAATGACTGAGTCAGTGGTCAATGGTTGGGAAAAGAGAGACCAGGTGGAGGATCTACAATATGTATGTTAGCATGCTTGAGCCTTGTTCTTCCACACGTGGGAGGGCAATGCAAATGGTGTTTACCTGTAGTTCAGTCAGGCATGGGTATGCACTGCCTCAGAATGCTGATGCAGGAGGATTGCAAGTTGAAACCAAGACTGAGCAACATATTGAGACCTCTTCTAGAAAGAAATGGAGGAAGAAAGGAAAAAAGGAGGGAGGGAGGGAAGAAGGGAGGAAGGGAAGGAGGAAGGGAGGGAAGGAAGAATAGATGGAAGGAAGATGGAGAAAAGACATGACTTTATTTGTAGTTTAGAAGGGTGAACCTGTGAGAGCAAGCACAGGAGCCGAGGATGACTAACCATTGTGGTAGTCGAGTTCAGACACTAAGAAACAATTACAACCATTATTCAGTGCTGTGGTAGAGCACTTACCTAGCACGCATGAGAGCCAGGGTTCTTGACATACTCACAACCTAAAACACAACGATGAGTTAGTGAGAAGACAATGAAGATGTGTGCTGTCATACTGGCAGTGGGGTGCATAGAAAAGGACAAACTTAAGAGGCACTGTCGAGGTACAATAAGAGCTTGTGACTCTTCAGCAGTAAAATAAGGATACAATATTGTTTTGTTAACAAAACAATACAATTCTACGGTTTTATTTTGTATTCAAATGTTTAAAATGTTCAGCAAAAAGCAAGGGGAGGTAGGGCCCAGTATGAAGGAATGTAGCAGCTACCTTAGCGTTGCCTTATGAACAGAATGAATCAACACTTGCATAGAGCGTGCAGCACAGGGTCACTCAGTCTTAGCAGCTCAACAGGAAATGATCAGAACCCAATGTGCTGTTAAATATCTGTGCTATCAGCACTTGTGGGGGCTGAGGCGGTAAGGTGGTAAGTTTGAGGGCAACCTGAACTATAAAATGAGACCCTGCCTCGAAACAGAAGCTAGGCAGACCATTCAGGTGGTCTAACATTCAGGCCAAAGTGATTTGTAACTTTGCATTGTATCTTATTCATTTATAAGGAATATTGAATGCAACTGCAGAATTCAGCCAATACCTTTGCATTGGTCTTTTTTTCTTACTGCCATGTGAGCAAATTAACCTCAGAAGATTGTATGTGTCAGCACTCATCCCAGTAAATACTTAAATTTTTATCAACTGCGAAGGACAGTTTTCAAGTGTACAAATTGACATTTTAAAATAAAATGTCAGATTATTCTTTTAAATAGATCCAATAAAATATAAATGCATAGGGATGTGCTATTCATTTTCTGTTATTATAAAAATACAAAAACTGATCTTTGCTTTTACTGAAAGTGGAACACACATGAAGCTACATCTCATTTCTGACAAGATGTATAGGAAAACTTCATTAAGTCTAGGTTCCTGTAGCCGGGCGTGGTGGCACACGCCTTTAATCCCAGCACTTGGGAGGCAGAGGCAGGTGGATTTCTGAGTTCGAGGCCAGCCTGGTCTCCAGAGTGAGTTCCAGGACAGCCAGGGCTACACAGAAAAACCCTGTCTCAAAAAAAATCCCTCCCCCCAAAAAAGAAAAGAGTATGGCACAATTACTTAGCCGGCAGTGGTGGCGCACGCCTTTAATCCCAGCACTTGGGAGGCAGAGGCAGGTGGATTTCTGAGTTCAAGGCCAGCCTGGTCTACAGAGTGAGTTCCAGGACAACCAGAACTACACAGAGAAACCCTGTCTCGAAAAAAAAAAAAAAAGTCTAGGTTCCTTTATATCCCAAAGTTCAAATAGGAATTACTCATATTCCATCCTGCGGAAACTTATTTTTTTGCAGATAGAATAGTGTCTATGTCAATAGAAGGTAGAAAGCTGGCATTTACTTCATTCAGTTGAAGAACAATGGTTGGATCCAGGTACGGCTTGCTGCCAGCATGAGCTGGGGTTACCTGTAAATATGTCTTTTTTATTTCCTCAGTGAACAGATGAGAGCCATATCCAAGCTGTGTTAATACATGGCTTGAGCTGAGCCCAGAGTGTTTCTTCCTATCCCTAGGAAGGCGTGCGCCACCACTGCCGGCTAAGTAATTGTGCCATACTCTTTTCTTTTTTGGGGGGAGGGATTTTTTTTGAGACAGGGTTTTTCTGTGTATCCCTTTCCTGGGCCTGGAAGCTTCCAACCTCCACACAACCTAATCTTTTGCAAGCTCAGATATTGAAGGCTTTAGCTTCCAGCCTCCACCTGCTAACCCAGGCTGAGAATGTTTCAGCCTCCCAGGGTTACCGCTGAATAAACTCACCCTTTCTAGCTCTTTCTGAACTCTGGCTGATTGATTCAACTCAGCTGTGCTGGCTCAAACTCCTCTCTAAGCTGACTGGTTCAAACTGGCTTCTCTTGTCTTCTGTCTGAATTGCTCTTCTTGGAAAGGTGGCCTCTGAACTCTTCAAACTGAACTGCTTTGAATGAATAAACCAACTTCTTCTGAACTAAACTCAACTGTACTTTAAGTAGCCTCTCTTTTCTGTCACTTTTCCTGAGAGTTGGGCCTATCCTATCTCTGACTCATTCTGTCAAAATTTTCTCTGATTCATCACTTTGTCTGCTGCTCAAGTAGACAATTGGATGCCACTGTTAGGGATTAAAGGTGTGTTTGCATTCCAGCTAGAGGGATATAAGGTGTGTGGCGTGTCTGCATTCTAGCTGTATCATGTCTTTGCATGAAATCCCTTGCCAGGGCAGCCATGTTGCTGGATTAAAATTCCTGTACAGTGAAAATGCTAATAACAGTCATACCTTCCAGGAAAGTAGTCTGATCATGCCACGGTCTGGCCATGTTCCCAACAAGAAATTTTACTACCTACATGACAGGAATTTATCCATAAACTTGTTTGATGGGGTTTAATGGTATTGAGGCCTGCTCCTAAAAAGCTTGCTCTAAGAACAGACTGGTGCCACAATTAGGCTCCCAAGTCTGTATGTGTGTGTGTGTGTGTGTGTGTGTGTGTGTGTGTGTGTAGTTCTGATCAATTAGTCTTGGGGTGTGCATTCAATAAACTATTCTTGCTTAATTGAGATCAGTGGTTTGTGTGGTGAGTCCTGTACCCCAACAATTGATATTGGTTGCTCATCAGCCTTTAATAGTGACAACCTGGATTAACTTGTTCATCATTGTTTGGTATGAAAGGTTCTCCCTTCCAACAACATGAGCACTGTTTTCTGTGGTACTCACTGGTTCATCTCCGATGCTTTGGAAATTCAGAAGTGGTTCTTAAAGAAAAACAGATCACTGGGAAAGGAATCAGTGATTGAAAAAGTGACCTTGGTAGGTAGAAGGTCTTCCCTCACTACAAAATCTAAGGTCCTTGGCAGTCTGTGCAGCTATTTTCTGAGATGTTTGACAATTTCTTCCTAGAAGAAAAGCTATATCTTTAGAATACTGAATAGGTAGAAAGAATAAGAATCAAACTTATACTATCTATAGTGTTAGGTCCTAGGTAAAATATTAAGGCCTAGGAAAAATGGTGAGGCCTAGGTTACTATTACTTGGCTAGCCTTCCATTATAAAGAAACTTTCTCATATGTTTCTGCTGTTACTGGGAAATTTTTTTTTCAAATAATGGCTTTATTTGCATGTTGTTTTTTTAAAGATTTTTTATTTTATTTATATAAGTACACTGTAGCTGTCTTCAGACACACCAGTAGAGGGCATTGTATCCCATTACAGATAGTTGTAAGCCACCATGTGATTGCTCGGAATTGAACTTAGGACCTCTGGAAGAGCAGGCAGTGCTCTTAACCACTGAGCCATCTCTCTAGCCCACTGGAAAACTTGAATGCCAAGATTAATTACATACCCTGTAATCATGTTCTGTGCCTTCGGAAACTAACCACAATAGAAGTCAATAGAACTGTTTGCATAGTTATCCATAATATGCTTGGACCTGAACCAACCACCCAACAATTCCTGTACCTGCATGTAAGTTTTTATGGTATAAGCTGCCCCAGGGAAGGACCCTACAATGAGAGACACCTGCACCCGTATAAGAAACTATATGGAATAAGAATTTTGAGTAGTGGTAGAGTAAAGTTTAAGTTCCCAAGACCTCCCTGGGAACTAACATCCTACTTGGCAGAAGGAGACATGTACATAGGTAACAGACATCCTTGTTGGCAAAGGAAGACATGAACGTTAGACAAGACAAGTCCCGTCCTGGTAGACAAGTGAAAACATGACTATTAGACAAGGCAAGCCCCCTCCCACAGATGGATACCCCGACCAATGAGAGCAGGATACGTGTGCAGCAAAGACAGTGTCCTAAGGAAGCCCCACTGTAAATCCTGATTGGTAGAATTACTTGGCACTGATGTTTGTGGATTTAGGGGTTAAAAACGCTGTCGGATCTTAACTTGTGGTCCTGGTGCAGTTCCTCCTTATATCTCCCCTTCTCCTCTCTCTCTTCCCACTGGGAGAAGAGAGAAGAAGACAAGAGCTTTTTTTTAATTTTTTTTTATTCTAGGTTAATTTTTTTTATAAATTGTAAATAGTAGATGAAAACCAAAATTATTTAGACTCATAAGAATAATAATTAAGTATAAAAGCAATTTACTAAAAATAACTTTCTTAGCTGGGCGTACTCAGGAGGCAGAGGCTGGTAATCTCTGAGTTTGAGGCCAGCCAGAGCTACAGAGCAAGCTCCAGGAAAGCTAGGACTATACAGAAAAACCCTGTCTTAACAAAACAAACAAACAACAAACAAACAAACAAACAAAAATAACTCTCTTGAAATAAATGAGGCCAGTTTTTGAAAAGTTATTAAACGTGCCTATACAAGAATATTACTTATTGCTAAAAATAAAACTGTTTCTTAGCAGTTCAGCCATGTTCAGTGGATGGGAATAAAATTCACTTGTTAAGGCAATGTTACTAATTATTTGGACTTTTCCTGAACCTATGCCCAATGTCACACTGTGTTCTGTTATCAAAATGAACCCTTTTGCTTAGTTGTTTTGGATTTTTGAGACAGGATTCCTCTGTGTAACAGCCCTGGATGTCCTTCAACTGTCTCCGTAGATTAGGCTGGTCTTGAACTCAAAAGACATCCTCCTGTTTTCACTCCCGGGGTGCTGGGATTAAAGGTATACACCACTACTGGCCAGCCAAAATCATCGTTTAGGAACTAAGTTCGGCCTCATCCAATTCTGTGGAAAGGGAGGAAAAAAAAAAAAAAAACATCAAACTTGCCAAAATTAATTCTGCACCCTTCAAAGTCATTTCCTTCCTCATCATCAATACTGATGCTTTTCTTATTAGGAGAGCTCACCATACTGGAGAGGTTTGTTCCTGAGTAATGTACCACAGTGAGGTTCCGGAAGAATGAGGGTTACGACATCAGCTACACATCAACGGATGGACATCTATGAAAGAAAATGTCAGGGGGGGGGGAAGGTCAGTCCTTTATCTAGGAATTATCTTTGGCAATTTTAAGATGAAACACAAAAGGAAGTGGAGGATATGTGGGTTATCTGACTTTGAAGTTTACTTGGGAATTAGATAGATAGATAGATAGATAGATAGATAGATAGATAGATAGATAGATAGATAGATAGATAGATAAGGCAGGCAGACAGACAGGTGATAGAAAGACAGATGATAGAGATAGATGTTAGACAGACAAACAGATGATGGATAACAATATGTGTTCATATGAAATTTTAAACAGTGACATTGGGACTTCTGATCTAGAGAAGTGATAGGTAGAGAATAATAGGACCGGAGAGATGGCTCAGCGGGGAAGAGCACTGACTGCTTTTCAAGAGGTCCTGAGTTCAATTCCCAACAACCACATGGTGGCTCACAACCATCTGTAATGGGATCCAATGTCCTCTTCTGGTCTGTCTGAAGACAGCAACAGTATTCTCATATGAATAAATAAATAAAGAGAATAATAACCAGATCTCAGAAATCCAGGTTTCAAAGTCAACTAATTTTGTAGTTGCCAGAAGGAGAATGTACCAGCGTCAAACAAGTTACACCAGCAGAAACATTTATTGACTTCTTGGTGCAATTGCTCTTAGTCTGGATTTGCTATGAGCACGTTGGGTATGGTCATGCAAGCCTGTAATCTCAGGACCGTAGAGTCAGAGCCTGGAGGATCACAAGTTTGAGGCCAGCCTAGACTCAAAACACAACCCTGCTTCAAAAATCTAAGACATGGGGATATACTAGAGTGACAGAGAACTTACCCAGCAGGCATAGGGAAGAGCTTGGGTTTGATCCCTATCATCATGAGAAAAGAAAAGGCTAGGAGGCCGGGTGATGGTGGTGCACAGCCTGTAATCCCAGCACTCTGGGAGGCAGAGGCAGGAGGATTTCTGAGTTCGAGGCCAGCCTGGTCTACAGAGTGAGTTCCAGGACAGCCAGGGCTACACAGAGAAACCCTGTCCCGGAAAAAAAAACAAAAACAACAACAACAAAAAAAAAAAAAAGAAAAGAAAAGAAAAGGTTGGGAGGGGAGAGAAAGGGGGAGGGAAGGGAATAAAAAGAGGAGAAAAACAGGAAAGAGAGAGGGAAGGGAGGGAGGAGGAAAGGAGGAAGTAAAGTAAAATTCTTAGTAGACACTTATAAAAATACCAGAGATGGAATTTACCGAGAAACCAACATAGGGGAACTATCAAGGGTTTAACCTCCCTCCCTTCATAGGCCCTAAAGTAACCACACAGTGTGGCTGGGAAGATGGCTCAGCTGGTGAGAATGCTTCCTGCTCAGGTATGAGAGCCTGAGGTCCGACTCCAAGCACCAACATTTCCTACCATTCCAAGCATACCTGTAACCCAAAGTCCTCTTCAGCCTCTTAACAGTCATGTGCCTACCCAAATGTTCATAAATACCCCACTCAGACACCACTAGTGCACACAAACAAATAATCAATAAAGGAAAGTTTCAACTTCTGGAAATATCCCGTATGATAAATAGTGATGAAACAATCCATCGTAAAAAAAATTTCCATTTAGCAAATTCTTTAAAACTCAAAAACAAAACCCTAGGGCTGAGGTCAGAGCTGAGGAGCAGAGCATTTGTCTAGCGTGAATGAGGCCCTACGGCCTAGCATCTCAAAATAATATAATAAACGCAATAGTAGCTAGTCCATAGTAGCACACACTGCCTTTAACCTCCCCACTCAGGTGTCTGAGGCAGCCAGATCTGAGTTCTAGGCCAGCCTGGCTTACAGAATGAGTTCCAAAACAGCCAAGGCTACACAGACAAACCCTGTCTTGAAAAACAAAGGGTGTGTGCTGTGGTGGTGGTGGTGGTTATTGCTTTCTTTCTTTTTTCTTTTTTTTTTTTTTTTATTTTTTGAGACAGGGTTTCTCCGTGTAGTCCTGGCTGTCCTGGCACTCACTTTGTAGACCAGGCTGGTCTCGAACTCAGAAATCCGCCTGCCTCTGCCTCCCAAGTGCTGGGATTACAGGCGTGCGCCACCACGCCCAGCGGTTATTGCTTTCTAAAAGACATTTTAGATTGCTTACATCTAAATTTTAGATTCTTTAAATCTGGTTCGCGGCCGATGAATGTTAATTTGTTCCAGCGGTCATCGCTTGCCTGTGTGTCCGCATCTCTTTCACAGAATCCCTGATAAAAGTCACAGCAGTAATGCCCATCCCGCCATCATCTTTACGGAGATGTCAGACTTCCGAGATTCCATCTGTAGATTTCTTTGTGGTGCTTAAATCTATTCTGGAATCAAGGAGTCCTGGTTACTCGTTCCCCTCGAGAAACGGACAGTGCGGACAGAAAATGGGTTCCTAGACTAATTAAAAATGCTCTCTTCTGCCTCGTTTTCTGGCTACCTGTCTGCTGAGCAGAAATTACCGGCATATATAAAAGGGTACTTAGGGTGCTATTTCTTTAAAAGCATAGAGTAATGACCCAAGTAATACACTTTAAAAGCCATTTTCTGTCTGGAGTTAATATTGGCAACAGCTTCCTCAGTGCATTGCTTCTAAGTGCTTCACATCGTGAGTCTGAGTTTCTTGGATCGTCCTAAATATTTCTGACCTGTGTTCCCCATGGTAGCTCTTTAAAGGAAGTTCTATCACTAGTTCTACCTATGGCTACTCTCCCAAAGGTTCTGCCTCAGGAGCCTTCACTCAAACTCACCATCATGTTCCGATGGTGGCAAATTTGTATGAGACTCTGCTTTTAAAATTTTTTTATTACATTTTACTTGTCTATTTGGGAGGGAGGGGCTCATACCATGGTGTGCACGGGAAGGAAAGGGAGAATTTTTCATGGGTGTTGGTTTTCTGTTTTTAGGACATGGGGCCTTAGGGACCAAACTAAGACCATCATGCTGTTCTGCGTCAATCAAGCACCTTCACCTGACGAGCCGTATAGCTGGTCCTGTTATCAGATTTCGGGATTTGCATCAAGAGCGCGGCAGGTAGTTTCTCAATCATCATTCTTTACTATACTATACATTCTTTAGCTATACATGTGACTCACTCTTTTTCTCTCTGAAAATTCTCTAACTTGTGACTACACAGCCAAATGAGTCATCTCAGGATATGTCCTTTTTAGCAACCAACAAAACCTGGCCCAATCTCTCCAAATTTTATGTCCCTAGTATTACACAACTTCAGGAAGCCTGGGAGGTCAGGAGTGCAACTCTGGAGCAATGGCTGGGTTTCTGAGAAAGGGGTGAGATCATGCATCCTAAATATGACGGCTGGAATCGCAGGAGATAGTTCATAAAAAAAAAAGTGATTATGAATGGCTGGAAAATGTCTATTGTATCATAAGACTAATAGATTGGTTCAGTGTTCTGAGGTCCTTTGCACATACAAATCTATATGCATTATAAATATAAAAAAGTATGCATAGTAAACTAGATACACTCTACCCTATCATTTCAGGAAAACAACAACAACAACAACAAAACCCTTAGTTATATTCTTCTGTGAGGCAACAAAAGAGGATTGTGGATGGACCCAAGATAGAAATTGCTAATTTTTCTCCATAAAACTGACACAATAGGTGACTACACATCAGTCAACTTAAAACAACATTAATTTATTTTCCGACAATTTTTAGGACCCAGATGGCTGAGTTCAAAGTATTAGCAGGGTTAGTTCTTTTTGGAAACAGGTGGGCAGGGACTGCTAACTCGGGCCTTCCTTTCAAGAGTCTGGTAGCAAAGCATCAGTGTAGGGGAAATACCAGAACAGGGAAGTGGGAAGGGGTGGATGAGGGAGCAAGGGGGAGGGAAAAGGGCATGGGGGACCTTTGGGGGGTGGGGAACCAGAAAAGGGGAAATGAAATGTAAATATAGAATATATCCAATAAAAAAAAAAGAGTCTGGTAGCTGTTGTAATACTCAACACTCCTTGGCTAGTAGATGTTTCTCTTCGATCGCTACCTTCATCTTCTCATCTTTTCTCCTCCTTTCTCCTCCAAGTGGGGATGGCTTACAGTTTCAGAGGTTTAATCCATTATCATCCATGGCAAGAAACATGGTGGCCTGCAGGAGGACATGGTGCTAGAGAAGGAACTGGGAGTTCTACATCTTGACCCATGGTCAGCAGAAGGGGGCTGTGAGTCACACAGGGCATAGCTTGAGCATAGAAGAGCTCAAACCCTGCCCCCACGGTGACACACGTCCTCCAACATGGCCGCGCTCACTCCAGCAAGTCCATACCTCCTAATAGTGCCACTCCCTATGGGCCAAGTATTCAAAGACAAGAGTCTATGGGGGCCGTACCTATTCGAACTACCATAATCTTGTATAAGGATATTCTCGTTTAATTCAATTCAGCTCCAGGCATACTTCAGAAGTTTGAATTTGAGAAGAGGGTCAATATACAACTCACATACTATCCAGAAGACTTCCTTTGTAATGAAGGAACTTAGACTCCCGTGCCATTATTGTCTTCCTTGATCTATTTATTACACTTCTGTCAAACAATTTCTTTGTGGGTGGCACCATCCTCAACATTAACCACTAATATCTACCAGTTATCATGAGTTGGCTTAGTTTCTCTGCTAGCAATAGTCTTTTTTCCCCCCTCATGTGTGGAAGTCTACCTATCCCATCCTCTGCTGTTGGTTCCTGTTCTAAGTTTGGTGGCCAAATCTTGGCCCAAGATTCAACTGTGGCTGCGTGGTATGGAGTCTATGTGGCCTCTCATTTGGAATAGATTGCCACATCCTGGGAAGCGCTGAGGCGCGAGACACTCAGAAAACAGAAAGAACATTTAAGGTTTGTGGTGAACATATATTTTTGGAAAATGAGAGCAGCCAAATTTCGGAGTGTAAGACATGAGGAGCTGAGCCAGCAGCCAGCCAGACGCAGAAGTGACTGTTTCCCTCGCCAGTGTTTCAGGGAAGTGCCTTTTGCCTGAAGAGAAGGGATTTTTTTTTTCTTACCCCCACCATGCCTTCTAATCCCCACTTCTTTTTCTCCATTGTGGATTTGGCCTAAAGCTTTCATCATGCTATTCGGGTTCCCAAAATTGCACGAGAATCCTTCATATAAGAGGCTGAGGATCCCTGTGCCCAGTTGGTAAATAAAGGTAACAGAGGCAGGGCTTTAGGATTCGAGGGCAAGGGGACTGAGAGGAAGGAGGAAGTAGAACCACTTTGCTGAAAAAGCAGAGACAACGTCAGGCCTGAGAAGAGCAGGACAGAGAGACAGCCAACATGTAAGAGCCAGGGAGGAGCGGCCCCGGGAGCACCCTGATGGGTCTAGGGGAGTAAGGATGGAATATAGATTGAGTAAGTAATAACTCGGGAGTATCGGAGGAGAGATGTTAGCAATGTGGGAGTTTGGCAGTGGCCCAACCATTGAGCTGTTTAAGGCATATTAAATATAAGGCTGTGTGTGCGCGTGTGTGTGTGTGTGTGTGTGTGTGTGTGTGTGTGTGTCTTTCATTCGAGAATCCAGAACATTGGGGTTGGTACTGAGGAACTCAGATCACTGCTGGGGAGATTAAGTAGATTAATCAACTACTGCTACATTTCTCTTCTACTCGGATCCAGTAAGACATCGAACTTCTTCTAACCGAGAGGCAGTGTGCGTTGGACTGATTTCTAATTCTAACTTTATTTTGATTTAAAATACTTTGGTATGCCTTTTTGATCTCAGCAATTGGGAGGCAGATGTAGGTGGATCTCCAAGTTTGAAACCAGCCTAGTCTACAGAGAACTGTTTCAGGACAGCCAGGGCTACACAGGGAAACCCAGACTCAAAACAACAAACAAAACCAAACAGAAATTAAATTAAAATTTAAAATTTCCTTGTAACTTAGTAAAATGAGAGGGAACCTAACGAACTGGGTTTATCTCCTTTCTAGGAGAGTAATCTATGTAGTAGTTTATTTGCTATTTACTTAGAAGTGGCATCCGCTGGCCTCTGGGGCCTGGTGATACCACTCCTTCACTGCATTTATATCTTCTTGCATCAGTAAGCTGGCATCTCCACGCTGCTGGAATGTGTGGCTTGTAGGAAGGATTAGGTGCCATACATAACAAAGACATTGCCAAGGTGAAAAGATGAAATCAATATATTGGCTGCAATCAATTTATTTTTTTTTATATATAAAAAGACTGTCGCCCTCATAGGAAGAAATGAAAATGGAAATAAATTAGGCTGGCTCTGTGCCAGAAATGGGGAAGCCTAAACATGTTTTAAAAGCTGAGTGTGGAAGGCCTGTTCCCGTAATTTCTGCAGTCAGGAAGGATTGCCACAAGTTTGAGGCTAGCCTGGGGTAACCTAGTGAGTTCTAGGTCAACCTGTGCTAAAATGAGGGTTTATTTTACTTCAAAAAATTATATATATATATATATATATATATATATATATACTTTTACATAATTCCTCCTCCAGTAAATCAGAACAATTTGTTAAGTTTATATTGGAACAAAACCAGTCCATACCTGAATTGTTACATTTTTCTAAATATAAATAGAAAACAAAAATGGGTACATTCTAAATGTACTACCAAAACAGGGCAATTGCACTCGAATGAATACATCCATCCTGCTGACGTAGTTTCAGATATAGTTCATCTTTTTAGCAATAGCTTCAGAATCATATTCCCAGATGTGTTTCCAGTACGTCTTCTTGGCTTTAGAATTTTGTCAAAATTAATCAGGCATTTATTAGCAGAGTGTGGATTTGTTCTAAACTCTTGGGATAGTTCCTGTTGGTTGGTGAGTAATCGGTTCCATCATTTGATAAGAACAGAGCAATTCAGTCCTGGAAACTGTTGTAAATGATATTTGTGAGTCTTAATGTCTAGTTCTCTGCCTTCTTTTAAAATTTAAAAAATGCTTTCAAGATAAGAGGTCAAATATAACACATCTCTGTAGTACTTGACTGAATTGTAAATTCGACAGAAAGTACAAAATTTCGTAATACTGAAAGGTCATGTTCTTCTATTCCTGCAGCAAAAAAAAAAAAAAAAAAAAAAAAAAAAAAAAAGCCGGCAGTGGTGGTGCACGCCTTTAATCCCAGCACTTGGGAGGCAGAGGCAGGCGGATTTCTGAGTTCGAGGCCAGCCTGGTCTACAGAGTGAGTTCAGGGACAGCCAGGACTACACAGAGAGACCCTGTCTCAGGAAAAAAAAAATGTTTCTCTATCCTTGGCCACTAGCTGCCCTGTCCCTCTACCTCTGGCATTTGCTGGTGGCCTGAAGGTCTTCCTAGGCTTACATTACAACTCTTCCCGGATACACTCCCTTCATTACATACCCAAGTTTGGATCCTTTATGTTTTTTATCCCATCAAGACTAATTTATGTTACTCAAAAATAGTGGGTGTGTGTCTTCCATTAGACAGCTTACCACACAGGCTCCAATGGAACTCACTCTGTAGACCAGGCTGGCCTTGCACTCACAGAGATCCACACCTGCCTGTGCTTCCAAGTGCTGGGATTAAGCATGGGTGCCACCACTGCCTGACTCAGGCTACACTCTTAAAACAAAACAAACAAGCGAGCAAAATCCTGTCTCCCCCGCTTCCCAGCAGCTACCAACTGTCAATGGCTAGGCACAACATTTCACGCTCAGCTCCCAACTCTATGCTGGGATTTGTCTGAGTTGGGTTTGCACAGGTTTTGTGTGTGCTGTTGCAGCCACTGTATACTGCTGAGTCATAGAACATGGGGAAATCAAGTTGGTACTGACGTGGAAGTCTCATCATCCCTGACTAGCTTTCACAGTGCTGGAAGGTGCTATGCACACAACTGGATGAGAAAAGTAATTCATTGTCAACCATACTGAGCTGTGGATACTTTGAGCCATAATGATTGACTGGCAGAGTAGGACATGTTTGTGAAATGATAATGGCAGGAACACCAGAGGAGTAACCAATTACTTTTATGATCGGATATGAGCTCTTTTCCACAAAATGAAGCACATACCTATCCCCATTAGTGGACCAAGAACCTATGACTAGACAGGAAATAGGGGAGAACTTTCTACTGTTATTTTGCTAGGCTAGCATAATGTTACAACTTACCATTATAGGCACAAACAAAATGCATCTCACAGTCCTCATCTGAGAAGTCCCTGTTTGCAATAGCATGTTTGCTTACCGTATTTCAATCCTTCCTCTAAGAATTTGAAAAATGTTAACAGCACTCTCACCTCATGAATAAGTAGAAAACAAGTCTGGAGAACAATTGCTAGTCCTGAGACTTCATCTCTGCCACTGGCTTTTACCAAGTCATTGCTCTGTAGGACCAGGGTCCTCACCCAGAAAGCGTATTGCTCAGAAGTTGTGAACGCATTTTTGGATGTGATACCTATAACAATCTATGAACAAGAAGGACTTCCTGAGGAGACAGAAGATTTTTAGAGATTGAAAATAAATGAGTATCAATTTAAAAAATCTGCTTATGGGAAGCTGGAAAGATAGCTTAGCAGTTAAAGACACTGACTGCTCATCCGGAGGATGAGGATTCAATTCCTAGAACCCACATAAGAGCTCATGACTGTCTGTAACTACAATATCTGACACTCTCACACAGTCATACTTATATAAAACATCAATGTATACAACATAAAAATAAGTAAATTGCCAGTCAGTGGTGGCGCATGCCCTTAATCCCAGCACTTGGGAGGCAGAGGCAGGTAGATTTCTAAGTTTGAGGCCAGCCTGGTCTACAGAGTGAGTTCCAGGACAGCCAAGGCTACACAGAGAAACCCTGTCTCGAAAAAACCAAAAACTATGGCCGGGTGGTGATGGCGCACGCCTTTAATCCCAGCACTTTGGAGGCAGAGGCAGGCGGATTTCTGAGTTCGAGGCCAGTCTGGTCTACAGAGTGAGTTCCAGGACAGCCAGGGCTACACAGAGAAACCTTGTCTCAAAAAACCAAATAAATAAATAAATAAATAAATAAATAAATATAATAAAAATAAAAAATAAGTAAATTATGTTTTAAAATCCATTTGACAGTTATACTTTAATATATTGTGAAAATGCCTTGACATAGTCTACCACGAGCAAAGGCCAGCAGACGCCCAACTAGTAGAGTAAGGAGCATAATGTTTTACAATGTTTATAATAGCTTATATGGCTTATGTCCAGCCCCTGTGCTTAGAGAATCTTCCCCAGGATAGCTCTTCCTGTCCATGCTCGTGTGGCAAACAAACATTTCCTTTATTTGAAAGGTTAAATAATAGTTCAGTGTGTGTGCATGTGTGCATGCGCATGT
Organism: Apodemus agrarius; assembly: GCA_964023405.1. Classification (NCBI taxonomy): domain Eukaryota; kingdom Metazoa; phylum Chordata; class Mammalia; order Rodentia; family Muridae; genus Apodemus; species Apodemus agrarius. The sequence continues at coordinate 41,043,085 of OZ030018.1, forward strand.
ATGTGTGTATGTGTATGTGTGCCTGTGTGTGTGTGTGTGTGTGTGTGTGTGTGTGTATGTGTGTGTGTCTGTGTGTGTGTTTCTTAGCTCATCCTCTTATGGACACAGCTGCTGTACTACTTCAACAAACATGGGTGCTCAAGGCTTTCCCTGAAACACTGACTTCATTTCCTCTGCACATAAAGCTGGTCACAGGATTCCTGCATAACACAGTAGATCTAGTTTTGACTTTTTGAGAACACTCAGTGCTGGTTTCCATAGTGGCTGTCCTAACTTGTCTTCTTGCTAACATCCCCTTTGTTCCAATAATTGCCTATAGTTGTTATTTTTATGCGTGTGGTTTCTTTTCTTTTCCAGGGAAGGAGTAGTTAGGTAGGCTGTTCTGTAGTTCGGGCTGGCCTCAGACTTGATGTGTAGCTAAGACTGGCTGTAAACTACTGATCTTTTTGCCTCTATCCAGGGTGCTGGGATTATAGGTATGTACCACCATGCTTCTTAAATTAGATAGGTAGATTAGATAGATAGATAGATAGATAGATAGATAGATAGATAGATGATAGATAAAAGATAGACAGATGAGATAGATAGATCAAAGATAGACGATGAGAGATAGATAGATAGATACATAGATACATAGATACATAGATAGATACATAGATACATACATAAATACATAGATACATAGACAAATAGAATTGAAACCATAACATTAAAGAAAAAGAGCCATGACTTGATAGTGAGTGAGTGAGAAACATGATTGGAGGAAGAAAGGGAGGGGGAGATATGGTGTGATTTTATTTTAACTAAAAGTGAAATAAAAATTTAAAACCCTCAAGAGCTGGGCATGCCTTTAATCTCAGAACTGTGAAGGCAGAGGAAGGTGGATCCCTGAATTTGAGGCCAGCCTGGTCTAGAGAGCAAGTTCCAGAACAGCCATGGCTGCACAGAGAAACCCTGTCTCAAAAAAACAAAATCAAAAACAACAAAAAACCCTGTAAGTAAATGAATAAATCTTAAGAATAAATTTAACAAGCAATTAAAGATATCTCCATCTCCAACTCTATCTATATGCCTCTCTGTCACATATGCACAGACAGGGAAGGGGGAAAGGGAGAGGGAGGGGAGAGGGGGAAGAGGGAGGAGAGAGAAATTGCCCTGTGGCTATTTGTACATACGTATGAACATTGTTTTCAGAAAAATATTTACAAGTGTTTAATTGCTATGTGCTAACTGTTTAAGCAAGACATTGATGTTTATTGAAATGATATAACAAAAACAGCTGGCTATATATTCTTTTATAGACATATAAACATTTACTAAATTTGACAACATGATAAACTGTAGGTGAAGTTTCAACAAGTTCTGACACATCATCATCATCAAGGTTACCCTGAACTTATTCTTTGACTACACATTAATTCAGAAATAATAATGCCATATATAAAAATTATATAAGTGCTAATCTCAATCTGTCATCAAAAATTGTATCAAATAAACTACGTATTTAAGTGTATGACAGAAAAACATAAAAAAAAATAGGACCATGTACATTTTGGCTGGCAAAATTTCCCTGTATAAATCATAAAACGGTACTGGAGAGATGGCCCAGTGATTAAGAGCACTGACTGCTCTTCAAGAGGTCCTGAGTTCAATTCCCAGCAACCACAAGGTGGCTCACAACCACCTGTAATGGGATCTAATGCCCTCTTCTGGTATGTCTGAAGACAGCTACAGTGTACTCATAGAACTTAAAATAAATAAATGCTAAAAAAAAAAAAAAAAAAAAAAAAAAGATGTAAAACAAATTTCGAAAATATTGATCCCCATCCAAGTTTAAAACTTCTACCTGCTAAAAGTATGTAGCATGGACGAATATATCAGCAGACCACAGGGACACTGAACATCGAGGTTCATTGCTGCTTGTTCATAGTATCTAAAATATTAAACCATCATGAGTGTCCATCAACAGAAAAATGGATAAAGAAAATTTAGTTGATTTGTTTACAGCTATTTTTAACAATGAGAGCACCTCGTCCCTCTAGGATTAGATACAAAGGCTTCTAGCATATTACTGGAAACAAGCAAACAAAAATTAACCCTACAACCCTTATAGGGAGGATTCGATGCTGGTGTTAGTCCACTCCTGTAATTCTAGCATTGCAGAGGCTCAGGCAAGAGGATTGGTTGAGGCTGTCAGACCAACCTAGATACAGACTGAGAATTTGTCTCCAAAAAAAAAAAAAAAATCAATCAATCGACAAAAAAAGTTTTAGATCAACATGGACACCTATATCACTGACAACCAACCTTAGCTAAAACTAGTTGGTACTAACTTCTTTTCAGTAAAATTAGTAAATCACCAAGATGTCATGTTCTTGCCTGTGAGAAGGATAACCCTTGAGCTTTACACAAATGTTTCAGATGAGTTTAGTAGACAGTTTTTGTGTCTGTGTCTACTTGCCATCAGTTTCTTCACATTAGCCACTTACTGTATCTTATGGAAATTCTTATCATGGCTAAGTCATTAATCCTTGGGGAACCATGACAAATGACAGAAAATGTACCTGTTATGTCACCATCACTATAAGGGTTTGCATTTAGCATATGTACACTGTCTGTTTTAAGACAGTCACAAGTGATCCTTGGTATTGTTTCCTTCTCCCAACTATACGCCTATCTCTGGTCTAAACTTCAGTCTACAAATTAACTTCTTATTAAGAACCCACAAATTTCAGAATCTTCCCACCTAATATTCCAAAAATTTGTTTAGTTTCGTGCAGTGTATGAGTTTGTCTAAGATGTGCCAAAGATACTATTTCTTAATGTGAACTGTTCATAGGAGGTCACCCTTGCATCTGCTAAGCATTTTGTGTGGCGGCAAGAATCATCACAAGAAGTTCTTTTAGTAAGCCCTCCCACTGGTATTTTTTTTTTCTTCCATCTAAGATGCCTCTTTTCAAATATAAGAAGAATCTGTCTTGGAGCAACCCTGATTAACATGTTCTTTGTTGTTGTTGTTGTTGTTGTTTGTTTTTTGTTTTTTGTTTTTTGTTTGTTTGTTTGTTTTGTTTTCCGAGACAGGATTTCTCTGTGTAGTACTGGCTGTCCTGGAACTCACTCTGGAGACCAGGCTGGCCTCGAACTCAGAAATCCTCCTGCCTCTGCCTCCCAAGTGCTGGGATTAAAAGCGTGCGCCACCACCGCCTGGCCCTCCCCCTGCTTCTGAGGATGTTCCTCCACTCAACCCACTCCCACCTACCCTCCCTCGATTTCCCTATGCTGGGGCATCTATCGAGCCTCCATAGGATCAAGGACCTCTCTTCCCATTGATGCCTAACAAGGCATTCCACTCCTACAAATGCAGCTAGAACCATGTGTATCCCCTTGGTTGATGGCTTAGTCCCTGAGAGCTCTGGAGGGTTTGATTGGTTGCTATTGTTGTTCTTCCTATAAGGTTGCAAACCCCTTCAGCTCCTTTCGTCCTTTCTCTAATTCTTCCATTGGGAATCCCAAGCTCAGTCCAATGGTTGGCTGCTAGCATCTTCCCCTGTATTTGTAAGGTTCTGGCAGGGTCTCAGGAGACAGCCATATCAGGCTCCTTTTGGCAAGCCTTTCTTGGCATCCACAACAATGTCAGGGTTTGGTGACTATTTATAGGATGAATCCCCTGGCAGGGCAGTCTCTGGATGACCTTTCCTTCAGTCTCTGCCCTACACTTTATCTCCATAATTGCTCGAATGGCTGAGACGCACCTAAAGAAATGTTCAACATTCTTAGTTATCAGGGAAATGCAAATCAAAACAACCCTGAGATTCCACCTCACACCAGTCTGGAGAGGATGTGGAGAAAGAGGAACACTCCTCCATTGCTGGTGGGATTGAAAGCTGGTACAACCACTCTGGAAATCAGTTTGGCAGGTCCTTAGAAAATTAGACATAGTACTACCTGAGGACCCAGCTCTACCACTCCTAGACGTATACCCAGAAGATGCTCCAACATATAATAAGGACAAATTCTCCACTATGTTCATGGCAGCTTTATTTATAATAGACAGAAGCTTATTTATAATAGCCAGAACCTAGATGTCCTTCAACAGAGGAATGGATACAGAAAATGTAGTGTATTTACACAATGGAGTACTACTCAGCCATTAAAAACATTGCATTCATGAAATTCTTAGGCAAATGGATGGAACTAGAAAATATCATCCTGAGTGAGGTAACCCAATCACAAAAGAACACACATGGTATGCACTCACTGTTAAGTGGCTATTAGGCCAAAAGCTCTGAATACCCAAGATAGAATTCACAGACCACATGAAGTTCAAGAAGAAGGAAAACCAAAGTGTGGGTACTTTGGTTTTTCTGAGAAAGGGAACAAAATACTCACAGGAGCAATTAATGTGCTCTTAGTGGCATTTTTGTGAAAACCCAGAGCTACTTCACTTATTTCCTCAAAAATAACAGTAAGTACACATAAAAAGACTTCAGAACAATAGCATTCATCCATTTCCTACCAATTTGTCACACACTGGCTCCAATGGTCACTTTTGTCATAACAAGCTGAAGACATATAATGAATGGGTAAAAATAACTTTTCCAAGTGAAAGGACTATCTGTGGCTACAGTTTCCTCCTTCAAACTAATCTACAGCACTCACTCAGAAACACCTAATAAAATGTGTATTTAGTAAAAGAAATTGTATTCAACATGATATAAAGTATAAATATATATGGCTATAAAAGATGTCTATATGAGACTATAAATCAGAATGCTAATTTAGCATTAGATGCCAGATACTGTTCCTAAGCAACTATTTGTATTTCACCCATTTTATTTATGGCCACATAGTTTTCAAAAAATGATATTAGAAGATTGTAATGGCTATTCTTGGTTGTCAATTTGACTATATCTAGAATGAACTACACTCCAGAATTGGAGGGCTCACCTGTGATCCAGATCTTAAGGCTAGAAGACAAGTTTCTGATCTGGAGTCAAGTTTCATGGAGATCTTGAGAGGCATAGTGCCCATGAAAAGCTTAGACCCGGGCAAGGTAATACATGCCTTTAATCCCAGGAGACTGAGGCAGATCTCTGAGTTGAAGGTCAGCCTGGGACAAAGCAAGTCCCAGATCCAGGTGTGGTAGTATATACCTTTAACCTGGGTCACAGGTTATGTGCTGGAAGCCTACATAAAGACATTGCAAGAAGGAAGACTCACTCTTCTTGCCAGCACATCTGTTGGAACCTACTTCTGTAGAAGAGCAGCTGAAACAACTAGCCCCATGGGACTGAGCAACTGCTAGATTCTTGGACTTTCCAACCACAGCTGCCCATGGTTGGGTGAGTTGGACTACAGACTGTAAATCATCACAATAAATTTCCTCAATATAGAGAGACATTTCACAAGTTCTGTGACTCTAAAGAACCCTGACTAATACAGAAGTTAGTACCAGGGACTGGAGTATCGTTGTGGTAGGCCTGACCATGTTTTTGTTTGGAAGAATGTGGATTTTTTGACTTTGGATTTTGAAAGCTGTAGAATGCTTTAAATGGGGATTAATGGCCTGTCCTGGTAGGAATATGGAAGACTTTGTTACTAAGAGTGATTTGAATCGTGCGAACCTGGTCCAAGAAGTTTCGGTGGAAAATTTCAATATGTGGCCTAGAGACTGTTTTTGTGGTATTTTGGTGAAGAATGTGGTTACTTTTTGTTCTTGTCTGAAGAGTCTGCCTGAGGCTAAGGTGAAGAGACTCAGATTAATTGCATTGACAAAGAGAGGCTCAGAAATGCCCGTCATAAACTTTGGTTAAGTCTCACGAAGAGCATTTTAAACTGAGAAAGGGAAAATATATGGTTCGTATTAAAGGGGCACCAGGAAGTAAAATGGAGCTGAATCTTGTGTTCAAGGGGATGGCAAATTAAGGGAGTGGGCTTTGGGGGCAAGATCCTACCCAGCTAAGTTTAGATCCAAGCAGCTAGGACTAGGGTTTTAAAGCCCACAGCTACAGCGACACACCTACTCCAACAAAGCCACACCTCCTAATAGTGCCACTCCCTGACCCAAGCATATACAAACCATCACCAAGATTTTGGTTAAGAATTCATACAAGAGTGATGTTCTTTGAGTTGCTTGAAAAGGTAATAAGCATGAAATACATAGACAATATTTCTTTTAGATATTTTGTTTATTAAACAGAAAATTAAACTCATCTTTTTCATGAACTACCTATGTCAAACACCTACACTTAACCCTAACCCTAACCTTGACCATTTAAAGCCATCTTAAAGCATATGCAAATATCTAAAGGCACCAAGTGATCTATGATCTGAAGATTCTGCTGTAGTTCTCTCTCTCTCTCTCTCTCTCTCTCTCTCTCTCTCTCTCTCTCTCTTCTGAGATAGGCTCTATATAGTTATGAATGTCCTAGAACTCACCATGTAGACAAAGCTGGCCTCTTACTCTCTCTCTCTCTCTCTCTCTCTCTCTCACACACACACACACACACACACACACACACACACACGTGCGGGCCTCCTGAGGGCTGCAATTAAAGGCTTGTGTCACAGTGCCCAAGCGACCTCTTTTTTAAAATGAAGCAGCATTTTGACAGAGCAATCTATCACAACTACTACTCAGAAGAATATGAGAGGTTCAAGGTCAAACACTCTTCAACTGTTGGTGATGACCTTGGCAGACTGTTTTTCTCCAAACATAAAAGATAAAAAGGGCTGGGGACAAGCCTGGTGGTAGTAATCCCAGCACTTGGGAGGCAGAGGCAGGCGGATTTCTGAGTTCGAGGCCAGCCTGGTCTACAGAGTGAGTTCCGGGACAGCCCGGGCTACACAGAGAAACCCTGTCTTGAAAAAACAAAACAAACAAAAAAGGGAGGGGGGCTGGGGACATGGCTCAGTGGATAGGAGCACTGCATGCTCTTCCGGAGGACCTGAGTTGATTCTCAGTACTTACATGACAGTTCACAACCATGTAGTTTGAGGGGATCTGATGCTCTCTTCTGACCTCTGTTGGCAGCAGGCATACATGAGTTAGGTAGATATATCGATATATCAATATTAGATATATAGATATATAAATATAGAGATATGTAGATATATATATAGAGAGACACACACAAATCACCTATACACATAAAATAAATTTTAAATTAAAAATTCTTTTAATTAAAAAAAATGAACAAGAGACTACCCAGACAGGAAGAGGGTAGCACGGATGAATGTGAAGGATACCGTGTTATGTAAAATAATCCATTCGTGGACGAAGTTTCACCAAATGACCTTGTCTTGTATGTGAAAATTTGAAAATTCAAGCTCATAGAAACTGAGAGTAGAATGGTGGTTGCTGGGGCTGAGGAAGGGGGGGGGTATTGGGGAGAAGGTAATCCAAGTATGCAAACCCTGAGATATACTGGAGGAATAAGATCACCTAATGGTCTACTAATATGGTTACCGCCATTAGCACCATTCTATAGTAAACATCGCCAACCAATATTTAAGTATTCCCATCACCTAAAATAAAGGTCTGTAAGGCAATACATGTTGATTAGTTCATTTAGCTATTCCGTAGGGCATGCATATTTGAAATGAGCATGTAGTGAGCTGTACTTACATGTATCTTTATGTCAGTAAATAATTCTTTAAAGAAAATAACGAGAAAAAAAACAGAAGAGGTTAAAGAAGGTAGGAGTGGGAAAGAGAGAAATATGGGAGGTTATGAAGGGTAAGCCAAAGAATTTAGACAAGGGTAAGACAAGGATAGAGTGGCAGGGGTTGGAGAGAGCTCATGCAACAGAATGCTTGCCTTGTGAGCATGAGGACCCAAGTTTCACTCCCTGAGCCCATGGGGAAAAGCAGGGAGTGCTGAGAGAGTTCTCTTCAATTGGGTTAACCCCAACCAGTTATCCAGTACCAAGTGATCAGACCTGAAGTCATTTGTATGTAAGCAACACTAAATGGTCTCTGCAAGGCAAACATGATCTACATAGAGAGTTCCAGGTCATCCAAGACCTGTCGTAGAGAGACAGTGTCTCAGAATAAATGGAGAAGAGGAGGTAAGTAGGGAAAGTGGCTGCCATGACATTCACAATGACGTCAGTATTCGATTTATAAGAGTTTGGGGTTGGTAGTCAGGTGGGCTGTGATATAGCTCCCACACCACCATTGGGTATCTTTCACCCTATGCACAAACTTCTCTGTATCTTAACACATAATTTCTTGTGTCTTCATTATCTGATCGATAAAATAAGGATGTGGGCAATGTGTTACAAAGATCTTATTGCTTTTTAGGTTATTATAAATGAGAAAGAAACCAGTCAGAGGTCATAAGTGATCTTTATGGTTAATAATGCCTTTGCTAGGAAAACTATTCGCACACTCATTATGGCTGTTGGTTTAATTGCTTTCATAAACACAGTTGACAGATCAATGAAAGGCTGTGATACTAGGCAAAAGAAAACAAAACCCACCCATAACTGTTTGTGGGTGTTAATGAAGGCTACATACCATTATTGTGGTGTAATTTTTTTGTGCTACAGCCAACAATTTAATCCAAATTGAGATGATCAAAATTTTACTAATTTTACATTTTGCTAATTTTCATTGTGTCTGACACATAGATAAAGCATTTTCTAAGTACAGGCCTTTCTTCGGAAGTATCTACTGATGTGGAATCAGAGAGTGTGAAAAGAAACAAGAAAATAATTACACAGCCATTCCTGGAAACTATTAATTAGGGTCAAATCACATTATTTATTTATTATGCTAAGTGTTATTCAATAGTTTAATTTTTAATTTGTTTTTCCAATTTTCTGATTTGGAAAGTAGAAAACTTGAGAGAAGAAAATTAATGGAATTTAGCTGGGCAGTGGTGATGCATGTCTTTAGTTCTAGCACTTGGAAGGCAGAGGCAGGTGGTTTGAGGCCAGCCTGGTCTACAGAGTGAGTTCTAGAACAGCCAGGGCTACACAGAAAAACCCTGTCTCAAACAAACAAACAAACAAACAAACAAACAAGTAAATTTAAAAGTAACTATGTTTTTCACATCAGTCAGGATTCATTCAGCTTCAAGTAGCAGAAAATACTGTTTAAATGGCTTTAAAAGTACAACCTAGACCCATGGAGGGCAGTTTACAGGTTTCCCAGAGCAACTCAAAGTTTCAGGAGGCAGAGCCTCCACCGAGCCTTCTACGTTGGTCTTGAGATGGGTTGTATGCAACCTAGATTGGCCTCAAAGTTGCTATCTAGTGTGGGCTAACCTTGAACACTTGATCCTTCTGAATGCTGGATTTACATGCTTGTACCACCACACCCAGCGTTTATGTAGTGCTAAGGATGGAAACAGAGCTTCATGAATGCTAGGCAAGTATTCTTCCAGCTGAGTATACACACACACACACACACACACACACACACACACACACCCCTCGACTGCTTGCTGGGTGTCTGTGCCCATGTTCCCTAAAGCACATACAGAAATGATAATACTCAGGCCCTGAAATTTTAGATCAGATTTTACAATCTCCATTCTGATTAATATTTTCTCCTAAGCACATGTTTCATAATAAATTTTTGAAAATTTTAAATAGTGTTGTGTTCTGAATCCCAAATCACAGTCTCTTCATTACGGAAAGCCTGGCTTTGTGGAATATGCCACAGGTTTCAGCCGCTACCGCGAATCCGTAATACAAGGTTGGGGGAAGCTATCGCCGTTCAGATTTCACCAACAGCAAAACTGCAAGTAGGAAGTGGCAAAACCCTCTCCCTATTTGTGCTGGTAAACTACAGGACAAGGAACCCGAGCATCTGACTTCAAGCCATCATATATAAAGTCACACATTAAGCACTGCTAGGGGAACAAGACGTGCTGGTCAAAAGAAGGAAAGGCAAACTTATAAGCCCAGAAATCAAACAAGACGAAATAGTTGGATTCTTGCGTGCAGCCATCACGTGACTACAGAGCAACGGCGGCGATTCAGGTCTATTGACAAGAATTAAAGCTACACTGGGCCGTTCCTGGTTTGCATAGGTAGGACCTCATCCTGAGGTCAGGCCAACATCCTGTTTTTCATAAATTTTGATCAAGCTTGCTCTGACCGTCATAATTTTTTATCAGCCCTTCCAGTAGCTGTCCCGGAGTATCTAGCCCACGAAATCAATCATCCTTTCTTGACACTTCTCAGGAAGCGTAGCTAAGTGTGCAGTTCCTCATGTTGCCCATCTATAAAAAGCTCTTGATGTGACTCACATAGCAAAAACAAACTCCTTTTGCCAGTAGGATATTCTACGAACTACACGAGAATGCATGTAAATAAATGTTGCACTTCTTCTTGTGCTTTAGTCTGGGGTCCCCAAGCAAATAACAATCATAGCCATAGAAATGTTATGTTCTAAACATAACACTTAAAAAAAAAATCTTTAGTGTCAAAGGTAAGTGCCAGAAAAGGGGGAAAAAATAAGATGGGAGTAATCCCTCGAAGCATAAAACTGAGGATAATAAATTCTCAAGCGAACTAGAAACTCACCTGGAGCAAACGTCATCAATTACATCACTGCATTCACCTCTCCCACGCTCACCCAGAAACGACCGACCGCTCTAGGTTGCAAAATCCCTAAACAGTTTCAAGCCCACTAAGACACACTTTCTCTCAGCCCATTCTGGGATACATTCCAAAAGCTTTCCTAATTACCCAATACACTACCTCTTCTCCATGTCCAGCCTTCCCCTCTCCCACCTGACACCCATATCCCTCTGGCCTGCGGTGAGTGGGGTTGGTTCTAAAAGGAAGGTAAAAATATAAACAACCTCCCTAAGGACTCCATACCAGAGCCGAACAGGAAGTTAGGCTGGCAGCTTTCTTCCTGCGGTCACATATGTGTGTGTGTGTGTGTGTGTGTGTGTGTGTGTATACACACACACAGTGAAAGGCTCTGACACTCTGGCAGGTGAGACATGAGAGTCCCTCAGAAAACAGTACACATGGAGAACCTGCCGACCTCCCTGCGCCCCCTCTGCACTGCTGCAAAGCGATGTAGTGTCCTTGAACAAGAGAGCATTCATTCCTGTGTCTGAATGACCAGGCCAAGGTAGTGTGTTGGCTGAAGCTTCAAGATAGCTCTTTGTCCCACCCCATTCCAAACACCTGGGAAGGAGAACAAAACATGCTTTCGCTTAATTTTCATGACTATGAACAAAGAAGGATTGTTTCACTTAGTGCTGTTGTAAGTTAGTGATATCCTCACTCGACACCCTAATGATCCAGTGCTACATCTGGGAGTTATAGTTGAGACAGAATTAAATTATTTAATTAAGTTAAATTAAATAACTTAAATTATTTAATTAAACCCCAAACTTATAAAGCATGAATTTATAACACTTGCATAAACTATAAATCTATTAAAAGAAAGTAGATAGGCTTGGAGAAGTATGGCCCTGACTTTTCATTCTGACTCCCTAAACTGAGAGACAGCGGACAAGGTAAACAATCAACTTCATCATTGAAATGTAGTAATGATCCTGACCTCAGAAAGCTGCCATCAGTCACCCAGTTTAAGGTCTGAGTAGTGACTGAGGAGTAAAGATAGCAATTTTATCTTTCTGTAACCTATCAGTCCGAAAGAACTGTACAGTTTGCTGCTGTTGTTGTTGACGTGGTTGCCTTTACAACAAATCAACAAATGCTTTGAAGTATTTCAATATCATCACCACTTTCAACAAGTTTACCATCCAATTTGAAATGTGTGTCATATGGACCAGCACAAGAACCCTCATTAAAGCACTGGTGAGATGGCTCAGTGGTTAAGAGCACTGACTGCTCTTCCAGAGGTCATGAGTTCAAATCCCAGCAACCAAATGGTGGCTCACAACCATCCATAATGAGGAACAAAACAAAACAAAAACAAACAAACAACAAAAAACCAAGCAGGCCTGGAGCAAGAGGGAAAAGGAAAAATAAAAAGACTGGACTGAGAGTGTAGATGGGTGGTAGAACACTTTGTTCTAGTGTATTAGTTTAGTGTCAAAAACTTCTTTTAAGGGGTGTTTATTGTGGCTTTGGGATAAGAGTCCATGACAATGGGTGATAAGGCTACAAACTGTAGGCATAATGGCAGGAACAGGAATCTTTAACCGCACACCCCAAGCACAGAGCAAACAGGAAGTGTGCAAACCAGAAGTAGCTTGGGGCTTTAAACTCTCGAAGTCCAGCTGCTAGTGAAGAATTTCCTGCGTCAGGGTTGCAGCCCACCATTAACCCCTCCAAACATGGCCACCAATTGGAGATCAGATGTTCAACCAAATACCCAAGTCTATGGGGAACATTTCCCATTCAAAAGACCAGACCTAGCAACACAAAGCCCGGAGTTTGATCACTAGGACTAAAATAGAAGCAGCGACCATCAAGGAAAAGGCAGAAGGAGGATGTAAGAGCTAAAGGTTGGGGAAGGAGCAAAACAGGGTCTTCAGGTCAGGGCAGTGGAGTGGATAGCCCTGGGCTTGTATTTTGATGCAAATTCCACTCCTGGGAGAGGCTGCAGGTGAAGAGTTGCCTTGTGAACCTTTCCCCCACCTTAACTTTTCAAATAAAGGCTAGAGCCAATGACTGGGCAGGAGGAAGGAGGAGGAGCTGAGAGTTTGGGAGAGGAGAAAATGATTGACAGGGGAAAGGGGAGGAGCTACAGAGGATTGACAGAGAGGAGGGAGTGAAGCCTTGGCCTGGAGAAACCACAAATTATACTGGGATAATGTAGATAGGACTAGAGTAGTGTAGTGGGAGATCTGCCCTATCTAGGCATATAGTTTGCATTGAAGTTGATGGAGCTGAGATTTCTTTTACCGGGTAATTGGGTTGGAAAATCACAGCAACAGGACAGAGCTGCTGCTCAAATGAACTCAGCCCCTTTGGTCATCTTGCAGTTGAACTGAACTGAGATGAAAGCATTATCTGGCCTCGGGAAAAGCAGAGCAAGGTTCACTAACAATGGCATTTACTGAAATTGGAATAGCTGAGTCACTGTGCCTGAAGCACGAACATATCCTTAGTCATTCTGAAAAATTTAGAATTTTATAAATAAAGTAAATGCCCTTACTTGCAATTCATGTAGACGATTAGAACCTATGTCCAAGATGGAAGTGACCCTTGTAGGCGAAGAAAATGATTCCCATTTCATGGCATTCGAAATACGAATGCTTCCCCCAACATTTTACACAGAAGAAATGCAACACAGCACATAAGTTCACCGAGGAGAAGAAGAATGGATTTCTTCTGAGTTGTTTGCATTTTCTACATATGAGAAAAGGATGTATGATACAGCAGCGGTGACTTTGTACAATTTCTCTTCTCAATTTAAGATTATCTATGATCTCTGTTTCAGAACCCCTTTGCTAAAGAAAAGTGGGACACAAAGAACACAACACTAGCTAGATAAAAAAACAGCCCAACCATGGGAGATTGAGGGTGGGGTATGGAGAATGAAGACAGGAATACTTGCAAGAAAACATAACATTACCTTACTCCAATACTGTGAAACAACAAAATTGTATTCCCCTTTAAAGTCCTTACCTTTTGATTACTGTCTTGAAAACTGTCAGGCGGTGATGGTGCAAGCTTTAATCCCAGCACTGTGGGAGGCAGAGGCAGGTGGATCTCTGTGAATTTGAGACCAGCTTGGTCTACAGAGCAAGTTCCAGTAGAGAGAGTAGGGTGGGGAAGGACTTGAAAATTAACGTAGAACTGGTTATTCAGAGCAGAATCCTGCAGTCTATCCTCAATTCTCATCAAACTCGATTCTTTTGATGTCCTTATTCAGCTGCTCCTCTGCCAGCTCTCCCTGGGGGGAAGGGCTGATTAATTGGCACAAAGGTGATACCAGATGTAGGTCAGCCTGGAGTTTTCCTTCCCCATCAGAAGAAAAGAGGTTCTGATCAACTGTAACTGTCTCCCTGTCTTCAAGGCCCAGCCATTGACCCAAGGTGTCTCCATGTTGTTGTTGACTGAGTTTCTGGGACTATATTCTGAACTATGACAATTAGTGGTGGACCTGCCAAGTGAGAGAATCAGTTAATCTTTTAAAACAAACAGAAGAATTCTAGAAATTGAGACCACATGGAAGGGGTTGAAATTATTTAGGTAGAAGATAACGCGGGGGGGGGGGTGTCAAAAGGTAAAAGAAGAGTTGGTGCTAGGTTTTGATAAAAATCAAATTTCATACATTTATAAGGCATAAAAATAGGAACAAAATTCCATTTGATTGCTAATAGATGTTTGTTCTGACCTGCTGCGAATGGTATGTATACATAGAATACACTAGACAGTTTAAAGAGTTACATTTAAGGTAACCAACTCATCTAGTTGGTCCAAGACTTTCCAATTTGGGCTTTGGATTATTCACATCATAGGATCATTAATAGACTGTCTTCAGTCTACTAACCTCGAGTGGCTGGTTACCTTAAGTTGTTAGTAACTAGTAAAGGTTTTACATGTTTTAATTCCCATTAAAGTAAGAAAGAGAAACTGTGATGAAATAGTATACTCAAGCTCTGGTTGTAGAATTTGAATTTTCTTTCTCTCTCTTTTTTTCTTTCAGTCTACAAGAAAAGTCAGGTGTAGAACTTAATTAAAGAGATAGGATGGGGCATAGTGGGGTGAGCCTTTAATCCCAGAACTTCGGAGGCAGAGCCAGGTGGACCTCAAGTTCAAGGCCAGCTTGATCTTCAGAGTGAGGTCCAGGACAGCCAGGGCTACACAGAGAAAACCTGTCTCTGAAAACAAAACATAAAAAAATTAATTAATTAAAGAGATAAGGGGGGAAATCAATAAAAGTTGAGCAGAGAGGCTAGAACAAGTAATAAAGGAGAACTAATGAAGAGAAAGAGAGGGAGTGTGTGTGTGTGTGTGTGTGTGTGTGTGTGTTTCTATAAGGATGAGATGTTAATTAACCATGTTAATTAACCATGTTTCTGCCCCTTGGCCATTACAACTAGAAGCAAGATATCACTGTCAAGTAAGTAGAAAGGACACCGGTAAACATCACATGATGTAGACCAACATCAATATAATAATGAATTTCTTGAACCCAATATAATAATGAATTTCTTGAACCCAAAGTGTTGATAGTACCAAGGTTATAAAATTCTGACCCAAAAGCCGGGCGTGGTGGCGCATGCCTGTAATCCCAGCACTTGGGAGGCAGAGGCAGGTGGATTTCTGAGTTCGAGGCCAGCCTGGTCTACAAAGTGAGTTCCAGGATAGCCAGGACTACACAGAGAAACCCTGTCTCGAAAAACCAAAAAAAAAAAAAAAAAAATAAAATAAAATAAAATAAAATTCTGACCCAAAGGAGGGGAATGGGTAAAGTACAAACAGGAAGATTATTTTTCCTTAAACCATATTATTCAATGATATTGAAAAATAAAACAATTTTAAAGTGTACAAATTGTCTTATCTCATAAATATAATACTAGGAGAACATGAACAAAAAGCAGGACTCGGGAACCAACTTATTGTATTAATCTGCCCATGGTCTGTGATTGAACAGTCTGATAGAAGAAAATAATACTTTTTCTAAAGTTTTCTGACTTTAGTATGAAAAGGGGTGTCCCAACTCAAAAGCTATAAAAAAAACTACTGTCAAAATAGAAATTCAAAGGACAATTAGGGAAAACAAAAGTCACCTCATGGTCACTCCAATTTCCTGATTCATTTCACTCCACAAGGATAACATGTCTTCAGGCCAGAATTCTTGAAGAAATTGGTTATGAAGATGAACAAACTTGCTACACTGAAGCACAAAAGGGCTCCTGATCAAAGGCCAGCACCGAGCAGCCTCTAGGGCATAACATGGAGACCCTCAGAATAGATAAATATTCCCTTAGACCTTAAAAACTGAATAGCTAGTGGGTGTGAAAAATCCATCAGAGAAAGTCAAGATAAGAATGATCCAGGCCAAGCTCACTGAAGGACCCAGAGTCCTTGTCCCATATTCCCACTCCTGATCTCTCCTAACTCAGAGTCTAGTTCACAGACCCCTCTCTCTTTCTGGGTCTCAGCATGTCACTCAGGCCTAAGAGGTCCCTCCACCCTTGTGCTATACATAGTTTATGCCATTTGACAGTTGCCTATAATTTTGTTGTGGCAACTCTCTGATTATAACTTGGACATTAGCTGTGTGTATCATAAACATTCTAAGACACGGAACAAA
The DNA here is from genome assembly GCA_964023405.1 of Apodemus agrarius. Taxonomy (NCBI): domain Eukaryota; kingdom Metazoa; phylum Chordata; class Mammalia; order Rodentia; family Muridae; genus Apodemus; species Apodemus agrarius. The sequence goes on from OZ030018.1 coordinate 41,059,297, forward strand.
TCTATATGGGTTACCGACCCCAAAGATTTGATTGCTAAGTCAAGACTTAAGTCAAAGACTTGATTCCCAAGGTATCTAAATGCTACTGAGCCAATAATACTAAAATAAAACAGTGCTGAACCCCAGCCTGGTAACTGAGGGCTGTAATCCCAGCTCTTCAGAAGGGTGGGACAGGGTGACCACAAACTCAAGGCCTACTTGGGCTACAGGATAAGTTCAAGGTTAGCCTAGATATCTTGGGCCCTGTCTTGAAATAAGTTCAATTAAGGCTAGAAATAAGGTAATACTTTAGTGGGAGAGCACTTGCTTAGGATGTGCCAGGCCCTGTATCCAAACCCTAATATTAAAAAAATTACACACACACACACACACACACACACACACACACACACAATGTTATTGGATATTACCAGTCAAAAGAACCTTGTGTGTAGAGAAAAATGTAGTACTCTGCTAAACAGGAAGTTTTCAGAAGGAAATATTTTAAATCAGTCTCCTTTAACTAATATTAGGAGAAATTATATATGTGCTATTTAGCACAAATTAGACACTGAGCAAACATGCATATGATTTTAAACATCAGATAAAATGTTCACAGATAGTTGAAGCATTAATGGTTATATTTCTTTTATAGATTATTTCTCCCTCTGTAACAGCAATCTATTCATCTGCTTCTGCTTTCAACCTTTATAATTAAACATATATATCTATATTTTTTTTTTTTTTTGGTTTTTCGAGACAGGGTTTCTCTGTGTAGCCCTGGCTGTCCTGGAACTCACTCGGTAGACCAGGTGGCCTCGAACTCAGAAATCCGCCTGCCTCTGCCTCCCAAGTGCTGGGATTACAGGCGTGCGCCACCACCGCCCAGCCTAAACATATTTTATTGGGTCCAGATGGTGTGCTCTTGTGAGCTAGGTAGTCAATCTGGCTAGAATGTTTGGTCCACCTTCTACAGGACACCAGTGGTGGGAGCTGGAATTTGGGGAGGGAGGTTTACTACTCTGAGAAGGAAAACATGAAGAGTTCGTTTAGTGGTCATGGAATCTTGAGCATCTAGTGAGTTTTTATTAGGATTACCACAAAACTCTAGAATCATGGGAAATCATCATCTTCAAGTAGATCTTCCTATTAGCACTTTGTCTAATTCTTTCTCTCTTGAACACAAACACGCTATTGTTCTCACTTTATCTGTTGATGTAGTAGGTAGAGTTAAGTATCCTTCCCCCAAAATCACTTAAAAAAAAAAACTGCATTTTTCTAAAGAATGTGAAAATGTCTCAACTGCTTATTCTATCTGATGAAGTGAAGACAGGCATATTATTTATGATTTTCCATATCTGAAACCAAAGCAAGAAACCTTCAAATGTGTATATCGGGAGGCGCTGAAGTAAAAGAATCATGAAGTTGGGGCCAGCCTGGGCTATGTACTATAATAATAAGCTCATTAAATGTAAAGTAATACACTTTAAAATATCTATCTTTAAAAAAAAACAAATATAAGTGAGAAAAGTAGCATTTATTTGTTTGTGAATCTCTTTGATATCCAGGTTGACAGACAGATGTGGTCTCATATTTGCTTGTTGAGTCATTGGTTAACCGTACTGTTCTGGTTACGACATAAGAGGAAGCTCTAGCCTCATACAGATTAATGATCAAAAAAGAAAGTCATTTGTGATTTCCCCTTGAGATAATAGCATACTCGTCTATGGTGCTACATCAAAAGTATGTAAAGAGTATTTGCAGAATAGGGCCAGAACATGCTATCAAAGACCTGCTGTAACTCACATTTCATATCATATATTTACAGTCTCTCTCCCTCTCCCTCTCCCTCTCCCTCTCCCTCTCCCTCTCCCTCTCCCTCTCCCTCTCCCTCTCCCTCTCCCTCTCCCTCTCCCTCCCCCTCCCCCTCTCCCTCTCCCTCCCTCTCCCCCTCTACCTCTCCTTCTTCCCTCCCTCCCTCCCTCTCTCACTCTTCTGTTTCACACGTACACAGGAGAGGTAAAAGCAATCTTAAGAGAAGAGAAGGATCACCTATACCTCAATTTGTAAATAGGGAAAATGAGGCTTTCCAAAAATCTCATCTCTGACTTTGACAAGAACACACAATAAATAACTTGCATCCAGAATAGAACTTTGTATGTCTGCAACTCCTATCTAACACCTATTCGTAAGGACATGATAAATGCTAGGATGTTTATGACAAAAACTTCAAATTGTATGTAAGGAAAAAAGGATTTAGATAATATAATAAATGAATTACCTAAGACCACACTATGAACTTTTGACTTTAATGTTCCATATTACATAGAAGTCTCCAACACAATTCTCATCTAGGAATAAGAATACCATTTCTTTCTTTATTGATATTACAAATAAAATGTAAACAGGAAGGTATTTAATTTTTTTAAATAAAATACCAATCATTTAATAAACATTTTTATTTTATTTATTTTGTTTTGTGTTGTTTTTGTTTTTTCTTTTTTTTTTTTTTTAAAGAAGATTTATTTATTATTACATCTAAGTACACTGTAGCTGTCTTCAGACACACCAGAAGAGGGCAGTCAGGTTTCATTATGGATGTTTGTGAGCCACCATGTGGTTGCTGGGATTTGAACTCAGGACCTTCGGAAGAGCAGTCGGTGCTCTTAACCGCTGAGCCATCTCTCCAGCCCCGTTTTTGTTTTTTCAAGACAGGGCTTCTCCATGTAGCCCTGACTCTGTAGACCAGGCTGACCTTGAACTCAGAAATCTGTCTGCCTCTGCCTCCCAAGTGCTGGGATTAAAGACCTGTACTACCACTTCCCGGCTAACATTTTTATTTTTATTAGCAAACAAGCTATGTGAGGTGGTGGTGGCACATACCTTTAATCCCAGCATTAGGGAAGCAGAAGCAGGAGAATCACTAAGTTCAAGGCCAACCTGGTCCAGGATGGATGGCTAGGGATACATAGAGAAAGTGTCTGAAAAAACAAAATCAAACAAGATTAGCACACAATCAGGCACACAGACACTGGAATATACTAATTCCTGGTTTTTATGTTAATGACTTAAAAACAGTGCAAGATTTTACCCAACTTTAATAGTAATGAACCAAAATTCTGGAAATTTAAAACAGCCAGAGTTTCACATATGGCCTGAAGTCTGAGCCTTACAGTTTACTTTCCCTGGTAAAGTGAACATTTGCTTATAACTATCTAAGTAGTTTCTTGGCCCACCGCTCTCATAACTTTACATGTTCTCCAAACCCCAAACCCTACTTTCACAGAAAGAGTGAAGCCTGGAGTCTCATCTTTAGTCAGCCTAATGTAGAATCTTAGATAAAGTCTTTAAGCTTTGACCATTTATTCTCCCATAAGATAATTGGTAGGAAATGATACAATGCTTGACGACTGGGCTACATTCTGAAAAACATGTTGCTAGGAGATTTTATAGACTTGCAAACATCACAGATTATGATAAACTGCATGGCCAACCCTACAAACACATCTAGATCAAATGGTACGTGCTATCGTTCCCAGGTTACCAACATGTATAGTATGTTACCAACATGTATTCTGTGTCACCATATGAAGTGCAATAGCAACTAGAACACAGCGGTAAGAATTTCTGTACCTAACACTCCTAACCTTGCAACATGCACAGTAAAAGTATAGTCTCAGGAACTGGCTAGAGTACCTGCTATGAGCACAGTCTGCAGGTCTGAAAGATGGTCTGAATGGACAGAAGAGTGCGTGAAAGTGAAGCCTCAGATAACATTGATAACATTATGGGTCAAAGCAAACTCTACAAACAATAGATCTGTAAAGGATGTTTTTCCTAGCCGCACAGTGGAGGTGCCTTTAATCCCAGCACTTGGGAGGCAGAGGCAGGCGGATTTCTGAGTTCGAGGCCAGCCTGGTCTACTGAGTGAGTTCCAGGACAGCCAGGGCTACACAGAGAAACCCTGTCTTGAAAAAAACAAAACAAAACAAAACAAAAAACTCAAAAAACAACAACAATAAAAAGATGTTTTTCCTAATCATAAACCAATTATTTTTACTTCCTTGTATTAACACTTAGCTTAAAATACAAGCATAGGGCTGGTAAGAGAGCTAGTTGTTAGAGTATTTGCCTTGCAACCCTGAGGTGGAGAAGGGTGACTCCCTGGTGTTCAGTGGCAAACCACACTAGCTTACTTGACAAGCTTAAAACCAGTACAGACCCAGTCTCAAAGAGCTAGGGGAAGGTTGCCCTTGACCTGACAAAGCACTGCCCCCTACTACTTCCTCCCCTTCTTCCCCCTCCTTCTTCCTCCTCTTTTATCTACTGAGGATCACACCCAAGGCTTCACACATTCTAGGGTAAATCCCAACTCATTTACAAATTTGAGATAACTTGCTAGGTTTGCAATTTTCCTGAGGCACTGCACTTGGTATGATAGATATTTTTGGTTGGTTGGTTGGTTTTTTTTGCTTTTTTGGTTTTTGGGTTTTTTGTATTTCTGTATTTTTGGATGTCTGACAGTATAATAGGTTGGATTATACCAGTATTAACATGAACACAGGAGTAAATACAACCTCCATGGTGTTACAACAGCTTCAATGCCACAAAACAATAGAAAAAGTCAACTCGCCGGGCATGGTGGCGCATGCCTGTAATCCCAGCACTTGGGAGGCAGAGGCAGGCGGATTTCTGAGTTCGAGGCCAGCCTGGTCTACAGAGTGAGTTCCAGGACAGCCAGGGCTACACAGAGAAACCCTGTCTCGAAAAAACCAAAAAAAAGAAAAAAAAAGAAAAAGTCAACTCTGTATAGTTCTTTACAGTACTACCATCATGTATGTAGACTATTATAGACATAGACTGAGAGAGAAATACCATGTAAGTCTTTACATGCTCCATGTTTGCCTCTGGTGACACACCCCCTCCAATAAGAACAAGTCTCGTAAACCTCATCATCTGCACCAACTGGAAACTAGCCATTCAAATATATGAGCCAATGAGGAGCATTTACATTCAAACAGTATTGAAACCTTTCCTCATTTCATCATAGATCTTAATCGGTGCATGAGATGGAAATAACCAGTGTGAAAAGGTCACGGAATCTCAGGCCTAAGGAATGACCATTTATGGTAGACCAGAAGTCCAGGAAGAGTCCCTACACCACACCCTAGGAGGGGAGGCACTTGCTCAAGGGCCCGGCTAGTCTGGAACCCTGTAGGAATTTGACCCTAGGCCTCTGATGCTGTAGCCCATGAGCCTCATTCTACTCTTGTCCTTCCAGAATCTCAGGAAACTGGGGCACAGGGTGAGGATAACTGCTCACAGCATCAGGCTGCCGTTTCTCACACAACATAAAGGATGCCATTTATTTTATTATGTGAATGATGAAATGTTGACCTTAAATTCAGTTCATGAAAGAACCCTGCTTTCTACTTAGATTCTGAGATAAGCAGGAATTTGGAAGAAAGAGTCAGCTGTCTCTTGCTCATCCACAAGTAACGTGAGTCTTGGTGAACATTGTCTGAAAACAACCCCTTCTCTCAGTGGTTTGTTGTTGTTATTGCCGTTCATTTGTTTGTTTGTTTAGTGTGTGTGTGTGTGTGTGTGTGTGTGTGTGTGAGAGAGAGAGAGAGAGAGAGAGAGAGAGAGAGAGAGAGGTTGAGAGGTTGAGAGGTTGAGAGGTTGGGAGTAGTCAGTTAAGATGGAATGAAGAATTATATAGTTCAGGGTGGTTGGGAAAGATATCACCAGCCCTTCTCCCATCCAGGCACTTGTGGAAGTTAGAAGGAAATGGAGTTGTCAATCGCTGGTAGCTACCTCCAGGCAGTACTGCAGAGGTTTGCGTCATTGTCCCTCAGTTGTCTCTTCTCAGCTGAAACTTTCTCAGGCAACTCACTAACTTCCCCCCACGGTTTCCATTTCTTAACATGACTTTCTTTTGATTAGGTAAGAGCTAGGCTTGGGTTTCCAGGGGAAAAGCCTATTTGAATATGCCACCCCCACACCCCTCACCCCCCACGTACACAGGTTGAAAGTACTGGAATCAGCATGGGACATACCGAGACCAGGTTCTCAGCACAAAGGAATTTGCCCCAGAGGGACAAAGGGCAGGGAATAAGAGAGAAAGAGAGGAGGCAAAGTATGAGGGAGAAGGGAAAAGGAACAAAGGAGAGGGGACAAGGGATATTTGCTCCAGAGAGACAAAGGATAGCCTCTGGGTGGAGACTGAGCCAGACACATCCATAGGCAAATGGCACTTTATAAAGGGAAAAGGGGAAACCTGGTGTTAGGATGAGTTGCTTTGCTTTGCTTGGGCAAATTAGAGGGCTTTTGGTTGTTGGATTTCAATACTTTGATAGCTAGACCTTGGTGGTCAGCCTCAAGGAGAAGAAGTAGCCAAATAAGGGATTAGACCTTGGTGGCTAGCTTTAGGAATGGAACCTATGGTTTAACAAGGAGGAGGAAAGGGGGAAGAGCCAGGCCTGCCCGGCCATGTTTGACATGCTTGTGTTTGTTAGAGCTCTTCAGGGTTTCTCTGTGTACTCCTGCCTGACCTGGAACTCACTCAGTAGACCAGTTTGGCCTCAAACTCAGAGATCTGCCTGCTTCCAAGAGTAAAGATGTACACCAGGACAACCCAGCCACTGACTTCTATTTTAAAGAGGAAATTAAGGGGGTGGGGGAGCAGACCCAAGCTCTAAAAGTAGAACTGAGACACGCGCTACTGTTTCCTGTAAACAGGAGGACTTGCAACTTCCCAGTCGATAAGTGTCTTTCTGCCTTTGCTAAAAAATGTTGTAGTCTCACTCACCCATTTTAACAGCTGCCCCACCCCCACCCCACTTTTCCTAATGGCCTGAGCTATAGCTGTGAGGGGTAGGACAGCTTGGTCTTTGCTCTGTTAAGATCAAAACTGGCATTTCATTACATACACATAACAGGTCACACTTCACAAATCCCATCTCAGTTCATCCCCAGAGCTATCCATGAGAGAAGAAGACATCGAAGTCATTGTTTTACCAACAAGGAGAAAGACGACTTGGGCTATCTGTTCAAGTTATCTGAGTTCAAGGCGGCCAGTAATTGATCCTAATCAAGTGTGCCATAGGGCAAACAACCCGCTTTTAGAAGTCTCTGATCAAGCCAGAGTTTAAATCTGTGCAGTGATCCTCGGTAGGTATTTTTCGATCTGCTTAACAGAGTCCTTCCCCACATGAGATCTGATTAATCAGTGCCATTGGCTATGCAGAACAGTTAGTACTTTTACCTTGTACAGCATGAAATGTACTGTGTGAAAACAGGCTGATCTCACAGCTCCTGACTATGAGGAAAGTAATCTGGTGCGAAAGGCTCTTTCTTTCTTAACTTAACCCGTCCTGGTTGTTTGTTTCACTGACCTATAAATAGCAAGCTTCCCTTATCATTTAGGCTCAAATTAAGCATTCCTTCCCCATGGAAACCTAATTGGCGGCTTTCCCTGCCCTGTCTCCCTATTTCATCGTCTGGCATGAGGCACGGCACTCCCACAACAGTCGCAACTCTCAGAGCTGGGTTATCCAAACATAAATTGTGTTTCTGGGGCAACAGAAAGCTGGAGACACCAAGTGTTCTTGGAGAAATTAACAAGTTATTCTTTTTCAGCTACAGAAGAAGTTATTTGGGGGCACAAGAGGGTCTTGCTACTCTGTCTCTTACATCTGGGGTTGATTTTAATTCATCTTATTTTGTCTTTCGGCACTGTTGGGAATTGAACGTAAGACTTGGCAGATGATAGGCAAGTGCTACTCTACTGACCTACAGCTACGATGTAACATTTTCTATATTATTATTATTATTATTATTATTATTATTATTATTATTACTGAGAGTCCCAGCGACACACACCACCACCCCCAGGTACCATTGAACTCACTCTGTAGACCAGGAAGTCTTCAAGCTTGCCATTTTCCTGCCTCAGCTCTCTGAGAGCTGGGGTTATGTGCAGGCAGACAGCTCTAGGTCTGGTGCATTGGGGTTATTTTTATATAGCATGACATATAGGTATGAATTTCATGACGCTGAGTCTCTGAAAGTTTCCATTTATCATTCGGCATGGTATCTCTTTACCAATATTTCCATGTATCTGAAGCATTTTAATAACAAGTAGGGCATCTATCATACCTATCATACTCAGTTCTATTTTGGGGGAATAAAAACTATGAGAGAATGAGAGAGAGAGAGAGAGAGAGAGAGAGAGAGAGAGAGAGAAGAAGAAGAAGAAGAAGAAGAAGAAGAAGAGAGAAGAGAAGAGAAGAGAAGAGAAGAGAAGAGAAGAGAAGAGAAGAGAAGAGAAGAGAAGAGAAGAGAAGAGAAGAGAAGGAGTATCCTCTTAAAATCTTTCCCAAATTTCAGAATGTTACTAGATATACTCAATGATTACATTGAGCATTGATCAAATTTCAAAGACCATGTCCGTCTCAGCTAGTGTTTCTATTATTGTGATAAAACACTGGGACCAAAAGCAACTTGGGGAGGAAAGGGTTCATTTCACCTTATCTTCTGTCCCCGACCTGCAGGTCCAGTTATTCCAGGGTCCCCGGAGAGGTGCTACCTAAGGGTCATGGGGGGGGAGAGAAAGAACGAGACTCTGCGTTCAACAGGCTTTAGTCAGAGTCCGTTTAATATTTGGAAAGCATTGGCTTATAAGCAGTAAGGAGGGGAAGTGAGACAAAGGCAGTAAATCTTGAAACAGTCAAATGGGATGTCTTGGGATGAGGGATAAGGGCACTTAGGTTGAAGGCCAGTTTATCGATTAACTGGTCCCTGTAAGGAGGTCTGTTATCTAAATAATCAGTTTATTGCTTCAGCCAGTTTCTGGTATGGCAGGTCAAAGAAGGTGAGATAGCGGCACTGTGAGATGCTTGCACTCCAGTAGTTAATTAAGGCATTCAGGCGGTGAGAGCAAAGGCAACCGGTGAGACTCATCTAGGAGATGGAGACAGGATGGCGCCAGGTGGCTCAGGGCTTGGTGGAGATTATCCAGGAATGCCCCTTATCATTTATGGCCGGTCAGTTCCTGGAGTCTTCTGTGCCATCAATTTGTGGGAAAGGCTTTTGTTTGACAATCTCACAACCCTGCAACAGCCATCTCAGGGCTGAGTGTTTGTGGCCATGTAACTTAGAATGGCTCCTTACATCTCACCCTTCTCTGTATAATAGAGAGCAGAGGTCAGACAACCATTGAGGCACCAGAATAATGGGGCAGCCGCCTGTCTTAGGAATCGACCCGGTCATCCACCATCCCGTTCCCGTCTCTGGATATCTCTGCCAACCTCCAGAGACTCCTGTCTTAGGTGGGTGTGGCCCTGGGAAGGTGCCCGTCATTGGCTAACTGTCCAGCAATGTTATCATCATTGGTGCTTTGTGGGGCTCCTTCTGGAGTCCCGGCTGGAATGGCTGTGACAAGAATGCTCTTTGTGCTAGCAAACAGAGCTTATGGGGAGAAACTGGGCAGAGGAAAAGATGACCAAAGAGGTGTAGCCTTCTCTGTCTTAGGATCGACCTCTCAAGCCCCAGCCTTACCCGTCATAGGATTACCTTGTCGTCCTCAAGGCTCCGTGTCTTAGGTTGGTCAGGGGCAGGAGGAAGTTGCCCGTCATTAAGATGGCTACCTTGGGTCATCTTACCATTCCTCCTACAAGCCCAGGGACGAAAGAGTAAGGGCCAGATGGCATTACTTTAGGAGATTGTGAAAGTTGAGCCTTTCTCGATGTGTTATAGGCACCTCGTCTTGTTTGTCGCCCTCCTGCTCCTTGTCAATTGTTCAGGTTTCCATGCGATGATAATGTACTGAAACAGAATTCTTAGACAAAGCAGAGTCTATTTGCGATTTAAATAAAGCGTGTAAGTCGTTGAAAGGCCCAAGGACCGAAGGAAATTAACAGAAGCATGCCTATAAAGGGTTCTAAAATTAAAGGTAGCAAGGTAGAGAGCCATGGAAATGTGGAAAACCAGTTTTTATACCAGGACTCTTGTTGTTCTCACTCTCTCTTTTGCTTTTCTAGGCTATCTCTCACCCTTCACAGACTGTCCTCCATGAGTCCAATCTTATCTACATAGACACAACATTTCTCTTTTAAGGCTGCACAAAGCCTTCCCTGCTGTAGGAAGAGGAGGTCCAATCCCCTGTATCCCCTGGGTATAGAATAAAAAGTCCAATTAGATGAAATCAGGAACTGTGTCTCTAGTGTCTTCTTTTGCTGGTGTCTCTGGCACGGTGGAGAGTCTGCAGATGATGATTGCTCTGATGTAGGCTTGAAGGAAGTGACAGGTGTGGAAGTCTCTGTCCATGGAGAAGGCCTGGCACAATCAGCTGGTCTGGCATCTACAGGTACCTGTAAATATATAAACAGAGCTTCTCCCAGAAAAACATCCAGTCTAGTTATTAGGTCTTTATTTTGATAGAGGCACAAAGGATTTAGAAATGGACTTATTCCTTCCCCCTTTTTATATTTATTTATTTTTAATAAAGTATTGAGATGAATATGATTTAATTTTGTAATTTAGATATCTATATCTTTTAGTGATGAACTCATTCTATAATAGCATGTCCCTGTGAATTACAGGGGGTGTCAATGGAATATGCGAAACTAAGAGTCAAACATCACTTTTAAAAGACTTTTAAGTTTAAAGACATTATCTGATTTTGAGCCCTTGGTATGTTTATGATTATAAAATAATGAAGCAAATATTGTATCATATCTTTGAAAGTTTTCCTAAGTTAGGAAAAGGCATAAATAGTAATGAGAATTAAGTGTAATGCATACAGAAATAAAGGCTAACTTTTTAAGAGATAGGACATATATAACATGTGTTTTAAATCACAAGGGCACAGGCTCATCAGGGGTTAATTCTTAAGCTTAGCAGACAGCTCTTAGGAGTGCAGGAGCAGTCTCACTGAGTGCAATGGTTATTTGTAGTTTAAAATCTTGCTAGATTATCTACTTAGGAAAAGCAGCAAGCTTTTGTTAAAAAATTAAATTAATACTTACTTTCATTTGTAGGACAAGGAAGCATAGAATGAACTTGGACATGTCCAATAGAGAAAAGGCAATTTCTAAATTGAAGCAAGACTTGTAATTTTAAAAGTTGGGGCTAAAATTGTAAAATAACTGTAAAACAGTCATACGGTTTTTTGTTTGTTTGTTTTTTTTAAAGGGCTTGTCCTTAGTATTTAAAAAACATGGATATTTAATAATATCTATATTAAAAACTCTGTCTCTAGATTTATTTTGTCCCATCTTGAAAGATATCTAAAAAATGTACACAAATTAGAACTGATGGCTCTTAACCTAGGAAGGGTGCTGCTAACTCTGAACAGGATAGCTAGATACTATTAACACCTAATATCAGCCTCTGCTAATGGCAGTAGGCAATAAAAAGCCAGAGCTGATGGCTCCTGGCCTAACTCGGGCACTGATGGTACCTAACCAGGTGCTGATGGCACCTATTATTTGTCTCAACTTAATTTTTTCTAGCCCTCCGTAATCGCACATTCTCTGTCTAGGGGATTGCAACAAAAATGTTGGTGACAACTTCTTAAATGTCTTAGAAACTTTCTTGCTCTTTCTGAGGGTAAAAGACTGTTGCTGGCTTAGGTGATTAACACCTGTAGCCTAACAGCGGGGGATTAAGCAAAGTGATCTTTGTTCTCTCTCAGGAGGAACTGATTTTTAGCTTGCTAGTCAGAAACAGGGAGAAAAATAGGACACTTAAAGAAGTGGTTACTGAGTTTATTACTAAGTTGTAACATCTATCATTTGTCTTCTCTACAAGTTTGTAGAAAGTTTAAAACCATAACTAAGTTATAAGTGAAGTTTTGTATAGATAAACCCAGTCAATATTTTATCTTCTGTCCTAACACCTACAATAAATCCCAGTTTTCTTTTTATGACCTTTGGTTAATTGTTATAATTTTGTAATAACACAGCAACAACTTTGTAATAAGGTGTTAAAACTTTCTTTGGGGACGAAGAAAGATGAATCCACATTAGTGGTCCCTTCTGCCAAAGGACTGCTCTTTGTGTATGACTTGTAGCAAGAATGTAAGCAGCCAGTATTTAATCATAGTCTATATAATGTATCTATTGTTGGTTAATAGCTTGCTTTACTTTCTGTAAAGCTATTTGTTCCTCATTAGTTAATTGTCTAGAGGAATTAGGATTTGTATTCCCCTCGAGGGTATCAAATAGAGGTATAAGTTTTTCTGTAGTAAGTTTAAAATGAGGTATTAGCCAATTAATATCTTCTAACTTTTGAAAATCACTTAAAGTAAATAAATTATCTTTTTTATTTGAATTTTCTATGCTACAATTCATTTAGAATATAACTGATATTTTAAATATTAGAAATGATATTTCCTTTGACTCTTTTCTGGAGCAACAATTACTCCCCAAAATTTTAAAGCCCATTGTAAGAGCAAGGTCTTATGATAAAACTCCATAAATAGTATACACTGAGAGATTCAAAGTCTTAGCTTCTAGTATTGAAGTCTAGACAGAAAATTTTTTCTCATATAAGGTGAAGCTATTAGCCATTCCTTGAGGCAAAACTTTCTAATGATATTGCTTTACAAACTTTTTATCATCATCAGGATGAAAGGAATAATATAAAAATAATTTTCTAAATCTATAATAACTCTATGAGGTAGGCAGGCCAGATTTTAATGACTTCATAGGTTCCATAGCCTCATTAACCTTTCATAAATCTTAAATTTGAACTTTATTTTGAACAATATCTTGATGGATCTGTTGATAATGGTGCTTTGGCCTAAGAGGAATAGCTGAAGGTGAGGCAAGGACCCAAAAACTTCTCTGAGCAGGGAGTGTCACACAAGCCTCTGGCTGCTCTGAGCTTTGTAACTTTAAATGTAGGTATTTCTTTATCTGAGACTATTGCTTGAGGCCAGGCCCAAAGATTACCCCTCTTGCCATGAGGGCAGACTCCAGGGGAACAATTCTATTACCTGCCTATGTTTTTAATTTTTTTTTTTTGGACAAATTTTTCTGAAATTATTTGTGCCCCATACTTAAATCATTTTTGATCACCTCAGCACTGTGAAAGCATTATTTGTACTCTAGACCATTGCAAGGTAGCAGTCACAACCGGACCCTGATTGTATGAGGGTCCAATTTAAATCTGCTTTGGATGGCTGGGTGGCAGTGTGGCAGGCTACATTAGCATTCTTATAAACCAATTGTGTAACAAAAGAAACCCTTGCTTGAGGGTCTTTGTTATGGACCATATTTTCTCATGGTTGGGGCTAGGATTCTGTTATGAAGCAGGAAGGCACGGATTCCAGGCGGAATGGCAAACAAAACACCAGGAGAATCTCCGTGTATTTGGTGTCTGAGTGCAACTTGTTGCAGTCAACATGAGATCTTTAACCATTTGTCATGAGAAAATATAAAATCAGCTAGGTAAGTGTTTCTGTGTAAAAAGCCATAGGTAACATTTGTAAAGGGGACTTTAAAGGACATTAAGCCAGATCTCTCAGACCTTAATGAGATTCAGTGAGTAACCTAATTATCACCTGGCCCTCTCTGAGGGAACCTGAGATCATAGTGTTAAGTTAAAAGTTTTGTAAATCACAATGTCAGAGCCACTCTCATCAGCATAGTCATAAAAGTTTACATTTTGTTGGGAGATCAATGTAAGTATGTAAACTACTAAGCAAAGTGATGCCGCCTAGCAAAAACACAGGACAGTGCAGTCTCCAACACCTCAAAAAGGCAATGTCTTAAATCCTATCTTTTATAAGTCTCATTTTTAGGATAAGAATTACACAAAATATTATCTCAATTTAGAAGTATCTTTTGAGGCTTGATTTACCCGGACTGTTTTATTATTTCAACCTTGAGTTACCAGTTTTTAGCTCAGTTTCTTACCAATGTTACACCTTTTCAAATCATATCTAATAACTTATAAGCCAATACTCTATAACCAAGAAATGCAAGAAATATTTATACCTTTAAAACCAATCAGAAATAATATGAAGCAGCTATACACATGTTATAAATTTAACCAAACAAAAATTTCATGAACTGTAATTTCAAGGTCCTTGTTACCTGTTGAAACTGATAAGCACAATCGGAGGTTCCTGTAGAAAGACCAGCCATCAGCTCCCTTACCATAGAAGCCGAGAAGCTGCTGGCCCCTTTAAGATCCACTCCTACTGAGAAGCTCCTGGCAGGGCTTCTCAGTTGTGTTAGACTCTTAAGTATAGGTATCCGTCTCCAGAAATCAAATGGGACTTTTTATTTTCTCTCTCTCTCTCTCTCTCTCTCTCTCTCTCTCTCTCTCTCTCTCTCTCAATAAAATTAGTTAAAACTAAGTCAAAGGGTGAACAACCAGTAGATAAAGTTTTAACCATTTTTACTTTTGAACATGAAACATGACAGGCAAACAGACCACAGAACGAAAACACAGAACACAGTTTAACACAAAATAGACTTGGACAGACGTTGGCGCGCCAATTGACAGACAATAGACAAAGAGAATTATGGGGTATTTTAAGGGGAAACTGATTGTTCAATATGTCCTTAAGAGATTCACATTTTAATCTTTTAAAGCCAATCTGCTCTGCTGAATCGGCAGCCTCGTCTTCGCTTTCGCTATTTCTTTCTCCTAGGCCCTTAGCATTATCACCTGCCTTTGAAGCTCTAAACTCTTTGTTTTTTTCTTAGTAGTAGAATTAGGGAAAAGGTCTCAGTCCCCAGGGAAGGAGTTTTCACCCTGAGCACCAGAGGAACTAGTCAGGACAAAAGAGCTAAGCTAACAGGCTTTTTTCACGTCAGTATGTTCAGGTACTGTGCCTGCAGAAGGGGCACACACACCAGGAGGAAGAAAAACTGTTTGTTTAACTGCAGTTTATAAAGACACGAGGTCCAGGGAGAGCTTTGAAAATTTTTGCTTAAGGCTCAGGGCCTTTCTAAGGTCTTTTTTTTTTTTTTTTTTTTTACCCTTTGTCCTGGCCAACCTTATTCCAAGTAAGAGGACCGCTTAAAATTCACCAAGGACACGTTTCATTAACAAAACAAAAATAATTTCATTAAATATCTTTTTCCTTTTTTCTCTCTCTCTTTTTTAACTCTAATTCCCCTCTCCCTGAGTGAATGCTTTATTTCTCTAATAAAGCAAGCCTCCTAGTCAGCCTTCCCCATGACAATGGGACAACATCTTACCTGCCTCTCCAACAGTGCACGAGCGATGCAAGTGGGAGGTCCTCAATTCTTTCCGCGGATCCTTTATCCTCCTTTGTCCGGTAGCAGAGCTTGTTCCGGAGGCCTGTTCGGGCGCCACTGTCCCCGACCTGCAGGTCCAGTTATTCCAGGGTCCCCGGAGAGGTGCTGCCTAAGGGTCATGGAGGGGAGAGAAAGAACCGAGACTCTGCGTTCAACAGGCTTTAGTCAGAGTCCGTTTAATATTTGGAAAGCATTGGCTTATAAGCAGTAAGGAGGGGAAGTGAGACAAAGGCAGTAAATCTTGAAACAGTCAAATGGGATGTCTTGGGATGAGGGATAAGGGCACTTAGGTTGAAGGCCAGTTTATCGATTAACTGGTCCCTGTAAGGAGGTCTGTTATCTAAATAATCAGTTTATTGCTTCAGCCAGTTTCTGGTATGGCAGGTCAAAGAAGGTGAGATAGCGGCACTGTGAGATGCTTGCACTCCAGTAGTTAATTAAGGCATTCAGGCGGTGAGAGCAAAGGCAACCGGTGAGACTCATCTAGGAGATGGAGACAGGATGGCGCCAGGTGGCTCAGGGCTTGGTGGAGATTATCCAGGAATGCCCCTTATCATTTATGGCCGGTCAGTTCCTGGAGTCTTCTGTGCCATCAATTTGTGGGAAAGGCTTTTGTTTGACAATCTCACAACCCTGCAACAGCCATCTCAGGGCTGAGTGTTTGTGGCCATGTAACTTAGAATGGCTCCTTACAATCTTCCACATCTCAGTTCATCATCCAAAGCAGTGTGGGCAGGAACTACAGCAGGGCTGACATCGGGAAGGAGGGGCTGATGCAGGGGCGATGGAGGAGTGCTGCTTACTGGCTTGCTCCACACCGCCTTGCTCAGCCTGCTTTCTTGTAGCTTCCAAGTCCACCAGCCCAGGGGGGCCTCACCCACAACCCACTGGGCCCGCCCCACCAGTCACTCATGAATGCCCTGCAGGCTTGCCTGTAGCTCCATCTTAGGGAAGTAATTTTCCCCCTCCGTCGAGGCTCCTTCCTCTCTGACAGCTCTAGCTTGGGTCAAGTTGAAATAAAACTAGACAGCCCAATGTTCGTTCCATGCTCAAAGCCTCTGTACTAGTAAATAATTTACTCCCCGTATATTTAATTAGGACAAGACCTTCACCATGGCAAAACCCACTTCCTTGTTGTGCTTAGAAAACCTGGGTCCTGGAGGAGACAATCTGTGAGGCCGGGACTGCTTGAGCATTAGGTAATTATACTGTGAGTAAATGGTCAGACACTGCTGTCCTGAGGATCTGGAGACCCAAACAATTCAATGTTGTATGGAAGCTCTTTTCCTCTGATGAAAGTAATTTTGCATGTATCAGTGAAAGGCAACTTATACTTCTCAAAAACTGCTTCTTCTTCTTCAGGGCTCTGAATTTGTGCCACCCTAATGGGTCTGGACAGAACAGCGCAGAGGTTTCTCCATCTTGTATTCCTGCTGAGGCCATTTCAAGGTTTAACTAGAATCTGGTCTCCATGATGAATGATCCCATGGAAAACTGCGGAACTCTATTTCTTTTTTTTTTTCTTTTTTTTTTTAATTGGATATATTCTATATTTACAATTCATTTCCCTTTTTCTGGTTCCCCACCCCCAAAGGTCCCACATGTCCTTTTCCCTCCCCCTGCTCCCGCATCCACCCCCTCCCACCTTACTGTTCTTGTACTCTCCCACAATGATGTTTTGGTCCATTCTAGCACCAGTGTCCACTCCTTTCTTCTTGTGAGACATCACTTGATATGTGATTTATGTCTTTGGTGTTCCAAGCTTCTAGGCTAATATCCACTTATCAGTGACTGTATACCATGGGTATTCTTTTGAGACTGGGTCACCTCACTTAGTATGACGTTCTCCAGCTCCATCCATTTCTCTAAGAATTTCATGAATTCATTGTTTCTAATGGCTGAATAGTACTCCATTGTGTATATATACCACATTTTTTGTAAGAACCAAAGGTCCAGATGCTCTAGCCAACTTATCTTAGCCTTCGTTAAAACTGCCTCTTGGTGGGGAACCTCCTCCAGCTACCCACTCAACACAGCCTCCTGTTCCTGCAGAGCCCTCTTCCAGCAGGCTTTGCTTATCTTAGCTTTTTTTTAAAACTGACCATCTTGCCCGGTGGTGGTGGTGGCGCACACCTTTAATCCTAGCACTTGGGAGTCAGAGGCAGGCAGATTTCTGAGTTAGAGGCCAGCCTGTTCTACAGAGTGAGTTCCAGGACAGCCAGGGCTATACAGAGAAACCCTGTCTCAAAACAAACAAACAAACAAACAAACAAACAAACAAAACTGACCATCTTATTACTTTGCAAAGCCCCCTGCGGCTGCAGAGAGAGATACCTGAACGAGGTCTTTGCCCTTAAAAACCTGGTGTCCTGGACACTGAGGGCCACACCTGGGTCCCTGAACACTTGGGTGTGGTCCCAGCTGGGTGGAATAAAGACTTTCAATCGGCTCTGCATGGTGAGTGGTTGTTTCTGGTGAGCTCCCCAAAACACTAAGCTAGCATTTAGTGTCTTACACTGTTCATTTGGAAGGTGTTAGGTGGCATGTCTAGTTTTGCTTTTGTTTATTTGTTTGCTGCTTCTCTCTCTCTCTCTCTCTCTCTCTCTCTCTCTCTCTCTCTCTCTCCTTGTGCTATAGTTTAACTCTTGACTATTCTCCAAAGGTCCTTATATTGAAAGCCTGGAAACCAGCCCATGGTGTTATTTGGAGATGTGAAGGCCTTTGGAAGCGCAATTTAGCGAAGGTAGTTAGGTCTGCTGGGTGTGCCTGTTGACAGAATATGAGGACTCCTGTCCCTTCTCCTCCCTCTCTCCTTACTTCCTTGCTGCAATAAGATGAACAGTTGCCTCTGCCGTGGGCTTCTGAAATGTTGTGCTTATTTTGGGTTCCCAGGAACTAAGCAACATGGCCACCCAAATAGACCACACACTGAAACATCTGAAACCGTGAGTCAAAAAGTCAACCTTTCTGTCACTTAAGAGGATTCCCTCAGTTATTTTGTCACAGTGAAGAAAATCTTAACCTGCCTTCACTACGACTTAGACTGTGGAATTTCTAAACGACTTTTAGAAAGAAGTTAGGTTATTTTGGCTGTTACTTCAAATTCCTCAATTTCATTCACATTTAGAATAATCCAGACGTTTAAACCTTATCTTCAAGGCCCCAAGGGACTCATGATCTAGTTTTTCCTTCTACTTCCTCCACTCAGATAAGGACTCATTTCACTCTGCTGCCTCTAATAACAGGCTCTAGGTAAGTTGATCTGTTGCCTTTCCCTGCATGCAAAGCACATACCCACCTGAGATGTTTGCACGAACCGGTCACTTCCCACGCCTGGATTGCCCAGCAGACCTAGGAGTTGAGTTTATATTTTAAAATCTCAAAAGTTGTCTCAACTGGGTAGGATAAGTCAAGCAGATATGAAGTCACTGCCGTGAAAGAAGGAATTTTTTTTATACGTGCATGTCCATGCCACTGGGGGTGTGGGGTGGGGTCACATGGGGAAATGTGGGGATCATTCAGAACAGGAGAAACTGGAGGTGAAGATGGCAAGAGCCCTATGCTTTCTGAGAAAAGGCAATGAGGCAAGGAAAGGGGAGAGAAAAATAACCGGTTTAGGGTTGGCTCATTTGAATAGGGAACCAGCAGACTCTGCAGTATAGGGAGAGTGTCCAGATTTGGTTCTTGTCTCTGGTACTTGACGCTGGGGCTGTTAAGGCAGGTGCTCGGCCTGAAGTCTCAGAGTTCAGTTGGGGCTGATGTGGTGGAGGATTAATTTTGCATAGGAGCAGCGTGCTCTCGTGCTCTCCGTACCCAGGAATCAGAGAACACTGGGAAAGAACCGTGCTCTTCAGTCCTTGAAACTCCAGAAGGCAAAGCATCAAGAACATAGAAGATGCCGGGGCGGTGGTGGCGAACGCCTGGAATCCCAGCACTCTGGGAGGCAGAGGCGGGTGGATTTCTGAGTTCAAGGCCAGCCTGGTCTACAGAGTGAGTTCCAGGACAGCCAGGACTATACAGAGAAACCCTGTCTCAAAAAAAAAAAAAAAAAAAAAAAAAAAAAAAAAAAGACAACTTTTGACAGTTTCATACCATAGACATTCATGAAATCAAAAACACAGACTTTCATCTAGATACACAAGCATGCCATATTGCTGTCTCTGACTTTATAATTAAAGTTTGGTTTGACATGTTTTTCCTCTGGACCTGAGAACAGCTGGAGTTTTCTTACTCCTGTTTTTATTTTTTTATTTTATTTTATTTTATTTTTCATTTTTATTTTTTTCAAGACAGGGTTTTTCTGTGCAGCCCTGACTGTCCTGGAACTCACTCTGCATATCAGGCTGGTCTGACACTTACAGGGCTCCACCTGCTTCTGCTTCTGGAGTGCTGGGGACTACAGGCTTGTGACACCACTTACTCTGTTTTTAAAGGGGGAAGTGGAAACAAAAACAAACTAAACTGTGTCACTCTTAACCAATAGTTCTCAACGAAAATTGTCAAGAATGCGCCCCCCCCACTCATGCTAAAACTGACATTAGCCCTTTATATTCTTTGAAGTGAATCTTGAATTACATTGCTCACTAGATACCACTTTTATATTGAAGCTCTTTGGGGAGCTATCAGAAGGAAAAAACAATATGACTGACCTTAGCATTAAAATTGCATCCGGCTGGGCAGTGGTGGTGCACACCTTTAATCCAAGCACTTGGGAGGCAGAGGCAGGCGAATTTCTGAGTTTGAGGCCAGTCTGGTCTACAGATTGAGTTCCAGGACAGCCAGGACTATCCAGAGAAACGCTGTCTCGAAAAAAATTAAAATTATAACTGAATATTTTATATATTAATACTATCATGTGATATTATGATTCTAGGATTTCATAATACAGTAGCCCATTTGTATCAGCTAAGGTCCAGATCTCTGTCTTTTTGCCCAGATTCTTTCAGAAGTTGGTTTATCTGCAGATGATCCATGACTGTTTCAAGATGGATGCCATTGCAACATCTTAGCCATCAGTGAAACGCAAATCAAAACCTACTCTCTCCCCATCCAGAAAGTCAGAATGGTTATCAAAGAGGAAACAAAATGGTGTGAAGATGGGATGGGACATTCAGTGTACTTTTAGTGAGAATTTATATTATCATTGCATCCTGGGCAGTGGTGGCAAACACTAATCCCAACACTTGGGAGGCAGAGGTGAGTGGTTCTCTGTGAGTTCAAGGCCAACTTGGTCTACAAAACAAGTTCCCGGATAACCAAGGCTATTACACAGAGAAACTCTGTCTCACAAAACCATGATAATTGATAATAATGATGATAATAATAATAATAAGGAAATCCATATGGTGTTTCCTCAAAATACTGAGAAAAGAACTATTAAATGACCATTTACTCTACTTCTGATATCCAGGCAAACCAACCAAGGCACCATGGAATAGAGATACCTACACACTGTGCTTACCATAACACTATTCAAAATAGCCAGCCATGTATTCACCCAGATGCCCATTATGATAAATGGGCAAAGAAAATTATATATATATACATACACACACACACACACACACACACACACACACACATATATATATATAATTATGCCACAAGAAAGAAAAAAGTTTGCCATTTGTAAGAAAATTGATGAAACTAGATATCATCATGTTAAAGCAGTCTCTTAGAAAAATATATTTTCTCTTACATGAGAAATTTAGACAAAAAGTACATATAAGTAGGGAAAACAGAAGAGATGGGAATGGGGGTGGGGTAGGGTGGGGGTGGGGTGTGGAAATGAGAAGTGAATGTGATCAAAGAATGTAATATTCATACTGAAAATAGCACACCAAAATCCACCCTTTTGTATAATTAAGCTATTCTGATTTTTTTTTTTTTAAAAAAAAGGTAGTCTGGTATAATAACATATGCCTGTAATTCCAGAACTTGGAAGGTTGATCTGTGATGACCTTGAATTAGAGCAATCTAGGCTACCTATAGTTTTCCAGGCCAGCCTGATATATATATATATATATATATATATATATATATATATATATCAACATATATATATATATATGTTCTGGATATATATATCCAGAACTGGTTTCAAAAGAGTGGGTGTGCTGGGCACTAGTGATATAGTGACAGACCACTTACCAAGCATGCAATAGGCAATAGCACATAAATGAATGAATAAATGAATAAATGAAATAAATGAATGAATGAATAAGAAAAATGCTATACCCAAGCATTAAATCCTTGACCACTGACACCTCACACCTGGAAATGAGGAGAGGGCACCTGACGTCCTGTTTGTGCTGTTTATTTAGAGATAGATTTCCACTGTACCGTTCATCTAGCCCCTGGAACTCACAGCCCACAGGTCTCACCTTTCTAGAACACTGGATTTAGAGCCCATTCCCACCCAAGACCCTATTTATCTTTTTAAGAGGTGAGAAAAAGATTTCTCTAATGTTTTCCTTTCCTAGTGGCAGTTGTCCCACATGTCCTTCAGCAATGACAAAGACAAAGGTTGCTGTAGCAGAGCTCAGTTTGGTGCTGATTTACACCTGGGGTCTGGAGCAAACTCCGGGCTGCCTCAAAGCTAAGGTGCCAGAGATCTCTGGAGCCAATAGTTTTGTACTGACAAAAGTGAAGGCAGTGTGCTTTAGTCAGCAACTCGTACAAGGAATAGTTCATGTTTTTGACTAAAAAACACATATATGAAAAATAATGTTTCTCAAAGACACCTTTATCTTAATTGACAGAAGTGGTAAATACAATGTCTTATATGGTGTGATGGTTTGTGTATGCTTGGGCCAGGTAGCGGCACTATTGGGAGGTGTGGCCTTGTTGGAGTAGATGTGTCACTGTAGGTGTGTGCTTTAATACCCTAGACCTAGCTGCCTGGATGTTCGTATTCAGCTAGCAGCCAGATGAGGATGTAGAACTCTCAGCTCCTCCTGCACCATGCCTGCCTGGATGCTGCCATGTTCCTGCCTGGAAGATAATGGACTGATCCTCTGAACCTGTAAACCAGCCCCAATTTAATGTGGTCATTTATTAAGACTTACCTTGGTCGTGGTGTCTGTTCACAGCAGTAAAACCCTAACTAACACACATGGCAAAAAGACATTTGCAGAAGTGAATAAAGTTTAAGACCTTGGAACGGGAAGCCTCCAGGGCTGTGAGAACTGAGTCGGATGGTACTGCTGGGAACCCTGGAGCTGTGGAGGTGCTTGCCGCAGCAGGAGGGGGCTCAGGGCGCAGCTGCTCTTTGATCAGGTTCTGTTTTTACTAGTCAATACAGTCCATGGACAATGCACACCTTTACTGAGTTGGGAAATACAAGACGTCTCCATGCTTGCTGTGGTTTTCCTCTTGAAAGCGACCCAGTCTCTGCCTCTGGCTATGGAGCTTTCCAGGGCTACCCCAGTCTGTTTCCCCCACGCTTCCCAAGGTTCAGGTAACAGATCCTCAAGGTCCATACACAAGAACTAACCTCCCCCAACCTCAGACCAGCATTATTCCAAATCATAGCATTTCATCTGTTGCAGGGACAGAGAAAGGTTTTCCTTTTAACCCAAATCCCTAAAACACCTATCTATGAGGAAGAGAAAAAAGTTATTTCTAGTTAAAACATAACGCATCTTAACTTTGAATTTGAATGTTGACCATCTGTATTAGAAGAAAGCTTGGGTTTTTGACTTAACCCGTTGACTGTTGAGAATATGAAATATTAAATATAGTTTGCCTACCTCATCTAACTGAATTTTATAAACATTCTAAGTCCCATTTTCTTTATCACAGCAAAGAGATTATCTCTTCTGCATCCTTTTAGTAATGGTTTTAATTTGGTAAATTAGGATGTTTGATCCCTTAAACCATGCTTCTCAAACTGCCACATCTAGACCTGCTTCAGCAGCAACTTCAGGGCAAATGCAAAAGGAAAGGTCACACTGTAGTCCTACAGAATTAGAAACCTTAACCAGGGCTAAATATACCCTGTCCGGTCATGCAAAAACTGGTTTAAGCTTGCCTAGTGCAAAGGTTAAAACTTAATTCTCTGTAGTTTTGTTAGGGCGTGACATGCATATTGGGACGTTATTAAAATATTACCAAACCCAAAACACAAAAAGAATGCTTGGCATTCTGGGTCTCTGTTAGAGTTCCCAGTATGTTTTTGGACAAGTTACTTCACCAGTGGCTCAGAATTCTTGGGTTAAAAACTAAAATGAAGGGGCTGGAGAGACGGCTCAGCAGTTAAGAGCACTGACTGCTCTTCCAGAGGTCCTGAGTTCAAATCCCAGCAATCACATGGTGGCTCACAACCATCCGTAATGAGATCTGATGCCCTCTTCTGGGGTATATGAAGACAGCTAAAGTGTACTTACATATAGTAAATAAATAAATCTAAAAAAGACATCTTTAAGAGAGAGAGAGAAGAAACCATTAAAAGGTTGTTTCTTTTTTCTTACTACCTTATGCATGTGTCTCATAATCATAGCACTGCTGAACACTATTGGCATGCATATCTATTCTAATGTGCATATCTGCGTCCCCATGCATATTTTGAAATATGCAAAAGTGATCATTTTAGTATTCAAGGGCTTTGGGCAGTGATTAGGTTGTGAGGGTGAGCCCTCTGGATTGTAGCCTTTGCAGAGAGGTTCCAGGAAGCTACCTTGTCCTTCCCATGGCTGAGGGTGTAGAAGTTGCCTTGTGTGAAGAAGCAGCTATTCGCCAGGCAAGCTCCCCATCTCCTGATCCACTGATGATTCCTCTGATTCTACAACCATGGGTTTGTTTTTTGAGTCAGGGTCTCACTGTGTAGCCCTGGCTGGCCTGGAACTCATTATGCAGATCAGGCTGATTTTGAACTCACAGAGATCTGCCTGTCTCTGAGTACCAAATACTGGAATTAAGGGCTTGTGTCACTGGACACGCAAGCTTCTGCTATTGTGAGAATAAGTGTTTGCTGTTTGCAGCAATCCAATTTATGATGTCTTATTACACTGATCTGGATGGGCAGCAACGTCTGCTAGTCCACTAGCATCACTGAGGCAGGGGACCATCCGATGACCACTGCATTCTCTGACCCTAACTCAGCACATGCTGCAAACAGAATCCCAGCAGGGATATGTGATCTGAATCTTCTTCCCCTACACAGTTGTCAAAGCATGTTCTCATATAAATGGGCAAGTGAATGAAAATCATTATATACTCATAATCCCATTCTCATATTCAATGTACATTCTGGTATTCCATAAAGTTTTTCTGGAACTGAGATTTGGGTTAGTGCCAAAGGAATTTCTGTTGCAATAATTTGGTTTTATTAATAAAAAAAAAGTTAAAGAAATTTTGCACAGGCTATTTAAGTTAGAATGAGGAAAAGATCGTTGTACTAACCTGAACAAAATCTATCCCATGAATTCTGAACTAAAACAACTTAAAATAATAACCGATGATATTAAACATTTAGCGCAATAAAATATTAGGGAATTATAGTATACGTGTTTCCAGAAACAATAAATAACAGTTGATAATGAACTTGACTTCACAGGTCTGCTGTTCATTGCATCTCTAAACTTATTTCTCATGAAGTGACTTTCATGTGAAATCTTTTATAATGTGGCCGATTTCTTGAGAAGATTCCAGACCATGCAGTTCTCTAACTGGATATTACAGAGAACCAAATCTGAAAAAAAAAAAAAAATGTTTTCTTTTTCTCATTTCCTTTCCTTTAAAAGTTATATTACTTAATAGTTTGTTTCTGAAAAAGAAACAACCAAAATAACATGTCTCTTGAAAGAGCAACTATGTTGCAACTCAATTTGTCTAGCTTGTAAGTAAAGCTCAAGACCTCTCCTTATTGTTGCTTTTGAGAGACTGGGAGTTACAAACGCTGGAAAGAAGGCAGACAGGGAGAAAGGCCATGACATGAGACAAAACGTGATAGCTCAAACCAGTGCTTCTCAACTTTCTTAATGCTGTGATTCTTTAATACAGTTCTTCATGTTGTGCTGACTCCCAACCATAAAATTATTTTTATTGCTACTTCATTAACTGTATTGGTACTCTTACGACTTTTTTTTTTTTGTTTGTTTGTTTGTTTGAGGCTGGGTTTCTCTATGTAGCCCTGGCAGTCCTGGAACTCACTCTGTAGACCAGGCTGGCCTCGAACTCAGAAATCCCGTCTGCCTCTGCCTCCCAAGTGCTGGGATTACAGGCGTGCGCCACCACTGCTTGGCCACTGTTATGATTAATAATATAAATAGCTGATATGCAGGATAGCTGATATGTGACCATGTGACCAGTGTGGGGGTTTTGACCCACAGGTTGAAAACGACTGGCTTAAATCAAAGACTTTTAGGCTTTTTATTTTTATTTTTATTTTTATTTTTTTTTTTTAATTTTTTTTGGTTTTTCAAGACAGGGTTTCTCTGTGTAGCCCTGGCTGTCCTGGAACTCACTCTGTAGACCAGGCTGGCCTCGAACTCAGAAATCCGCCTGCCTCTGCCTCCCAAGTGCTGGGATTACAGGAGGACTTTTAGGCTTTTTATCTCCACTGCTACACCCCTTGTTGATGGCTATACAAAGCCTGCTCAGGACATGCCACACAACAGTTCTGAGACAATCAAACCTTCAGGCTTTCTTCAAACTGGGGGAGGAAAACTCTCCAGACACTATTAAATGGAAAAGAAACTAGATTTTTTTTTCAGTTTTCTGCATCCCTCCCCCATCCCTGCTTTCAGAGGGTCTTTTTCCCGGTGTATCTGCTGCATGTGTGCTTCCTACCCCAGTAAATACCTTTCTTTAACTGCTGATTCTGTCTCTGCTGCTACCGGTTGAGCTTCTGATTTTTTTCCTGCCCTTTGATTCTTTAACTGGCAGAGAAAATAAACCTGGGGATCTGATTAAGACCCCTACACGCATGTTTCTAGCAGTGCCTACTGGTTGAAGGCCTTGTGAGAACTCAATCTTGCTTGCCTCAAAACCCTTTATTTTTGGAACTCAAATGAGTAACTCCCAACAGGACACAGTATGGGAAAGGCTACTCAATATCAAAAATCAAGTGCTGACTCCTTCCTCAACTAACAAGCCACAGCACAGTGCCTCAGACTATGATTTTCCTCAGAAGGCCATTCCCAGAAGAAACTCTAATCAAAAAGAAAAGAAAACAAAACAAAACAATAGATCTCAAGTTCTGCAAAAGAAAGAAAGCAGAAAAAAAAGAAGAAAGAAATGGTAGCCTGAAACAAACAAACAAAAACAAAGTGAATGAACCATTAGTTTATGACATCTAAAAAATTCTGTTAATAATAATATATATGTATATATACATATACATATATATTTTGGCTACAGGCCCAATCCGTTGAGGGCTTTCCAGTGAGAAGCTTCAGACCCCCTTCTCTCCTGTGAGATTTGCTGCGGCTTTGGTCTGACTCAGATCTGGGTTTGAACCTGGCTTCCTGGCTGTTCTTGTTGTTTTGTGTTATCTCAGTCACACATACCTGCCAGGATTGCTGGAAAGTTGCCTGCCTCCCTAGTACCCAGGTCCTGTTCTATGGACTCCTTGGGTCTGGCTGAGGCTCTTTCTGTGCTGTGCTTCTTTACTGGCCCTGGGTGGGCAGATGACTATTAACAAGAGTTGGTCTCAACTCTTTTAATGTTGACTCATCTGCCATTGTTGCAACTGTTTCTCCATCTCAAGGAAGTAATACAAACTTTATACACTTGTTTCGGTGGCCTAGTGACTTTTTGTTAGAGCAAAAGCAAAGTTTTCAGGTATATAGCAGTCAACCCAAGATGTGGTGGTCTTGTTTAGAAGCTCGAAACCCAAATCGGGTGAACTGAGTCTGGAACACTCAAGTCTACCGTTTGGCTTTGTTTTGGGAGAACGAGAGTTGCCTTTGGCAGGAGTAGAAGGTTGTTCAAGAGAAAGGTGCAGGGAAAAGAGGGGAGTTAGAGCAGAAGAGACAAAAAAGGGGGTGGGAAAGGAAGAAAGGGAGAGAGAGAGAGAGAAGAGAAAGAGAGAGAGAGAGAGAGAGAGAGAGAGAGAGAGAATGAGAATGAGAATGGAGAATGAATTGGAGAGGAAGAGAAGGACGGATTTAAGAGGCTGGTCTCCTGGGCGTATACCCAGAGGATTCCCCATCCATGCAACAAGGACACATGCTCCATTATGTTCATAGCTGCCTTATTTATAATAGCCAGAAGCTGGAAAGAACCCAATTGTCTCTCAGTGGAGGAATGGATACAGAAAATGTGGTATATTTACACAATGGAATACTACTCAGCAATTAAAAAGAATGAATTCATGAAATTTGTAGGCAAATGGTTGGAACTGGAAAATATCATCCTAAGTGAGCTAACCCAATCACAAAAGAATACGCATGGAATGCAATCGCTGATAAGTGGATATTAATGAGACCAGAAGCTCTGAATATTCAAGACATAATTAGCATATCAAACGATTCCCAAGAAGAAGGAAGGAGAGGGCCCTGGTCCTGGAAAGGTTTGATGTAGCAATGTAAGGGAGTACCAGGACAGAGAAGTGGGAGGGGGTGATTGGGGAATGGGTGGAGGGAAGAGGGCTTATGGGACATATGGGGAAGGGGGGAACTGGGAAAGGGGAAAGCATTTGGAATGTAAACAAAGAATATAAAGAGGCTAGTCTCAGGCTAAGAAGTAGAAAGGTGAACTGTGAGTCTCTAAACATCACTACAAGTGCAAAAAGCCCCACAGCTCTGGGGTGGAATCCCTGCTGCAAAGCCTCAGGGAAGCAAAGGAATGCTAAGTGAGAAAAAGCACAATTGAAATGTAGACTAGGGATCAATCAACATGGGGGAGGGCAGGAGGGCTCTTTCAGTCTTTAGCTATTAGCTCTTAGACCACAGGCTCTAGGAGGCAACTGACTTCTGTCTTTCTCTAACTGCTTCGGCACCAGCACCGAGTACACCAGAGTCTAGCAAACCGCAGGTGCCTGTTAAACACGTCTTTAACGACTGGTGGGCGTGGAGTGTGCTAATGCCTGGAAGGATGAATATTCAGTGGCTTGGGGAAAGGAAGGGCAGGCCGGGATGACTAGAGATTTCACAAGTGAGGAACAGTTATCACCATAACTGGCTGGGCAGGAAGGCTAAAAACAGATGGGTTTTAGAGCACGCTGAACTGAATGCAGATTTAGTTAACAAAGTAGTTTCTATGGCTGGAAGTGCACCTTTGGAGGGGGTTCAGGTAGAGGGTCATGTAGGGATTGAAGAGTTACATGAACCGTTTCTTAAGCCATGTATAACTCAGCTTAAGAATAATGCCAGAGAAGACATCTTAAATGCCCAGTATTGTCATTTCATTACTGTCTAGTCTGAAATGTTGTCCCTCGGTTAGATACTTTAATGGCAGGACTCTTGGCTCTAAAGAGCAGAGGAAAACTCAAAGCATTTACCTTTGCCATCTACAAATCGTTTCTCAGTTATATAAAATTTGGAACATCTGAACTCTGGGATCTTCAAGGCATTAACTTATCGTGTGATAAGCACAGAGGCGGATAATTAAGCCCCGCCCAGTCCTATCTCTTTTTGCAGGCAAACCCCACAAGTACATTCTCGGCAGCTCCTTGGATAGGCATACGGAAGGTCTTTCATGGGATAATACCAAAATAATGCTATAAATTAAGGTCATCAGTATTTGTCACACAGAAGACAATTGTTCAGACGTCAGGGTATCAAGGCTTAATTAATGGGCTTGTCACCGTTTGTAGCCATGTTTCAACTATTCGGGATTTACAAAGACTGTCCGTTTTGGGTTCAACCACTATGTGAGATGTTAGCAAAATGATACGGCCAAAACTGAAGCTAAGAAACGGATGTCTCTTTTCAGTCAGTAGCCAACAGTTGTCCAATGGGATTCGTCTCACGTATACTTCAGATATTTCACAGCGGTCTGGGTATTCAGTCAGTTTGGGATGCCACTATAAAGCACCATATCCCAAACTGGGTAACTTACAAGTGACTGACCCATAATAGCTGCCACTCTGGAGGCTGTAAGTTTGAGTCGAGGTGGCCATGACAAACCAGGCCCCGTGGAATTACTTCTCAATGGGTACCTAATTGCCTTTCATGGTGGGGTGAGGGAGTCTTCTGGGGTCCCTTTCACAAGAACATTAATTTCATGCATGCGTGCCTGCTTGGTGGCTCCCTCCTCATCGCCCAGTTATATATCATATAATATATTATATATATTATATATATAATATTATATATATATAATATTATATATATAATATTATATATATAATATATATAATATATATTCTCTCTCTCTCTCTCTCTCTCTCTCTTTCTTTCTTGAGATAGGGTTTCTCAATGTAGCCCTGGCTGTTCTGGAACTCACTCTGTAGACCAGGCTAGCCTCGAACTCAGAAATCAGCCTGCCTCTGCCTCTGCCTCCCAAGTGCTGGTATTAAAAGCGTGAGCCACCGCTGCCTGGCTGGAACCCCACCTCTTAATACCTTCACACTCAAAGTTAGGATTCTGCTTCAGAATGTGTCTGGGACAGGGCACATTCCGTCACCAATGGTTCCAGGCATCTCTGCCTTTGTTCTCTTACTGTGTCTTATCTTGCAACGAACACTCACAGGTGAGGAAGGCGTAGAGAGCTGAAGCCCGGCGTTGCCTCTTTCTTGGGGAGCTGCCAGACTCGTTCTCTCTGTGTCCAGCAGCCAGAGCTGCTGCTTGCTGTACTTTAAGAACGAACGGGAACCGTGCCTAGCATGCAATCAGGCGTGGCAGAGGGCACTGGACCTGCTATGAGGAAGGCTGTTCTGGAAAAAAAAAAAGCGTTTGTATTAAATTATGTTTTCTTTATCCTTGAAGAAAGCATTCTGAGTTGGGAGAGGTGATCGCAGAACAAAGGGAACCCGAAATGACGATTTCATCCTATCACCCTATGCTCAGTGTATCGGAGGCTCGTCCTGAGCTTTACCGCATTCCCAGCGAACTTAATACAGTTTTCCAGACATGTCATACTCCAGAATAACGGACATAAATTTTTCTCATACGAATCATTGGTTGAACAGAAAGAAATTAAGTCATGGGTATGAAAGGAGGGCTTAACACTTAATCTCTCATCCCGCTGGTGACACATATTAGCTTCAGGTCTTCAGGTAAATTATTTAACTTCCCTGAATTTCCTATCCATCATCCAGAAAATAGGGAGAGTCAGCCCACAAAGTTTCTGCATGTGATAATGTACATCAAGCCATCTAGAATCTACAGGGATATAGCAGATGTTGACTCACATTCGAGGGTATCTTTTGACCCCACTGGACACTTCTCCTTTGACCAACCTCCTTTCCCCCCACCCTTTGGGTTTTTTTTTTTTTTGAGACAGGGTTTCTCTGTGTAGCCCTGGCTGTCCTGGAACTCACTTTGTAGACCAGGCTGGCCTCGAACTCAGAAATCTGCCTGCCTCTGCCTCCCAAGTGCTGAGATTAAAGGCATGCGCCACCACTGCCCGGCGATCCTCCTTTTACCTTAACATGTAATGGCAGAAAGCTTGGAGAGATGCGGACATGCTGGAACAATGGTTACTGATGGGCTCTCCAGTAACTGCCTTGTATTCTGTCAGTGTCTCCCAACCTGTCAGGAGGCCTTCTATGAAACATGAGGGTATTGTGATAAATATGAGGTATTGTAAAAATTGACTTCAAGTTTAGAGATGAGTGAATCCCTCTGATTCTAAGGTTCAGAACAGCAGACACCCAGAATGCTGTCATGGTCAAAGTTCTGGTGAAGAGCTGAAGAGTTGCACACCTGCCCTTACAACATGGCTAGCCTCTTTGACAGGCAACTCTCCTTTCTTTTTTTTTTTTTTAAATATCTATTTATTTATTATATGTAAGTACACTGTAGTTGTCTTCAGACACTTCAGAAGAGGGCGTCAGATCTCGTTACAGATGGTTGTGAGCCACTATGTGGTTGCTGGGATTTGAACTCTGGACCTTCGGAAGAGCAGTCAGTGCTCTTAGCCGCTGAGCCATCTCTCTTCCCCTTTCTTAACAAAAGTTAAAGCCTGGGATACTGGCATATACCTGTAGTCCCAGCCAGCACTTGGAAGGAGGAAGAAAGAGGGTATGGGACTCAAGGTTAGCTTTGGCTAGCTCATGAATTTGAGTCCAGCCTGGACTTCAACAGACCCTGATGAAGAGGAAGGAGAGAAAGAACAGGAAGAGGAGGAGGAAGAAAAGGAGAAGGTAGGAGAGGAAGAAAATAAGGAAGAGGAGGAAAGGAGGAGGAGGAGGAGGAGGAGGAGGAGGAGGAGGAAGAGGAGGAGGAGGAGGAGGAGGAGGAGGAGGAGGAGGAGGAGGAGGAGGAGAAAGAGGCTGCTGAGGCGGTTGCAAGAGCAGCAGCAAAACAAAATTAAAAAAAAAAATACAAACACAAATAAAGTTTCATTAGGTATGTTCCTAACAGATTCATGCTTAGCTACCTAAGGTGAAAAATGCTTTGTGAATAAAGAAATAAACAAACAATACTTTTCCTTTTCAGTTGCAAAGTCAATAGGTACTTATTAGGAAACTCAAACATTCAGAAACATCAGAAACATTGTAACAGGGTAAGTCTAGCGCTGGGAGCCACTTACAATGGCAGACGAAGAGAGGCACAGGCTAATGCTGTTAGACATTAACACACTAGGTAAAGGGTCAACACAGAGCCACCTGTAACACTTTAAAAGAACACGGGTCATGGGACCAGAGTAGAAACTAGAGGGAGGCTCCAGCACCTTCCCTCTCCTAAAGCAGAAAAATTTCACAACTAAATAAAAGCTCTGAGCAACACACCCCATTGTGTTCTTGTTTGGGGGATTGCCCCTCTCTTCTGACTCTAGGAAAGGACTCTGGCATTTCCGAGTTTTTGTGAGGAAGAGCCACACGGCAACCAGAAAGTTTGTTCCTGTGTTGATCAGGGTAGCTAGGCACCCACTAAGGGAGCTACACTCTTTCCCATTCTCCTTCCTCCTCCTCAGTCCTAGCCTGTCTCTCGGATTTGAAATCCAAACCTGAGGTAACCTTGTAAATTTAATAGTAATCACCAAATTGTTCTCTCAAAAGGAAGTACCATTTTATGGTTCTGTGAACATTTTTCTAACACCTTTTTTTTTTTTTTTTGACAAAAGTGGACTTCAGGAATCCTTAGTTTCTGTAACATCTATTTATAATTGTATGTGTCTTATGAAACAATTTTGGTATGGAAGGACATTAAGGGGAGGTGTCTCAGTCGTTAATAGCACTTGTTGCTCTTTGAGAGATCTCAATTCAGTAATTCCCAGTGCCCACAGGGTGGATTATATCCCATCCTAACTCCAGTTCCGGAGAGCTAAGTGCCCTCTTCTGAGCTCCTTACGCACCACGTACACATGAAGTGTACTTACATATATGCAGGCAAGCGAAACACACTTCCTAGAACTATTGGTATAATTAAGAATGAAAATAGCAGTAGGTCCGTCACAGACGAGGGATTTTTGCTACAGCACTTGACACACCATCAGCTTTGAATTATGCTTAGCTGTTTTCCGTCCGGTCTGTAGCTTTTCTCTCCTGGGGGTCAGTTGACGGCATTCGAGTATTTGACAGGCTGGGGCTGTGAGTTGAATGTTAAACAATGAATTATTTGACAAACACTGACACTGAAAAAAAAGCATTCAGAGCTATGCAAGTCTGAAGGCATTGAAGATTGAGATGACTGGTCAGACTGCTCAGAAGATGAAGGTGCTGTGGCCAAGCTTGACTGCCTGATAGAGATTTCCAGGATCTATAAAGTTGAAGGACAGATCCCACTCCCCTAAGTTCTTCACTGATGCCCACAAGTAGGACTGGTATACACCTGCAGAATAAGTAAACGTAATTAAAAGAACCTTGGGAACTTTGCACGCTTGCGAGCCATTTTATTAATTGTATGAATTACTTGTCATGAAGACTGTGTCTTCATGGTTTATTTTTTACAGACCCATAACAAGTCTTTATATTTTTTGGATATTAACCCATTGGCTATGAAATAGCAGCGGTTGCCTGTATAATTAATTGGTTTCCATCAACCCCATGTTCTACATGTTATGTTCATGGGAAGTGTTGGGTCTGTTCTCTAGTTTATGGAAACAGAAAAACTGGTTCTTGAGACTAAATTATTATAACCTATGAAACTGTGCTTGGACTGTACACTTACTGGATAATCTTGTTTATAGAGCAAAAATGTCAATTTAGACTCAAATTCCCTTCCTTCCTTCCTTCCTTCCTTCCTTCCTTTCTTTCTTTCTTTCTTTCTTTCTCTCCCTTTTTCCCCTCCAAGACAGGGTTTCTCTGTGTAGCCCTGGCTGTCCTAGAACTTAATCTGTAAACCAGTCTGGCCTCAAACTCAGAAATCCACCTGTTTCTGCCTCTGTGCTGGGATTAAAGGCATGTGCCACCACTGCCCAGTTCAAATTCC
Organism: Apodemus agrarius; assembly: GCA_964023405.1. Lineage (NCBI taxonomy): Eukaryota > Metazoa > Chordata > Mammalia > Rodentia > Muridae > Apodemus > Apodemus agrarius. The sequence continues at coordinate 41,093,039 of OZ030018.1, forward strand.
TTTTTCATGTGTGAGTCTTCAAACTGGCAAAATCATTACAACATATATATATATATATATATATATATATATATATATATACATATACATATATATGTATATATATATGCATATGCATAAATATAGTTGAAACCTTGCTCTGATAGACTTTGGGAAAGCATGGTGCTCCCACTAAGACGGAAGCCTGCAAATGTCATAGTTTTCCCACATTGTTATCCTACTTGTAAGTCACAGTACAGACCATTTAGGCACTGGGGCTTCTTCTTGCTCTTGGATCAAGTGTTCGCAGGAGATAAGACCCCATGACAGTTAGACGATGGAACAGACAGGATGGCCACTGAAGCTCTGGACGGGTTAAGTGGAAAGAGGGTCAGCTTGTCAGTCAGGCTCAGCCTTGAAGGAGATATATTTAAAGCTGGACCACCTTCTGGGTGGTGGCCCATCCCTTTAATCATTGTCAGAGACAGGCAGATCTCTTGAATTCAAGGCTGGCCTGGTATAAACAACAAACAACTCCACAAAACTGAACAAACACAAGCTTTGAGAAATGTTTAAGAAGCAAACTCTTAAAAATGATTACTAAGTGTCTTAGTTAGGGTTTCACTGCTGTGAACAGACACCATGACCAATGCAAGTTTCAACATTTAATTGGGGCTGGCTTACAGGCTCAGAGGTTCAGTCCATTGTCATCAAGGCAAAAACATGGCAGCATCCAGGCAGATATGTTGTAGGAGGAGCTGAGAGTTCTACATCTTGTTCTGAAGGCTGCTATCAGAAGACTGACTTCCAGGCAACTAGGGTGAAGGTCTTAAGCCCACACCCACAGTGACACACCTAATCCAACAAGGCCACACCTCCTAATAGTGCCACTCCCTGGGAAAAGCATATACAAACCATAACACTAAGTTAATGTATTAGCTTTGTCACTTTTGGGGTGTTTTCGGTCCTGGGGTTGGTCGTCTGTGATCTAATACACCCATCATAGTGCGGGCACTCACCTATGAGTAAGTCTCCCCTTACAGGTGCAGCAAGTCTTCCCATCAAAGATGCTACAAAAGGTTGGGCTTGAGTAGGACAGGTCTGGAGTGGCAGAAGAAATACCAGTTTCCTTGGTGACCCTAACCATGAAATTATTTCTGTTGATGCTCCTTAACTGTAAATTTGCTGACGTTGTGAATCACAATGTAAATATTTTTGGAGCTAGAGGTTTGTGGAAGGGGTGGGAGGAGTCGAAGGCAGGTGAGCAGGTTGCAGCTAATCTTTGCAGAATATGAAAAGTCATGGAGATTACCTAAGGGCAGCTCCTGGCCTCGTCCCTTAACATATTTCTTTGCAGCTTAAAATTCTAGGCAATGGGGCTAGGGAGATGTCTCAGAGGTTAAGAGCGCTCTCTGCTCTTCCAGAGATCCTGAGTTCAATTCTCAGCAACCACATGGTTAATCACACACACACACACATATACACACAATACATATATACATACAGGGAGAGAGGGGGAGGGGAGGGGGAGAGGGAGGGGAAGGGGAAGGGGAGGGGAGAGGGAGGGATGGGGGAGGGGGAGGGGAGCAGAGGGGGAGGGGGAGAGGGAGGGATGGGGAGGGGGAGGGGAGCAGAGGGGGAGGGGGAGAAGGAGGGATGGGGGAGGGGGAGGGGAGCAGAGGGGGAGGGGGAGAGGGAGGGATGGGGGAGGGGGAGGGGAGCAGAGGGGGAGGGGGAGAGGGAGGGATGGGGGAGGGGGAGGGGGAGAGAGGCAGTTGGAAGGATGAGGCAGGAGGATTGTCACTAGTCAGTCAGTCAGGGTTGCACAGTAAGATAAAGACCCTAGCCGGGCGGTGGTGGTACACACCTGTAATCCCAGCACCTGGGAGGCAGAGGCAGGCAGATTTCTGAGTTCGAGGCCAGCCTGGTCTACAGAGTGAGTTCCAGGACAGCCAGGGCTATACAGAGAAACCCTGTCTCGAAAAAACCAAAATCAAAAAAAAAAAAAAAAAAAAAAAAGACCCTATATATATATAAAAGCAACAACCCAACAAAAGCAAAACGGAGGAGAGTCTAGGAATGCCCCTCCCCACGCCACCACCACACAGATGGGTATCCCAGGATTCCAGAGTCTGAAGAAAGGGAACCTAGATTTCCACGCCAGCCTAGAATACACAGGGAGGTGCTGTCAAAAACAAATCGAGCACACAAAACCTAGGGGGATCAGAAGAAATAAAGCAAAATGCAGGTTTCATGTCGAAGATCATGAAGAGAGCATGAGAGAATTCAACAGAAACTCTAAAACTTTGTGGTAGTTCTCCAGAAAATTTATCTAGATGGACAAATTCCAGGACTTTTTTTTTTCTTTCTGACTACCCTGGTGTCCCAAGAGCCGAGCATATAATTACAAAACCTATGTGAGCTATGTCAAAGGTAATCTGTAGAAAGGTCTGATCCCTTTCCAGATTTGGATTGGAAAAACAAGTGCGACTTCCTAGGACTGCTGGTAGAATTAAGAAAAATACCAGAAGGCCCATCTCAGTGGAAGGACTTCATACTGCTGTCAGCTTTGAATTACACTCAGCTCCATTCCTCCCGGACTCCTGGGGGTCATTTGGTTGCAGGCGAGTATTTGACCAGAGCCCAAAGCCTGGGGCTGTGAGTTGAAGGTTAAACAATGAATTGTTTGACAAACACTGAAATTTAAAAAGCATTCAGAGCTGTGCAAATCTGACGGCATTCTTAATACAAAGTTTTTCCTAGTGAAAGCTACAGAAAGAAAAGATAGGGAGAGAGGGAGGGAAGAAGAAAGAAAAGGAAAGGGGGGGGGGTAAAGTGCCACCTTCATTCTTACTGAGGTAACAGATCTTTTTTTTGTTTGTTTGTTTTTTGTTTTTTTGTTTTTCGAGACAGGGTTTCTCTGTGTAACTCTGGCTGTCCTGGAACTCACTCTGTAGACCAGGCTGGCCTCGAACTCAGAAATCTGCCTGCCCCTGCCTCCCAAGTGCCGGGATTAAAGGCGTGCGCCACCACCGCCCGGCGGTAACAGATCTTTAAAAAAAAAAAAAAAAAAAAAAAATCTAAGATGTGCTATATGTCTACACCCTAACACGTGTGACTTTGAAGACCAGAGTTAGAAAATCCTGTAGCTTTGTGAACACCTCTCCCTTTCAGCTAGAGACCAAGATACCCTCTGTGTCTGATGTCACAGACAGTCCAGGATGAGACCCAACTCTGTTGATTTCTGCCTCCCATAAGCGCCTGGAAGGAGAGCCTTTCACAGCCTCCCGCCTGTGCTCCCGCAGCTTTCCCAACAAACCGGGGCAGGATGGGAGTGTCTTCTTGGCTCTGGAAATCAATCCTCCTACCTTGTCCTGAAGCCACCCGCCGCCCTTTCCCGGCCCTCCCTTCGCAGTGATTTTCCTGTCGGGGACTCCCAGCTAGAGCGAGCGGCTGGTGACCGCCCCGCCCGTAAAGGTAGGAGCCAGGGAGCTCGACTGCCGCCCCGGGGGTCTCGGAGCCCACCCGCAGTCACCGGGCAGCGAGAACTTGGAGGGGGGGTGGTGGTAAAGGGGGCGGCCACCGAGCATCTGGCGCCAGCAATAAGGAGGAGCTTCCCGCGGCGTCGCACGCAGCCGCCGGGGACCCGGACCCCGGCGCGGAGGGCTGGGAGGGCAACGGTGGCCGTCTCCGACTCTCCGGCAACACAGCGTCTCGCTCCGCTCCTTGGACACATCCGAGGGGGGCGAGGGGAAGAGGATCGAGTCCTTGTCACCCCGCTAGCTGAGGCTTCCGCTCGCCGCCTGCCCGGGACCCGACGCGGCAGACGCCGCGGGACAGACCGAAGCGCGCCGCGGAGAGCCCCGCACATGCCTCTGCGGTCGCCGAGCTCGGGCCTCAGCAGGGCAGGTAACTGCGGCTGGCCACGCTGCGGGTCTGCTTAGCTAGGGGTGCGCGGGGAAGACTGCGTTCCCCACCCAGCTTGGGGTTTGGGGGTGCTGCCCAGACACTCCGTCTCTGCCACCGCTGAGGAGTAAGGGAAGGGAACTCGGCACGCTCTCAGACCCTTGGTCCTCTGCCAGTCCCCGGAGCAGTGCGGGAGCCTGTGGGGCCCTGAGATTCTCCAAGCCAGCAGGGTGTGCGGGGGTGGGGTGGGGTGGGGTAGCCCGGCCGGGAACTCTCCTGTTAGGGTCCCGCAGCTGCTAGAGAGGACCCCGGGAGAGTAGCGCCCAGGGGCGCAGGGACTCTCCTCTCCTGGATCGCCCCCAATCTATGCGGTGGGAGGCCCACAGGAGAGCATGGTCCCTCGCTCACCATTGTTTGTGAAAAGGGTCTGTAAGGCAGGAGGGGGTGAATGAGTCTGGAAGGTTCTCGTTTACCCTCCTGATTTTTCCAAGGAATCCTCCTTGGCACAGGAGGTAAAACTAAACCTAACAAAATACCGAGACAATTTCTTTGCACTGGAGGGCAGCGGTGAGAAAACTGCAGTTTTGGGGCTGCGGTTGAATTTTTAAGAGAAGAGAGAAGAAACTTGCTGTTTTGCGGTCGTTGCCTCGGAGCTCCCACGGGCTTCAGACCCTTTCTTGCGTCCTGTTATTTTGACTTAAGAGAAAAATCTATAAGAAGCGATTTCTAGAAACTAAAGAAACCCGAAGCGCCGTTTAGGACCTTTAGAGGAAGCCGGGAGAAGGACAGCCTGGGCTGTGAAGAATTTTGTTTAAAGGTAATGTGTAAAAATTGCGTGGGGGTGGAGGACGGGAAGGACGTAGGAGGTGCTAGGCTATTAGAAACCACGCAGATTCCAAATTCAGAAGTCAAGTTTGTTTTTTAAGAGAAACACCTTAAAGCCTTGAATAGTGGATGGTTTAGAAAACCGCAGGTCCTTACCGGCTCCAGCGTCCTGTCCTGTCGACCTTCAGCACTTCCTCAGAGCACCATGGCTGCTCTAGTCTGGCTATTTGACTTTCTGGGTCTTCAAATCCAAATTTCCCCTTTCAGATTCTGACCTTGGAGTAGTTGTTGTTGTTGTTGTTGTTGTTGTTGTGTTTGTTTGTTTGTTTTTTAAATCGACATGGTGATGTGAAATATTTGGGAGGCTTTAAGTGTCACCAGAGATTGCTTTTGAAAGCAAGAGCAAAAATAGAAAACTCCTTTGGTAGTTAAGTTAGTTTGACTTTGAATAAGGCTATCTGCTTCAGAGGCACCTTAGAAAATGGCGATTTGGGATCAAGGGAACTTTTGTGGAAAATGTTTGTTGTATGACTCTGACCTGTTTTTTCCATGCTGTCTCTAAGGCTGGTAGTCAGGGCAGAGTGGTCATTCACTGCCTAATAGCCCTTTTCTTGAATAATGTTCTAACACAGTCCCTGAATGTCACTTCCAGATCCCAGTTGTGTCTTGATTAGGACTAAATAGGACTGCAGTTTTGAAAACATGTCAGGAGACTTGTGACAGGCACCTTTTTTTTTTTTTCTGTCTGAAATCAATACAGAAAGAATGTAAGAATCAAAGAGTAGACGCCCTGTCAGAAAAATGCAGTCAAAATGCATCAGTCCATCTCGTGTGAAATGGTAATTCTCAAGTTTCTCATTCCAGAACGCAATGATAGAGGGCTGAGTCCCACAGCCCTTTTCTTCTGTTCTGCGTTGCACACGGCGAAGCCCAGGTGAATAATGCATGCCCTCCTTCCTACATCTCCGCGATAAGCATTGTCAGCCCCACCACACGCATTCCAGATGGCTTTCATGAAACTATGAATCTTTACAGAGCTGGGACATCTCTTTCACCGGCGTCAGGATGATGTCCACTGGGGGTGGGGGTGGGGCGGGGTGGCAGCATGGGGTGTGTATGGAGCACCCATGTTGATCTCCGGTGCGTTCTTACATGTCATCTCACTTAATATTCCCAGCAATGCTGAGACAAGATTTTTACCCCGATCTTAAAGTGAAAAGTCATGAAGACTTCCTTAAGTTGAGTTATAATGAATCCTGTGAATGTCTGTCTCTGTCCATTTTATACCTTTGCGGAAGACTTACGAACGACACGACACACATTCTTCACAAATTCTTCCATTGTTTGTTTGCATCTTTTTTTTTTTTAAGATTTATTTCTTTATTATATGTAAGTACACTGTCCCTGTCTTCAGACACACCAGAAGAGGGCGTCAGATCTCATTACAGATGGTTGTGAGCCATCATGTGGTTGCTGGGATTTGAACTCAGGACCTCTGGAAGAGTACTCAGTGATCTTAACCGCTAAGCCATCTCTCCAGCCCATTTGTTTGCATCTTTTTTTTTTTTTTTTTTTTTTTTAATTTTTCAAGACAAGGTTTCTCTGTGTGGTCCTGGCTGTCCTGAAACTCACTCTGTAGACCAGGCTGGCCTCAAACTCAGAAATCCTCTTGCCTCTGCCTCCCAAGTGCTGGGATTACAGGCGTGCGCCACCACGCCCGGCTGTTTGCATCTTTACATACATACACAGACACATAGATACACACACAGTCACACAGACATACATAAATGGACATATACCACACACACACACACACACACACACACACACACACCCCGCTTACAGCTTGAACTGGGTGTTCCTTCCTAATTAGCACTCATCCCAGAGATGCTTCCAGGTCTGCAGGCTTTGATGCTCTTTCCACCTGATACCCCCAGTCTCTCTCTTGTTTCTATCTTCTGCAGAGTCTGTATGAGCCCCTGCCTGTTCTCTTGAGCCGCTGTCTCCAACAGGTTATATTCTAAACTTCTTAGCGTCCTAAAATACAGTTTTCCTGAAGCTCCTACTTCCTTCAAAGGCCAGCTCTGTCTTGCCTGTCAGTCTTTCAGGGTCACATTCTCACGCCTCACAATAAGAGGAACCTTTCTCTTGGGTATGCCTACTGCTGTGGATCATGGCATATTACGTCACAGTTCTGAGTTTAGTCTTATGATTCAGAAATGTAGTGGCGGTCTCAAGATGCTGGCTCAATGAGTAAAGGCTTGCTGTCAAGCATGAGGTGGATTTCTGAGACCCGTATAGAGGAGGGAGAGCACTGATCCCAGAAGCTGTATCTATGACATGGAGCAAGCTGGGTGCGTCGGACAAAACAGCGCACAGGACATTATACATGCCAGTCTTTATGGTTCCATATCAGGGTGTCCGAAGCAGGATTGTCTCATTTTTTGTGGTGGCAGGAACTCTTCTCCTGATGGCGACCCCTCTCATTGTAGTCACCTCAGACTTGATCAAGAACTTGCCTGCTGTCCCCTCGGGCTAAGGAAGAGAGAGGTTCTGGGAGAGAAGTTATGAGGATGAGAGAGAATACGAATCTGTTTTCACGCACGTCTGAATTTCTTTTCTCGGTCACCCAAAGTAAGAGCTGCTGAACTTTCTCTCCTTGTCACCCTTTCCGGTCAGACACTAGGGGATTTCCTTTTGTGGGAAGTTGAGAGAAAAGCAGGAGGAAAGCAACCAGCTCTTAGGAAGTTTTTCTCATCACAAATATTGAAAGCCAGAGTGAGAAGGCTGTTCTCTCCCATTCTCTCTCCTTCTCATATAAAGTATATAGATGACAGACATCTTTTTTTTTTTTTCCAGCAGCATGTAAACACTTTGGAGACTTTTTTTTTTAATTTAAAAAGATTTATTTATTTTATGTATATGAGTACACTGTAGCTGTCTTCAGACATACCAGAAGAGGGCATCAAATCTCATTACAGATAGTTGTGAGCCACCATGTTGCTGGGATTTGAACTCAGGACCTCTGGAAGAGCAGTCCGTGCTCTTAACCGCTGAGCCATCTCTCCTGCCCTGGAGACTCTTTAATCATCTATGTGTTTTTTATCTCATAAGAATGGGAGGCTTTTTTTTTTCTTTTCATATGGTGAGAAATAAGGCCTCCAGATGAGATAGAAGAATGCTAGATACCCCCCCCCCCAAGTAGAGGGTCATTCCCGACTTCCAGGTTGTGGAAGTGGGTTTAGAATTGGTATGGAGGGGAAGGGGGGCTGCTCTGGGAGAAACGTGGTTTCCAGTGAATCCTGGGTGACTTATTGCACAGCCATTCATAAGGTAGGGTATTCTTCATGGACAATAAGTATATCTTAGTGTATCTGTATAACAAGAGATGTTCTTGAAGGATGGAGGGGTGTATACTGTAGAGTCAGACAAAACAGAAAAACCCCGAGTTCTCATAGAGCGTTGTGAGAATCAGAGTCAGTAAGAAAGGAACACGTAAGTGAAAAATATTTCATTTAGGCTGGGTGTGGCATTGCAGAGACGATGCGTTTTGGTGCTGGTAAGATGGAGGGGGTTTGTACTGGCTGGTTTTGTGTGTCAATTTGATACAGGCTGGAGTTATCACAGAGAAAGGAGCTTCAGGTGAAGAAATGCCTCCATGAGATCCAGCTGTGGGGCATTTTCTCACTTAGTGATCAAGAGGGGAGGGCCCCTTGTGGGTGGTGCCAACCCTGGGCTGGTAGTCTTGGGTTCTATAAGAGAGCAGGCCGAGCAAGCCAGGGGAAGCAAGCCAGTGGTAACATCCCTCCATGGCCTCTGCATCAGCTCCTGCTTCCTGACCTGCTTGAGTTCCAGTCCTGACTTCCTTTGGTGATGAACAGCAGGGCGGAAGTGTAAGCTGAGTAAACCCTTTCCTCCCGGACTTGCTTCTTGGTCCTGATGTTTGTGCAGAAATAGAAACCGTGACCAAGTTGGGGGTGGGGGTGGGAGTGGGGGAAGGGGGGCCAGGCAGGGAGACTGAGGAAAGCAGTCGACCTCTCGGAAGTGGTGCCTTTGGGTGAGATGTGATTGAGGGAAGAGCCGGTAAAGTAGAGAGCAGAAGGAAGGAGCTTCCAGGAAGAGGACACGGCAACTCCAAAGGTCCAGGGCCATGCACGGATGCGGAGTGTTTGGGAAAAGAAAGGTCAGTCTAGGAAGAGAGTCTGGATCCTGTGTAGGCCTAGAAGACTGGAAAAGTGTGGGGTGGGAGATGGAGTCCAAGATACAGAAGGGGGACAGATACTGTGGCACCATCAAAGCTGGCACAGAGGACTGAGGGAAGACAGTTGGATGTACTTAACTGGAGCTGCCTTTACCCATCATGCTCCACACTGCACGGAACTGCAGCCTCTGGTGGCTTACTCATCGGCAATCACTGAGGTTTTCCTTCATCTCAGCCCAGTGCACAGGCATATGTCTACACAGGGGCAGGGCGGAGAGAACCTGCACGCCGTCCCTCACAGCCTCTGAGGGAACAAAACCTCACATACTTGCTTAATTTCACGCTCACACATACAACTCTCTTGCGCTGGTTTCCCAACTGTTCTCTGGACTGAATATCTCATATCTCTGGGAAACCTTTGGGTTGGCTGGTAACACACGAAACTAGATACCAGAAATTAATTATCTATTCAAATTAAGTCATAGCTGAAACAATAGCAAGGCAGCGGTGCTGCTCTAAATATCACAAAGGCCAGGGCCTCCCTGAGCCTGTTTCCTATCCTCTCTGAGGTCTGTCATCTGGGCTCATCCGACAGAAGTCTTGTCGCTGTCATGGGAACGTAGGATCTGTGGCCATTCCTTTGTCATTCTTCTCTAGGCATGGTCTTGGAAATGCGAGAGTAGCGTGCAGGCCTGGGATTTATTATTTCTGATTTAATAGTAGTATTGGTTTATTACTTCTGCTCAGATGTCCTGTAAACTTTCAATTACCCTTTGCTTCCAGGAGGCCTCACGTGACCTGCATATTACTCTCTGGAAAAGACTGACCAATATGCTCATTTCTTGTTACCTATCTACTAGCTGCTTAATTTGGGCTTTTTGTTTTCTCTCTTTTTTCCCCCCATTTGAAATGGGGGGGGGAGTCAGCTCGGGACTTTTGGCCTTCCTGTCTCAGCCTCTCAATTCCGCGTGGGCACCGTATGCTCAATGCTGTATTCCTGTTCTTTCAGTTGATTTAACGGCATCACAATTTCAATCTGTTAGTGAGGACAGCACTATGGTCAACCTGAAGAGGTAGCAAACAGTTGACAGACAACACAAATGTTCGAGGTTTGCTCTATGTTGCCTGGATAAACACCGTGACCAAAAACAACAAGGCAAGGGGAGGGTTCGCTTAGTTTACAGGTGACAGTCCACCGTTGAGGGAAACTTGAACAGGACCTTGAAACAAAACCTATGAAGGAATTGTGCTATTGGCCTCCCTTGGCTAGCTCAGGTACCTGTCCCATAACAGCCCAGGCTCGCCCACCTACCCAGGGAGGACACCTCCCACAGTAGGCAGGGCCTTCCCACATCAGTCAGTTATTGGTGCCCCCCTGCAGATAGGCCCCGGCAGGCCAAAGCAAACTGATAGAGGCCATGTTTCAATTGGGATTTCCTCTTCCTGGATGTGCCAAGTGGATGACCAAAGTTAGCTAATCACCCACCTAAGGTGACCAAAATTAGCTAATATATTAGCTCAGCTATAAGACGGTCACAATCGGCATTCAACCCAATAGTTATTTGTGATGATTGGTGTGTTGTTTGCAAAGCTCCTCCTGCTAGAAAAACAACAACAACAACAACAACAACAACAACCCCAAAAAAACAAAAAACAGGTTCATCCCCATAAATTTGTTCATGCTAGGTGAAACTCTAAGCAGGGCATGGTGGTCGTGCCTACTCCTAATCCTTGAATTTGTGAGGCCGAGGCAGGAATTTGAGGATTGTTTGGGGTATATCAAAGAGTCATCTCAAAACAAAACAAAACAAAACAAAACAAAACCCAAAACAATCATTAAACAAGAACGGAACTGAAACATACTATACAGGTAGGGGAAAATACCGTATTCTTTTTTTCTCCTGGAAAATTCCAATGTACTTATGCTGGGAGAGACGGATATGTAGATGCCGGCGAGGGAGTGTGCTAACAGTTGTTTTCACGAGCGGCAAACTGTCAGTACAGCTTCCTAATTCCCGATGGATGGTCATTTGTGTTGGGTTACTCAGGTCTGTGGCTGCATTAATGAGGTATTTAAGTGCGCCCTCAACATGAATAATTGAGTTAATTGACTCTTTAGGAATAAGACATCTTAGCGGGCCTGGTGACTCAGGTCTATCATCACAGTGGCTCTGGAGGGTGAGACAGGGAAATTGGACATTTAAGGCCATTATGGGTACCTTAGCGAGCCCATGTTTCAATATTTGGGTTCCATAACATGCAGGAAGCCAAAAAAAAAAATGTTTACAAGCATTGTATTCATAGTTTCGTGTGTTTTCTTTCCCCCAAGCAGTTTCTAAGGCCACAATTTCATCGATTATCAAGTTTCAACTGCTTATTCTGGTGTTTCCTAGATACCTATTTGGTATTACTCACCTGGTAGGAGACACAGTTAGTGCCCCAGGGTATAAAAAGCTCTCCTTAGCAAAACTGACAAGGCATTGCTAGACAGAGGAAGCTCTGACTGGAGAAAGAGATTGGTGGGGTTCGGGGAAGCTTGGCGGGGGAGGGGATCAGGATAAAGCTGAGGAAAAGGGGAATGGTAGATTGATGGACCCCTGTTTATGGATGATTGACTATATTTAAAAATTGAAAAATACCTAGGAATATGACTGAGTGGAAGAGTGCTTTTCTAGCATGCGTGAGACATGGGGTTCAACATACAAATATACACACTAGAAAATGAAATTATGCCAGGCAGTGGTGGTACACTCCTTTAATCCCAGCATTACGGAAGCGTGGGCAGGATCTCTGTGTTTGAGGCCAGTCTGGTCTACAGAGAGAGTTTCAGGACAGCCAGGGTTACACAGAGAAACCCTGTTTGAAAAAAAAAATAATTAAAAAAATAAAATCTAGGCATTTAAATGGTATGAGTATGTGTTTAGCTGCTTTTCAAGAGGAATTTATAATTTTAACAGAGAGTGATGATTTTAAAACTTTTGTGTCGTAAATAGATCTTACAAAGGACGCTGCTCTCAAGTGACTTGCTATTTGGGGCAATGTTTCAGGTAAACATCAAATGGCTTAGTTTTATTTTATTGTACCTGTCCAGTAAATAGGTTGCAACTTTTAAAAACTTAATAGGATATTAGAGATTGTCGTGGTGTCTGAACATAAAGTATACATGTTTTTAGACCTGTATGTTTTGGAGGATAGACTTTGCTTATTTATTACCAAAGCCCATTTTTACAAATTTGGTGGGCAGGACTCTTTGGCATCCATGGTAAAAAATAATAAAAATAAGACATATTCTTATAAACCTTATCTGCCCAAGCACTCTACCTATGAACTTCATAGCAATTCTTTTATGGAGGTTTTAAACGTATCTTTTAAAGCCCACTATGTCATGTGATGCTTCTTTTCAGTGTTTGTCCCTAGAGTCACGGCATTCCCTGGGCTTCAGCATGTGCTTGGTGGGGGTGGCTGTGTGGTAACACTGGAAGCCTTTTCTTTGACGTCACACTCTTCCATCCAGTACAGATTACAAGGTTTTCTCAGATCTCTGGCTGAATAAGCTGCCCACACCCCCAGAGCCCTCTTTCTTTACCTGTTGATTGGAAGTGAGGGTCCTGGCACATAGTTGTTACAATGACTGAAAAGAAAAATACATGAACAGTTTAACATAGGTTCTGCCGTGTATTCAAACGACATTATCAGTGTTATCTACTGTTATTAGTATTAGAACTTCATTCTTATGTTTGTTTGTTTTGAGACAATGACTTTTTATGTAGTCATTGTCCTGTAGACCAGGTGGGCCTCAAGCTCACTAAGATCTTCCTGCCTCTACCTCATGCGTGCTGGGGTTAAGCACCGTGTGCCACCACTGCCCAGCTTTATCGTTTTATTCTTATAATTCGCAGCTATTACTCAGATAGTTAAAACTTATCTTCCTCCCGAAAGCCTTTTCAGGCTGAACTTACCAAATGCTGCTCCCCACGCACTTTGTTGCTTCCTAGAAGCTGACTTCACTTTGGACGGTAGGACACACCTATCGTGCTTCTTCAGTTATTCATCGATGAGTAGCCACAGATATGAACTAGCTAGCTAGTCCCTAGCTAGGTGACTGTGGGTCGATGCCTCTTCTTTGAAATGAAGTCATCCCTGTAGGCATGCCTGAGACCTGCTCAATGGTCAGTGTTAACTAGAGCATGACATTCAAAGTCAAGCCCTTTTGGAGATAAGATGGTCGGGGGCTGCGGGAGGGGCTTGATCAGATGTGAGGCTCATGATCTATATATTTATTTATATTTTGCCTGAAGGCTATGTAGTCATGAAAGCAGCTCTATATAGGCAGCTCACAATGGGCAAACTCAACATGTTTTAAACATGGACCTGATCATCTTTTTTTTTTTTTTTTTTTGATTTGGTTTTTTTCGAGACAGGGTTTCTCTGTATAGCCCTGGCTGTCCTGAAACTCACTCTGTAGACCAGGCTGGCCTCGAACTCAGAAATCCGCCTGCCTCTGCCTCCCAGAGTGCTGGGATTACAGGTGTGCGCCACCGGCAAACCTGACCATCTTAATAGTTCTCTTTTAACTCCCCTTCTTATAAGAAAATGCTTGAGCCAGGCAGTGGTGGCGCACGCCTGTAATCCCAGCACTCTGGGAGGCAGAGGCAGGCGGATTTCTGAGTTCAAGAGGCCAGCCTGGTCTACAGAGTGAGTTCCAGGACAGCCAGGGCTACACAGAGAAACCCTGTCTTGAAAAAACAAACAAACAAAAAACAAACAAACAAAAAAGAAAATGAAAAAAATGAAAATGCTTGAAATGTTAATATCATCTCACACTGGGATCTTTTTACTTGCAATGTCTAAAGCGTGAGAGTCTAAATGCAGTGTGAGAGCGGAGGCTGACAAAGGAAAGGATCAATGGCTTTCCTGGAAGTCCATGCTCTGAAACCTGTGCTACTTCTATAATACAGAACAAGATACATTCTGAGACTGTGGAGCCACGGCAGCTTTCTTGTGCACAATTATACTTTTTATAATTTACATGCAAAGTCTGACCCATGCTCGACTTATATTTGTTAGCGCTGCAGTTAAGTTTTGGCTTCCTTCCTCTTCCTTGCGTTGACGAACTTTTTGTTGTTATTCACAGTTTATGTGTGTGACCTGATGCTAAACGTCTGAATTATATTTAATTCTGGAAAGCCTCTACGCTCTACACCTCCTGTTCAGTAATGCGACTGTCCCTCGCCTGGTCGCTTTTCACTTTTAAGGTTCGCCTCCTTGGAAATTATAGGCAATAGGACCCAACACACGCTAACCTTAGCTAAGAGCTTAACATTTCCAGGAAAGAAACAGATGTGAAGAAAAACACTGGCAGTTACTCGAGCTGTGATTAGCTCGGGAGATGGAATGTGACGGGGAGATGTGCAAGGAGGACAGGAAAATTGAGATAAAGCAGATATCTCAGCCCATTGCCAGCACTGTGCGGGGCAGAGTGTGCCCTATGGGTATGGGTATGTGCTTCTCAAACAGACTCATCACTCTTGGGTTTGCTGTTAAAACTTGCCAGTTGGTACGTTCAAATTGACAGACTCCTTGGCATTTACATTCATAGGAGCAAACCGCATTGCATTTCGCGGGTTTCACACCCACCTCCTGGGTGCTGTTCCTCTCAGGTGGATTGATCAGGGAGATGCCTCAGTGAGCCCCGTGGAGGTGGAGGTGCTGGCTCCCAGCTGGCTCCAGGTTCTTGAGTTTGTTGGTGTGACTAGGTCTTTCTTCCTTTTAAAATGGCTTTATTTTATTTTATTTTATTTTATTTTATTTTATTTTATTTATTTTATTTTATTTATTTTATTTTATTTATTTATTTAGTACATTGGTGTGAGGGTTTCAGATCCCCCAGAACGAGTGTTACAGACAGCTGTGAACTTGTCCGAAGAAGGGTGCTGGGAGTTGAACCTGGGTCCTCTGGAAGAGCAGCCACTGCTCTTAACCGCTGAGCCATCTCCTCTCCATCTCTCCAGCCCCCCCTAGGGCTGTGTTCTTCTTTGGAAATAGAATTGCATCTGATGCGGTCATACTGGAATAGAATGAGCCCTTAAAACAATTAACTGACGTAAGGTTTGAGGCCTGGGGAAAACACCAGGGGAAGGCGGGGACTAGAGGGATGCAATTCGATATTTTAAGCCACAGCACGCCTAAGCTTGCCAGCAGAGCTCACAGGGTGAGAGAGAGAGAGAGAGAGAGAGAGAGAGAGAGAGAGAGAGAGAGAGAGAGAGAGAGAGAAGGATCTCCTGGCAACTCCCAGAGGGACCATGGACCGGCCAACACCTTCCTTTCAGACTTCTAGACCTCAGCCCTGTGTGAGACAACATTTCGTCATTGCTTTGGGCCCGTCCGTGCTCCAGTTCCTGCAAGCCTAGTCACTGGCCCAGAGGGTCTGCAAGGTCCCAAAGTTCAACCTCTCTTTGGAGAGCATTTCCTGGCTCTGGGTCTCAGGACTGCCTCCCTGAGCAGTCACAGGCAGACTCTGCCTAAATTCCCCTTTGCTCTGACTTTCAAGCTTGATCTTCAGCCCCTTGTCCCTCTTTCCCAAAGTGCCCCACAGGGTGCCCGGGTTCAATACCATCACCTGGCTCTGCCTTCTCCCTACTCAGCTTTTCAAGAGCATTTTCAGGGGCCTGCTTGATTTCCTGGGATAAGCCTTGAATACTAACCCTTGTACCGTTTATCTGGCTCTCTCCGAAGTCTTTATCTCCTCTCTGTTTTTTTTTTCCCCCAGTCCCAGGATGAAGCCATATTGTGGGTGTGGTCTTCTCATTTCTCTGCTCCAGAATAATCATTAAAGAAAAATAAAACAATAAAAACCCACCGTGCTGTGTTTTAAAAAACGACGGCCTGCTTTCCGAGTGGTATGATGTCTTGTGAATAGAGGCTTCATTCTGCTGCACTTGGGCATATTAAAGAACAGTTTTTATTTGAGAAGATATAGCCTTCTGCTAAAACAACAAAACAAAACAAAACAAAAAAAAACAGCTGACAATGAGATTTTCAGTATTTAGGAATTGTACAGAGCTTAATAGGATTTTTTGTTGTTGTTGTTTGTTTTGGTTTTGGTTTTTTTTTTTTTTTTTCTCAGCAAAGATCGATTTCAAACGGTCTTACTACTCGATTTAGTTTTTATTTGGGACTAAGTTTCCAGTGTGATCACAAAGAAGTTACTGTTTTGAAATCCCTAGAGTGAGTCCACAGACACAGCCCAGTTCCTGTGATCTGTGCTGGTATCCTGGCTTCCAGTCCCAGGAACTAACTCAGCCGGCAGAAATTCTGTTACACACTCGGGACACAGAGTGCCTTTCAGTCTAGGATGGAGTCCTCAGTAGGGTGGCTGCCGGGGAGATATGCACCCTCCCTCCCATTCCCTCTCCTCCTGTTAGTTTGAATAATGTTGATTTTGTTTTCTGCTGTGTGTGTGTGTGTGTGTGTGTGTGTGTGTGTGTGATTTATCAGTCCCTTGAGTGTCTTTCAATTTTTTTTTCTTTTTTTTCAATTTCTTGTTCTTGGGATTTACACCTGGAGAAAAAAGGAGGGGGTTTTAGGCTACTCGTATCTTTTAGACAATGCATATATTTATCATAAATTATAAAGCAGTGTGTGCCTTGAACAAGCAGGTAAACTGTCAGGAGCAGAGCCAGGAGCTCTGCTTATGTTCTGGTTAACTGTTTATATTGTGACTGGGAAGTTGCCTGCCAGGGCGATCGATCGCAATTTGAGCTCAGCCCTTGCATCCTGAGATTCTGTAATGCAAATCTAAGATGATAGGGTGAGTGTACAGGTGTGTGGGCGGGGAGACATGTGACACTGGCCCCTTCATCTGGCCTGTTTTCTCACTAAAGTACCAATGGGACTTCAGTTGAGCTAGCCCAGTGGGCTCCTGAAGGCTAGGAAGTTTTGTTGTTGTTGTTGGTTTTTTTTTTTCCCCCTCAGTCCAGGAGGATTTCTTGGACTTCAGCCAGGGACTGAGAAGAGGCGCTATCTCCTCGCAATCTCCTCGCCTTGCCTTGCCTATGGAATGCAGCACAACATTTTTGTCATTGTTTGTGAACAAGGCACTAAATAGTTGGATTCCTTGGAGACTCCCATGTGCTGGCATGACTTCTTGCAAAGGGAACAGAGATCATTTTCTTTTAAGATTTACTTATTTATTATATGTGAGCACACTGCAGCTGTCTTCAGACACTCCAGAAGAGAGCGTCAGATCTCCTTACGGATGGTTGTGAGCCACCGTGTGGTTGTGGGATTTGAACTCAGGACCTTTGGAAGAACAGTCAGTGAACTTAACTGCCGAGCCATCTCTCCAGCCCCAATTATTATTATTATTATTATTATTATTATTATTATTATTTAATTCTTGCTTTGAGAATGTGTATTTCATTGTGAGTCACCTCAAGTTCACACCCTCAGCCCAAGACAAATGCCCTTCTTTTGAAGAAGGTGGACATTAGTAAATAGTCATACATATTTTGAACTAGCTAATGTTCGAGGGTGGGTTTTTTTCAGTTTACACCTGACAGTCAGTATACCTTGTTCTCATGTCCTTGAGCCAGAGATGAAGCAAAAGCCAAGTGTTCTGTGTGCAGTTGATCGGTCTCAGGCATTTCCCTGAGTTGTTAATCATTGTTAAACATTGTCTTTGCAGCACGGCGCACACGTCACAGTCCTTTCTATTTTCTTTAAGAAAAAAAAAAAAAACAGGCAGTTTTTATGTTTGTACTTTGGGCACAAAATGTATGTGTTGGACAGAACATCGGACAAAGAATTCCAGAGAAATCTTTGTTTATTTGTTTCTCCACACAGCTTTTTTTTTTTTTTTTCCTTTTTCTGGTTAGCATAGGTCTTGTAAAGAAAAAAAATCTATTTACTTCTGTGTTCAGTTGTTTGCTTTTGTTTTGCTTTGCTTTGTTTTTCAATACAGGGTTTCTCCATATAGCCCTGGCTGTCCTAGAACTTGCTCTGTAGACCACGCTGTCCTTGAACTCAGATATCTGCCTGCCTCTGCCTCCCTAGTAACTGGGACTCCAGGAGTGTGCTACCGCTGCCCTGTTAGGATATTTTGCTGTTAACAATATCATAGGTTCATATAAACTAGAAATTTATTATCTAAAGATTTTTTGAGAGAGAGAGAGAGAGAAAGAGAGAGAGAGAGAGAGAGAGAGAGTGTGTGTGTGTGTGTGTGTGTGTGTGTGTTTGTGTTTGTGTTTGCTTGCATGCACACGTTCATGCCTTGCACGTGTGCTACTCCGTTCTCTCCTTCCATCCTGTTGGTTCTGGTGACTGCTCTCGGGCTGCTGTTGGATGGCTGCAGGTGCTGTTCCCCACCCCCCACCCCCCCTGTTTCAAATGTTTTTGCTCCCTTTGATGTTTCATCTGAAACCGTTGTTTTCTTCCTTTCCCTGTCCGGATCAGTTCCCGTAGTCCCCAACCATAATTTGATAAATGTTCACAAGTGGTTTGCTGATGGATGTCTCTGAGACCCTGTATCTCTGGCGGCTAGAAGAATGTCTGGGCTTGAGTAGACACTGGGGATTCGTTTACTGAGTATCACTTTAACGACGAAGCAATGCTCCGCGTTAAGTTTGCCAAATACGGAAATTTGGTAATTTTAGTGCTATAAGTGTTGGTTATCTCCCCTACCTTTTCAATACCTAGAGGCTGGGCGATTGAGATATACTTTCTCTGAATATGGATGGTACTTACTGGGGAGCTGGGCTGATTTTTGCGATAGAGCTTACCAACAACTCCTGTCTCCCACCTGGAATCCCACGGGTCTTGTATGTAGAAGAAAAGTGTCTTGCGATGTTGATAGAAGAAGTGATTGACCCGTGATCCTAGCATATGTATCTGGCAAGACCAATATGGGCAGCCCCCATATTCGTCCGGCCATCTTCTGCAATAATCTTTTGTCTGGTCGAAGAGAAAGCAAGTATAGAGATCATAATATTTGGATGGGATAACCGATATAGGAACGATCGCAATTTGGACCGGTTCTTGGCATCCGGATATGGAGCAGTTTCCCGATCCTATTTGGAAAGACTGTTTGTTATCTGTAGGGGTTTCATGAACCTCGAATCTCCAGATGTAAGTGCTGCCCTGGATGGAAATGAAGAACAGCAGGGGTAGGACAAGAAACCCATGTCTAATCCAATGAGGTCGAGCTCGGATGCCGGAGTGGAGTCTCATGTTCTGGAATTGGGGACAAGGTGGATGATCTCGAAGTCCTCCGGAGTTTAATAGAGCACGGTCCTGTTGGGGTTGACGTGTATGAAGAACAGTCATTTTTAGGTAGAGGGATAAAAGGTTTAAGGTGGGACAGGTGGATCCAATGAGAGAATCCTTCGAGTTTAGCAGCTGTGGGGGTCACGAGAATCACCTTAAAAGGACCTTGCCACTTGGGTGAGAGAGGTGGCGGCCGATGATCTGGAGGAGATAAGAGGACTTGGTCTCCAATGTTGACAGGAAGTGGACAGGAGACAGTCTGTGGCCGCGGTAGATGGTGGTCAGCAAAGTTCCATAGGAGAGAACGGAGGTGGCAAAGCAATGGGGTGAGTAGGTGGTCTGGGAGGGGAGAGCATTTAGGTGAAAGACCAGGAGTTAAAACTGGACGTCCATACATAAGTTCAAAGGGTGAGATGAGAAGGGGTCGCTTGGGGAGAGCTCGTAGTCTGAAAAGAGCCAGAGGTAGGAGTTTTACCCAGTCGAGGTGAAGTTCCTGTGACAGCTTGGCAAGGGTGGTTTTTAAAGAGCGGTTAGTTCTTTCTACCTTACCTGAAGATTGGGGATGGTAGGGAATGTGAAAATGCCAAGGGATGTTTAGGGCCTTAGAAAGAATCTGAGAAACCTGGGAAGTAAATTCAGGGCCATTGTCTGACTGAAGAGAGGCTGGAACACCAAATCGGGGGATGATCTCTCGGAGGAGGAGATCAGAAACTGTCTGAGCCCTCTTGTTAGTGGTGGGAAACGCTTCTACCCACCCCGAGAAGGTGTCCACTAAGACCAAGAGGTACTTGGCATGCTTGACAGTGGGCATGTGGGTAAAGTCAATTTGCCAGTCAGTTCCAGGAAGGGAACCTCTAGCCTGATGGGTAGGGAAAGGGGTGCTACGATATCTCGAGTTGGAATCTGACATCTGACAAATTTTACAAGAGGCAGTGATAGATTTTAAGAAACTTAAGTCCTCAGGAGTAGGCTGTAGGTGGGACTTAACAAAAGAAGATAACGCTCGGCTGTTAGGATGAAAGAGTTGGTGAAGATAGGATAGAGTTTGACGAGTGTCAGGAGGAGAAGGTAGAGATGTGGGTTGAAGTGTGAGGATATCTCGGGGAAGGTAAGATGAGTTTAGCCCTCTAAGAGCTGCAGTCCTAGCTGCCTCATCAGCTCGGTTGTTTCCCTTGGAGACGATAGAGTCATCCGTCTGGTGGGATCTGCAATGGACAATCCCAATAGCTGTGGGGAGATGGGAGGCCTTTAGCATGGCTAAAATGTGGCTTGCATTAGTTATCGATCCTCCTGTGGTGGTAAGTAACCCGCGCTCTTTCCAGATAGCAGCGTGGGACAGGAGGATATGAAAAGCATATTTAGAATCTGTATAGACATTAAGGGATTGTCCCTGTGCCAATTGAAAGGCACGAGTGAGAGCTATTAGCTCAGCCTGCTGATTCGTGGTGTGTGAAGGGAGGGCCTGTGCCTCTATCACCTCGGTGTCCGACACTATGGCATAGCCAGCTTTTCTAGTTCCTTCATATAGAAAGGAGCTTCCGTCTGTGTACCAGGTATAAATGGCTTGAGGCAATGTGCCCTCCTGTATGTGTGAAGGATGAGGTAGTAGTTGCTCTAAAGTCTCAGTGCAGGAATGAGAAAGGGAGTGGTTAGTGTTAGGTCGGGGAAGAAGATTAGAAATATTGAGAGGAGGACATGATTGGAAGGTGAGCGTGGAATCTTCTATTAGCGCTACCTGAAGAGAAAGGACCCTGGAGGGAGGTAGAGTCTGCAAGCCTTTATAAGTTAGGAGCTGGGACAGGTTATGAGAAGAGAGCACAGTTATGGGAGACCCCAAGGTTAGCTTCTTTGACTCTCGAATAAGTAGTTCAGCAGCTGCTAAGGTACGAATACAAGGTGCCCATCCTCGGATGGTTAAATCCAGTCTTTTGGACAGGTATGCTACAGGTGCAAAAGAAGGTCCTAGCTGGTGACCTAAGACTCCAAGGGCAAATCCCTCTTTTTCAGTTACATAGAGGGAGAAGGGACGAGTCAGGTCAGGGAGGTGTAAGGCTGGGGCCTTAAGGAGAGCCTGTTGGAGTCTCTGAAAGGGCTTAGTAACAGGTTTGAGAAGAGGTTCATGGGTGGGGCCTAATGCTGCCTCATATAAGGGCCGAGAAAGGAGGGAAAAGGAAGGGACCCAGGAACGTAAGAAGCTAGCCATTCCTAGGAATGACAAGATCTCTTCCTTTGTGGAAGGAACAGTTAAAGACTGAATTAGATTCTTTCTATCTAAGGTAATAGCCTTGTGGGTTGGGGTAATTGTTAACCCCAAATAGGTAACCTGAGGAGTAGACAGTTGAACCTTAGAAGGTGAGACCCTGTAGCCTCGACTGGAAAAGAAATTTAGAAGGGTAGAGGTGTCTGCTTGGCTAACCTCTAAAGATGGGCTACATAAAAGAACATCATCTACATAAAGAAGTTTTGATCTAGGGAGAGATAGAGAGAGTAAATCAGAAGCCAGAGCCTGGCCAAATAGCTGTGGGCTGTCTCGGAATCCCTGAGGCAGAACAGTCCAGGTAAGTTGGGTAGAAAAGTGGGTATCAGGATCCGTCCAGGTAAAAGCAAATATATTTTGTGATTGAGTGTCAAGGGGGATAGAGAAAAAGGCATCTTTTAGATCTAGGACTGAGAAATGAGAAGTTCCTGAGGGGATAGTAGAAAGAAGTGTGTAAGGATTGGCTACGACAGGATGGAGAGGTACCACTGCAGCATTAATGCGCCTGAGATCTTGAACCAGGCGATAGGTACCATTAGGTTTTTTGACTGCTAGTATAGGGGTGTTGAAGGGAGAAGAGGTAGGGCGGAGAAGTTTTTTTCTTAAGAGGTCAGAGATGATAGGCTTGAGTCCCCTGAGGCTTTGAAGAGAGAGAGGGTATTGGGCTTGGGTGATGTACCTGGTAGGGTCCAGTAACTGGATAACAATGGGGGAATGATGTCTAGCGACAGAAGGATTCTGGACGTCCCAAACTCTGGGGTCCACCTGAGAAGCTGGTAGAGGAAATAAAGTGTTAGTGTTAGTAGATTTACTGGCTAGAAGGAGAAGTAGGGGAACTGCAGGCGAGCTTGGGTTCAGGCGCGTGAGGGGGGCAAAGGAAATTGAAGCCCCCAACTTAACTAAAAGGTCCCTACCTAATAAGGGAACGGGAGAAGTTGGCACTACCAAAAAGGAATGGGTGAAGGGTATGTTCTAAAAGTGCAGCTAAGTGGTGGAGTCTGGTGAGGAAGGTAAGGCTGTCCCCCTATCCCGACTATGGGGAGACACGAAGGCGAAGTGGGCCCCCAAAACTCTACCAGGACTGAGTAGGTGGCTCCAGTGTCCAGTAGGAAGGAGATAGGCCGTCCGCATACCACTATGGTTACCCGGGGCTCCCTGCTGGTGATGGGTGTTGTCGGGTCAAGAGAGCTCCGGCCCCTTCAGTCATCCATAGCCAAGCCTAGGAGGTCTGTTGGAGGAGTATCTGGGCGAGATGGCCTTCTGCTCTGTGCGACCCGAGGGCAATCGATCGCCCAATGTCCCTCACGATGACACTCAGGACATGGTCCTTTTGGCTTGCGGGGGTTGGGGCAATCCCTCGCCCAGTGACCCATTTGACCACATCTATAGCAGGGAGCTGGCGGTAGTTTGGCCTTAGAAGCCAGGAGCCCGGGGTGGTGGCTGGAGCTGGTCGGACAGCCTTTGCCAGCATGTGGTATTTTTGTTTTCGGGCTTTCTCATCCCTCCCATGGTACAATAAGGATTGTTAATATATTGACAGGAAGTAAACCTAAGATACATGATTTAATAAAAATATATAACTCATGGTTCGTTTATCACACACTTACATATACATACAAATATACATATACATGCATATACACATATACTCTCTCTCTCTCTCTCTCTCTCTCTCTCACACACACACACACACACACACACACACACACACACACACACACTACTCCAAATTAAGACCCCTCTCTCATTTGCACCTGGGTTAGGAGATCATCTACAGGGCAGAGATAAGCATGTTGTGACATGTATTTCCTCTGAGAAGCAAGACAATTCCTAACATCGGAATCTTCAGGTTTGATTTTTGTTTTCTCTTAGTCTGATTCATTTCTTTATTTTAAAAGTAGTTGAAGAGACCAAGAGAGAGAAAAACAAAACAAAAACAAAAACAAAACCTGGTAAAACAGGTATGATTTGAAAAGGGGGCTTCTGTGAATCAGACGCTGCTGCTTGTGACTCAGGAAAGCCCCAGGAGAGGTGTTTGTTTTTTGTTTCTGTCCTTTCTTTGCCTGGTACTGGGAATCAACTTGGGTTTCACACTTGCCAGTGGGTCCAGCGCCTCCCCACTGAGCTCTCTCCAGCCCCACTGCTGTTTGTTTATATTGAAATGCGATATTACTAAATTGCCCAAGCTGCTGGCCCCGCCCTTGTTCTGCCCCAGCCTCTAGAGCAGCTGGGGCTCCAGACTTGGACCAGACGGTCTGGCTTGGCCCTCGTGATTGTAGGATTATTTTCTCCAGAAGAGAACCGATGACGAAAGGATGCTTACAGCTCGGGAAAGGGCTGCATACGTACAGACCTGTGTATTTCTCCAGGGACGGGGTCATAGACGGTTTGGAAATGATTGAAAGCCCGGCTTCTGGGGGCAGGACTTGGGAAGCAGAACAAAGCATGACCAATTGATGATCCACGTGGGGCTTACGTGCAATGCCAGGCCTAGATAAAGAACGGAAAGCCACACAAGGGCCACGGTTTGTGGCCTCCGAAGACTGCATTTCCTTTTACAGTTACCCAACTTTATAGAAACCATTGTGAACTTTAGAGCTGCCTTTTTCACTTTCTGTGTTACCACAAACTACTACATTATTGGCCCTGGTTACTTTCTAAGCTCAGGATGAAAGCACTTTTTTTTTTTTTTTTAAATAGAAGTTCAACTTTGAAATTGTGCATGAAGCCAGGTTGTGGTGGCGGCGCATACCTTTAATCCCAGCATTTGGGAGGCAGAGGCAGGCAGATTTCTGAGTTCGAGGCCAGCCCGGTCTACAGAGTGAGTTCCAAAAGAAAAATTGTGCACGATTATTACTCATATTACTGTAAGGTCCTCAAAAAAAGCATGATGTCACACTTTTTTTTTGGTCTTGAATGTGCTCTCATCAAACTTCTTTTTCTTCTTCTTCTTTTTTTTTTTTTTTCCCCCCGAGAAAGGGTTTCTCTGTGTAGCCCAGGCTGTCCTGGAACTCACTCTGTAGACCAGGCTGGCCTCGAACTCAGAAATCTGCCTGCCTCTGCCTCCCAAGTGCTGGGATTAAAGATTAAAGGCATGCACCACCACCGCCCCGCTCATCAAACTTCTAAACCTGTTTATTAGTCATCATCTGCCCGCAAATCAGGGAACACACACACACACACACACACACACACACACACACACGCATACACACGCATACACACGCATGTGTTGCACAGGACTACGTTTGGGAAACATTGGTTCTTATTTGCACTCTATCCTTACCACAAACAGCATGGAGCCATGGACTAATGGCTTTGGAATCCGCTGGGAGCCTGCTGGAAGGGAGAGGGATGAGATTTCTCCTTAGACCAAACAAAACAAAACAAAACAAAACAAAAACAAAATCAGAATTGGCATGTGCAGCTGATGCCAATGGTTTTAGTAACAGGTGACTCCCTAGCCCACGGTGAGACATATTATTATCTGTAGGTAGCCCAAGTCTTAGGAAATCTGTCCTAAAAAGGAGCTCACACCAAATTCTGTCAATAGCTTTCAAGCCATGCAGCTCTTCTTTGTAAAGATCCTTTGAACAGTAGCCCGGGCTTGCTCCTGTCCTGAGTTATTTTCTCTGGGTCCTCCCAATCTCTATCTAATTGGTTTTGATATGACACTGTTGGCTGTCCTTTATGATCTATTCAAACTAAGGAACCTTAAAGAACCTCTCCAGCATTACAATCTGAATACTTTTACTCATTTAAATCAACTTAAGCAGTAGTTGGTAGTAGGTGACAGAGACCCAGGAACTCGGTGTCCTTTATATTCATGGGGAAAAATTCTAATGCACAAATTTATCCTGATTCATAATGCATAATTCTTTAGGTTCAACGTTCTGCCTCTCAGACCTGTGTTATATATGTTAGGGTGGCCACTCAGGGTACCACTTCTGAGTTCTAAAAGGCCTAATTTCTCAGTAGTTCAAATTAAAAATGTATGTAAGTATATAAAAGTAGTATTTTTAACTTTTTTTCCTACAAGGTAAAGCCCTCCATGACACAGAATATCAACTGATTTTTTTTTCTCGGTCGTTTGTCACACGTGTTTGTTTAGACACTCACTGAAATAACCTGAGTGTACTTAACTTCGTCATCTTATTTATTTTCGGTGGGCTCCGTCTTTCCCTGGTGTTCTAGGATTTTATAATGAGCATAATTATTTGCCTAGACTCTGGAAATGAAAGTCCCTCTGTTTTGTGGTCCATGGCCTTCTCTGGCACTGGCTGCTGGCTGTTGGTGTATTGCACCATGACGCTGTCCTGTTCCTTCTGCTCTGTTTTTATTCTCAACCCCTTCCCATTTGCCGCTCTTCCCCCCTTTTAAGGCCTTGAGAGCTTGTAGCTCCTCCTCTCACTTGTGCGTTTAACAAGTTTAACAATAAAGTGTGTGTTCTCTCCCCTCCCCTCTCCTCCCCTCTCTCCTCCCCTCCCCTCCCCTCTCCTCTCCTCTCTCCTCCCCTCCCCTCCCCCTCCTCTCTCCTCCCCTCTCTCCTCCCCTCCCCTCTCCTCCCCTCTCTCCTCCCCTCCCCTCCCCTCTCCTCTCCTCTCTCCTCCCCTCCCCTCCCCTCTCCTCTCTCCTCCCCTCCCCTCCCCCTCCTCTCTCCTCTCCTCTCTCCTCCCCTCCCCTCTCCTCCCCTCTCTCCTCTCTCCTCCCCTCCCTTCCCCTCCCCTTTCCTCTTCTCTCCTCCCCTCCCCTCCCCTCTCCTCTCGGCCCCTCTGTGTGTGTTTGCATGTGTGTTAGTGTAAAGAGAGACCGTTGCTTCTTTTGCTTCCAGCTTGCTTTGGCTTAATTGAACTGGATGGCATTTTCCAAAGAGATTGAGCTGGATCCTTTGGAAAGCCAATCTGGAAGGACAGGAATGTAATCCGTGGGTGGGGGGGGGGTTGCTTAGCAGTTGGGCTTTTCTGTCTAATTCATTTAGGTTTTGTGTTTGGTAATCTCATCTAAACATCCTCATAAAGCAGCTTTTAAGAAATCCTAAATGTGCTAAGACAGACAGCATTCTTATTTTACTTTTTTTTTTTAAACACTTTCAATTTCTTGTAGCCTAACCATTCTCTAAACATCCTCTCTCTGTGTTTTGTTTCAGCACGCACAACTGAAGCAACAGCAAAGCCCCTCATCTTGGGTAATTTCCAGCATCCAGCCCTCCGCATGTCAGCAGTAGGCTCCTGAGGCACTCTGTCCTCCTCCAGCCCCTCACTACATTCTTCAGGAAGAGAGGGCCTGCAGGAAACACACCCTAAAAGCGCAGGTTGGTGGAGGCAGCCCGCCTGGTCTCAGGTTCCTTAGATGTGATTTTTTAACACTGGAAGTGTGGTGTTCCTTGCAGGTGGCATGAATGCCTTTCCAGCTGCAAGCTGTTTGCCTTCTTGCAAGCTTTGCAGGTGGCCAGAAGGCTTAGGAGACATAAACTGATTGGTTTCTCTCCAGCAAGTCAAACGCTGGAGGCTAGAAAGCATTTTTTTTTAAATAACTTATTTTTATTTTATGTGCACTGTGGCTTTACATGTCTGTGTGAGGGCATCAGATCTTGCAGTTACAGACAGTTGTGAGCTGGCGTGTTGGTGCTGGGAATTGAACCTGGATCTTCTGGAAGAGCAGTCAGTACTTTTAACCACTGAGCCATCTCTCCAGCCCCAGGATTCATATTTTTATAGTCAACCTGAAATGCTTTCTTTGGAGCTGTTTTAAGTCAACATGGAAAGGGGGAGTAACACAACTCCTGGAGGTCAAAGTAGGACATTATGTACATGACAATTGTGGAGAAATAGGGTGGGTAATAAACCTTGGGCATGAGGGCTTCATTGTGAGCCTGGTTTTCTGTATATGATTCCATTTCCCTCTGTCTTTAATGAGAGAATTAATAGTAATTTTATTATACCACCCTAATGAAAATGGTAGGCTTATTCTCCCAACTATCTGCACAACTTCTATACACCAACTCCTCATTAATTATGCAATAGCTTTAAAGTAAAATATCCATCAGGAACCAGCTACTTAAAAACAAATCTGTCGGGCGGTGGTGGCGCACGCCTTTAATCCCAGCACTTGGGAGGCAGAGACAGGCAGATTTCTGAGTTCGAGGCCAGCCTGGTCTACAGAGTGAGTTTCAGGACAGCCAGGGCTACACAGAGAAACCCTGTCTCAAAAAACCAACCAAACAAACAAACAAAAAAACAAAAAATACAAACAAACCTGAGCTCTTGTAGTCTTTTGGATCCATTCAGAGTCATCAAGAAAGGATTCTTCTACTAGCAAATTGCTACGGCACAGACTTTGAAAACACTAAGCTTGTTAATGTGTGTATCTGTGTGCTCCTGAGCGTGATCGTGAATGTTTGTGTGCGGGCACACCACTGCCACTGCACGTGTGTGGAGGCCAGAGAACTACTTGCAAGTTATTTGACTCCTCCTCCTTCTACCATGTCAGCCCTAAAGGTCAGGCGCTGGTTGTCAACCTCTGTGGCAAGCACCGTCACCCACTAAGTCAGTGGTTCTCAGCCTTCCTAGTGCTACCGTCCTAACATAGTTCCTAATGTTGTAGTGACCCCAGCCATAAAATTATTTTAGTGGTTTCTCAATTTTGCTACTGTTATGTATCAATCTAAATATCCGATATGCGGAATATCTGATATGTGACCCCCAAAGTGGTGGCGACCTGTAGGTGAGAACCACTGCACTAAACCGTCTTGCTGGGCCAACTGTACTGTCTCCTTTGGAGATCTTTTTTTTATGCGGGGCATATCTTGATTGAGAACATTATGCTCTAGCAGCACTGGACATTTAAAACAGTCATTGTGTTCTTGGAATTTGGTCCTTGAGAACTTCTTATTTCTTTTTTTTCTTTTCTTTTTTTTTTCTTTTTCTTTTTCTTTTTCTTTTTCTTTTTCTTTTCTTTCTTTCTTTCTTTCTTTCTTTCTTTCTTTCTTTCTTTCTTTT
Source organism: Apodemus agrarius (assembly GCA_964023405.1). NCBI lineage: Eukaryota > Metazoa > Chordata > Mammalia > Rodentia > Muridae > Apodemus > Apodemus agrarius. Next base: position 41,121,468 of record OZ030018.1, read on the forward strand.
TTTTTTTTTTTGGTTTTTTGAGACAGGGTTTCTCTGTGTAGCTCCGGCTGTCCTGAAACTCACTCAGTAGACCAGGCTGGCCTCGAACTCAGAAATCCACCTCCACCTGCCTCTGCCTCCCAAGTGCTGGGATTAAAGGCGTGTGCCACCACCACCCGGCCTTTTTTTTTTTTTTTTTGGTTTTTTTGAGACAGGGTTTCTCTGTGTAGCCCTGGCTGTCCTGGAACTCACTCTGTAGACCAGGCTGGCCTCGAACTCAAAAATCCGCCTGCCTCTGCCTCCCAAGTGAACTTCTTATTTCTTAATCCTGAGATTATTTATGGTGTTTCATAGCCCCACCCCTGTCATCCATCATTGAAAGAAGGCTTGGTATATGGACAGTTTTGCTAACTGTAAGAGAAAAGTTAAAATAAGATTTAAAAAATTATCCCAATCTACACGGTACCTAAATTACAGTTATTACTTGTAATAGACTTTCGTCACGTAGCATATCTTTTTTTTTAATTTAACCTTTATTTTTAACAATTATCAAAACTTATAATATTTTTTATTAGTTATATTCTTTATTTACATTTCAAATGATTTTTCCCTTTCCTGGATTCCCCCATCCCATGAAAGTCCCATAAGCCCTCTTCCCTCCTCCTGTTCCCTAATCTACCCCTTCCCGCTTCTCTGTCCTGGTATTCCCCCCACACTACTGCACTGAGCCTTTCCAGGACCAGGGGCCTCTCCTTCCTTCCTTCTTGGGAATCATTTGATATGTGGATTGTGTCTTGGGTATTCCGAGTTTCTGGGCTAATATCCGCGTATCAGTGAGTGCATACCATGTGTGTTCTTCTGTTATTGGGTCGCCTAGCATCTCTAATCCCCATGGTGCAGAAGAAAATAGTCATAAAGAGGCTTAAGTAGGTTCCAGGGTCTCCTGAGTTGGGTTCAGAGGAATTGCCAAGACTCAAATCTCAGGGTTCCACTGCCAAACGGGTAACCTTAACTAACACCCAGTTATGCGTCCGCCTGCGAACTGAGAACTGCATGAGGAAGACCATGGTCGGGTCATGGAGGAAGTACACGGAAAAGCCAAATTTTGGACGTCTAAGTGGTGGGCTTCGCCATCTTATGTGCGCGTGGCAGATAGCCAGGGCAAGTTTTAGTGTGGGTGCGTGGCAAGATGAGGACTGCACTTGGAGAGTTTTATGCCAACTCTCACACGTGGGCTGGTTTAAAGGGAAGATTAGAGGTCATCAAGAGTAGGAAAGATGCCCCAGTGTAGGGGAATGCCAGGGCAGTGAGGTGGGGTGGGTGGGTGGGTGGGTGGGGGAACACCGTCATAGAAGAAGGGGGAGGGGGGGAAGGGGATAACATTTGAAATGTAAATAAATAAAATATGCCCCCCCCAAAAAAAATCAAGGGAAGAAAAAGAACTTTTCTATAAGACAATTACAATAAATAAAAAGGTATAAAAAAAAGTAGGAAAGAAAAAAGAAAAAAAGCTGAGTGAGAAGGAGGATTTGGGAAACAAGGTTAAGACAGCAACCTGAGCCTGAGCGTGACAGGACAAAGGTGAGAGGGGATGGAGCCAAAGGGGGTGGGGTGGAGGGGGGGTGGGAGGGGGGGCAGAGGAGTGACCTAAAACCCAGGCATTTTAGGCACCACCCAGAGAGAAGCGGGCTTGGTATTTAACACCTTAGAGACTAGAGAGACCTGGCCAAAAGAAAGAGTAGTGACGTCAGCAGTATCGTTCATTCCTTAATGATTTGTTTATTTTTGAATAAGAATCACCGACTAGGAGGCAGGCATTGTGCTAAGGAGTAGGGTTTGAATCCACCCGAGAATGCTCTGCTATGCGCAGACTGTGTTACATCCCCATTACACATCGCAGTAACTGGAAGTACTGTTGTCAGATTATGAACGGCAATTCATTTGAAGCTTTAAAAAATGAGACCTTAAATTACATTCTCATTTCGTCGTTTGCTGTTGGTGGCTTTGTGTGTGACAAGTGGGCGGAGGACAGTTTGTGGAAGTCAGTTTTCTCCTTTTCACCCAGTGGGGCTTGGGGATTTTCTTCCCAAATCTCGAGGAGTATCGTGGGACGGTGGTTTGCTTGCTGGGGTGAGTGGTCTTTTCTTCAGTCCCTTGTATCCTCAAAGGGTATTTGACTTGTCCCCCCACCCCCACCCCCACCCCAGGCATGGAAGTTGGAAGAACTTATACAACCACAAACCCCAATTTTGCATGAGGGCCAGGCTCTCTCAGTGGGGTTCTGTTTCCTTTCCAAGGACTTCCAGCAGTCTTTTGTAAGCAGAAGTCCAGATTCCTACTCTGAGGGTCAGGGCAGGAGTGTGTGCATGTCTTTTTGTTTTGTTTTTGTTTTTGTTTTTGTTTTTGTTTTTGTTTTTTTTCCGAGACAGGGTTTCTTTGTGTAGCCCTGACTGTCCTGGAACTCACTCTGTAGACTAGGTTGGCCTCGAACTCAGAAATCCACCTGCCTCTGCCTCCCAAGTGCTGGGATTAAAGGCATGTGCCACCGCCGCCCGGCTAAGAGTGTGCATTTCTGTCCCCTTCCTGGTGTGATTCGTACTCTGAACCCTCGCTGTTGGCTGAGTGGTTCTGTGTCCAGCTGTGCTAGTAAAAATAAAACGTCTGCTGCTAGTGATTCCTCTCCGGTTCACGCGTGCCCCGGAAACGTGTTCCCTGTAGTGGGGTAGGGAGCGCAGGGGGTTGGTCATCTGCCTTGGCAATGACAGCTTACCTTCAAGTAGATCTACACATGCGCGTGATGAAATCTGTCTGGCAAAGCACGGCTTTCTGCACACACCGAAAGAGAACAGTGCGTGCGTGGCTGAAGATTAGTGCATTATCCAAAGAAGCGGTGGACGGGAGAGAAAGAAACTTAACTATACATGACGCTGCCTTTCTGCCTGGAAGAAGAAAAAAATTACCGTGGCTTTAGAGATTGGCCAGAATGTATGTAGTTGGGGGACAGTTGGTTGAGGCTTCTCAAAATAATTTTTCGGGGAGGGGATAAAAATTAAGTTATAATTTTCTAGGTGTTTTTTCTCACCTTAAGTTTTCTTTCCAGATTTATTTATTTTACATATGTGGGTACACTGTCCCTGAGGGCAACAGATTCCATTCAGATGGTTGTGAGCCTACCATGTGGTTGGTGGGAATTGAACTCAGGACCTTTGGAAGAGCAGTCAGTGCTCTTAGCTGCTGAGCCATCTCTCCAGCCCCACCTTAATATTTTTCTAATCAACGAGTGGTGGCAAATAACCACATTTAAAATAACAGTTTCTTTTGGTATAATCATGCACATGTGCTTTATTTCTTTAATTTTAGCCTAGTGAAACATCTGGAAACATTTTTCCAGATGTTTGTAGCAGAAGATTCCACCAATGCCTTAAACTATCTTTTTTTGTGCAGAGATACATTAGTATTTCTGAGTCAGTGTATTTTAATGGATACTTATTTAATGTGTATCACGACATCAATTACTTTCTATTTGCGTGGTATTGGAAACTGCATCTAGGGCCTTGTACATGCTGAACACATGCTCTGCCAAGGAGCTACTTGCCCGGCTGTCTTTGTCTTTTCCTTTAAAATGAATCATTACGCTCATACTATTATACTCTAAAATACTCTTATTATAGTTTTCTAAGTTCATCTCATAAGAGTTAAAAATACAGTTATTATGGTTTTAGTAGTACATAGTTTAAAATTGCGGGCTATGAAATCAGACAGTTGCCAGTTTGAATTCTGACCACTGTTTTGAGTATTATTAACAATTTCACAGAGTATTTTAAAGCTTTCGACTTAATTATTATGTGCAAAAGGGTTTGAGAGCATGGTATACACTTACTGTGTGCATAATAAACTATGCTGTTGATTACGTGGCTGGGGTCTCCAGAGGTTCAAGGGTCTCAGTCGTAAGAGGGCTATCCCTGCACACTGGGATGGGCCCTCAGGTAATGTAATAGGGACTGTACTTCCCAGGGAGGTTGTGAGTTGAAGATTGAGGCTTTCCCATCTGTCAAGGTGGAGTCGAGAGTGTTTTCCAGCAAGACCCAGGCTAAGCAGAGATGGCTTGGCCTAGGAGGCTCAGGCTTAGGGCTGGATCTTAACAGAAATTAACATAGACTCAAGCTTTTCGTGTTTTTGTGTATGTTTTTTCCCCCCACAAACCGAGCAATACGTGTAAAGAGGAAGGCAGGCAGGATGTGAGCTCTGATGACCTCACTCCAGGCATCGACCGGGTGTTAGCGAGCTGAGGGCGAGCAGAGGACTGAATAGACACAGCTATCAGCAGGGTTCCTGGACCAGGATGCAGAGGGGAACCAGGGACTCCAGGGATGACTAAGGAGAAGGTCACAGCTGAAGCCCACGCGGACTGGAAATCATAGGTATTGAGTCCCCCTCGGGCACGCGCAGAGCTAGTGGGGTGTTCTTTTCTAATTTGCACAAATATGTAATTTGCTAGGTCTTCGCGTCAGCACCCTGGGTATGAGATGATCCCTTAAGTCATGTATCACTGGCCAAGCCGCAAGCACAAGACGGCTTCGCCACAGAGAGCATGGGGGCATGGTTTAGGACCTTAGTAACTGATAAGAAATAAAAACTAAAGTTTGGCTGTCGAGCTGCAGGGAGGAGGGGCAAGTGAGATAGAATATAATAAATAAATGAACCCAGATACTGGAAAAGGGTGATCTAATGTAGGAACCTACCGGTGGGAACCAGCTTTGGCAAAGAACGCTCTCTGCGGGAGCGGGGACCAAACTGTTGAGCTGCTAGCTCTGGGCTCTCCAGCCTGTCTTTTCCTGAACCTAGATCAGCATCAGATCGTGGGGGTGGCTTAGGCTACAAATGGATATTCAGAAGCCCCTGGAGAAAGGCCAAGAGGAAATAGAGCCGTAGAAACCAGACAGCAGGGGTCTACGAATGCCCAGCATTGGGATAAAAAGTGAATGCCACGGCTGTTTCCGTTTTCGAGACCTACACGGTATTTTGTACTTGGGGAGTTTTCACTACTGTTGTTGAACATGTTTTTTTTTTTTTTTTTTTTTTTTTTTGGCAGTTCAGATTAGCAAGCTCCCTTGGGCTGGAGAAAATCTTAAGAGGCTTCCAACTGTTTTTCTAGTACCATTTTCTAGGGTTTGCTTTGTACAGCGGGGAGGGGCAGGTTGAGAATAATAGTTTTATTTCAGCAGAATCTGTGTCAGACTGTAAACTTTCCAAAACTTATTCATTGAGGTTGAGTTAGTTCGGTTGAAGGAATGGGTGGAATTGGCCAGCTATAGAAACATCCTGTAATGTTTGATCTGGTGTTAAAAGTCCAGAACTGCTCGTCTGTGAAGGGTGCCTCTGGGAGAGGTGGTGCGTATAAAGGGCCTGCTATGATAGATTAGGTTTGAGTCATGGTTCTGCTACATGTCAGGTGGGAAACTTCTCTGGGCCGTTTAGTTTCTTCCTCCTAAAATAACAACTGTGCAAGCTTACCACTTCCTCCAAAGGTTGTTCTCAGGGCGGCAAACGGCATATACTCATTTCTCAGTGAATTTATGTCATCGTTATTCCTTGGGCATGCGCCACATGCTAGGCATTTACAGCGAAGAATTAGTCTCGAACACTGAGTTCTGATATCTGTAGCTAAATCCAACAAGTATCTCTCTATTTAGCAACGTCTCTGTGACAGGACCTGTGTGCTAGGAGTAAAATACGACAGGTCTTGCCTGCTTTCAGGAAACATGAAGCCTTATTTGGGACACTTAACTGTACCATCTGTTATGGTCTCTATACTTCAACAAACCCAATAGTTTTATTTTCCTGCCTCATGGGTCTCTAGTGAATCCCAGAGCAGCGACCCTTAAACTTCTGTAGGCATTAAGAATCTCATGTTGAGGGGATCCTGTTCACGGGGTTCCCATCTCACCCTGGCTGGGACTGACCCTTGGTTCCGGCTCTAGAGATCGCTCCTCTTTATTGTTATCAGCACTTCCAGAACAATGCCAACCAACCGTACCGGGAGGAAGTCTCTTAAATTGTGTAATGGGAAACAACCTTTATCAAGCAGCTCAGAGCCACAGAGCCATTTCGCAAGCTTATTGTGGCCCTTGCGGTGTTGCCACAATTACTGGCTGTTGGCGAATTTAGAAGCTCAACACAAACAGTGCATTCTTTCGTTATTGAAGAGAAGGGAAAGCTGTTGTCTTAAAAAACAGCGTGTGGGAGGGATGGGGGGAGCAGAGAGGGAAAGGAGGGAGAGGGAGAGGAAGCGATATATACTCCTATGTGTATGCAGGTCTGAGGTCAACACTGGGTATCTTTCGCCATCACTTTCTGCCTTACTTTTTGAGAACCTCTGAACCCAGAGTTCATCTGTTTAGCTACACTGGCTGGTAAGTGAGCATCAGGGATCTGCCCCTTCCTCACCCCGTCCCCACCAAGTGCTAAAGTTATAGAACACATATCCGCATCCAGCTTCTTTGGAGGTCAGAACTCGGGTCCTTATGCTTCCATAGCAAACACATCACGGAATGAAACTTTCTCCCAGCCCAAAGTGTTGCCATTTTCAAGCTTATTTTGGCACAGAGGAAGAGCTCAACCCGTGTCCTCTAGGTGAGTTCTGACTTCCTTGAAGTCCCCAGTCCACGTGTTACAGTTTGTGGCGCTATGGTTTCAAGGATGCGTGTGCTCCCAAATCAGCTACTGTTCGTGCTTAATGTCAAGCTCTTAAAACGGACTTGCTTGTTCTGTGGAAGTTAAGTTCTAGGTCTTCATGGCTTTTTGAAGCCATACATCCTATATAAAATCCTGCCTGGTTTTCCTTTGTATATTTTTGCTCTAAGCAACATAGCTATTCCCTTTACTGTATTACAATTAGAGAATTAGTCTATTTGTGGGAGCTTTTTCCTGTGAACAGACAGAGGGAACATACATGTTTATCACCAGGATATCCTGTTTGGCTCTGGCCTTCTTTGCACCTTGAATATCAAAGCTTAAAGTTGGCCATGAAATTCTAGAAAGTACCTAAGCTTCCTAAGTTTTTTTTTTTTTTTTTTTTTTTTTTTAGTGTTGTGTATAATACCACTTCAAAAGCAGGTTTATTTTACTTGTTGAAGGAAAAGAAAAGAAAGAGAACATTTTCTTAGATTTCTTTGTTTTCAGTTGAACCACACATTAATGAGTCAAAAAACAAGACAATAGCAAGATTCTCGCTTACACATAATGCTGTGCAGCTTTATAAAATTACCCCTAAGAGAATGATCTAAGGGATAAAGAAGCAAATTGAATGCTAAATACTAACATCTTTTTCTAGGGCCCTTATGTGTAGCTATATTTTTAAAATTTTGCTGATAGTAAATTATATCTTTATTATTTATTTACATGATGTATGTTATTTTGAGCAGAAATGTAAATGCTTGTTTTGAGCATTTTTTTTTTGACAACCTTGGACTGTGGTCAGTTGTTTTCTAGGACAGCGAGATAATCTGACATTGAGAGTGTGCTTTGGCTTATAGACATGTGTGGACATTCAGATATAAGCCAACTGGTCGACCTAAAGCCCCCACCCTCAGGTGAAACACACAAGCCCAATTACAGGTGTGAGTGTGTGCACTAAAGCCTACGCACTTAGCTCCCTTGTTTACTTGCTTTCCTGTCATTTGAAACTAATTTATTATAATGGTACTTGGGAGGAGGGGTGGCCGACAGTCAGAAGGGACAAGCAAGCTCAGTCAGGTGGTAATTGCAGTTTAGAACTTCTTAGCAAATTTTCTACACTATCATTAGCACCAGTGGGTCTCAGCTGTGAGAAACCCAGGGCGATTGATCGTGATTCTTAAGATGACCCTTTGTTAGAAAGGCAAACAAACAAAAAACTTAATTTTTACTTACTGTGTTCCATTTATTTACAAAGGCAGAAAGTAGCCTTAGGATTTCCAGCTAGCGGATAAGAGAATAGCTCAGTAGGTAAAGTAACTTCCTATACAGGCATGAGGAGAGGACAGGAATCCCACCCTCCGAATACATTTAAAAAGGCTCAGTAGCATTGGTAGGTAACACATTATTTTACTTATTTATCTATTTATTTATTTATTTATTTATTTATTTATTTTTGAGGTTTTTGGAAACAAGAGTTTCTCTGTGTCACCCTGACTGTCCTGGAACTCGCTCTGTAGACCAGGCTGGCCTCCAAACTCAAGAGAGTCAAGAGACAGAGGTCTGCCTGCCTCTGTCTCTTGAGTGCTGGGATTAAAGGTGGATGCTACCACTGCTCGGAAGGCAGTGGCTGGAAGGTCGCTGGGGCTGTCTGACAACTAGCCTAGACAGTGCCTAGAAGAAAAGAAAAAAGAAAAAATTAAGATGATAACTGAAACCTGGCGGTGGTGGCACAAGCCTGTAATTCCAGCACTCTGGGAGGCAGAGGGAGGCAGATTTCTGAGTTCAAGGCCAACTTGGTCTACAGAGTGAGTTCCAGGACAGCCAGGGCCATACAGGATTTTAAAAAGAAAAAAAAAAAAAGATGATAACTGAAAAGGACTGGGACTTGAGCTTGACCTCTGGTTTCCACATGCATGCACACATACATGAGTATGTGCACACACAAACACATACACAATTAAAAAACAAAGATTTTTTTCACTTCAACTTAGTTTCCTTCCTCTCACTTACTTTCCTCTTAGAAGGAATTACGAATGATTCTAGCCTGACCTCACTTTGTATTCTCAGGTGTTTGGATGGAGGTTGCTAGATATGAATAAGAAAGAAAGAAAGGAATGGTATGTGCAATTATTTAGATCATTTGGGACCTTCATAAGGGAAGCAAAGCAATAGTGTATCTGCTAAAAGCCAAAGGCACTGAAATAAAAAGATGTGTTGCACACAGCACTAGATATTGTTTGCCTTCTGCATTTAATCACACAGTAGGAGATTTTCATGTCTGTTTTTGAAGAAGCGAAGAGGGGTTCCAGGCAAACATGCTCCAGATGTTTCCAGTAGTGGTTCTCAACCTTCCTAATGCTGCAACCCTTTAATACGGCTCTTCATGTTGTGGTGACCCCCCCCACTATAAAATTATCCTGTTGCCACTTCAGAACTGTGATTTTGCTACTCTTCTGAATCATAATATAAATATCTGATATGCAGGATCTCTAATATGCAACCCCACAGGGGTCATGACCCCTAGGTTGAGAACCACTGGTTATACTTTTTGATTCTATAAAGTGTTATGTGTATGTTTACATGTTAGAGAAGATTGCCATCTCTATTTTATTTCGGACTACAAAGGTACAATGAACAACACACCAATCCAAAACAAAACTGAGTGAGCCTACCTATGCTGTGATGGTGAAACGGCAAATATGAGTATCTAAAAGTTGAAATGTTTCAGCGAGTTTTTTCCTGATTTTTAAAAACTGAAAATGAGCTCCGAAACTATTATGTGTATTATTTGAAATCAATTCAGGTCCCAAAAAGTAAAATGGTTATTCACATCTTGAAGCACATACTTGCTTTTTTATTAAGAAGAATAAAAAAAAAGATATATATATATAGTGTTTTTGAAGAAAGGCTTGGGGTATGGAGGAATGTAAATTCTGTTTTTGAAAGAGGTTTGTACTCTTTTGCGAACACGAAGAAGTTTCAGGGAAGCCTCTAGCTTTGATCCTACAAAACTGTTGGCTGTTGGAAACGTGTATCATATGTTGGTAGGTTACTTAGAAGAGTCAACAGACGTGCTCTTTTCTGTATGTTCAGTGAGCATTTGCAATGTTATAGACCCGTGTCTTTCTCTCTTCTCTCTCTCTAGATTTACGTACTAATTCATGTATTTGAATTACATCGTGGAAGACCTCTGCATATTCAGCTCCTCTCGCTTCAGGCAGGCCAGCCATGAAAGCCTACCTGGTGGCCATATTCCTGAGTTCCATCTTTCTCTACTATGTGCTATACTGCATCCTGTGGGGAACGAACGGCTACTGGTAAGGGTCAGATTTTACCACGAGCACACGGCTTTCAAACTAGCCTCCCCCTCCATTTAACAAGTTAAAAATTTCAGGGCGATGACCCAGTGGGTCAAGCACTCGCTGCGCGGGTGTGAGGACCTGGACGTAGATTGCTGGAACTCATGTGAAAACCAAGCAGGACTCTGGGCGTTTGTAACCCCAACACTGGAAAAGAGGGATGGATTAGAAACAGAAAGGTTGCTAGTGATGGCTAGTCAAAAATCAGAGTTAGTTCCAGGTTTAGTGAGAAACTGAAAAGAATAAGGGAATACAGCAGGAGAAAAACATAACACACACACACACACATTTGTGTACACATACACATACAAACACAAACACATATTCATGTTTACATGAATGTGTGGTTGCACACTTACATGCACACATACATGTGCACACACATATACACATACAGGTACATACACACATGCACATACATACACATACATGCTGACACACATGCACACACACATACACATGAATGCACACACACATGGATGCATGCACATATACACATACATGTACACACAAACACATATTCATACACATACATACACATACAAACACATACATGCACAAACACACACACATGAAAGATTTTTAAATAAAAACCCTGTTAGCTCTATTTCTTAAAACAAATTAATTTTGTCGGGTGGTGGTGGTGGCACACGCCTATAGGCCCAGCACTCTGGGAGGCAGAGGCAGGCAGATTTCTGAGTTCGAGGCCAGCCTGGTCTACAAGAGTGAGTTCCAGGACAGCCAGGGCTATACAGAGAAACCCTGTCTCGGAAAAAAAAAAAAAAAAAAAAACCAAATCCAAAAAAACAAAACAAAATTAATTTCATATATGAATGTAGATATTTTTGTGTGATTGTATGTATGTATGTATGTATGTATGTATGTGTAGATATCCAACAGAGGTCAGAAGAGGGAATTGTAGGATCCCCTGGAGCTGAATTTCCAGATGGTTGTGAGCCAGCTAACATGCATGCAGGGAACTGACCTGAGGTCCTCTTGAGGTATAGAATGTGCTCCTAGCCTCTGAACCACCCCCTCCAGCCGCAGACTACTGCTAACTCCCCAGTAAAGCAACAGTATTAACTTTATTCAGGACATAACATTCTGTGTGTATACAGTAGTTCATTTTCTTGAATTAAGGAAGCAGTTCTTGGACTCAACATCACTTGTTACTGCTAATGTATACAGACTACATTCAGTTTCCTTTGTTTAAAAATACAGTGTGTATTTCAAAATAGCTTCACTATAAAATACTTTAAAATACTGAGGCATACTGCAGATAAATTTATAAGTGTGTTTTTCATACTTCCCCCGTCAGTCCGTTGGCTAAGAATAAAGTTTAGTTGAGCTTTCGTAAATGGATGTCAGTGCACAATTAAATCCAAATAAATGAGATCACACCTTCCTCTCTTACACAGAAGATCAGTGCTTTGTCAGGGTTTCAGTGGATCTTAGGTTGTTTCTAGCGAGATGAAAAAAAAATCCCATGTTTCCGTTTTCTGTACTTTCGTTTACTGAAGAAGCATGGTAGTGCTTTCTCATGGAATAAAGCTGAGAAAATACAACTGGAAGAAAACCTAATGCCAGGTGGGTGCTTTGGCCCTACAGTTTTAACCTTAAGACCTAAATGCTGGGCCAGAGATCTTTGAAGTCTGATTAAGAATTTAATAACATCATCCCACGGAGTCTCTCCCTTCATATCTGCCACCTCATAATAATAGAAGAAATGAAGAAAAAGCAAAATGCATGTTATGTTACTATTTGTAATAGGGTTCTCTAGAAGACTAGAACTCATAGAATACACATAGGTTATAAAAGGGGATTTATTAGAATGGCCTCCATGGCTGGATACTCCAACAGCGGCTCTCTGACACCTCGAGACAGGCTCAGATCATGTAGTCACTCAGCCTGAGAAGCTGGAAGCTTCTGCAGACCCAGTCTTCTGATGAAGAGCTGGGGTATTCTTCAACATTGCTGGGTGTTAGTTCACACTGGAAGACAGAGGTTGGGGTCTGTGCCAGTGAAGGGCTCCTAAGCAGAACGGGCAAGCAAGCTATGTTGCGTTTTTCCCCGATCTTTTTCTGGGTTCCCTGGAAGAAGGTGCTGTCCACTCTGTGGTAGGGTCTTGTTCCCTCAATTAATCATTACTAGACCTGCTCTCAATACCTATCCAAAGGCATATCTCTTAGTTAATTCCAAATGGCACAAGATTAGAATACCTACCATTCTACTTTTCTATACATCCTGTTTGTCACAGAGGAAATGATAGAGAAGATAAGAAGAAGACTTTGAATTCACAACCATCTTTTGCCTTCAGAATTTGAAGAGTGTTTAAATTGAACCAACATTAATCATTGACGGGACCTGGGAGACCACAGCTAATGTGAATGTGCACTATGGTCTTGTTTCCTACAAAACTGTTTAAGGGAGACTGGGGCACCAAGTCCTTGCATAGTGCTCAAGGATGGACCTGACTCGGGGAGCAAGGAGACAAAGATAAGACAGACAGATGGACATACAGATAGAAAGGTATTCCGAGCTGCTGGGCTAATATCGACTGGTCAGTGAGTGCCTACCATGTGTGTTCTTTTGTGACAGGATTACCTCACTTGGGATGTTATTTTCTAGTTCCACTCATTGCCAAAGAATTTCATGAATTCATTGTTTTTAATAGCTGAGTAGTATTCCATAGTGTAAATATACATTTTCTGTATCCATTCCTCTATTGAGGGATATCTGGGTTCTTTCCAGCTTCTGGCTATTATAAATAGGACTCCTATGAACATAGTAGAGCATGTGTCCTTATTACATGCTGGGGAATACTCTGGGTATATGCCCAGGAGTGGTATAATGGGGTTCTCCAGTAGTATCATGCCCAGTTTTCTGAGGAACCGCCAGACTGATTTCCAGAGTGGTTGTACCATCTTGCAATCCCACCAGCAGTGGAGGAGTGTTCCTCTTTCTCCACATCCCCGCCAACACCTGCTGTCTCCTGTGTTTTTGATCTTAGCCATTCTGACTGGTGTGAGGTGAAATCTCAGGGTTGTTTTGATTTGCATTTCCCTGATGACTAAGGATGTTGAACATTTCTTTAGGTGCTTCTCAGCCATTCAATATTCCCCAGTGGAATATTCGTTTAGATAGGTACCCCATTTTTTAATAGGGTTATTTGGCTCTCTGGAGTCTAACTTCTTGAGTTCTTTGTATATCTTGGATATTAGCCCTCTGTTGGATGTAGGATTGGTAAAGATCTTTTCCCAATTTGTTGGTTGCTGTTTTGTCCTATTGACAGTGTCCTTTACCTTACAGAAACTTTGTAATTTGTCCCATTTGTCAATTCTTGATCTTAGAGCATAAGCTATTGGTGTTCTGTTCAGGAAATTTTCCCCTGTGCCCATGAGCTCAAGGCTCTTCTCCAGTTTCTTTAGTAGTTTCAGTGTGTCTGGTTTTATGTGAAGGTCCTTGATCCATTTGTACTTGAGCTTAGTACAAGGGGATAAGAATGGATCGGTTTGCATTCTTCTGCATGCTAGCCTCCAGATGAAACAGCACCATTTGTTGAAAAAGGCTATTTTTTTCCCCACAGGATGGTTGTAGCTCCTTTGTCAAAGATCAAGTGACCATAGGTGTGTGGGTTCATTTCTGGATCTTCAGTTCTATTACATTGATCTACCTGCCTGTCATTATACCAATACCACACAGTTTATTTGTTTTGTTTTGTTTTGTTTTGTTTTGTTTTTTTCAAGACAGGATTTCTCTGTGTAGCCCTGGCTGTCCTGGAACTCACTCTGTAGACCAGGCTGACCTCGAACCCAAAAATCCGCCTGCCTCTGCCTCCCAAGTGCTGGGATTATAAGCGTGTGCCACCACCACCCCAGGGTTTCTCTGTGTGGTCCTGGCTGTCCTGGAACTCACTCTGTAGACCAGGCTGGCCTTGAACTCAGAAATCCACCTGCCTCTGCCTCCCAAGTGCTGGGATTATAGGTGTGTGCCACCACTGCCCGGCTTTTTTTTTTTTTTTTTTTTTTAACCACACAGTTTTTAACACTATTGCTCTTGAGGTACTGCTTGAGGTCTGGGATACTGATTCCCCTGGAAGTTCTTTTACTGTTAAAGATAGTTTTAGCTATCCTGGTTTTTTTGTCATTACAGATGAATTTGAGAATTACTCTTTCTAACTCAATGAAGAATTGAGTTGGGATTTTGAATTGCATTGCATTGAATATTGCTTTGAATATTGCTTTTGGCCAGATGGCCATTTTTACTATATTAATTCTGCCAATCCACATATTAAATGATGCCCAAGAAGGAAGGAGAGGCCCCTGGTCCTGGAAAGGCTTGATGCAGCAGTGTAGGGGGAATACCAGGACAGGGAAGCGGGAGGGAATTGATTGGGGAACAGGGGGAGTGGAGATGGCTTATGGGACTTTCAGGGAGTGGGGAATCAGGAAAGGGGAAATCATCTGAAATGTAAATAAAGAATATATCTAATAAAAAAAAGACAAAAAAAGATAAGCTAGAGAACTGAAAAAAAATAGTAGCACTCTAGATTGTTGAAGAAAATTAATACTCCTCAAATGGCATTGGGGAAATTAGCAATACATCATATATACATAAAGTAAAATTCCTACTTCATTTCACATGTGAAAAAACTAAGTTCTGTATAGGTGAAAAGTATTAATAAAATAAAATTTAAAAAAAAAAGAAAGAAAGCTGGGATTGGATACGTGGTCGGGGCTCTCTGCTAGAGAAACCTCAGCACCCTGGAAATTCAATGTGTTTAGCATATACAGCTGAAGTGAGAGGTCAAGTTATTGTATACAGCTAGAAAAGAAGGCAGGGTTATGCATATATGTAAGCCAGGAGGAAGGGTTTAGGGCATAGAGCTGGATCAAAGTGATAGGTTAAAAATAATCTTGATTGTCTCTGTAGGGGAACAGTCTTCAGGCCATACACATCATAGGAGAAAGCTATGGTGGATATTTTCGTCATATATTATGGACACACAGAGTTAGTCCCCCAAGGAAAGCTTTGCCATTCCTGTGATGAGTCTGAAGTGATGGGGTCCTAGTATGGCTGTGTCCATGTCAAAAGCATACTTTCACTTATGACTTTGTTCATTCGTTCATTCAGGGCCTCCTTTGCTCCCTATACTTGGGAGACAGTTACAGGGGCAGGGAAGATGATTCAGTTGATAAATATTTTCCATACAAACAACCGCCTATATAAACAGCGAGGTGTGAGAGTACATCCCTGCCAGTGGGCCTAGCCTAATTCTTAGACGTAGGTTCTCACTCTAGAAACATCGAAGTGGATGGTACATAAGGAGGAACCACACCCAATGTTGTCCTCTGGCCTACACAAGCACACAAAACCAATAGGAGATGAGGGGGTTAAGGCACTAGCCATTCAAGTTAGAGGACAAGAGTTTGGATCCCCAGAATGCACAGTGGATATTGGAGCTTACCTGTGGTCTAAGCTTGTAAAGCAGAGACAAGTGATTCCTCAGACCCAGCCGGGTCACGAGTATTAGTAAATGTTCCTATAGTATTAGTGAACTCTGGGTTTGGGTGAGTGACTCCGCCTCATGATGAGTGTTCAAGGGAGATTCCCAATGTCAACCTTGGACCTCCACTCATACATGCACACACACACACACACACACACACACACACACACACACACGGGTGCATCCACACACATGTGGCATGTATACAACACAAAGGAAAAGGAAAAAGAAATACAAGTGATTGTGATTTCACAAGCGCCGAAAGTTCGTCTTCATAATATTCTAAAGCAGCTGTTTATTTTCTGTCATTGTGTTGCTTCTATGTTTCTGACCTTAGACATAAAGTTATAGACTCGCTGAGTATAATATAGTGTTTGCGGCTTGCTGGGACGGTTGACCACATCTGTTATTGTTATATATACACAAAATGGTCATTGCCTTTGCAGAATTCTCAAAATATCTTATTACGTACGGACTTACATCATCCTTGCCCAGCAGCTTACTAGTTCTAATTGTGGAGGTTTTATACTTCAAAACAAAACAAAGAAAAATGATTTGTCTATAAAAGATTCAGACTGTTCACACTGAGTCCTATTTATAGTAGAAAGAAACTAATTTTTAACTTTTTTTTCCTCATTCACTTTTTAAAATTAATTTTTAAAGCATTGGTTCTTCGTATCATCAATGACCAGTCAGTTCTTGTGTGAAACCATTGTTTGCTCTTCTTCCTCGGCTATTTCCTCCCATCCCCCACCACTCCCCCATTTGCTTTCCTTGTGTTTCTCAATTCCCTTTCACATCGTGGAGACAAGTACTCCATTCAGGAACCAACGAAGCCAAGAACCTAGGGCAGTGAGTTATGGCTCTCCGTGGTGTGACTCGTGACAACCCCCCAAGACAACGATCTGTTGAAGCAACTTAGTCAGAAGTTTCCACACTCTGCGGTCACTCGGTGTCCCACATATGACTTGTGGATGAAAGCCATGTGCACTTGGGCTGGGTTTGGTTTCAAGAGTCGTTGAGGTCTCGTAAATCTAGAGTGTGGGTCTGACTCCCACCCTGAGGTAATCCTACTTAGGTCCCCGAGAATCACTGCTCCTCCGGCCCCAAAGGTCACCCCCACTTTTTCCATTCTGCCTTGACTTTCACTCATGAATGTGCAAGCTTGTGCAGGATCTGGAGAAGGGGTGTGCATGTGAGTACGTGTGTGACTGCGCGTGTGCTCGAAGGTCCTCTGCCTAAAAGGCTGGTCAGCAGGGGAGCCCTGTGGGTTCCTGGGGTACACATTCCTCCTTGAGCAGGACTCCAGGGTTTCTCACTGCTGCTGTTTCTGTCTCCTAGGTTACCATCTGAAGAAATGAGGAGCAGAAACAATATCAGGAATTGTTTTAAAAAGCCAGCTTTCGCCGATCTCCTGAGGTAAAAAAAGATGGACCAAAACACTGTGGCCATCCAACATTTGCAGGATGTCTTTGTGATCATTTTTCACACTCTTTGACCTTTTCATGAAAACCTTGGTACATGGTAGACCTTGCATGTGTCAGAAAATGGACAAGGAACTAGAATAGTCTGTCCTTGTGTATTTGGTCAGCACTCGGAGTATATTTTAAGGAAAGGCATGGGAGCTGCCGTTCTCAGGTGAGACTGGACAGGCACACTTGCATTTGATCAGAAAAAAAGAACTATCCTGAGGCTTTTCCCACCCCCCCCCACTCTGTTTTACTTTTGTTATTTGAGGATTCTTTCCCCTTGTACTATAAACATGATCATGTGTTTTTATTAGGGTTTCTTCACTAGAATTTTCTCCTCCCTTCGACATAACTACACAGAATGCAAATGATTGACCCGCATGTAATGTGAACACTGAGTGATCATCGAGGCTTCCAGAAATTGTAGGCTACAGCCATTTCTGCCCCCAGGCACTGCGACTCAGATGACTGGGCGACACACTTTTATTTTAGGTATTGTCTTAGGGCTTCTATTCCTGCACAAACATCATGACCAAGAAGCAAGTTGGGGAGGAAAGGGTTTATTGAGCTTACACTTCCACACAGCTGTTCATCACCAAAGGAAGTCAGGACTGGAACTCAAGCAGGGCAAGAAGCAGGAGCTGATATAGAGGCCATGGAGGGATGTTCCTTACTGGCTTGCTTCCCCTGGCTTGCTCAGCCTGCTCTCTTATAGAACCCAAGAATACCAGCCCAGAGATGGCGCCACCCACAAGGGGCCCTCCTTCACTTGATCACTAATTGAGAAAATGCCCCACAGCTGGAGCTCATAGAGGCACTTCCCCAACTGGAGCTCCTTTTCCTATGATAACTCCAGCCTGTGTCAAGTTGACACAAACTAGCCAGTACAATTGACCCCTTGTCAACTTGACACACCAACATATCACTATTAAGCCAACCCTTACTTTCTTATTCATCCCCAAGATGTAAATAACGTAAAAAGTCCCACAGTCTTTACATATTAAAAGTTCAACCCCTTTAAAATGTCCAATATCTTAAAATTCCAAGTCTTTTAAAAATTCTAAGTCTCTTAACTGTGGGCTCCACTAAAATACCTTCTTTCAAGAGGGAAAAATATCAGGGCACAGTCACAATCAAAAAAGCAAAACTCAAACTCCAATGGTTCAATGTCTGGGATCCAACTCACGATCTTCTGGGCTCCTCCAAAGGCTTGGGTCACTTCTCCAGCTCTTCCCATTGTAGCACACACCTTGTCTTCTAGGCTCCCGCTGCCTGTACTCCACTGCTGCTGCTGTCCTTGGTGGTCATCACATAGTACTGGCATCTCCAAGCCTCAACTCATTTGCATGACCCCTTCAGTCCTGGGCCATCAATTACAACTGAGGGTACACTTTCACCAATGGCCTTCCATGGCCTCTCACAGTACCAAGCCTCAGCTGTTCTTCATGATGCCTTCATGCCTTCAAAAGCAGTACCACCTGGGTGACTCTTACACAGTACCAAGTCCTGCTACAGCACGAGGCACAACCTTGGCTATCTGGAACACACTCTCTGTGCTCTCAGAAAACAGTTCCCAGAAGATTTCATCTCAGTGATGCTGGTTTCTTCTTAATCACCGCTAATTTCTTAGCTCCAGCTAACCAGCATCAATAGTCCCAGTAACACAAAGGTTGACTTTAATAGTTTTGGTATCTTGTTACTCACAGCTGATTCTTCAGCCCCAGCTAACCAAAACCACAGAATCTTCATGGCCCTGATAAGAGTCTTTAATCTTCCCTCTGAAATTTCACAAGCCAGGTCTCCATCTTCTGCCTTGTTCTCAACATTATCTTCCAAGCTCCTACACAACGGTCTCACAGAGGTCTCAACACTGAATGGACCATCTAGCCCAAAGTTCCAAAGTCCTTCCACAGTCCTTCCCAAAACATGGTCAGGTTGTCACAGGAATACCCCACTACGCTGGTACCAATTTGTCTTAGTCAGGGCTTCTATTCCTGCACAAACATCATGACCAAGAAGCAAGTTGGGGAGGAAAGGGTTTATTGAGCTTACACTTCCACACAGCTGTTCATCACCAAAGGAAGTCAGGACTGGAACTCAAGCAGGGCAAGAAGCAGGAGCTGATATAGAGGCCATGGAGGGATGTTCCTTACTGGCTTGCTTCCCCTGGCTTGCTCAGCCTGCTCTCTTATAGAACCCAAGAATACCAGCCCAGAGATGGCGCCACCCACAAGGGGCCCTCCTTCACTTGATCACTAATTGAGAAAATGCCCCACAGCTGGAGCTCATAGAGGCACTTCCCCAAGTGAAGCTCCTTTTCCTATGATAACTCCAGCCTGTGTCAAGTTGACACACCAAACTAGCCAGTACAGGTATATGAGTACACTGTGGCTGCCTTCAGACGCACCAGAAGAGGGCATCGGATCCCATTAGAGATGGTTGTGAGCCACCATGTGGTTGCTGGGAATTGAACTCAGAACCTCCGGAAGAGAAGTCAGTGCTCTTTGGAGTCTCTCTCTCCAGCCCCTACACTTTTAGATAACAAAATCAGTCACGAATTCAGTGAGGCACGTTTAATTGTCTAACACAGTATTTGAGACCCCCTTCCCCCAAGGTTATGCTATTTGTTTAGGATTACCGGGTGAGTAATATAAGATTGAAGTTAAATGGACAGGTAGGCGTGTGTTTGTCATTTGTCCCGTGTTCTCTGGGAATGAGCATGCCAACTCCTCAGAGACAGAGCGAAGCCAGGAGAGGAGCCCCCAGGAAGCTTTGCCCGGGAGGCTGGATTGTGAGGAAGACTCCCGAATCAGGCTTGAGTACAGATTTCAGTTGTATCGCTTGTGGGCTAATGGCTCCCACTCCAAACAAGATTTTTCACTGCCCGCTTTTTGGAGGAGTAACAGTTGCAGAACTGCTTTG
Organism: Apodemus agrarius; assembly: GCA_964023405.1. Classification (NCBI taxonomy): domain Eukaryota; kingdom Metazoa; phylum Chordata; class Mammalia; order Rodentia; family Muridae; genus Apodemus; species Apodemus agrarius. Next base: position 41,141,384 of record OZ030018.1, read on the forward strand.
TAATAAAAAAAAAATTTAATCTAGATAATACATATTGTGATATCCATAATTATTGCTGGTAAAACTAATACTTATTAAAGTTCTTGCTATGTCTGACATATTGTACCAAAGAATCATTTCATTTAGAACATAGATGTAAGCAATGAATAGAGGTTTGACTCCAAACACATGCTGGTTACTGGTGACTGTTATCGTTATATCGCTCTGACCAGCTCAGAGAAAGAGACCCCTTTACCACTGGTGCCACGTTTTCTAGCCTGGCTTCTCTAAGAAGACAGGGAGGATTTGGGTCTCCTCCCAAGCTTGAAGCTGGAGACGTGGCACTTCCTTCTCCCTGGTGTAGGTCCAGGACTTGGAGAACCAGCTCTGATTTTAAAATGACCTTTGCAGGTTGGCTAGCCTCTGAGGTCGCTGTCACCGCCGGGGCCAAAGCCAGGACATACACTTGGTCAGGCAACCACTCGGCTCTTACCGGTTCCATTTGCAGTGTCAGTTTGTAATGAACAGGATTGACATTGGGTTTGCTCTATTGCTATTTCCATCTGTCCTGCAACCGTATAAAGGTCTAGCCTCACTCTGGTTTCCGCCTGCATAGTTCAATGTGAGCCCACAGCTGTTGGACGGAGTGAGATAGCGCCTGGGTTGAGCCTGCCAGCTCCTGCTCTGTGGCCCCACTGTAGTCTTTCTGGTGGGAGAAAATATCTTATTAGCGAAAATGTTAAGATCGTTTCTCTCTCTTTAATAACACGCATAAGCACCTTTCCTACCTTATTATTAAAAAAAAAATTGATGCCGAGTTAAAAAGTTTATCCACCCATTTATTAGACAGGTGTTGACGAACTGTGTTCTGTGTCGGAATCCACAGTGGCTCTTCCTATCTTTATCGGACATTCCCAGGAGAGGCGTGGGAGTCCCAGGCCACCTCTGGAAGTCAATGTACCAAGAGGACAGATGCCTGCCATTTTTATTCTTGAATCAAGTTTGATGCCATTAGGGCGGAGTCGAATTCTCTAGCTTTGTTTAACTCTCCGTATATCTTCGTTTTTTTTACAGTTGGTACAGTTTGCGCCTATGGTACTTTTAAATCTTGGAATGGCTTAGCAGCGATGCCTACATAACTTCCCCGCCATCGCTTTGCCACACGGAGTCGTTCTGAAAGCACGGCTTTACTTACACTGTGATGTAATTTTGGTCCCTGTACCTGAAAACTGCATAGCTCTTCTATCTAGCTTTTTAAATGTCTGAGATTATTTAAAAACCGTTTGCACAAGCCAAGCCAGTCGCTGCCCTGAATTTCAGTTGTGACCTTAGACGGCTGAAAACCCGAGCTGCCATGTGATGAGATCATTCTTCCTTCTTTCCCTCCAGGTTCCCTCAGTTTTACCCATTTCTGTGTAAAGCTGATTTTTTAAAGGTTGCTGCCACATATGGTACCAATAAATATCTGTTGCCCTATGGAATAAAGACTTACGGTGAGTCCCGGCGTTCCTACCCTGCCTGTTAATTTGAGAGCCTGCTTGATACGAGACACATCTTTTTTGCTTCCTAACGAGTCCCAGGAGTTATGATTTGTGGACAGGATCAAAGCTTTAAATAGAAATACTCTTGTAGAGGCAGTGTAGTGCCAAAGAGTAAGAAATGGTAGTTTTTAAAAATATAATTTATTATTATTATTATTATTATTTTTAATTTTGAGGAGTGGTCTTTCACTGGCTTGGGATTCAGCAAGTAATGAGAGTGACACGCCAGAGAGTGACAGGGACCTTCCCAGGCTCCTTCTGTCATAGTCTGCCCTGTGCTATGATTGCAAGCACAGGCCACCATGTATTTGTATCGGGTTCAAGGATTAGCCTTAGGGTCTCATACTTTCAAAACAAGTGCCTTTACTGACCGAGACTTGTCCCTACCCCCGTTTTTCTTCTTATTTATTTTATCAGCAAGGTCTAGATGAGTTGCCAACCTTCCTAATGCCGTGACCCTTTAATACACCTCATGCCATCGTGACCCCGGGTCATAAAGTTGTTTCATTACTACTTCATAACCGTGTAATTTTGTTACTATTGTGAATAAATATCTGTTTTCTGATGGTCTTAGGTGACCCCTGTGAAAATTTTGTTAGACCCTCAAAGTGATTGTGACCCACAGGTTGAGAACCATTTGTCTAGATCCTTAATATTTTAATTTTACCAGTAGATTTTCTTTTCATCAAATCGAGAGGGGATCTACCATTCAGTCTCTCAGCAACACAGCAGTCACCCCACTGCTCCCTGAGAGCTTTGGGGGACTTATATAGCTTTGACGTCTAGGTTTCATGGGGAAGGCTAAAGACACAGTGGTGATAGAACTATAATTTGGGGGGAATATTACTTTTTCAACTGGTCCTGCATGAGACATTTTTGCATTTATAAATGTATTTTGCAGTAGGCTATTTTCAGTTGGCAACAGTGCATTGCCTGGCATGGTTGAAATCCTGGGTACAGTTCCTAACATTACATAGACCAAGTATTTCAGCCCAGACCTATATAGTTCTGGCTTTCAAGAGGTAGAGATCAAAAGTTTTAAGGCATCTTCAGCTATAATTTGAGGCCAACCTGAAATACATGAGAACCGTGTCTTTCATATATATATGAATATATATACATATATGTATTATATGTATGTGTATATATATATATATGTATTACACACACATATCCTATATATCAGATTTTGACTGAATGGTTGAAATTCACTGAATTCTATGGTTAGTTTCAGAATCATCTGATATGGCTAATTTTTTGTCATCACTCTTGGGGGCAACCTGAGAACATTTACTATCGTGAGCGTGCTTTCCCAGCACTGTGAACAAACTGTAGTAGATAAGTTGTTAGTCTTTTCCTGATGAACTCCAGCGTGGCAATAGTACTTAAAACGTGTTTGGGGCAGGGGGCTGGTGAGCCACTGTCCCTAAGAAGGCATGTCTCTGCCTTTATTCATAATTCTCCATTTGTTTTGCAGAGCCATATTTCAGCTCGGCCCTTTACAAACTGGAGAGTTGTGATCTCTTTGGCGAGTTCGACAGGTGAGTTTATTTCCTTCTCTCTGACTTTCAGCTTTATTGAAAGTGCCTCTAAGTATTTGCCTCCAGAAATGCAAAGAGCATTTACTCTGCGTGACTCCACCGGATGTGTGCGTGGCTAAAAATCCAATAGTTATTTCTGTTCTTAATTCCACTGGAAAGAAACACACTCTGAAGTGAATTTAGAAGCTGCAGTACTGGCTGGCTCAGAGGTTTGCAGAATATTTTAATGACTGGCAACAGGAGTTCCCACCCATGGCATTGTAACCCACGCAGTCACCTCTAAGCTGTTTATACTGAAGAATGAATTCACTTGACTGCTAGTGAGCACGGAGCCTCCACCCACGGTGCCCTCCCACACTTTCTGCACACAGCCAACAGGTTCCCGATAGGTCCTCTTTTTCTCGTTTAAAATGTTAACTCTTTGACTTGGGAAACTGTTCCCTTTCTCTTTGTTGAGAATTGCATCTGAGTAAAGCAGACAGCTTACTTAGGTATATGTTGTCCAAGTATAAATGTAATTTAGCATGAAGAACAGTTTCTTGTCAAAGTAATCCATTGAAATCACATCGCAAAAGTTAGGCGTCTCAGTAGGTAGGCTTGGTGTTGTTTTTTTTTTTTTTTTTTTTAACACGGTGGACTTGGTTTTAAAAGTTTGTCGATAACAATTCAGGTTTTGACAATGGGGAAGTATAAGAATGAAGATGGTCTAGGTAGATCAAACCCATGCCTAAGAAGGAAAGTGGTAGAATTCCTTTCTTGTCCAAAATAAATAAATAATAAATAAATAAATAAATAAATAATAAATAAATAAAATAGCAGTACTACTTGGGAAATGTAGAGGGATGTATTGGATGGAGAAGTGAATGTGGAGATAGATTTTACAGCATAGAGCTGGATGAGAGTATTACATTTTATTGAGATCTGTCAGGACTGTGGAAGACAGATTATTGAAGTATAGAGCACGTGTGGTATGTTGGTTTATTGGCATTGGTTATCATTTATAATTCAAAACCATGCCGTCCACTGAGAAGTTTCCCACTAAGAAGTTTCCATTTTGAGTGTATATCAAGAGTTTGTTTGCTTGTTTTTTTTTTTTTTTTTTTTTTTTTTTTTTTTTGCGACAGGGTTTCTCTGTACAGCCCTGGCTGACCTGGAACTCACACTATAGATCAGGCTGATTTAAAACTCAGAGATCTGCCTGCCTCTGCCTCCTGAGTGCCGGGACAAAAAGCTATGCATAACTGCCACCCAGAATATATCAAGTGTTTCACACACGCACACACACACACACACACACACACACACACACGCACCATACCTAGCTCACTTTTATATAACTTTCATTTATAGAGCTTTGATTTGTGAAGGTGTTTGGCTTAAGTACTTTAGGTCAGTTTTCTCTAATTACTCAAACAGTGAAAGTAAGACTGGGTAGACAGACAACTTGCTTAGCTGGGAAGTGCCTGAGCTGGGATAAGAACAGGTAGCTGTGACTCCAGGGCCCAGATGTCTGGGGGAAGAGCAGGAACAAACCCCAATAAGGGCTTGCAGCAGGGATCTGAGATTGTTCTGCGAAGACAAGCTATCATATTTGAGATTGTTCTGCAAATGTAAAGAGCCACATTTGGGAGTGTGTGACTGGAAGTTCCATTTCTGTCTGCTTTTTATGTTTACTACTAGGGTGTTTTACTCTGTTGCTTTCCTAGGCTATCTCTGGCAAAGAGAGGTGTTCAGCCATTTGTCCGCACCTTAGCTACCTGTGTTCCTTTCTTCCTGACTTGGTCTGGCTCTCCCCACTTTTTCCTCTGCATTGCTACAAATGTTCCCACTCACATCAGCTGGTGCCAAATTCATTCACCAGCACCTTTCCCCTTCATTTTATCCTCTCTGTCCTCTTCCACATTTCCACAAAAGTAGCATTTTTTTTTCTGTTTCAAATATAAGCTCTGTAAGACCCTATTGGGTTGGTTAAGAGCGCTTTATCAAGCAAGCCTGCTACTTTAGTGGACTCCTCTCTTGTGGTGGTTTGAATAGATTTTGGCCCATGGATGCATGTGTTTGAATGCTTTATAAAGCCCACGGGGAGTGATACTAGTAGGAGGTGTGGCCTTGTTGGAATAGGTGTGGCCTTGTAGGTGTGTCACTGTGGGCGTGGGCTTTAAGACCCTGGTCCTGGCTGCCATACTGGCCTGGATGCTGCCATGCTTCCCACCATGATGATAATGGCTAAGAAAGCTGTTTTTAGGGAAAAAAAAATTGGTTATATTTACAAGTTAGATACCTCTCTCTCTCTCTCTCTCTCTCTCTCTCTCTCTCTCTCTCTCTCCCTCCGTCTGTCCATCTGTCCGTCTGTCTCTGTTTACATGCATGCACTCTGCAGGGCTGTTTCAGCAGTTTTGTGGTCATCAGGGCCAAGGCCTCTTTGTGTTGGATCCCGCTGTTCCTCAGGACATGGCTTCCTCCTTAGGGTCCAACACGCAAGCTGGAGTTCAACCTATCACATCTTCATCCCCGTCAGAAGAAAGGAAGAATGTGAGAAAGGCGTATTCTATTCCTTGAAGCTTGCCCTCTTCCTTCCTTCCTTCCTTCCTTCCTTCCTTCCTTCCTTCCTTCTTTCTTTCTTTTTCTTTCTTTCTTTCTTAAAATAAATATCTCAAGAATCCATAGAAAATGCTTCATTGTACCTAATGACGAGATAGAGCCAGGGACACCAACAAGGGAGAGCTATATCTCTTGACAGCTCCAAATTCGGCAGCCTCGGCTGGAAGCCCGACATCTCCCCTAGAGACACAGAGATTCTCAGCCTGTCCCTTCCTTCTCCCTCCCCCAGAATTGACCGTTAAATGTTTACTAGTGACCTCTGATGACATTGGGTAAACTTAGGCACCTGGCTAGAAAGGTGATGAGAGATGTTACCTGTTGTCTAGGTCGTTGTATGCTCACCTTTAAAAACAGCAAGTCCTGGAGCTGGTAAGATGGCTCAGGAGATAATGGTTGTTTGCTGCCAAGCCTTTCATCCTGAGTTTAATTCCAGTATCTACACAGAAAAAAGAAAGAAAGAAAGAAAGAAAGAACCTAGTGTTCTCTGTCAAACAAAGTCAACAGAAATGTAATAACATGTATGTCTTATTTAAGGGACAAAGGAAGCACGGTGACAGTCCTTTTTTAGTAGCTTTCCCTGTCACTTCTTTGGTCCCCAAGTGTTTCTGTGGCGTGGAGGATTCTGAAGTCAACTAGGCTGAGGAGCCGGGTCTAGCTTCTGTTCTGCTACTGTTGTTCTCTCACAAATTTCGGTTTCTCTCTTCACCCAAGCCCAGTGAGCATGGCTGCTCTGCTCGGCCGGCTTCACCAAAAATAGACATCTCAAGGCAATTGCAAGGGACACTTAAAAAGAGCCCAAATTCTAAGGTTCTGACTTCCTTGCTGTCTCTGTCACCCACTTCTCTTCCCAGGGATACTGCCATCTCATGGGTGGAATTTTATCCTCCCCAGCTAGGAGCAACAGAAACCTTGAGATGGCAGAACTGTTAGCTTCCACGGAAAGCGCACAAACTACCTCCCCACCCCCACCGGTCCGAGGAAGACTGCTTTAGTCCCGCGGCCCAGTTAGTTATAAAGTAACTGCATATAAATAGCTTTCTAAGGGAAACACCTGTGCTAAGCCAGTTGGCAGCTCAGTGGGGGATGGTCTGTAAAAAGCTGCCTTCTGCTCACTGAAGTAGGACCTACTGTGTCAGCTCCACCGAACTGGATTGGTCATGAGGTGAGGTGGAGCAGGAGCCAGTGATAGAAGAGTTAAAAAGAACCGGATGGACGCTTGTGAAGCACGTGTGAAGATCTGCCACCCATCCATGGGTCCTCGGTGGGGAAATCACAGTACAACCACTAGCCGTTTTCTGTCTCTGGGAAGATGTTGAGAAAAGAAGATATGAGCTGAGGTTTCCCAGGCTGGAGGAAAGGGTCTGGTCTAACAGAACAACAGGGAAGACATTGGTGATTTCTGCATTTCACACAACAGGAAAACCGAGATGACAGAGGCCAGATCACCAAGCCAAATTTTTCAAGGTGCTTGGGGGTGGGGGGTGGGGAGCATGAGTACAATGCCTGTCGCCACCTCCAATCTCTTGGACATTATGTTACGGTGTGGCTGCCAGGAATATAGATTGCTGATTGAACACATATTATTGCTCAACCGTGGTTTCCAATCTGCCTATGTGTGGTTCCTCCTGTAGGATGCCACCTGTGGCCTCACTGAGTGTAAAGAATACAGTCCCAGGAAGTATCATTTTACACCCATAGCTGTCGGAATGAGTGTTCCTGAATTTAGACTGCTGCTTCTTAACCTGTGAATCATGGTTCCCATAAGGGTCAAATATCAGATATCCTACATATCCGACGTTTACACTATGATTCATAACAGTAGCAAACTTACAGTTATGAAATAGCAACAAAATGATTTTATGGTTGGGGGGGGTCACCATAACATGAAGAAACACATTAAAGGCTTGCAATATTAGGACGGTTGAGAAACACTGATTTACACTCTATACAATCTTGGCATCTTCCTGGTGTATCTGGTGGAGGGGTGGAAATAGTGGCTCAATGGTGTTAGCAATCCAGAGTGGACGCTCTGTGGTTCTGTTCTCTTAGAAACACGAGACTGCAGCTGCGCTAACCTTATACGAGAGCTCGGGCTGCCAGTGTCAGTATCTAAGCTGAAAGGAAGGGGCAGATTAAAAATATTCTTTACTTATGCCGTTCTCTTTCCATGGGCAGAATCTTTATGAAAGCATCTGACGTATTCCCCTATTATCTGATCGGACAGGGATGAGTCAGGTAGCTGCCACTAGGCCAGGCACTGTCAGGGATAATGAACTCACCATCGTAGGCTTACAAAAATAGGCTTCTGAGTTATTGGGAGCATGGCCAGTAGTAGGATCTGTCATAGATTCTTACACCAAAGACGGAGTGACGTGTTTTGATGTATTTATGTTGCCAATGTGAAAATAGTACTTAAAAGTACTCAGTAAAGAAGACACATCGTAGGTGGTTTGCAATAGCAACTGCGATTTGTTTTCTCTGTATGGCAGTAGGATAGTAAATGTGCTGGGAGTTGTGACTCTGCACTGGGTAGCCGTCCCCCCACCCCCACCCCACACCCCCCCCCTCCCGGGGATATGTCTCCGCACAGTAGAGACTCTGCCAGGAGTTATGACTCTGCAGTGGGCAGTGACTCTACATGGGGGTTTGACTCTGTACAGGGTAGTGATTCTTCCTAGGGTTGTGACTCTGCGCTGTAGTGACTTTTGGTTTCGCCTGGTTGGAGAGAAAGATACGTTTCATCTCAGGGAGGTAACTCTTAGCCCTACTTCCTAAGTACCTGTTCAGGTTTCTTGGTTAACAAGTTCAGACATGTGCTGCATTTATTTGATTTTGTGGCTAAGACGATTAGGAGCCTGTGTATTTCCTTACTCCCCCCCCCCCCCACCACCACCAGGGTAGAATATCAGACATAAGTGTCTCCTCCAGACACTTAATATGAGAACTGAACTGATTTTGAAAACACCTAGAAATGAGAAAGCAGTTTAGTTGGGATGCTAGGCTATAGAAATGACGCCATTCTCTCCTCTAGGTACTCAGATTTGACTGCAGCCAGTTAAGTATGAAGATGGCCTTAAGGAAGGAAGCATGATGGAATTTCACAGGCACCAGAGGATTCTGGGAATCATTGCTCATATCCAAGGAGCCAGGGCAGCCAGATTCTGAAGTCAAGCGGACCATGAAAAGTGGGAAGCTTCTGCTCATTTATAGAACACTGAGAATTTGTTTTGAGCGAAACAGATTCTGGAAGGAGTGATTCAGAAAGGGTGTACCATTCTGTACCTGTAAGAACTACGAGGGAGCGGTGCATAGGATGTTCCTGGAAAAGGCCCATGCTAGGAGCACCCCCAATACTCTATAGCCTATGTGAGCCTCAGAAAAACACACGGGTCTTGGTAGTTTTCTTTCCTTTGAGGAAGAGTGGGATCCCAGTGGATAGGGTTTCCCTTGAAAGGGCATGGAAAGCCATTCCGCCAGGAAAGGTCCCTTCTTCCCCCATCTCCTGTAAAGCTGACAAAGATGAAAGTGGAAATGAGATTCCTACAGGCATTGTGACACTTCAGTGTGATGAGCAGTCGCCACACTTTGTGGGGATCCAGTTGTAGAGGACTCTGTAGAAGAGATCTGCCTGACCCCCCTATATTCCTTGTCCTCCTGGCTGTGAGTGTTATATCTGTGGGAGGTCCAGGACTTGGACTTTGAGGGTCGACCAGTGGCATGGCAGATAGTGGCCACCACCAATCCTTAGGTCATGATGTGATGTAAAATCTCATCTGATGAGGAGGTACATTCTGGCAATACGATGATTGGGTCTGTCAGTGCATTGCAACATTATGGCACTAACCCAGTTTGGGACTGAGTCAAGTTACCTCTTTCAGGAATCAACTTCAGAGATAGAGCTTGAAACTCCAGTGTAAGTCTCAAGGTAGCCTCCCAGCAGCCCTTACCCAGTATGTTTTGTATAGTCAAACCCGGAGTCTGGTATTAGATAGGGACTCCAGGCTAGGGTAGAAGCTGGAGTCCTATAGTTTGTCCCTGGATAGAAGAATTGAAGTGGCTTTCAGTCTTCAATGGGGGCAGAGGGGTTAGACTGATAATTACAGATACTCCTCCCTAATCTCCATTCATGTTGTTTCTTGCAAACAGTTGTTGATTCTAATCTGTCTGGTTCTGAGCCACACCCTTGATGCCAAGCCTTGCTTAGGTCTTTGGTGTGGGGGTGTAGCCAATTTTAGCAGGATCAGCCTTGGAAAGAACTGACTCTGAGATCCTGGAGAGGGAACTGCTCTCTGCAGAAGGCATTTATAGGACAGATCTCCTGGGGATAATAACTATAATACTCTGAAAACAGGGGGTTGAATGTCCAGAGGTGGCCTCTTTTTAGCAGTGAAGAGCAGAGAGCTTTAGTATACTGGGCTTTCTGCAGTTCATATTGAGGCTTGTTGATACAAGTTTCTAGAGTCAGGTTAATTTCTTTCTTTCTTTCTTTCTTTTTTTTTTAAATATTTATTTATTTATTTATTTATTTATTTTATTTATTATAAGTGAGTACACTGTAGCTGTCTTCAGACACTCCAGAAGAGGGCGTCAGATCTCATTACAGATGGTTGTGAGCCACCATGTGGTTGCTAGGATTTGAACTTAGGACCTTCGGAAGAGCAGTTAGTGCTCTTAACTGCTGAGCCACCTCTCCAGCCCCAGGTTAATTTCTTAAAATATACAGACATAAAAAGACACCTCCAGAACATATTGTGACATGTAGGGTATCCATGATGTGAAGGTTTGTGGGTACTTTTTATTGGACAATGCCCTCTGTCTTTCAGGCCCCAAAGTCCTGACATGTAAAAGTAACTTTTATTTGCCATATGTAATTGTAGTCTCAGAGGCTTACTGATGAATAAGTTTACCCTTTCTAGCTATTTATGAGCTCTGGCTGCCTGGTTCAGTTCAGCTGTTCTGACTCAAACTCCTCTCCAAGCTGACTGATTCAAACTGGCTTCTCTTGGCTTCTGACGGAAATTGCTCTGCTTAGAAATACTGCTTCTGAATTCCACGACTCGAATTTCACTGAATGCATGAACTGAGCAGAACTGCACAAACCCAACTGCATTCAACTGCACCGAACTCAACTGCACTTGACTGCATTGCCTGAACTCAACGGAACCGCACTCATTGCACTCCCCTCCACTGCTGACTTACTCTGTGCTGCCCTAAAGTAGCCTCTCTTCTCTGTTTATTCTCATGAGAGTTGGGCATACGCTACCTCTGATTCATTCTGCCACATCTTTCTCATTCATCAATTTGTCTGCCCCTCAATTAAACGTCACATATTTCCGACATAGCTGCTTCCTCCTACAAATGAATTTTACCTTCATTATTTGGGATTAAAGGTGGGCACTAAGGGCATGTTTGTGTTCTCACCAGAAGGAGTAAAGGTGTGTCATTCCAGCTGACTCGCATAGACCTAGAAGGTCTTCGGATGTGCTCCCTTGCCAGGGCAGCCATGTTGCCGGATTAAAATTCCTCTGCACTGACACCCATAAAATTGTTACTTCTTGTTCTTATCTGGCAAAGTAGATACTGATGTAGACAGAACTGATACTTAACTATAGCTAAAAAAAAAAAAAATCCAGTTAAAATGTGTTAAGAGTGTTTGGAGGAGAGGAGCTAGTGAGATGGCTTGGTGGGTAAAAGTGTTGCAGTTTTGGTGACTAGTGGTTCAATCACCAGCACCCACATGATGGAAAGGGGAAAGCAACCCCCATTAATTGTCCTGTGATCACTATATTTGTGTTGCTCACACACACACACACACACACACACACACAGAATATGAATATAATTAAAATGGGTAAGGAATTTATATTTCTGAAAATGCTTTTGTAATATTAGTGCTTAAAACACAAACTAGCTAATTGAAATACATGCTCTGCTAAAAGTTAATCTCTATTACAGAGTCATACATCATCTCCTAACCTAGTGTGGTTATTTTAAATGCTCCCCACTCCCAGAGTCTCTTAAATATTACACAGCATTTGTACTGTTTTGTCACCTTTTTTTTTTTTTAAGTCTTAAAAAGTTTTGAGGTTGACTGGTTTGGTACTGTCTTAAGGGACAGGTTTCCCTTTAGACTTCCTCTGCTTCAAGGACTAGGAAGGGGCCTTCACAGATTCCTTATCTACACCCCTGTCTCCTAGAGAAGGATCCTTATTTTCTAGGCCTAGTGAATGGTGGTCAAGCAAGAAAACCCCAGACCGGAGTCACACTGGCTGAGGGCCAATGCTGTTCTAGCCCAGTGGTTGACTCTAGCCTGCAACAGGAAGTTCCCTTGGTGTTCTCCTTAATGCCTTTTCAGATGTGCAGTGAGCATGGCGTTTGGGTGAAACAATTAGAAGCAGTCTATGTTTGAGAAACTGAAGTGCGCCCAGGCAGGATAAAGAGATCTGCCGTCCCTTTACCACATTCCCAAACGGCCCTTTCCGCACTCCTATGATGCACGAGAAAGCCAGGGGTAGACGAGGAATGGGGGATGATGGTTTTAAACCTAGATAGCAATGTAGTATGAGCTATGCTTGTACATGCAAGCTCATGTTGAGGAAACACCTTGGCACTCTGGAAGTTTGCAGTCCGACGCCAGTTCCACCCGTTTGGAGTTTGGACTTTGAATGCTACATATTTTTTTTCCTCCTCCAAATTTATTTCTATCAAATATTTTTGTCTATCAGGAGATAAACAGGTTTCTCTTCCTAAACTGGTGATTTTTGAGGATCACAGAAAGGAACGGGCTTGTGCATTTGTCACCGAGGTGACATACTTTCCCCAATAGCGTTATGTTTCTCGACTCTCTGGACCTCGGGCACAATTGGTTCCTTTTCTACTTGAGTGACAAGTGGAATTTAACTTGGTTCCGGAAAGCAGGAGCGGGTTCTTGGAATCGCCCCGTTTTGTAAATGTGACGACTCAGTCTTCCAACTTGTCTGTTTGCCCAACAGAGTGCCATGCAGAAGGTGTGTGGTGGTTGGTAACGGAGGAGTGTTGAAGAATAAGAGTTTAGGAGCAACGATTGACTCCTATGATGTGATAATAAGGTAAGTGTATCTCCTAGTCACTAACCTAGAACTGCTTGAAGAGAATGTGGTTTCCTGCTCCAGGATAGCTGCGTTTAGAGATTAGTTGGCCATTTATGCACCTGATTATACAGCTTTCTGCCTTGGTACCTGGCTATAGTAAACTAGGTTTCAGATCACTGATTTAGCAAATATTTAATTAGTCCACTCGATATGCCAGGGACAAGTCTAGGCAGAGGGGAGATCAGTACAGGATATAAGCGTGTGCTTGTACCTTGTTGTGTTTACATTCTAAAAGAAATGAGAAAAACAGTAATCAAATATGTAAGAAGATAGTATAATACAGACAAATAAAAGAGATGACAAAGAATTATCAAGCGACTACTTGGGAAAGGGTTACCATTTAGAGGTGAAATTTAATTCAAGCTAGACCAAAGGACACATACAGGACTAGCTACGTGAAGACAGTGGAGGAGCCGTCAGACAGAGGGTCCTCGGGAGGCGTTTAGCCATCTTCAGTTGGTGAAGAGCAGCAGATAAACCCAGGCTTTGGAGACTCGTCTAACCAGAAGCTGCTGAGGTGGGCAAAGAACAGGCTATGCAGGGATTTTAAGGTTCGAAGACTACATTAATTTTAAGGCCATCGGTAGCTTCGGAAGCCTTTTACATAGGATCTTAATGAAACATGGTTGTTTCTTGAAAGTACTCTGGCTGCAGCAGACAATGACACATGAGGGATAAGGGGTGAGACATCAATAGTTGTTGCTATATTTGGGCAGCAGATGCTTGGGCAGAATTGGGGAAGTGGACAGGCTGGAGATAGGTTACAAAGGGGTGTCAGCATTTGCTGCATTATCAGATGTGGTTATATACTTCAAAGAAAGGGTGGAAGGGCACCTCCAGATGTCTTCAGCTCTGTCCATGGGCTAGAGAGTAGCAGAGTCATTTAGCAAGTTTGAGAGAGACAGGTTTAGGCTTTGGTTCAGAGGAACATAAAAATTTCTGCATTAGTCTGTTAGCTTTGAGATGCTTTTGAGGTATGTGGTAGGTAAGCAGTCAGTCACATAGAGGGGTTAAATTTGTTCAATAGTATGTGGCCTATGAGCTGTATTTCAGCCAAGGGCGTTGGGAGATTCCCCAAGGAGAAACAGAGAGATGCACAGAATGGCCTCCAGTGGTTCAGAGCTCTTAAGACATAGAGGTTGAACAAGGAAAAAAAAAAAAAGTGAGCAATCAGTGAGTCGTGTCGCCAGCTGCCCATGAGTATTTCAGAAGAGCAGTCAGGGTTGTCCTAATGATGATGAAAAGTTGTGCAAAGGCAGAAGTAGGGAGGGGCAGTGCAGCCAGATTGCCAACCTGATGGTCATGCAAAAAGTGTAGGCAAGGTCTATATGGCAAGAAGCCCAACGGGAATGAACCGAGGAGAGAATTGACAGATCAGGAGAGGGAGAGACCAGCACAGTCAACTATTGAGGCTGTTCCGAGCAGTTGGAAAAAAAAAAAAAAAAAAAAAGCCTGGGCCTTGTAGGTGGTCACAGAATCTAAGAAGGCATATGGTTAAAGTAGCTGGAACGGATAGTGAGCCTGACATAAGGAAGAAGCTAGTCATAGGGTCAAGAACTCAAGGGTGCTTCATTTTCTGTAAAGAGGAGGAGATGGTGACCATGGCGACAGCTACAAAGCCTGATACACAGTGTAGGGGAAATGCCTTTCCTATCTCTATTGTCTGATTGGAAGGGAGGTAAGGTTCTTATCTGGGTAATACTCTCCCTTCCTTCCTCCCTCCCTCTCTGTCCCTTTCCATCTCCCCCCCCCCACCCCCCATGTGTGCTCAGAGTAGCTTTAAGCAGCCATTGTGGCCACACACTGGGAAGGCCTTGCAGTGCATCTGGAGGTTTTCTGGGTTACAAGCTGATTTCTGCAGAGCAAGACATCTTATTTTCTCTTTATTGCTTATTTTAAAGAAGTCGTAATCTATTTATAAAACAATTAGATTCACCCACTTTCCTATTTCTAGATGTTTGACTTGGATAATTTTTAGAACCTTGGCCAGTCTTTGTAGGGAAACACCATGGGTACATTTTGAAAGCCACTGACTGCAAGAGTCTAGTCTTATAGAGTTGGCAGCAAAAGGGCCAAACAATATTTATCCTCCCAGGGGACATTGTTTTAATAGAATGCCTTTATAGTATGCTCAGTGAATGTCTGACTGGCCTTGAACATAACTAATCCAGCAGTAGATCTTTTGTAGTGTTTTTAGTTCAATTGCAAAAGGCATTCCTCTAATTGTGCTGAGTGTGGTATTGATTTTTTTATGGGGTTAATTTCAGAATACTCAAAAAAAAAAAAAGATTACTATTAAGAGTGTTTGCCTGCATGTATGTAAGTACACAGCATGTATGTGCCTGGTGCCCGTGGAGACCAGAAGGTGGTCCTGGGTCCTTTAGAACTGGAGTTAGGGATAGTTGTGAGCCAGCCAAGTGGGGGCTCGGAATTGAACTTCAGTTCTCTGGAAGAACACCAAACGCTCTTAACCACTAAGCCATCTTTCCAGCCCAGAACACAAGCTCAGTGGGTTTTCACGATAACGCAAATGTGATACTCCATGCTTATCAGTCATGTAGTACACATCCATGTATTTTAGGGCTGTAGAGCCTGTAGGCATATAAGTTTCTCAAGAATTCCATTAGCTGTAAATCCAAAGTGGCTTTGCATGGTTATCTACCATGGTCTCTTTCTACCTGTAGTAATTCTGTGGTTCTCTATTCTCATTTCAGTTGTGTGCAGGTCAGACAGCATGGCTGATGTTATATTAGTATTTGAATACAGATGACTGTCTTATAAGGAATGGTTTCCCTTGACATTACTGTAAAATATCAATCGTCTTGGGGTTCCGGAGTGCAGGAATGTCTGACACCTGTCCAAGTCTGTAGCCCCGGAACTTGCTGAAATGGCTTGCGCTCCTCTCATCCTGTCTGCTGTTGTCTTACTACCCACAGAATGAATAACGGTCCTGTTTTAGGCCATGAAGAGGAAGTTGGGAAAAGGACAACCTTCAGGCTTTTTTATCCAGAGTCTATCTTTTCAGACCCCACTCACTACGATCCCAATACTACAGCAGTTCTCATTGTGTTTAAGCAGCAGGATTTAAGGTGGCTGACGGAAATACTGCTAGGTAAAAAAATAGTAAGTTGTCAAAACTATTTAGGTTCAGATTATGTTGTGTTATTTTTTTTCCCCCTCTAAAGTAAAAGACATTCACAACATCCCATTTTCTGTGTCCTTTATTTCAGAATACTGATGGGTTTTGGAAGAAGCCAGCCTTAAAACTGATCTATAAAAAATACCAAATCAGAATATTAGATCCATATATTATCAGAGAAGCAGCTTTTGAACTGCTTCGTTTTCCCAGAGTATTTCCCAAAGATCAGGTACGTATATATCATCACATAATTTCAAACTAAACATCCAGCCAAGGGCATAGAGGAACATAAAAGCTTTCAGAAATTGCTGAGAACCATGGCTCAGATGGTAGTTTCTTTTTTTCTTTTCTTTTCTTCTTCTTCTTCTTCTTCTTCTTTTTTTTTTTTTTTTTTGGTTTTTCGAGACAGGGTTTCTCTGTATAGCCCTGGCTGTCCTGAAACTCACTCTGTAGACCAGGCTGGCCTCAAACTCAGAAATCCACCTGCCTCTGCCTCCCAAGTGCTGGGATTAAAGGCGTGTGCCACCACTGCCCAGAAATACCAGATGGTATTTTCTTAGGACTACAGATGTGTTCATGAAATTGGACACTAAATGGATATGCTCTCATGTTTCACAAGTTGCAAAAAAAAAAAAATGTCTTCAAGGGAGAAGTGTGTGTTTTGGGGTTCTTTTGTACCTACAGCCTTCAGACTCTCTTTTTCTGAATGTCCAATAGTTCATTTCTTACAAACTCATCTTCACTGTTGTACATCAAGGCCTGCATGACTAGTGGGCTGGTCAGCAGCCTTGTGCACAGAACAGCATCAGGACAAAGATGTAGCTTTTAACAGTGAAAAGAATCGTCTCAAGCACTGTCAGTCAACATGAAATACCTGTTGTGGGAGTGTGCCAGAATGCTCCAATCTCAAAGGCTGGAAAATGGAGTCAAATATAGTGAACAGACTCTTCAGACGTAAAGACTGTCCAAGCTATCAGTCATGGTGTATGTCCTCCTCAGAGGAATGTGTTCTCTTTGGGGGCTTGAGTCTTACAACATGATGATGGTTGGAAATGTCTCTCTTAATCTTTAAAAATCCATTTTCATCAGAGCAGGGCAGCCAACTATGTTTGGAAAGAATGCATCTTTTTCGTCTTTTTAAGTTTCTGATTTCTTCTTAGAAACCCAAACACCCTACGACAGGAATCATCGCCATCACGCTGGCATTCCACATCTGCAGCGAAGTTCACATCGCTGGCTTTAAGTACAACTTCTCCACCCCCGACAGCCCTTTACACTACTACGGGAATGCCACCATGTCTTTGATGAAGAAGGTAATTTCCCCTTTTTTCTTTTCTTTTTTTTTTTTTTTAAATTTATTATTATACGTAAGTATGCTGTAGCTGTCTTCAGACACACCAGAAGAGAGCGTCAGATCTTATTATGGATGGTTGTAAGCCACCATGTGGTTGCTGGGATTTGAACTCAGGACCTTCGGGAAAGCAGTCAGTGACCTTAACTGCTGAGCCATCTCACCAGCCCTAATTTCCCCTTTTTTACTGCTTAAAAAAAAAAAAAAACAAACCCTTACTTAAAATGTATCATGTTCGTGTTTGTAGTTGCATACATGTGTGGGTGTTTCTGGAGGCCAGAGGTCAATGTTAAGCGTTACTGCTCAGTTTCTTTTAGTCTCACACTGGTACAGAATTTACTAAGCAGTGTAGGCTGTCCGGCACGCCAATCAAGGGATCAGTCTGTTGCCACCTACCCAGTGCTGGGATCTCAAGTGTGATCAAAGTCCCCACACTTAGCATTTTACACACATGCTGGAAGTAGAACTCAGGTCCTTGCAAGTACTTTGAGTTTTTGTCTCTCGCTACCTGTGTTTCCTTTTTTAACACTCTTTTGAGTGCCCAAAGGCTATTTAAATATAACCAACTGGAGTGTCTGAGCCATGCAAACTCACAAAATCATCACTATGGTCATAGTAATTATGCTCACACTTGAGTTAAATAGACAAGGTAGTCTAGAAACTGTAACCCTATGGAAGACTTCACATAGACAATGTGGCAGACCTCTTTACCAGGCCATGGCCCTCTTGATCAGACACTTACACTGGTGCCCTTGATCCCAAGGGTCAAGCTTTGAATGAGAAGGAATTTCCTGGTTTCGGAATTCTTAGATTAGTTGTACATCATTAAGTGACACAAAAATGTTACATTTAAAAAAAAAATCATGAAAATATGAGCTATTTGCTATAAATGTACCAGGAAATGGCTCATGAAACCAGTCCCGCTGAATAATCCCAGATTATCTCAGAGCTGGGGAAGTGATATTCATGTCTTTTGTTCCTCTAATATTAAGCTTAGAATAAATTCCGAGCTTTTCCCTCCACTTCTGTTTCCTACAACACTTACAGAATATTGAAACAGCAGCAGAATACTGAAGCAACTTCTAGGGGATTTCAATAGGACAGATTTTTTTTTTTTAAATTGTGGGGCTTGTGATTGGACTAGTATACACCATACTAGGCAAGCAGTCAGCCACTAAGCTACACATCTAGCAACAGAATTACTATGTTTGCAGGATTAAGAACTGAACTCAGGGACTCATGAAGGCTAAGCAAAGAGTCTACCACCGAGCTAATCTTAGATCTTTTGAAAAACCTCTTGTAGGATCTTCCCTTGTGATCCAGGCTGGCCACTACTTAGGATCCTCCTGAGTCACCTTGTCACACAACTAGACTGATTGGAAAACCACGCCAGGCTCAGAATTGTTGTTTTAAAGGCGTGGGCAGGGGAGGATCAGGAGTTTAAGGTCAACCTCCACTACCTGGAAGTGTGAGCAGACCTGGGCTAAAAAAAAAAAAAAAAAAAAAATCCTGTTAGAAACTCACCAACACGGCAAACGTTAAAAATGGGTTCCAGGTGCTACCTTTACGTCGCATGTTCTGACTTACGTTTTTGGTCTCTGTACAGCTCAGATAGAAAGTGAGATTTGAGGTCGCTCTCAAGCAAAAAGGAGCAAGCAGGGACCAAAGATCCGAGTAACTTGTTCCTAACACCTGAGCTTACCGTGGGAACTTCTACCGTGCAGAAAGTATCTCAGTTTGATGACGTTGGGAGGGCAGGACTGACGATCAGCCTGTTTCCATTTTCTTTTTCAGAATGCATACCACAATCTGACTACAGAGCAGCTCTTTTTAAAGGACATTATAACGAGAAAAATGGTGATCAACTTGACTCAAAATTGACCGGACAGATCCGAAAGATGACGCTAAACAGTCTTAGTTTTATTTTTGTACTGCAAATTTTAGTTTATTTTTAAATATATTGGATGAACTTATCAAATTATGTATATTAAGTCTGTTGCCGCCTGGTGATTTGTAAACACCAGCTAAAATTTCTGTGAATATATTTATGAAGAACAAGAAGATTTTTTTTAGTTAAGATATCAGGGAAAGATGTAAAGTGTTGATTATGTTGTTTTTAGACATTATCTTTTTAGTGTTCTGAGGTATTTTATCTTTTCATAGTTCCTTCATCCTAAGTGTTCTAGGCGATTTAGTTGACACTACACTTGTTCCGATAGTCACATATCATTTTGAGACCCTTATTGAGATTGGTGACTCCTGGGCGTGTGCCTGGGAGCCAGGGGCTGAACGCTAGAACCGCCTGGTTGTGGAAGTCCATGGTGTCCGGAGGAGACTTTAATAAGTCAGTAACTTGCTGTTGGGGAGTAAAGCGAGCCTTATCCATGCTTGAAAAGCACGCTTACCTAACGAGCATCCTGAGACTCTGGTTTTGGGGGTGGGTGGTGGGAGTGGTGAGGGAGCAGGTTCTTTGTACTACGTAGCCCAGGCTAGCCTCAAACTTGGTTCTCTTGCCTCAGCTTCCTAAATTCTGGGATTACAGCTTGTGCTCCGGCACCCTCCAGCACCCCCCCCCCCTTTTTTTTTTTAGACAGGGTCTATGTAGCTCTGGATGGCCTAGACTTGAACTCAAGAGGTGAGCCTGCCTGTGGGGTGAAGGGGGTATGTCAGTGTAACTGTTCAAAAATAAATTAAATGTTTATATAAAGAAAAATTGAAGAGTAAAACCTTAGGATTTAAGCTGATTTTTTTTATTTGTATGGGGAAAAAGAGTCATTTTACGTGACTAAATTTCGCCTTCAGTGAAATGTTCAGTAGGTCATTTCAGGTACATGAGAGAAAAGTCTGATGAAACAGTTTCCTTCCAGCTGTTCGTACAGACATCCACGGGGGGCGCGGTGGTGGTGGTGGAGGAGCGAACAGGAAGTGTTATTGGAAGTGCATCAATTTGCTTCCTCCCTAAGGAGTATACATAGGGAGTGAAATGCCAGAAACAGAATAAATGAAGTATTGAAAGCCAGCTTGTAAATCGGGGTCTGACAGTGAGGGTAGCTCTGCTGGCAGGGTCCAGCCACCTGAGGGGCACGCTGGCACCAGCTGACTCTACATGCTGATGGCGTGTTTCCCCTCTCCCACACAGCCCTGGGCCGCCCGGGTTCACTTCCATAAGGCAGGCTTGAGGATCGGTCGTGGCGCTTGCAACAGCAAGGACGATGGGAAGGGACCAAGGGAGGAAAGCCTAGTGGGAATATTTTGAAATGATGCTATAACCCACTATAATGCTCGTCATAAAATGTAACTGTTGTCAACATTGAGAAATTTGGCATTTTCTGGAATGTGATGTCAAGGTTGTTTTATTTAATCCAAATAATATGAGCAAGACACACATATAATTTATTAAAAAAAAACACATTAGAATCTCACTATTTTCAACAGCCTAAATTCTAGCAACATATACAAATATCAAGTGACTACAGTACATGCCGAGGTAAGAAAAATACATTCTGGGAGAATATCACTGACACTCCGCCATTTCTGTTTCTTCTGTACTTCAATACGTTTTATTTTCACCATCCCCAGTGCCAAAAATGGAAAGAGAAACTACACACAAATTGGTCTAATTGAGGTTGGTGCCACAGCTCCCCTAGGTACCCTGCAACCAGCCGACTCCCGAGAGGTCTGCAGTTAGAGGACTTTCAAGTTCAACCCACAAGGCAGGATTAACGACTCCTTATACAGAGTCCATCGGTCTCCCCGGAGGATCCGGGCCCTCCCCAGAGTCTGCGTTCTTTCTAGTGGTCGTGCCTATCTGTTTTCCGGCTCCCCTTCCCGCTCTCCAGGAGACAACGTGGAGCCAACGCATGGGAATGGCTACAAGCACTTTCAGCGCTTCGTCCCCGGGGCAGGGAGAGGAGACGCACACGCGGAACACATGGTAACCGTAAGGTAACCGTAACGACTGTATAAATTCTCTATGTGAACAGCAAATCAACCCATTGTTCAATGCAAAGTGCAAATAGTGAAACATGAATTAAATAACTGGACTAGTCCTGTTACTCTCAACAGGAACTACTGCGCTCTACAAACAGCACTTAATAAAATGCACACCAGAATTCACAATATCTGTGCTGGTTCCGAGATCAAGTGACAGCCAAGTTAGTGTAATGTTCTGAAACGCCCAAAGGCTGCACTTGCCACACTGCTCTGTTCCTATACTCAGTCATATTATTAGGAAAAGAGAAGCCCAAGCCATAGTGACTTGAGTATTGAATATTTCAAGCAAAGAATTAAAGCAAAACAAAATACCCAAGGACTTTCAAGGGGTTTGGCCAAAAATAGTTACTTTCACATTTTACTTGATTGTCTTCTAAGGATTTACCAGACATTTAAGTGGTGAAGAACTTAGGACGATCTATAATACAAAAACGAAAAGGAAAAGTACAAAACCAGAAAGGAAACATTCCAATCAGCCTCCGCTCTTCATCTGCAAAGGAAAACGCACACCAGGAACTATGTATTCTATGGAAACCATTGGTGGAGTTCCAGGAGAGCAGTGACCACAGGAAGCAAGTCTCACAGTGGCCACCGTATCAACATGACTTCGCTTTGTTCTTCAGCAGTTCTGGGACACACAGACAAAATGGCAGGCTTCTTTGGGAGAACGACTTCATCTTCAAAATGTCTTAAAGCTTCCCACGGGCATGTGACTCAAGTCTACTCTGCCCACTAAGCATGAATAAAAATGAGACAGCAAATAGTTTGCTTTGTTCCCACCTGAAAGGGGACAACTGCATCTTGTGCTCTACACATTCTCAAATGCTTTAGTACAAGTTCAACATCTGTGCTTTTTTTGCTTCATGACTGAAACAAAATGTGCACTGACTTTTCAACAAGGAGCGAGATTGTGTCTCAAACTGCAAGACAAAAGGCAATGTACAATACAAGCGACAAAGGTCATCTGAGGAGGTGGCAGGGAGCTGACGTACTTACAGTCAGTACTGTTTATCACTGTCCAAACCTAGTCAAGTTGGCAATTCTATAACTGGATGGTACAAGCTGAGAGACTGCCTCGGACCTGATGGTCGAGGTCCAAATCTACAGTGTTCTCCAAATCTACAAACAGGTTTGTGGCGAGGGCTAGATTTGTGTTGCTAATCCACTACACTGCTTAATCTACCCCACCTGCGTGAGTGCCGAGCATGCTGCTGGGAAGGATGACAATTCCAGTGCTACAGCAGCTCTGTGACCCCGGCCTGACACAGGACCACTTACGCCTCTTCCCAGACAGAGGCACAAGAGGCATGCTGCCTTTTTTCCTTTTGTAGTAGAGGGGATTGAACCTGTGGCCTTGAACATACTGAACTGGATGGAGCACTGCACCACAGACACAGAGCCCCACCCCGTGCTTAACCCTGGACTCACTCTGTGGACTACACAGCACTAACCTTGGGGGGTAGGGGGTGGGGTCCCTCTGTGTCAGACTCCCAGCTACTTGGGATTGCAGGCTTGAACCATCAGACCCGGCTCATGTTGGTTTTCTTTTTTCTCTTTTACTGAAGAGAATTGAAATTAAAAAAATATTTGACTAAAACTTTTACCTTAAAGTATACAGAAAATCTGCAAATTTTTGGGCTTGTCTGTAAATAAAGCAAAGCAGGTTAAATTTTACTCTCCCTTTAATTTCCTCCCTCAAGTAATTTACATACTACCTTAGCGATGCAGAGGATTCCCTTTATAGCGCCTCTCCCATTTCCGTACGTACGGAGAAGTGTACTTAAAGGCAGGAAGGACTGGCTTCCGGAGACTCTTACCGAGGAGGAGGCCTCCAGCACTTATGAACGCAGGCTGGAGGGAGGCCACCAAAGGTCCTGGGTGGGATGAGCAGAGGTGAGAGCACGGTCTGTACCGGGAGGGGTTAATACTGTCAGAGTGTCACCACACAAGCAGGCAGTGGCCCAGCTCGCTGCAGGGCGGGCGGGCCTAACTGTGCTCCTTCCTAGGGAACTACAGAGAAGTGTACATGGCTGTGGCTAGAACCCCACTTATCCATCACTGATGGCTGTGAGGGGAGAGGAGGAATGCAGACAGTACCACAGGATTACAGGGGGAGGAAAGCGCGGCCACCCACCTTCCCAAGGGAGAATTTCAAGCCATTCAGAATCTCAACAACAGTACCATGCATTATTGCCAGCAAGGCTTACAGAACCATCTCAAGTTCATTAATGTACCTGCAGCATTGGTAATAAATACTCAGTGATTTTCAGTTTCTTTGAAGTGCATTATAGGGAGTTTTTTTTTTTTTTTCTGTATTAAAAATAGTGTTTTACAGTAGTAACAAACAGGATGTTTGAAATGTAACAGGCAAGCAGTGACTGTGCCACACAGTAACACCTTTAAAGCAAGATGGCAAGGCAAGTAGTTTCCTGTACCTCGGTCACCACATTCCCCTAACGACTTCAGTGACAGATACGTAATACATTCTACAGCACTACCACTAAGAATTCAAAAAGCCATGTGCTTTAAATGGATGCTTTGTAAAAAGCAGCACCACCGTCAAAGGATTTCTTTAAAAGCATCGAGTTTCTCACCCCTCCCTGCTGCCGCCCCTTCCTGGGCGCTCTGTGGCACCTGGTACACCAGTTCCTCCAGGGCAGCCGCCGCCTTCCCACCTTTTGGGGTGTCGTACTGAGCCTGGCCCGAGGAACAGCTGTCAGTCCTGGAGAGAAGGGTGTTGTAAGTTCCCACTAAAGGGGGAGGTTGGTTCCCTGCAGTTTTGAAAGTGGATGTGGCGGGCAGCCCGAGGGAGGCTGTGGGGTGCGCCGACATGTCCATGACGATGGGGGTTGCGTACTCAGGCCCTGTGACGGGCAGTGGTTCGGCATAAGCGTGATACACCTCCTGGACTGGAGAGTTGTAGGGATCTAGATCTGCGTAGCCTGCTTCTTTCCTTTCTTCAGGTTTAAAGGTAGATCTCTGATGGAGTGTGCCAACAATCCCCCCCACGAGGGGCTGTGCATACTCTGTGAATACAAGGCACAACGGGACACTCAGAAAAACAGAGATTACACACTTTTAGGTGACAACTGCAGGTGGCACCAACACCAAACACTCCATCATGGCACTGATGGTTTTATCAGTGTAGAGCTACAGAATTCCCACCCACAGGGACCAGCAGAAAAATGTTAGGCTCTCACAGCAGTAACCTGACATGCCAACAGTCTTACTCAGGTACATTTGCATCGGTATTTATGTATGTTCTGTAGACCTGCAATCAGTATCCGAATGGAAGGAAGTATTTTGGACTAAGTATTAGTCTTGGGAGACATTGCCTCGTTCCCCGTTTGGAACGATGAGGAAAGGTGACACTGCATACACTGGTGGTGGGGGTGGGGGCGGCAGGATGCCACAGTCGGGCTCTTCCAGCCTTTCCTCGTCTTTACTGTACTGTCTTGTGTATTGCTTTCATGCACATGTGAGAGCCAGAGGTTCACATGGGCATTATTTCTCAAGAGCCGTTCATCTTGTTTCTGAGGCAGTGTCTCTCCCTGGGACCTGGAAACCTATTTATTGGGAGGTGGGGGGGGGGGAGGAAGCCAGTGCCCAGGCTGATGGATAAAATGCATCCCAGAAAAGGGATACTACAGTTTTATGAGAGGTATATCTAAGCAGAAACGATTTGTTCTCAAGGTCAGCTTTTGAAAAAGTTAACCTTCAGAACATAGTTTATATAGTGAAAATATTGTATGTGTATGAATGTTTGCCTCCATACATGTCTATATTCCATGTGTAGGCCCAGTGCCTGCAGAGGTCAGAAGGGGGCATCTGGCCACTCAGAAGTGGAGTTCCAGGTGGTTGTGAGCTGCCATGCAGGGGGCGGGAATGGAACTGAGGTCCTCCGCAAGAGCCACAGTGCTGGGCCATTTCTCCAGTCCAGAACATAGATGATCCTTAACGCATAAGAAAAATCAAATGTACGAGATCCTCAAGTCCTCGGTGCACGCGGCAGCGTTCCTCCTCCGGCGTGGCAGTCAGGGCTGCGGAATCTTACCTGCGGAATCCGCTTGTAGCACTGTGGTGACTTCCCTGGGACTCAGGTGACTGGCTTTGCTGTTGCTGTAGCGCACCGGCGTCTCCTCGTGTTCCACCGACTTGGCCGGGAGAAGCTGCTTCACCCCCTTCCACCAACCTTCATTCCGAGAGTAAGGCAGGGAGCACGCGTTACTCACGGACAGAGACCAAAGCTAGAGACCAGCCTCGTGTGTGTGTGTGTGTGTGTGTGTGTGTGTGTGTGTGCGCGCGCGCGCGCGCGCGCGCGCATGCAAGGAGACTGCTTTGAAAGCACGCTCAGTGCAAAGCCACACACGTACAAGTCTCTACCTAACACACACGCAAAAACAAGTCACTACTAATACCAGTCAGTGTCACCACAGAGTTTTTAGAAAGGTTTTCTCAAAACTGCCAACATTTTTTAACCCTCCCAGGCTGTGCCCCTCTATACGCGGGTCAGACTAGAGACTCTCAGCCATTCAAATGACCACGGACTTCAGAGGTTCTTAAAACACTAGAATTCCAGCTGTTATCACCACGGCTGTCACACACACACACAGTTCCTGGAACCCTGGGCCTTCTTATGTGGTGCTTACACAGACCACGTGGGAGGCTGGTCTCCTCACAACAACTAACCACAGGAAAAGAACGACTTTCCCTATGGAAAGATAGCAGTGTTAGTTTACATTTTTCCTTTAATTACTTATGAACCAGATGGTGGAGAATATTAATTTCTTTTTCTTTTTTCTTTTTTTTTCGGGGGGGGGGGTTGGATTTGGTTTTTTTCAAGACAGGGTTTCTCTTTATAGCCCTGGCTGTCCTGGAACTCACTCTGTAGACCAGGCTGGCCTCAAACTCAGAAATCCACCTGCCTCTGCCTCTGCCTCTGCCTCTCAGAGTGCTGGGATTACAGGCATACGCCACCACCGCCTGGCTTAATTTTTTTTTAACATGATTTATTCATTTGTATTTTATATGCAATGATGTTTCGTATGCATGTCTGTGTGAGAGTGTCAGATACCCTGGAACTGTAGCTTCAGAGGGTTGTGAACTGCCATGTGGGGGCTGGGAATTGAACCCATGTCCTCTGGAGGAGCAGCCAGTCCTCTTAACTGTGGAGCCACCTCTCCAGCCCCAGGACAGCTTATCTGAGGGGTCCCTAAGGACCTGAGAACATATTTCATCCGCCATTATACTAGGAGAGGGGAGGTTTCTCTCTGACTGAAAAGAGAAGCGAAATCTAGTTACCTGCCCGATCCCAGTGCGGTAAGTCATAGGTGCCTTCAGTTTTTTTCTTTCTGAAAATAAAAATTAGAACACAGTGAAACCTCTAGTAAAAACCTCCCCAAAGGCAGCATGGGCACCAGGGAGTAAGCCGGCAGGAGCACGGGTGCTTCAGAACACCACGGGGTGCTTCAGAACAGAAAAGCCTGAGCTGCTCGTGCTCTTCACTCGATCGATGTCCCCACCTCACAACCCCAGCAAACGACGTCACGACTAGAGAATGCCTCTCCGGCCTGCAAGGCCTACACACACTCTGAGGAAGAGGAGGCACAAGGGAAATGAACAGGAGTCCTCCCCCAGTCCCCTCCAGCTCAGAGCTCTGGTTTGTCCTCCAGGAGCACCACTCTCTGTGAAGCATTAGTGTCTGCCGAGATCCTCTTACTAGAGGAGCCCAGCAGTGAGGACGCCTCCTGACACAGGGGCTGCTGCGATGGCTCCATGGGCAGCCGGGCTTGCCATCAAGCCTGAGGACCAGAGTTTCCCTAGACCTCGAGGGTGGAAGGAGAGAATCAGACTCCTGCAAGCTGTCCTCTAAGCTGCACACACACTCCATGGTTATTTGTGCACCTATATACACAGCATAAACACGTAGAGATCAATATCTAAAAACCCCAGCATGAAGTCCTGCCCCTATCTGAGGAGCTGCTAATTAATAGCTAGAATTATTAGTGGGAGGGAGAATTAATTAGTTTTCTTCAAGGGTGTGTGGCTCCTGGCAGGTCCAGACTCCAGTGGATGGCCACACACCCAAACACTGAGCAGGTTGGACAGGTGAAGTCACAGTGTTGGATGCGTATGAAATGGGGGAGGGATGATCCCGGAGGAGTGTGGGCCGAGTATGAGCAAGATATAATCATTGGAATCCTCAATTAATAAAAAATGCACATTATAGGGCTGGAAGATGGCTCAGCAGTCAAGAGTACTAGCTGCGCTTTCAGATGTTCTGCGGTCAAGTCCCAGCAGCCACGTGGTAGTTGGCGGCCATCTATAAAGGGACCTGATGCCCTCTTCTGGGCTGCAGGTGTACATGCAGCAGAGCACTTAACATAAAATCAATAAATAAACAGAAAGAAAAAAAATATGTTATAAAAACAACAAACAAATACTATTTACACACAGCCTTTTACATAGAAAACTTACCAAATGAAACGCCACTGATAGAATCATGCAACTAACCTAACTAAAGGTAGTGTTTGCAAGAAAGATTCTGCTTTCCTAATGAGGATACACACAGCTTAGGATCCACTTACACTCCCACCAGTGTGTCTTTCACAAGGAGCTCAAGCGGTCTGCCTGCTAGGATGTACAGACCCTCTAGCTGCGAGAGTGCAGCACGCGGCCAACAGCTGGCATAAAGGAACAGCCAAGGATTCAGAGATAATATTTACTGAACAGTGAATAAGGCATCTTCCTTCTCCATCAGACCTGTCCCTTCTGATGTTCTCTCAACTCACGGCATCACGGTAGTCACACTACCAGAGGCAGAAACCTCATGCGTCCTTCTGACGTTAGGGTCAGGGTCAGGGTCAGGGTTAGGTCTGCTGTGGAGCGCACCCCTTTTGTAGAATCACGCTGTTGTACTTCTGTTTGACTAAACTGTTACCACATTTACACCAATCTCTTTTAGTCACCAGAACAATACTTCACAAATCTTGTCACTTCCCATAGACATTTGATAATATAACCATTCTGCTTAGCACCCAATAATTCTCTAATCTAGAGAATGAAATCTACATCTCTTTCCTAGAAAGCCCTTCCTGATCCAAGCTCAGACTGCACTTCCACAGTTAAGTCACTATCGGTGGAGCTGAAGGAGAAACCCGATTTTATTCTAGTGACTATCCTAGCAGTCGACATGTGCTGTTCTTCCATTATTTTATATATTTAGGCTCTGCTTCCTATCTCTGCATCTCTCCCCCAATCCTGTGAGCAAGCTGGGTACTGACCTGCTTCTCCAATGCCAAGCACACACTAAGATGAGGAGGAGTGTGGTGAGGGCCATGACCAGCACAGGAACCAGAACAGCAGCCAGTGCGACATCTGAAGCCATGAAACAGAACGACCACATTAACAGCACAGCAGACGTCATGACAGAGAAGTCAAGACAGGTTAGCAGAGCCCTACACTTGGTATCTCAAAGACTCTCTCACGCATCATGTGTGGAACGAAGCTGGCCGTAACTGGGAGACACGCGTGCTTACAGCTAGTGGAGCGCTCACTCGGCACTCGGCTCGCTCATTCAGTCTCTGCCTCTGCACATGTTTGACAGCACTGTAGGTTTTGTTTTGTTCAGTTTTAGTATTTTGAGACAGGGTGGTTTCTTTGTGTAGCTCAGGCTGTAGTCCAGGCTAGCCTTGAACTCACAGAGATCCACCCACCTCTGTCTCCTAGTGCTGGGATTAAAGGCATGTTGCACCATTGTCTGGCAAAAGGAGTATGTTTTAAATTACCAGAAGTCACCAAAAGTTAAAAGACAGATGGTAAACTAGAAATCATCTTATGTATATGCAGTAAAGTGTAAAGTGTATGTAGTAAGACATCACAGGCCAAAAAGTATATAATAAGTCCACTGTCACCTACAAACCCATCAAGAAAACACAAGTAGACCTCAGCTGCAAAGAACTGTCAGTTAACATGAACATAAGATGCTACGTTTGCATACAACACTGGCGGTCATCTGAAAGTAGAACCGAGTACAGCAAGAAGCAAGTTTGTTGATGGGATACAAATAAATATATATTTCTGATGGATATTTTGAGGAAGTATATAGAAGAATCTATTAAAGGCTACAAGTCTACATCAAGAATTTATTTTGGGAAGACATCAAGACATCCAAAGATCCATCTTGAAAGATGCCCACTCCTCTTTCTGCAGAAGAGTGAAAACCAGAACACCGAGCTGTGCTGTCTTCGCTGCAGATGAGAGAAGCTACTAACTGCGAATGAGGCTACCACAGCATGACAGCATGGCGACAGTTACGGCCAGCTACCAGTGCAGCCGAGCCCAGAGGGCCGTCTGTGCATCCCTAGAACACACACGGAGCTGGGGGCTTAGACCTTGGTTCTGTTGGTCTATCCTTATCTCATCCCACTGAGAATGGTCTGCTCCTAGTTACCGGGAATGGTAATTCCTTTCTTTACCCCACAAGCGTCTTCTGCCAGGGAGCAGAGCAAGAGCAGCAATGCGGACAGTCACCGAGGGGTCGCAGCCCGCTGTGCTGTCCAACCCAGAGCACCTCCTTTACTACAAGTACCGAGAGAGGAGGCAGCAGGGCGAGGGCGGACGTAACAGCAGGTAGACGCCATCGGGTCAGCGCATGGGTGCCAGGCCGCAGAGGGAGGCACTCTCCGTGGGCAGCACAGGACTTCCCTTCTCGTACCTCCTTCCGTGCTCTGGGGCAGGAGACAGAAGTCTGTAGGCTCCCCAAAGGGACTCTCCTCTTTATAGTTTCCACTTTGGGGGGGGAGGGGGAGGGGGAGGATGGAGAGAGTGAAAGGCGCTTGGTCAAGTGTTTGAGAGTATGCGGAGTGTTTATAGCGTGAATAGAGAACAGAAGAGCTCACTGGGGCGTCTGCCAGAGTGCCGTCACACTTCTGATCAGGACAGACTTTCTCCATGAAATTAAACAGAGGAGGAGAGAGGAGGAGGAGGAGGAGGAGGAGGAGGAGAGAGGAGGAGGAGGAGGAGGAGGAGGAGGAGGAGGAGGAGGAGGAAAATCATGACTGAGGCCAGGAAGCACTCAGAATCAGAAACAAATATGCATATTCTCTCTCTCTCTGTCTCTGTCTCTCTCCCTCTCTACCTTCCTCCCTCCCTCCCTCTCCCTCTCCCTCTCCTTCTCTCCCCCCAATGGGAGGAAACAGTACAGGTTTACATGGCTAATCTGATTAAATCTCAGACATCTGGTATTTAAAATAAGTGCCTAGACTCAGGAGCTAGTAACGTAGCTGCCTTTTAAACACGAGGTCTTGAACTGAGTCTCTAGAATCCATGCTCACACACACACACACACACACACACACACACACACGCCACGAGTGTTGGCATGCTCTTGCTATCCCAGTGTGATGTAGACAGAGACCAGCAGACCTAGAGGCTCCATGCCCAGTTAACGTAGCTTGTTGGCAAGTTCCATGCTAGAAAGAGATTGTCTTACAGGAAGATAGGCGTGGCCGGAGGGACACACCTGAGGGACACACCTGAGGGGCACATCTGAGGGGCACACCTGAGGGACACACCTGAGGGGCACACTTGAAGGACACACCTGAGGGACACACCTGAGGTTGTCCTTTGGTCTCCACGTTTAAGCACAAACAATTCATCTTAGACTTGGAAAAAACAAACAAGCAAACTTTGTAGGTGTACACTCTCCTGCCCTGAGGCTGGGGTGTGTCTGCTTTGAGCTCTCTAGTTTCTCTCTAGCTTCTCCTATACCATTAGGAAGAACAGGAAAGAAGTTCATGTATGAAAAGCTGAAGAAACTACCTGAATTTATACAAACTTCTGGAAAGTGAAAGTAATTATTAACTTTTAGAGGAGGGGAGAGACCGTGGATGAAGCGCCCTCTAGTGGCAGGAGAGTAGTGACAGGGGTTGGAAAGATAAGATGAAAGAAGCCAGACCACAAGAAGACGGGACCCTTTCCCACGGGCTCTCCTGTGAGTGAAGCCTGTGGCATACGAACGGGAGGGAGCGTGGGGGTGCGGGTGCTTAAACGTCCTCCACAAGGACCTGTGGCCCAAGCGTGCTGAAGCTCTCCTTCAGCGCAATAAGCCCATGGCCACTCCTGCAGGGTCTTTTCTTCAGAAACTGTCCACTTTATTTCTAACCAAGTGTTAGAAACCATTGTAAGCATGGTTTCTAACCAACATCCTTCTGTGCGCGGACCTAAGAGCCTAGTGTCAGTCCTGTACCCTCTGAACCCTGCACTGCACCGCAGCAGCCTGGTGGGAAAGTGTGTTTTTCCTCCTCCTGGGGGTGGGGTGGGGAGGCTGGTTCTTACTTTTGGGGGCCCCTCTCTCCCACACAGCGGCTCCCCTGCTGGCCAACTTTTCTCCTCGTGTTCTCCACCCGATCCCACAGCTGTGACCGGTACAGCTTGCCTGCCCTGCTGACCCCTCATTCTGTAATGAAACCACGCGAGAGCGTCTCTCTTTCACTGCGAGGAGACTAGGGCTTCCCTGGCAATGCTTTCTTTTCCATACTTTGCTGAAAAGGAGTATTTTTTCATGTTAGCACTGAATGCTAATTCTGAGACACTGACATTCTATTTTCTGAATTTAACTGAAAGTTTTCTTTTCAACAAGCAAAAAGAACACTGATTTGTACAATTTGACACTGCACTTTTATCACTGTGATGAAATTTAGAAGTAACCCTAATGTTTGAAGCAACAATCAGAAAAGAAAATTACAAATGTATAGGAAGCAGAGGGTGTTTAAAAAACAAGAATGCTAACTGAAGTATATTTTAAAAAGTGTTTTCCGCTCTCCTCTACCAACTCTCCCCTTTAGTAAATTAATGTATAATGTGGGTAAAAAAGTTTGCTGCTGTGACTCAATTGTTTCTAGAAGTGCTGTGGTTCTGAGCTGGAGACGTGTGTGCTCAGTCGCTGGGGTCACAGGGCAGGCCAAGAGGACAGCCCAGCAGCAGCTGGGCATCAGGCTGTTGCACGTCAGAACGCATGAGCTTCCTTTTCCCGAGGGACACAAGTTTTCTATAGTTATTTATTTCGGATGAGCTGGAGAAATACAGATGGCACGAGTGAGCTGAGACTCGTAACCGAAGCCCGCAGGTGAGCTTCCGGCCTCATCTGCCTACCTTTGGTCACACTGGGAGTGACGGTCGTGTTTTTTATGTCAGGAGTGGCGGTTGTCTGTGCCGGCGGGAGAGGAAGTTCATTCCTACTTCGCGGTTGAAGCCCTTGAGTGAATTTAGGGGCACGACCTTGAAAAAATTTGAAGAAATCTTTATTTTTTTAATCATTAATAACTTAAGGAAAGTCCAATTTTACATTTTAAATATAGTTATAGGACATGTCATAAATCCAGGGCATATCATACTCTCAGATTAAAAGTTGGCATACCTTTACCTAGTTTGGGATGAGCTGTAGTATTTTTGAGGTTATTGTTGTTCCGAGGAGGTGGAGTAAGCTTTGGAAGGCGACCTTAAAAAACGGTTTAGAAATGCTTATACATTTTGCTTTTAAATATTATAGTATAAAAAGAGCAATATTAAATGTTCAACATTTCCTAAACTGCTTAATTCTGCAGAACAATTTTAAATCTCAGAATACAAATGAATAATTATACTTTGCATTAAATATAGAAAAATTACGAGTTTTCAGGCTTTATAAGATTTTCCAGCTTTTAAATAATTAAATAATTAGTAAGTAATCTTAGAAGATTATTGGGGAGCACAATGCTGTTCAATTCAATAGCTATAACTTAATATATGCCATATTCAGTCCATTTTAATGAGTGTGTATGGATACTACTATGTCAGGCACAATGATAGCTTTGTGGAATACAAGTAAATCACATTAAACTGTTATAAAATATTGAGTGAATTTATTCCATTTTTTTTTAATTCAAAAGTTACTCAAGCCAAGGTTGTTCTTCTAATCCTCAATGGACGTATCTCAATACGCAGAACCTGATTTTACATCTCCTAGCGCAATCACAGAACACTGTCTCAGCAGCCTGCTGCCGCCGTCTCATTTGTATTTCGAAACCATGCTGACGGCAGCTGGTTAACAGGAAAACAAATGAGCACTGCCTACGAGAGAGAGGGCTTTGGAGGGTGTCAAATACAAAGAAACTACCTGACGTGACCGAGGTGACCATTACCTGATCTGATCACTACATATGCATACGTGTACTGAGATGTCACAGTGTCTCATATACATGTGTGATTACCATGTGTCCGCTAAGTAGGAAATTTAAAAGGGAAATGGTGAGGGCCACTGCTGGCCACACTGGCTCTTTACCTTTGAGAGTAAACTGACATCCGAGCAGTTCCACTTTCATGGCAATTTTCTGTTGCCACTGGACAGGGTTCACTCTAATGAAACGTGCAATAATTGGTGGCAAAAAGTTATTACGAACATCCTTGTGATAATCTTTGTTTCCTTGAAATATCTTTAAAAAATAACAAAAATTGGTATTTTACATCAAAAAGAGACCAGAACGGGACTGCTGTGCCTAAGCATACTCAACAACATGTCTAAAGTATGACGACAGCACGGACGTCTCAGAGGATGACTGTCTCCACTTGGAAACGCAGTTATTAAGAAGCTGCACATTCTACATGGAAGCTCATCTGAGGGAAACACTAACTGTAAAACTGTTGTTAGGATGACTTACGAACTGAACAGGAGCGCTAACCTGGCACTATGGTACAAGTTTCAACTGCAGGGCCAGTTTACTGCATCAATAAACTATCATCCCCAGTCCCTGTGGGGCTAACGATGATCTAAACGTTCATATTTAGAGTGAAAAAGAGCCATCACACTGGTCAAGATGCTTAGCTCATGGGCGGTTCAGAAGCATCTCAGTGGCGGGCTGTGCACAGGCCTATACCTCCCCCTGCTGGACCGACCGTGTAATGGCACCCCTCACACCACAATCGCAGTAAACCTGAAACACTGTTCATCTTGGATTGAATGACTCTAACTAAACAGCTACAAATGCATTATAAGAACAATCTTTAAGTAAAAAACACGATTAAAAGTGATTATCTCATTACCTCAACCCTTTCAAGCAAGTGTGTTTTCTTCTCAGTCCGCCCTTATTTATACAGTACTTTCACGTCCTTGCCATAAGCGGTCTTCAAGGCAGGGAACAGAAAGAGTGCCCACAGTATGTGGCCGGCAGTACGAGCAAGCTGAACGTGTCGTCCGACTTAATCGCAGGGCTGCACTGGTTAAGCTGGGCTTTGCTTCCCCCTTGTGCCTAATTAGCCACGCCCATTCTATGAGTTAATGGGAGAACACACACATACTGGACTTCTCAGCCATTCCCAAGAAGGATAGCGATTTCTTGGCCCATCCGCATGTAACTAGATTATACATGCTTGAACACATTACAATCTCTTATCTTCTATAATGTTCACTCTAAACTTGCAATAATCCCCCTTTCTCTAAGCTTGTATGCTTTTCTTAGATACTGCTCCAACATAGACTAAAGGCCAATGCTTCATGGTTTTGTTATTAGTGAACAGGAACTAACTGGAACATCATTTCAGGACATAACTGTTGGTACAGGCTGGGATGTAGCCCAGCTGGTAGACTGCTTGCTTATGTGCACAAAGCCCGAAGGTCTATCCTCATCACCTCATAGAACCTGGTATGGTGAAGAATATCTGTAATGAAGTCAGCTTTAGAATCAGAAGTTCAAGGTCATCCCCAACTACACAGTCCACACTAGGCTATAGAAGACCCTAACAAAATGCTAGTC
This sequence comes from Apodemus agrarius, assembly GCA_964023405.1. Taxonomy (NCBI): domain Eukaryota; kingdom Metazoa; phylum Chordata; class Mammalia; order Rodentia; family Muridae; genus Apodemus; species Apodemus agrarius. Next base: position 41,176,449 of record OZ030018.1, read on the forward strand.
CATCTGCCAACATTTACTGAGAATCCAGTGCACAGGGAGGTTTGTGAGACATCCTTAGGAAAAATTAAAAAACTAAAGTACATACATTCTCCCCTGAACATAAAGATAGTGTAATATTAGAAAGCAAGAGATTATTAAAGTTTGGAATATTGATCATGCTTTCTGGAAATGAAATCAGATTCAGGCTGTATGGCTGTGTGTGTATGTGCAGACCTAGAAATTGTGTCAAAACAAATACAAGTTCCCGAGAAGTGAACAGATGGACAGACGTAAGTGGGAAGAAATGCGCTATTGCATTCAGCTTGGAGACGTTGTCTTCTGTCAGTAACCGAGCGAGCGAGAGAAGCTGCACCCCAGCCACAGACAGCTGAGGAGCTGGGAAGTGCATGACACAGCAGTTCCCAAGACCCTGGGCAGCGGGCAGCAGATGGTCAGAGCCCCGAGCAGGGAGACACAGGCAAGTCCTGCTTATCTGTGCTGACGTGAACTTCCAGGCCACAGGGCAAGACTATCCCACACGCTAGAGAACCTGCTAGCCTGGCCCGTCTGCAGCAGCATGGAGAGCCAGAGAGCAGGAGGTCAGCAGACACCTAGGATTTCTGGGTACAGTTCAGCAGAGTAAGGACTGGGAAGGAACGGAATGGGTGACAGGAATGGATGAACTACAGAAAGGCCCCTGGGCTCTGTAAGGGATTTCCACTAAGCAACTTAGAGTCAGAAAAAGAACCCGCGACAAGTAGAACAAGCTCACAACAACACAGGCATCAAAGACTCTACATCATCAGCATACACAACGAGCACGTTTCATAATACATGGGATGCTGTCTCAGTGACTGGCAAGTTAGGACCCAAAACCACTTATTCCTGCCTAGCAATATGTACAAAAAAAGTTTTCTTGCTAGCTCAATTGCATCCCAGAATAAATCTTTATATGTCTACACATATAAAGGATTAAGAATGCTAACGAAGCCATCCAGAAGCCATCCATGGCATAATGCCTGGCGCTGAGGTATGTATGCGCTTGGTAAGGTTCCCAGCTGAGCACACTAAAGAAGCCCCATGCTCCACGTGCATGTGCCTATGGAAAATACAGGAAGGAAAGCTTGAAACCCAAGGGAAAAATGAAGAAGGGAAAAAAATACAGTATTGTAGTTAAAAAAAAAAATGCATTAGATGAGAGTAAAAGACCGGACACTGCAGAAGAATAAAACAATGGAAAGACAAACCAAACCAAACCAAACCAAAGCAACCCAAAGGCCTCTACAGCACTTTCATGAAGAGAAGAAGAGATTTTAATGAACGAACAAGAGCAGAGCAGCGGGGTCACATGCAGGTGCTTGACCAGATGGTGAAGTAAGAAGCGGGCCGGAAAAGTCTCTGAAGGGGAGCACTACCCGGCTCACCGGGAGAGGCCGTGAGTCCCCAGTCCACACAGCACCCCCTTCCCTGGGCACAGAGGCCGTGAGTCCCCACTCCACACAGCACCCCCTTCCCTGGGCACAGAGGTTCCCCACTCTGAGGTTCTCTCAAGGGTCGAGCAGGAACCTGGGGATGGGACTACACCCCGGTGACACACTCCCCATGTGTCCCTGCTTGTCCAGTTCCAGTGTCTCCACAATATTTCAGTAAGACAAAAATGCTGTAAGTGTCACTGGGAATTATGAGAATTCTCATGAAAGGAAACAGTTTTCCTGGCATAGAAACCACTGAGGTATCTGACAATGGCCTTTCTATCTTTACTTCACCTCTCTTTCCTCGTGCTTACAGTTGAAATCTGAGAACAAAGACCAGGCTCCATCGTTTGGTAGACTTTATAAAGACAAGGAATTGAATGCAACTATTTGGAAGTTCTTACTTTAGTAGCCAAAATACTTGGTAATAACCCAATTTATAATCAGTACTAATTATACAATCACAAAGACCTAGACAATTTTCTAAGCCTGCTTAGACTATGAGGACAGTAACACACAGTACCTAAAATAACCAGAAGAGGGCAGAGTGAGACATTTAACGTTACAGAATCGCCATACCTTGTCCTGGTCCACACCAGGTTCTCTGTACACAGTCCATTTCTGCCCATCGTCACTGTACAGAACTCTGTAGGCAGACACATAGTAATTGTGCTCTACCATGGTAGACCCAGTGCTTATGATACCTGCAGAACAGAGTGCTTCTCATTAGTGCACAGGTTCAGACTCCCAAAGTCACTTATACACACCTACGATTCACCCTGCAAGCATTTCTGTCTACGGCTCGTTCCCATCTTTGTGGACAGGTTCATTGTAACAGCAGCTAAGCCCTGGCTTTGCTCCTTAGACAGAAGAAGTGCAGGGACACACAGGGAAGAGCTACTGCGCCTCTGCAGCTTGGAGTCACACCATCAGGATGGTATTCACACCCTCGGAATGATTCCCTGGGAAGGAACATGCATGATGACTGGTAGGCAAAAACCAGTCTTTTAACAGACGTATCTAACCTAAAATTATCTCAATCGCTGCTAAGTTTATCTAAGTTAAATTTATACTCAGTACATGTGGAATACAAGTTACCTGTAGCATTTAAAATACATTCTCCTTAACTATAGATTTCTTAATAACTGTAAGACTTTTCAAGTCTCATTCTATTGAAACTCTACCTTAAAAAGATCATATTAAGCTAGAACTATTAAAAATTAAATACACATTTCCTCTTTTGGCAAAATTGTAAAAAGTACCCCCAGCAACATTAATTAATACTCCCACTAAGAAAACCGAAGCTATATGATTTTCAGTGACCTAATTTCCAAAAATGTCAGCGGCCATGGGGTTTCCCACTAAACTCAGGGCTAGCCGTGCGTGGCTCTTCACCTGTTATCTGCTTCTCCCTGTTAAGGTCTATCTGCAGCCACTGATGCTCATCGGTGGCAAAAGCAGCCCAGGGAGGCCCAGGCTTTCTCAGCCTGGCCTTCTCGGGTTTCCAGCTGTTCTCCTGCCCCATGTGGTCAGTCCACTCCAGTACAGACGATGCTGTTATCTGGGGATCAGCAATCACACCAGACTCCATCCCCAGAGTCCCATAGCAACCTGAAGGAGAGAGGAACATCAATTTGGTTCCTAGAGGTAAGGTGGAAATCTCTAAAACAGTGTGTCCTGCAAACCTTTCTTTTTTGGTTTTTCGAGACAGGGTTTCTCTGTGTAGCCCTGGCTGTTCTCGAACTCAGAAATCTGCCTGCCTCTACCTCCCAAGTGCTGGGATTACAGGCGTGCGCCACCGCGCCTGGCTCCTGCAAACTTCTGATTGAACAACTAAGTAACTGCTTCATCGTGGGCCCTTTGAGTCCCCAGAAACCTACAATTATACGGCTGTCCCTTGTTGTCTGTGGGGGTCCAGTTCCAGGACATCCCGTATTCCCTGGTGGATACTAAAGCCTGCAAATGCTGAAAACTTTGATATAAACTGGGACAGCACCGGCACATAGCATGCTATCTGTCAACACTAAGTCATCTCTGAGATACTTATAACGGCAAAGGAACTATATATCTGAGATATATATACACACACACACACACACAAACAGTTGTAACACTATATTGCTTGGGGAGAAACAACATGAAAAAAAATTTACACAGCACAGAAACAAGATTTCCTCTTAATCTTTCCAATCTGTAGGTATGAAAGCCATGGAATCGAGGGTCATCGACGAGACATATTTATAAGCATTAGCTGTTAGTCTATGGAGATACACTCTGCTGTCTCCGGGGGACCAGCAGGCTAGAGGGCACCTTCCCCCTGGACTTCTGTAGGTTTTGTTTTATCTTCCATAAAGCCATCCCTGTCTCACTTTAAACTTCAGACCAGTGCAATGAAATCTTTCTTCAGGTTACTTCAAATCAAGCTCTCAAAGATCGAGTACTTGCTTATAATTCCCCAGTGAACAGTGAACTCTGATTTAGTCTGTTCTTTACGTAATTAGGGGTCTATTTTACTCATGGTGTTCTCAAAAGCAAATGTGAAAGAACATACAATTTAGCAGTCACTAGGTGCCTGGTCGTACCCAGTACAGCATTAGCTACTATGCAAAGATGATGGCTTAAGTCCATGGAGGCTTACCACTTGTCTTAAATGTAAACAGACTCGCAGATAAGTATCCCCTGAAAGAGAGAGAGGGCCTCATGTGATACTCAATTACCATGCTCCTTACAGTTATCACAGTGAAACTTTAATTTCTATTGTCTGAAGGGCTAAGATCCCAGGGCTGCAAATCAGACAATGATACGCATTAAACAAACAAAAACCACCACTAACAAAAACCATTTCTATGTCAAACTCGTGAAATGACCATGAACAGCTTTTTCTACAAGTCTATCACCTAGGTTCACACTCAGTTGTGCAAATGTGCGGTACCCTTTGAGTCTTATTTTCTTCTTTTTCATGAAATGCATCCATAAACCTTTTTTCTTTTTAGCACTATGAAAGCTCATGAAGAGATGTGTTTTCAGAGGATGAGGTGAGATGCAAGTCTCCTGGTAAACCCACCAGAGCTGGCTGCTGCGTTTCCCTTGGAGAAAATCAGCCCTGTCTGCGAGTGGGCTGAGGAGGACCTGTTAGAGGACCTCAGTGCACGTGACACTCCAGGAGACCTGCTGGCGGTCAGTTACCCCTGCCCTTACTCCTTCCAACAGGCACGCGAGGATGCAAAGGGTTTTCGTGTTGTTGTTATTGTTGTTGTTGTTTGAGGCAGGGTCTCTCTCACAGCCTTCCCTGGCCTTGAAATCACTAAATGGCTCAGTGTGACTGTGAACTGCCCATCCTCTTGCTTGTGAGGCCTAAGCCTGAGGATTGCAGGCACGCCCCACCACACCCATCTTGGATTCTACCAGAAATCTACTACACACATGCAGTTGTGCCTTGATATCTGTGGGGCCCAGTCCCAGGACACCCCATATTCCCTGACAGATATGAAATCAGCAAATGTTCAAATATTTTATATAAGATGGTACAATATTGGCACAGAACCTACTGTCACCTCTTACAATGCTGAAAAATATATGCATTTTTTAAATCTGAAAAAAAAAACAAATCAACCAAAAACGGCACATGCCCCCAAGCTCTCTCTAAAGGGTAGAACACAGGAAAGAATAGCAGGGTGTGCAAATAATTATATGAAAGAAAACAGCATGGTTACGACAAAGAGGATTCTCACTTACACCATGGAAGTGACGTTGTTGGCCAGAGAACTTTCATAATACGGGGTGCCTTTGCTAATCACAACGCTGATCTGGCCACCCAGCATGTTCGACACTACTCCTGCGTGGATTCCAGCCAGACACAGTGGTGAAGACTTGAAAAAGCAAACAATAAACAAAAACGGGAAATCAGTTTTTTCCTGATTATTTATAAACAAGATACTTATTCTTTCTCAAAACATTATCTGATCTCAGAAACACAGGCTATTGTAACAAAACACATTTTTAGCATAAGAGTTAGTTTTACTATAAAGATATCAGACATATATGAAAAGACAGAGGCACATAATACATATTCATCTTGGGACAACCAGGTGGCATTCTAAGGGTTTCCAAGTTTAAAATAACAGTATCCACAGCAGCAAAGTATGTCTGAGTTCAACTTACATCTCTATAGCCGTGAGGAATTGTTCCAGATATCTCAGCAAAAGGCAGCAGACAGCCAGCTGGGCAGTATTTACTGAGAATGAGAACAGGTGAAAGGTTACAGAATGCTCACTTTCTGCAGGAAAACCCGCCAAAGCCAGACACCTCCACTCCTTCCAGGCCTCTGCTCAGCATCCAGAGCACAGCGGCAGCGCGGCTCGGAGCCACGCCCTGTTAAATAGCTCACATAGACTTCTTCCACCCACACATACTGAACACACGGACAAAAAAGGTCTCGAAAGTCCATAGTTCCTTCCTTTATTTCACCACGAGCAGTAGACATCTTTCTACGGTCAGACCTAGTCACCGTGGCTCCGTTTACATGAATGTTTGTCGTTTTATCTGATGAGGCCTGTGACATATGAATGCTAACTAACTAAATACAGTTCTGCCACCTAAGCCCAAATTCAAGTGGCAGAAGACAACATTTAGCCAGTACTCACACAGATATTTGGGGTGGGGAGATGGATTCTGAAATATCTGGGAGAATTATTTAACAAAACACATACATTTAGCAAATGTGCGATGTGTGGGGCAGAACCCCAGCTGTTTCAGGGAAGCCACACGAGAACCCCACATAGGAGGCACTTTTATTATTACTACTCCCATTTTACAGACAAGGAAAATAAAAACTGTGCACGAATTACAAAGCTGGGCTCCTCTTACACACAGCGTGGCAGCCCATCTGAGCCTGTGGGTATCACTGAGGGAAGTCATGAGGGACATGCGCACTAGAAGCTAGGAAGAGCATGGCCGCAGTGTCTGTACAGGACACTGTACAGGAAGTGAGTACAGGACGGTTAGAGGAGCAGGATCCAGACCCCGCAGGAGCCATGTGGGCTCTGAAGTGGGGGACACTTCTAGAAAAAAATAGGAACCCTGTAAAGGGTGGGCTCTGAAGTGGGGGGACACTTCTAGACAAAAATAGGAACGCTGTAAAGGGTCAGGACAGCTTACAGGCGCAACCTGATGGGGAACTTTTCAGAGGTTACTCTGGCTTCTAGGAGAGAGAGCATCACAAGCGGGAAGCTCACGAGAGGGTGACGAGAGCTTGGATGCACGTGGTGACGACAGTGCTGGAAACCAGAGGGAGCCCGGCTGACCCTTCGCCATGTTGCCCGGGTCACACTGAACAACACTGAAGGTAGCATGCTTTCCACAGAAATAACAATCTTCAATGTGCACACATGTTTGTGTGTGCATGAATGCATGTTCATTTGTGTGGAGAGGACGGAGTCAATGCCAGGTACATTCCTCAGCATTTCTTCATCTTATTTTTGGAGACAGGTTCTTGCCCTGAACCTAGAATTCAAACTTGGGGCTGGAGAGATGGCTCAGAGGTTAAAAGAACTAGTTACTCTTCTCGAGGTCCTAAATTCAATTCACAGCAAACACATGGCGGCTCATGAGCACCTACAATGAGATCTGGTGCCCTCTTCGGCAGGCACATGTGCAGGCAGAACACTGTATGCATAATAAATAAATAAAGAAAGAACAAACTCATCAGCTAGGCTGGCTGGCCGGCCCCGGGCTCCAGGGGTCGTCCTGTCTCCACTCCCCAGCACTGGGATTACAGCCCCGTGCTGCCACGCCTGGCTTTTGATGTAATGTCTGGGAGACTAACGGCTCTGCTGACCCAGTCTCTCTCCACAGCCCTGGGAACCATTCTTGAAATGTTCTTTGGGGGCGCACCATCACGGCAGAAATTGAGAAGGGCATTAAAAGATGAGAGGTTCTGCTAAGCAGTGAGGGGCACAGTAACTCTGCGCAAACTGTCCTTCGAGAAGCTTAAACACTGCAGAGACAAGGCTGCCGGGAAGACCCAAGGGTTACTTGTCAAAGACACTGGAAAACAGTTTGGGGTGTGTGTGTGTGTGTGTGTGTGTGTGTGTGTAAAATAAAGACTTTCAAAGAGTTTTAAGTAGGCAAACCAGAATTGCACTGAAGAAAATCAAATGCCAGTAGTGTGACTTAACAGAAGAAAGTCAACAAAGATTAGGAGTAGAAATGGGGCTGGGTGTGGTGGCATACACCTTTAATGCTGGCACTTAGGAGGTAGAGGCAGGTGGATTTCTGAGTTTGGGGCTAGCCTGGTATACAAAGTGAGTTCCAGGACAGCCAGGACTACACAGAGAAACCCTGTCTTGACATTCCCCGATCTTTAAAGGATACAAAAATGTAGAAAGAATAGTTTCTCTACGAGCAGCCTTGCCAGAGCTAAGTGACTGAGCCCTTCTACCTCCAGAGTAGGATTTACCCAGAGCCACAGCACCTGGGACGCAGAGGCGTAAGGATCTCAGAGTTCTTGGCCAACTTCCACCACACAGTGAGACCCCGTAAAAACAATAAACAAAATAAAAATTATGCTTCTGTTTTGGAGATGTACTCCCTCAGCTAAAGTCAAATTTAAATATGGCAACTGGATGACTTTAAGCACTGTTTCACTAGAGGTTTTAATTTTTATTTATTTATTTTATTTATTTATTTATTTATTTATTTATTTATTTACTGGTTTTTCAAGACAAGGTTTCTCTGTGTAGCCCTGGCTGTCCTGGAACTCACTCTGTAGACCAGGCTGGCCTCGAACTCAGAAATCCTCCTGCCTCTGCCTCGGAAGTGCTGGGATTACAGGCGTGCGCCACCACCGCCCAGCCTTCACTAGAGTTTTAACCAATGATTAGCTATGTATCATGCTTTACACACTACCGGATAATATAAAAGAACGAGAATGAAGAAGTGTGTGCGTGCGCACACACACACACACACACACACACACACACAAGTTCATACCTGAACTCTGGTTCCAAAAAATTAGATACAGTATCCAAACAAGTGATTAAATCTAGAAAAAAATTAAAGAAAAACATTTACTAAAATACTTATTAATCTTACTAAAATACTGTAAAATAATCTCAAATTGTATTCATCTAAATTTGAAAATGTTGCTACCTATAACTTTACAGGCTTTTGTTAAACAGTTTCTCTCATGTGATGTGTCTTCATTCTGGAGATGTTTCCTTACTATAGCTTTTTACTCTACCGCCTCCTGAAGTCAGAGGTCATATGTAGTCATAGAGAAGTAGAATTTATACAGTCTTCAGTGGTTTCAATAAAATATAACCCTCGAGTCTGAGAGAAAAATATTTATTAGTTATTCTGACTAAAAATGACCTATGCTATTAAAAACAGAAATAGAAACAATGACAGAAAAAGAGGTAAGTTAATCCTACAGCTCCACCTTTAACTCCAAATGCTCACAGGTAGAGCCAGCAGCAGCAGCGACTTCTGGGAACTCTAGAGAAAATGAGCCTTCCGCCGTAAGCAACACTCCAGGCAATCACTAAGCACATTCAAGTTTCAGTGCTCTAAAGAAACTGTAACTTCAACAATTAATCTGAATGAAAGCCAACATACCTCTAAGTAAAGACCCAGTCCAAGGCACAGAGAAAAGTAGCTTTTACTTAAAAAATATTAAGTGTCTTCCCTTCCTTCTGTTAGGATAGAATACACTGCCCTGATGGCGGCCCACAGCATGATGTGCCTTACTTTACTGTCAACCTCATCTTCACTTCAGCTTCAGGCCACCTGGTTCTCTCCTGCATCCCTGGGCGCACCACACTCTTCTGCATCCCTGGGCTCTCTCTCTCTCTCTCTCTCTCTCTCTCTCTCTCTCTCTCTCTCTCTCTCCTGCATCCCTGGGCACACCTCTTCTGCGAAGCATTCCTACTGCTGCCCCCTTCCTCCCAAAGCTTAACTGAATACACTAATATCTCAAATTGACTGCCATTTCCTCAAAAGAGCTGCCTAGCCCTTTATATGTGAAATCCCTGTAGCTGCGCACAGCACTTCCGTTCTATTTGATTTAACCAACACACACATGCTCCTGGCATAACCATGCACTATGAAAAGACTAATTTGATGATAGATCCATAAAGTTATGGGCATTATTGTAACAACTCACCCTGAGACAAGAAGTAAAATTGTATTTTCCCTTTTCTGAATAACAGAAATTAGGAACTACAGTGTGGAGTACACAGGGGACTTTCAGTGAACGTTTACCACGGAATATCTGGAAGAGCAGAAGTCTCTGTCTGTTGGCTTGTTTGGCTACATCCCCTCATTTACTAGACCCAAGGGTGAAAACCTGGAAGGAGACTGACGGGAAGGCAGTAACAGATCACATTACGAGCATTCAGTGTTGGTTGATTTTGCCAACTTTACACAAACCTAGAAATATCTGGGAAGAGGGAATCTTTAACTGAGAAAATTGGCACACGGGCAAGTCTGAAGGAATCACTGATGAGAGAGGCCCTGCCCCACTGTGGGTGGTATGAGTGGTACTATTCCTGTGCAGCTCCTTCCTGGGAATGTAAGAAACGATCAGCAAGTCAGCGAGCAGTGCTTTTCATGTCCCTGCCTTGAGTTACTACCCGGACTTCCCTGGATGATGGACTGCAAGCTATGGGATGAAATAGACCCTTTTCTCCCCAACTTGATTTTGGTCAAGGTGTTCCGTCACAGCAGTAAAACCCTGGCCTTTGTACCTCACCGTCAGTACATAAATGTTGCATAACAGTCTCAGCAGCAAGTCCAGGATAATTCATCATTTAGTTACTCTTAAAAAAATATATGTCCACTACTCAACTGGAGTATGTCTTATAAGGCCCTGAGTGTAGTGTTAAACCACTAGGAATGCAGTATTATGAGAGCAACTTGTGGAGATCAATATGTATGCACCACTGTTAGCTGAAGGATTAAGTTAAATCTGTGTTTTAGGAGTTGCCCACAGGGTTCACTGCTACCTAGTTAGTTCACAGGCCGGGAAAACCAATGGAATGGTTTGCCTATCCACCTTTGCATAGCATCAGTGATAATCATCTTCTGCTTTCCTGATCTAGTGACAGAATTTCAAATCTCTAAGATGAGAAGCTTAGCTTCTGGAATTAGAAGCCTGCCGCCAGCAGCACCCGTGCTCCAGCCGCCAGCCACCAGCCAGCCGCCAGCCACCTCCACTTCCTTCACACCACACGCCAATGGTGCTTGAGCCACACACCAAGCCATGCTAATGTGCAAGTAATTACCTGGCTCTCAAATTCCACCGGGGCTCCAGAGCTCCTGAAGAGCAAACTAAGAATCCAAAGTGGACAACTCCGAGAGCCAAGAGGACTGAAGACAGGAAAGAAAACCATGAGTACACACTCTGACACTTACAGCTCCAGGAAGGCAAATAGAAACCACCAAATTAGGATGTAAGAAGTTATATGCCTTTCCTGAAAGCTTTCCCCAATGAACTAGCTTTCCAGAAAACTGTTATTATGAGCTCTCAATGAGTTGAACACAGCCTGGGCAAGGTGAATATAGTTAAAAAAGAATATATCTGCCCTTAGAGGCTTCTGACAGCAATGCATAGGAAGTTATTGTGATGAATTAGAATAGAATTCAACCAGAAGAGTCTAGAGTTAAACCTTCAAATTTATAACCAAGTAAATTTGGATAATTGTATTTAGGTAATACAATGGAATAGAAGGCTGGTGTGACAGTCTTTTTAATAATGCTAGGAAAACATAACATCCCTGTATAATGACATATTCATTCTCAAAAGAACTCACCTACCTCATATACACAAATATTAACTCAAAGTGACCTAATATTATAGATCTTTCAAACATTACAGGAATAAATCTTGACTTTGGATAAAGAATTGATTTCTTAAATATGATGGGAACCACAGCAATCAGACTCAGATAACCTGAAGTGATCATGATAGACTTCCATGCTTCAGAAGATAGGACCAAGGAGAAAGCCGGTGACAGGGATTGAGTGAGAATGTCCCCGTAGTCTCTGGCATTTGAACACTTGGTCCCCAGGCGGTGACACTATTCGGGGAAGACTTAGGTTGTATAACCTCCCTGGAAGAAGTGTGTCACTGTGGAAGCCTCCCCTACTCTCAGGTTAACCTCTGTTTCATGCCTGAGGCTCAGATGTGAGCTCTCTGCCCTGCCACCAAGCTGTCCCCATCATTATGAACTCTAGCTCTCTGGAATTACAAGCTTAAACATATTCTTAATCTATAAATTATGTCTGCCATGGTGTTTTATCACAATAACAGAAGAGCATCTAAGGCAGTGGCACACCAAATTATTCTTGCAAACCATACATCTGTTAGGTATCTAGAAGCAACATCGGAAAGTATTAAGGTGTCACATTAAAAGACAAATGCATATCTAGCCAATGGGATATAGTTTGGCTGCAAAATCAATGTGGTACTGGTTACAACACGAAAGAACTTGGCAAATACGTAGTCAAAGCCGCCAGTCTCAGTTTCCCACACTCCCCCTGTTGAAGTGTCCAGAGTGAGTGTAGCTAGAGACAAGAAGAATGGAATGGAAATGAAAGGTGGTGGGGTTCAGAGTGACGGACGAAGACCAGCTGAGCCGGGCTGTGGGCTGTGTTTCACATGTTCTCAAACTGTGGTGAGGATCACAGCATCCTAAAAACTCTGAAAAATAAATTACATACCCTGAGCATGACAGCCATCCTGTATAGGAATTTCATCTTTATCAAGTTGTTATAAAAATTAAAAATAAAGTGGTATAGTAAGAAGTAGTAGCCAGTTTACTTTAATATATATTACATCTGCATGGCTGGTTAACATACAACACAATAAGGAGCCACAGTGGGCAATCATATGGCTATTCCCCAGCAAACATCAGCTATATAAATATGACCAGGTATTAGTGAAGTGACCAATCAGACAAAAATGTGTATATACAAAGTATGATTCCAAGTGGAAAGGGTAGGAGAAAATATTATTATAAAAATGTATATGTAGTAGAGCAGACGGTGATAAAGACACACTTTAGATAAACAGAAGCAGTAAGAACTCCCGTGAGAGAGAGGGAGGAAGGGACCTGGGAGGGAGAGAGGAGGGGGAAGGGAAAAGGGGGACAGGATCAGATGTGGGAGGAGACTGGGTAACAGTGGGGGATGGGGAACTAGGGGTAGTCACTAGAAAGTCCCAGATGCCAGGAAAGCAAGAGGCTCCCAGGACCCAACAGGGATGACACATTAGCCGAAATACCCAACAAAGGGGAGAGAGAACCTGTAGAGACCAAATCTAGAGGTTAGGCCGGCCCCTGGTTGAGGTAGGGCCACTGACCCATCTCAAAAATATGAACACAGGAAATGCAGGGTCAAAGAGTGGAGCAGAGCCTGAAGGAAAGGCCATGCAGAGACTGCCCCACCTGGGGATCCATCACATCTGCAGACACCAAACCCAGACACCTCTGATGCCAAGAAGCGCTTGCTGACAGGAGCCTGGTATTGCTGTCTCCTGAGAGGCTCTGCCAGAGCCTCACCAATACAGATGAGGACACTCACAGCCAACCATTGGACTGAGCACAGGGACCCCAAAGGAGGAGTTAGGGGAAAGACTGAAGGAGCTGAAGGGGTTTGCAACCCCACAGGAAGAACAATATCAACCAACCAGACCCCTGCCCCAGAGCTCCCAGGGAACAAAATAAACCACCAACCAAAGAGTACACATGGAGGGACCCATGGCTCCAGCTGTTTGTGTAGCAGAGGATGGCCTTATCTGGCATCAATGGGAGGGGAAACCCTTGATCCTATAGAGACCCAGTGTAGGGCAATGCTAGGGCAGTAAGGTAGGAATGGGTGGGTGGGTGAGCTCCCTCATAGAAGCAGGGGTATGTGTGGGGGGGGTGGGGGGGTAATGGGGGGTAAACTGGGAAAAGGGATGGCATTCGAAATGCCAATAAATAAATAAATAATCAATAAAAAAAAGAAGTTAGGAAAAACTCAAGACTTGAACTTTTAAGAGTATGCCCAGTAAGGACTGTCCTGCAAAGGCAACATGTGATTAAAACTTTAACTGGGTGATGGAGCTTGGGGTACGTGGAGCTGAAGTAGGTACAGAACTCAAAGGGCCCCTGCAGGTGCATGCTCAGTGCCTGTGAAGCCACAGTGATGTGACGTCGAAAGAGCAATAGGCAACGGAATCCGACAGGGTCCTGGAGGCAAGGACACTTGGCAGAACAGATAGGAATCCATTCTAATAGGATCACACGGCTATATTGAGAGCAGTGTCAGGAGAAGGGTAGAAACGAAGGCCAGAAAGAAATCTGTTATCTTAACTGAAGTAAGGGCTGAGAGTGACTTTAACTGCAGTAGTTTAGAGGGGAGCTGCTGACATGTAATCAGATCTTCATACATCCCAAGGAATGGCAGATGACTAGGGATTTTGGAAATAATGGTAAGATCTTTGGACTGAACAACTTAAAAGACCAGCTCCTATGTAAAATATTTAATATTACAATAATAAATACTGATGTGGCATCTACTTGGTTATTCTGAAATGCCAGAACATCAGTGTTCTATTAGATGTGTAAACGGTGTATAATAATCACATTCTGAGATAAGAGCTTCTGCTTGGAGCTTTTCTATAACTAGTCAAATACATAACACGTACAAAACTACACACACACGCAGACACGCACACACATTACACAGCATGTTGCTTCTCTTCAGTGCTCTGGGGAGGAGCCTCTATCAGGGTCCTGGGTTAGCAGACTTCACTCCTGAGCTTCTGTGCAGCTCATGGAGAAACCAGCATCTCCACAGGCAGCTCCACACTAGCTGTAGAAACAATCGAACCCACAGGGACTGCAATCTAAGTCCCACGCAATGCCCCGACCTTCCGCCAACTCTCAAGAATCAGCCTGTTATATTTTTGTACAGAACATCCTATTTTTCTACAGCATCTTCAAATTTAACACCATTGCACACGATATTGCAAAAATCTTGATACAGTTTAAAAAATAAATTCAAGTACAATTTATAGAGAGCTTTGTAACTGCTCTATGAACATTTATTTGCACATACTTTAAAATCTTAGGTTGACCCATATACAATACTGTAAATATGATAACTCTTCTAATGTGAGCAAATCATTTAACATACACATTTGTTTCTCTCTTAGAATAGAATATTTTGATTGACAGCACTAGCTAGTCCTAAGATAGCGTAATCATGACTATTTTAATTTAGATATTCCCTACGTCATACTTTAGTGTGTTCTTGACTGAACTGCAAAAACTCCCAGTAGCATCAAAAACCATTATACAAAACAGTCTGCACTACATTATATAGAACATACAGATGTGGTATGTAATATTTTGTAAAACTATAATCATTTTTTCAACAAGAAGGAAACCTAAATGTAACAAAACATCAAGTATTGTTCATAGGTGACAATATTTATGTACAAGAACCGAGAAAACAGGAAAAGACAATAAATATATACTTACAAACTCTACTCTTTCATTTCCTCTAAAATTCCTTAAAAGGGCAACTCTCCACCACTTGAGGGAGTTCCCTGGCATAGCAACACTGTTTTAGTAACTTTGCTTAAGTATGTAGATGTCCTTGATTAGAGACAAGAGGGTGTGGAATATGGCTGATTTCTTTGATCAATATTTAAAGGCAGAGATTAAATATTAGGCTTCTCTTAGACAAGTTACAACGATACCTGTGGAAGCAGATCTCTATAACGGGCTTGGGCACATTTCTGTGATGAAATTTAAGGTTTCTTTTTTTTTTTTTTTTTAACTTACGTAGTAAAAGGGCATTTTTTTATTAGATATTTTCCTTATTTACATTTCTTTTCTTTTTTTCCTTTTCTATATTCTTTGTTTACATTTCAAATGATTTTTCCCTTTCCCAGTTCCCCACTCCCCATAAATCCCATAAGCCCCCTTCCCTTCACCCGTTCTCCACTCAACCCCCTCCCACTTCTCTGTCCTAGTAATATGCTACAATGCTGCATCAAGCCTTTCCCAGACCTGGGTCCTCTCCTTCCTTCTTCTTGGGAATGATTTAATATGTGAGTTGTGTCTTGGGTATTCAGAGCTTCTGGGCTAATATCCACTTATCAGTGACTGCATTCCATGTGTGTTCTTTTGTGAATGAGTTGCCTCACTTAGGATGATATTTTCCAGTTCCAACCATTTGCCTAACAATTTCATGAATTCATTGTTTTTAATTGCTGAGTAGTATTCCATTGTGTAAATATACCACATTTTCTGTATCCATTCCTCCATTGAGGGACATCTGGGTTCTTTCCAGCTTCTGGCTATTATATATAAGGCTGCTATGAACATAGTGGAACATGTATCCTTATTGCATGCCAGAGAATCCTCTGGGTATATGCCCAGAATTGGTATAGCAGGGTCCCCCGGAAGTGTCATGCCCAGTTTTCTGAGGAACCGCCAGACTGATTTCCAGAGTGGTTGTACCATCTTGCAATCCCAGCGGCAGTGGAGGAGTGTTCCTCTTTCTCCACATCCTGGCCAACACCTGCTGTCTCCTGAGTTTTTAATCTTAGCCATTCTGACTGGTGTGAGGTGAAATCTCAGGGTTGTTTTGACTTGCATTTCCCTAATGACTAATGATGCTGAACATTTCTTAAGGTGCTTCTCAGCCATCCGAAGTTCTTCAGGTGAAAATTCTTTGTTTAGCTCTGTACCCCATTTTTTAATAGGGTTATTTGGCTCTCTGGAGTCTATGGCTCAGTGGATAAGAGCACTGACTGCTCTTTCCGAGGGTCATAAGTTCAAATCCCAGCACCCACCTGGTGGCTCACAACCATCCATAAAGAGATCTGCCCTCTTCTGGTGTCTGAAGACAGCTACAGTGTACTTACATATAATAAATAAATGTAAGGTTTCTTATCAACGATGTAAAAGCTGGCTAAGGTGCCTAAGCAATTAGCAGTAGAGTGAGAGAGGGTCAGCGTCATCAAACGAGACCCTCCATAGCTAACTTCCCACATGTGAGGCACGCCAGCAGTTAGCCTGTCTCTTTTGTCACTGACACAGTATCTAGGACACATGTCACCAGTGACTGTTTAGCTTTACTCAGTGCCTATGTGGTTCTTTTACAGACCTTCTAAGGTATCAAAATCCCCAACGACACAGAAAACACTAGAAACAGGACAGTCACCAGGCAGTACTAGTGCACCCTTTAATCCCAGCACTGGAGGCAGAGACAGGCAGATCTACAAGTTTGAGGCCAACCTGGTCTACAGAGCGAGTTTCAGGATAGCTAGGGCTGCACAGGGAAACCCCGTCCCTCTCCCCCCAAAATCCAAAACAAATAAAAAACAAAACACAAAACAAAATCAGAGCGAGGAGGGCACACTTCAGGTCGATGGCATGCCTGCTTGGCACAAGCATCATGCCCCCTCCCCCGCCCCCGCCCCCAGGCTAACATGCCTCTTCTGGCTCGCCATCTTAACAGATGAATTCATTTTTAAATTCTGTTTAGAATTTGTCCTCTCTGCAAACCTGGTGAAACTGCAAAACAATATGCTTGTTGTCTAAATTCACACTAAAATATAGTTGTTGTCTGGTGTGCTATTTATATTATCCACAAACTGTGTGTGTTCATTTTTCATTTGCCTGTAGACAAGGGCACAGCTGGAGATAGGAACACAAACGGGAAACTTCGCTAAGAGGCGTTCACTACATTCAGTTTTAAAATGTGTCAGATACAACAATTACAAAAACTAAAACCGTAGCATGGCAGATACAAATAGACACCTGGCCAAGAGCAGACCCTGACATAGAACTATCTTGTGTCCACACTGTGCAGTCAAGGCAACAAATGGTCTGAAAAACTCATACCCGAGTTCAAAAGCAAAAACACTCCACACAGAAGAAAAAATAACCAACAACAGAGACCTAAACTCTATTACAAAAAAAAAAAAAAAAAAAAAAAAATCTATTCAGCCCTATGTGTCACAAGTTTTTATACTCTGATGTAAGACTGAAGAGATGGAAAAAATTCACAAAATGTGTAGTTAAAGAATGTAACAATCAGAAAAACTTTATGACATTGGTGTGGATTCTAAAAATACTTCCACATACTACAGCCGCGACCCTCAAATGGGTGTTCTCAGGCCCAGCTGTTCAGAAGTCTTAGGTACAGTGTCAGCACACTCTAGGGTAGAACACGTGTGATAGCTCTCTAGGAAGAAAATGCGTATCCACATGACCATTCTGTGTCACAAGGGATTTTTAAACCATTTACTACTTTCCTCAAATATAAATAAATAAATAAATAAATAAATAAATAAATAAAGGCATATTTAGGTTCTCCACTCCAAAATTTTGGGTTGGCAAGACTCAAAATAATGTAGTATTTAACATTTTGATTCAAAATCCTCTAAAATGTGTCTAGATTGTAGTTTTCCAATCCTACGGGCACCCACCTACCTACACAGCAGTTATGGAATTTACAAGTGAATGCTTCCTTGAGGGATTTGTAATTTTCAATGTGCAATGCTATGTATGTAACAAAAAGGTTTAGAACTACTGTTGAGAAACTGGCCAGGGTTGACGGGATTCGAAAGCAGAAATTTTAGATCATACATTTATAGAATTCATTTTACTTTTCAAGTTCAATTGAATACTGTTTCTAGTTGAATTTTACATTTGTGTTTCTTCTGCATGTATGTATGTGCACCCCATATATGTCCGACACCCTCACATGTCAGATGAGAGTGTCAGGTCACCTGGAACTGGGGTTAGCAGCATTTATGAGCCACTGCGTGAGGGCTGGGATTGAACCTGGGGTCCTCTGAAAGAACAAGTACTCTTAAGTGCTAAACCATCTCTCCAGCTCTGAATGATGGTTTTGAATTGAAATTTATTCATGAAAATAGTTGCATGTATTACTAACCCTGATTGAGAGATCTGAGTTACAGAGTTATGAACTCTGAGAGGCTAGCTTTAACTTTTTTAAGAGCCCAGCGGCAACTCAGGAGCTTTTGTCTGTAGAGAACCTCCATTAGTGCTTGCCCATAGGTTCAGGATCCCTCGAGGGCTCACACACATCTGTTCAGAAAGTCCAGCTGGAATGCGGTGTGATTATGCCAATTTACAGCAGAGAGGCTGTGGTGATTTGAAGGGGATGTCTATGTCTTGGGCATTGCAATACTTGGTCTCCAACTGGAGATGCCGGAGAGGCCAGTTAGAAAGGCTTAAGGGGTGTGGCCTTGGTGGGGGAGGCGTGTCACTGGCGGCTGGCTTCCAGAGAACTATTTTGACTTTTCTCTGTTTCTTGCCTGCAGCAACTTGGAGTTGTGAGGTAAAATAAGCCACACTCTCACCAGGGAGTAGGGAGGTAAGGCCTCAGCCTCCTGCTCTAGCGCCCTAGCTCTGCTCTGCCGCCATGGACTCTTCCTTGTTCTTGTCCTTCCAGAAATGCAAACCCAAATACACCCTGACTTCTGTAGGTGGCTTTGGTCACAGAACTCTCCTAAGGCTTTGAAGTGCCCCATTTCTATGCACTCCTGCTTGCTTGCCACTGAATCGGGAACATTTTCCCACAGTAAATGTAATTAACTTTTTGTTCTAAAAGGAGAAAAAGGAGGAGGGGGAGGCTGGCAACTCCTGCTCACTGATAATTAAAGATAACAGGGAAGGGGAAACGCCCCATGACGCTTTACAAACAGGAAACATACGTGGAAGGGGATGCTAGGGAAAGACCCGGTATGACATGGGCGTCGCCATGGGCGCCATTCAAGAGAAATTTGCCATCTGCAAAATCTGTCATTACAACTTAGGCACAAGGACAATGAATTCCAATTCTCTGAAGTGTGTTCTTACAGAAAGTGAAACTTAGAATATTTCTGTTGAACGCCAGGATAACCATCTATTTTCTATTGCAAATGACTGTTTTGATAGTCCCTCCAATGATACCACTTCTGAGCTGTTCTCTTCAAGGCCTCTAATAACAAAGATGAGATACAAGCCACAGCAGTGAAAACACGGGAGATGTCCTGTTAGAGACCAGACACGCTTTGGATTCTATTCTATATAGTATCCTCGACTTTAATCCGCTGTCCCCTTTAGATCCTAAACATTAACAATGAGAAAAGACGCTGTTATGTCCTGTCTCAGCACTTCCTAGGAAGCTCTCGGTGATATGAGAGCCGACTCTTTGTAAGCAACAACACGGCCTTTACAGAGAATTGTGAAATCGTATCTTGTAGATAGTGAACCTTTATGTTGATACAGTTTGCTTCAGTGTTTTACAGATTTCTGTTAAAATTAAGACAGTCTGTGCTCTAATCTCACAGAAATAAAAACCTGGTATTTCTTCTGCTAAGGAAAAGAAAGCACAAGGACTTTTTACAAATGTCTATACAGTCAACTTTTCAAAATGCAGACCCAGCTCTTCCTGGGTCAGTAGGCATTATATACTCAGTTTTTCTGGTCTACTCCAAGGTCAGATGACAGGCATTTGAATCATTTCCTTCTTGCTGTCAGAAATGGCACAATGTGGGACTATAATATAAAGTGAAAATTACCTTCTTTATCTATAACTGAGTATGAAGCCAAAAATCCTCGTCCAGAAGCATGGACTCCACTCATGAACAGCACTGTGATTTCACTGCCTTTGGACTCAATTGACTGATTCATTTGTAAACCCAGACCACAGTATTTGCCTAGGAATGAGAGAAAAGCATGTGTTTAGTATGACTCTCATAAAGTCAATATTTGTAATGTACATAACAATACAATGCAATAAACCAGTTACTAAATTAACAAAAAAATAAGTAAACTTTGGTTAAAAATCAAATTATTATGGAAGAAAGAACTGAATGCCAAGTAATAACTATTTAACTGATTCAAAACAAAACAAAAGCCCTGCAGATTTTAACTAAACTTACAGAGATTCAATTTCTATAAAAGACATATATGCTTTACAAAACCATAATGAAATAGTTTTAAAAATAGGCATTGCAGACAGGGGGCAGCCACAAATCAGGGAGTGGTCACAGTGTTTGTCCAGGGCTCCCTGGGGCCTCCTGGATTCCTTGCCTCAGCACAGTCCTCAAAGTGTTGTCAAACTGGACCTACTCAGTTCTATTTCTGAATATTGTCAGATCTTTCTTGATGCTTCTGTCGTGATGTGGACTCACATGGCTTCAGCTATGAACTGGAGACTCAGTAACTTAACCTCTGTTAGTTAAGCCTGGGCCTGAAACTCAGACGCATATATTCAATGAGCAACACACACATAGAACAATACATATGCTTAGAGCAAATCTAAGTAAACTAAGACAGAAGAGGAAAAGAAAATTATTGACACAAAATAGCCACCAATAAGTAATAAAATAGATTTCCTTAAATGGCTTGTTACGGAACTAGTAAACCTGGAATACAGAGTCCTAAAAATTGTTTCGAACTGTGGCAACACCACCATTTGAGTAAGAACAATGTGTTTTTCCCATGATATCATTCATCACTGGTGAAATGATGTTAAAGCCATTAGAGACCTTAAGCTGCAGTCAACAGAACAGACAGTTTATTAAGTATCAGGGAGGATGTGGAGAAATCAGAACCTTCACAAATTAATGGCAGAAATATAAGACAGGCAATTCTGAGACAACTTGACAATTTGTAGACATTATCTGTGCAGAAGGGAAGAAGCATACCCGCAGGGGGTGCCGACGATGACAGGTCAGCAGTGAGGCGGGTGATGGGATGGTGAGGGGAAAAGCCAAAGGCTGCTGGTGCGGGAGGAAGAGAGCGCTGGACACTACAGAGATCTGTAAGTACTGTAAGCTCCAAAGTACTGTCGGCTCCCTTCCTGACGAGGGAGCAAAATGTGGAAGAAAAAAGATGGAACATGAGAGAGAATGCGTGTGTTATCTCACTTTATATTAGTGTAACAAGTGTGCTATAGGATTAAACATCTGATAGTTATTCCTCAATTCCCTAGAAGCTCCAAGTTCTGAGGAGTGTTTATCAAAATATACCACTAAGAGAGTGACGAGACAGCCATAGAAAGACGGAAGAGCTGCAATGTAGACGTCCAAAAGGAGCTCTTACCTGGACTGACTCTATCTACAGAACTCCAACAAACAAAGGTACAAACAAGAGCAGGACCAAGACACTGGGACACACGTCTGCAGTCGAAGCAAGAGAATCATGTGAGGTCATGAGTTCAAGGCCAGCCTCAGCAACATAGTGAGATACTGGGAAAAAAAGAGGTGGGGAATTAACCAATAGAAAAAGTACCGAAAGCCGGGCGTGGTGGCGCACGCCTGTAATCCCAGCACTTGGGAGCCAGAGGCAGGCGGATTTCTGAGTTCGAGGCCAGCTTGGTCTACAGAGTGAGTTCCAGGACAACCAGGGCTACACAGAGAAACCCTGTCTCGGGGAAAAAAAAAAAAGAAAAAAGAAAAAAAGAAAAAAGAAAAAGAAAAAGTCCCGAAAAATCAACCCTCTTCTTCACAAGAGAACACATTCACCTGGCATGAGCCATCATGGAGACACAAAGCAAACTATAAAGCAGAAGCACACATCCTGGTCAGTGATACCAACCAAATCAGAGAGTACTGCAGTGGAGTGACGCACAAGTCTCCACAATCACTGAAGGCCCTGGTGATGTCTAGGAATCTAAATATTGTCAACATATGACCCCAAACTCTTCTAGGTATAGAAATGCATGCTGAGTCCAGACTGGATGGCTAGTACTTACCCAAACGTGGTCACACCACAGATAGCACTTCGTCACTTTTAGTGTGACGTTGGTCACTTCTACGTTTTCTACATAGTAAATAATGCTAACACTGGAACAACCATCATTCTAACACGCTAGGTTCTCTAGTGCTGACTCTTTAAGAGTACCACCCAAGCCAACTCCACTCAGCATGGTATCCTCAACACAAACACAGCGCCACCTTCATCAAACCAGCAAAACATCTGAAACTTGAACTTATCCAAAGCACAGGGCAGGAATGCAGCTGGTTTGAAAGTCTGTGGTTGTTAAGTATTATTCTCCCTGAAGTATCTTTCGGGATTGCAGCTGGCGGAGACATGCAGGGGCACTAACATGGCAGACCAAAGCTTCCTAATACAAAGACTACAGCATTGGCGGGGTCAAGGTATCCACTTAGTATGACTGATCTGCCCTGCCACACTCTTCTGAGTAGACTTTCCCCTCCCTTATGATACTTGCACAAGAAGAGAGACGTCTCTAAGGAGACTTAGGAGGTATTTTCTGAGCCTGGCAAGATGGCTCAGCACTTGATGTCAAGTCTGATGACCTAACATAAGTCCTACAGATTCATATGGTTGAAAAATAAAACCAATTTTTACAAGTCCTCTTCTGATATGTATATATGCATGCACAGACATACACACAAATAAGTATAATTATTTTTAAAAATTATTTTCTGAAGGCCAGTCTGGTGGCACATGCCTATACCTAGCACTCAGGATGCTGAGGAAGGAAAATTATTCTAAGCTTGAGGCTAGCCTGTGCTACATTATGAGTCCCTGCCTCAAAAAGAAACAAAAAAAGAGCTATCTTCTGGAAAACCAACAAACTTCTGGTTAAAAGTAAACTCCATATTCCATTTAAATGTCTTGATAAAATCTTCTGAAGAGGTGTTGTTAGAAGATCCTGGCTCTTCTAAAGCTCTCGGCTTTGTAAGGATAGGGAGCAGTTCCTATGCCAGCCACTGTAGTCTAAAAAGCAGGTCGTCACGTGTAAACCAGACCCGTTGCCAAGCAACAGGGAAGCATGCACGGCACGCCAAGAAAGCTCTCTCAAAGCTTTTCTAGAAAAATAAACTTATGGGAAATATCAAAACTTTAAATAATTCCTAAGAAGACTCACAAATGAGCCAACCCATACCTCAGATGGCTGACCTAACCACAGGGAAGGTCTGGAAGAGAAAGGAAGGTTGTTGTTTGTAACCGTGTAGAGGAAGCATTCCCTCAGAGGAAGATCCAGACAAATAATTTTAAGCACCAGTCACCCGTGGGCATGGTCGATCTACAGCCTACAATCCAGGATCACTTAGAACAGTACGAGGTCTTTGCTTTTGTAAGCCCACTGCACAGCTCTTCAGTAGGAACTACAACGAGCGCTAGATTTCTCATTACGAGAGAAGTGAGTTAGAATACACAAATGTGGTGGTGTGAATATACTTGGCCTAGGGAGTGGTACAACTAGGAGTTATTGCCTGGCTGAGCAGTGGTGGCGCACACCTTTGATTTCAGCACTTGGGAGGCAGAGGCAGGCAGATTTCTGAATTCGAGGCAGCCTGGGCTATACAGAGAAACCCTGTCTCGAAAAAAATCAAACAAAACGAAAGAGTTGTGGCCTTGTTGGACTAGGTGTGTCACTGTGGGAATGGGCTTTGAGAGTCTCCTCCGGGCTGCCTAGATTACAGTCTTCACCTGGTTCCCTTCCAAACAAGATGCAGAACTCTCAGCTCCCTCTCCAGGGCCACGCCTGCCTGGACGCTGCCATACTCCCAGCCTTGATGATAACAGACTGAACCTCTGAACCTGTAGTCCAGCCCCAGTTAAATGTTGTCCTTTGTAAGGGTTGCCTTGGTTAAAGTTGTCTTGCCATTCCTACAGCAATGGAAGCCTTAACTAAGACAACACAGAAAAGAATGAAATGAATCATGTAAGTATTGGATAACAATTAAAATATCAATATGAGCTCAACGTTTTAAATAAATACCACTAAATACAAACCATGTATGCATACAAGTATTTGTGTATGCACATGCAACTCTATGCATCGCTGCACATCAATTTATGAAGTCTGTACTCAGAGGATAGGGCAGCCAACCAGCCCTAACTTAATAAAGATTCTGATTTCTAATTATATCGCATATTAAAAGAACAAAAGATTTCTTGAAGAAATAATGAATTGTAAAATCTGGGCAAGATAAATCTATAATATTCTGTGCCTTACATTAAGGATTCAAAAGATAATTTTTTTCTTATTCTAATGCAGTCTGCCTAAGTGGGGACAGACTTCAGATCTGGAAAGCCATTTTAAACTCTATCATTAAACATGCCACTTGTCCACCAATGTTCCTATTCATAGTAGCACTACAGTGACTTACTCCAAAACCATCTTTACAGTTTAGCAGCTCAGAAGTCAGTTATAAAAAACCGTGTTGCTAACAGCACATAAAGAGAACAAGAGGTCACTGCCCAGCTGTAAAGTAAGCCGATACCTTGTCAGTTAAACACTTCCTAATGAGTTCAGGATTTAAAAACGTCCTTCCTCTAGAAACCATCCTGATCCTTTCCTCTGATTATTCCAGACTACTACTTCTTAAGAGAAAATAAATTTAACACTTATAAAACCCCAAACCTAATTTTGAATACCAAAATGGATGGGGTGTATTTGAGCCTGCCTCTGTTCTGAAGGGGCAGGGAGTGAAGACTGGAAAAGATAAAGAACTCAGAACCTCTATCCATGGAGTCTTGAAGCCTCTATGCATTTCTTTCTTCTATAATCCTCTGCAGAGATACGCCATCAGAATGTTAAATGCTTATTTTGAAAGGATCATCACTTCTCTGCGAGGTGTGTCAGGAAACACATCCCTACCATTAATACAGTCGTGTGTCAATGGGGGACAAGGGCAGGTAAGCTAGGACAAGTGCTAGGAGGCCATGGGGCTCAGCGGGAGCCATCACTACTCGGCCCTGACCTTCCTGCAGCTTTGTACAGTGGGGAGGAAAAAGCAGAAAGAATGGGAAATAAAAGGTAGCTGTTAAACACTTTAAGCTATTAAAAGGAGACCATTAAACACTTAATGCATGCCAGCAGGGCTAAGTAAGATTCCATTGCACGCCTTTTAAAGTAAAACAGAAGACTGGAACCTGGGCAGGCTCATGGCTGGTGGGAAGGACTCCCACAAGAACAACCTCAAGCCCACGCCCCCAGTGTCTCCCACGCCTCTGCGGTTCTTCCCTCGTCACAAGACTGCGGTTCATTTTCCAAATACAGAATTCACTGTCTTATTAAAAACGTTATCCTGGAAACTTACAAGAATACACCCCAAATATTAGAATGTTAGCTCCTACATGACCCCTCTGGCTTATCCCTTTCCTTATCCCTTTTCTTAAAGAAATACTGTAAAACCATTTTTACATCTAAAACAATGTCTTTATTATCAACGAATGATCAATGCCTCCTAAATTTTCTCTAATAAGCTTTAAAATATCTTTTAAGCACCATATGCTTAGGACCCAGGACTTGGATAATTCAAGCTGGATTTGACTTAAAAGCCTCTTTCTTGTGATATAGTAACCATGGTCCCAAAGAATACTATGTAACCTGTCAAGGGATGAGAGCAAATAAATTGTCCTACTCTGTTGCAACCCTGTGAACCATGACAATTGCAAGCAAGATGGAACAAAGAGCACGTACACGCTGTGAGTCTAACTGAACTTACAGCCCACAGCACAGCAGGGAAGCATACCTGGTACTGGACACCCAGCCAGCTTCCCAGGGCCAGTGAGTGCAAGGATCTTAGAAGAGATGAACTACTGGCACTTAGCTAGACAAGCATGGCTCCTGACTTCATCTAGATCTCATCCGTACATTCACAGGATACGTGCAGCTTCCAACCCTTTCCAAAGAAGCCCCTCTACAGAAAATGGATACCGTCACGGAAAACCACAACTGGCCACAATGCAGACATGAACAGATCATAGGGAGTCCAGTCCCAATGGGTATCACAGCTCCTGCGCTTACGGTTCAGGATGCATTGTGGAAGAGGGTCAGAGAGATTCTAACAGCTAGGAGACCAGGAGGAACACAGTGAAGCAGCCTCTCCTAAAATGGCCGCATCAGCACCACCAGAACCATGGCAACAGCAAAGGGGAGGAAAATGTTCAGGGGTCCCACCCCAGACAGAAACTAACAGGCTACCAGTGGCTGCCGGGAGAAGAAAAATGAGCATCTCTCAGGAAGCCATGTTACTGGGTGTCCAATGCAGAGTGGTCAGCCCTGAAGTCATATACACACAAACAAAAATCCCCCAGACTCCGCAGGTTGTATTTATATGTATTTATGCACATACATACATACAAGATTAAAGAAAAAGAGGCTGTCAACTTGAGAGTGGGGTGCAGGGGAGGGGCTGGGAGAAATGTTGAGGGGGAAGTGATGGAATTCTAGTCAACCAAGACTTTATTAAAAAGAAAAAATTGAAAAAGCAAACAAAATTTAATTTAAAAATGTCTTTTTAAAATTAGCCATCCCCAATCCTTAATCAGAATAACCAGGACCCAATCATAACTTCCGGTTCCTTCTCCTTCCTCTTACACACTATCACATGTGGACGAAATGAGACAGAACCACGTCCTTAGTGGGCACACATACTTTATTTTCCACCCTTTGTGTGTGTGTGTGTGTGTGTGTGTGTGTGTGTGTGTGTTTTCACTGCTGTTTCAGTTACGTTCACAGAGTACCCTGCTTACTCCCGAGAGCCCTCAGCAGCCCCGTCCACACATCTTGCACTAGGACTACAGGACCACGGTGTCCACACTCCTCAGCGGTCTAAGCTCTTACCAGCATCATAAGTTCTTACCAGCAGTCATAGGATCTTACCAGCATCCTATGGTGACCGTGTAGAGGAGCTGCTCAAGCTACCAGGGTAACCGAGAGCTTTCTGAGTAACACAGAGGTTATCGATCAGTAGCAGGAGATGGGCTGGGATGAAAGACTCAGCCAGGGATGGAGGGGTCAGAGGATGATCATAGTCGGATCATCGAAGAGCAAGACGCCACACACCTACTATGATTCTGGAAAATGTTACGTGTTGACCCCAATATATGCTTCCAAATAAACTCAGAGGAGTCCAGGGGTCTTTACTTTGTGTCAATTCACTAAAACCTTTACAGGTCTCAGCCATTTGTAAGAGAACAGTAGTGATCTCCTAGCCAGAGTTTCTAAATCTTGGAGGCAAAGTAGATTTTCATAGAAACCTTTTATAACTCCAAGGCTTCTGTCTCACACAATCAATTTCCATCTGTTGGTTGGATGGAAAGCAGGTCTGTAGTGTGTTTTTAAGTCTCCCGGGTGACTGTTACACAGCTCTAACTGAGAACCATTGCTCCTACGCTAGGATTACAGTCACCATTCTGTTCTCTGCACCTACTATGCAGTCACACACTGTTCCACGCTCTACACACACACACACACACACACACACACACACACACCCCTGAGAAAACAGTGGTCAGGTGCTCCCAACAGATCACAGCAGGCTAATGGCAGATTTAGGCTTTAATCCATAGCAGGTTCGATTCCAAACCCACGGTCAGCATGCTACACTGCCTCCTGACCATGCATGAATTATATCTGAATCCTCTGACTGTAAATAAAATGACCAAAGGAAACATAAACATAAGAGAGTTTACTTCTCCCTTCTTAGAAGCAGTACAATGGCATGAAAGTAACCAAGTGTGCCTTACCAGAGAAGAGCATGTGCACCTTACACAAGGGTAACCACGTGCACCTTACACAAGGGTAACCACGTGCATCTTGCATGAGGGTACCCATGTGCATTTTGCTCAAGTTTAACCATGTGCATCTTGTATGTGCTAATAAGCAGACTAGAATCCCCTCTTCACAAAGACTCAATTTGAGATGTCTACATTGTCTACGATGTTTTATGTACGAGTTAGTCACTATTAAGTAACAAAAACTGCTTCAGTTTTAAAACTTAAGGAAACAATATACAACGTGCATTAATGCCTTACCTATTTCCGTTCTGCTGACTCCAATTCCGTTAAAGATTTTCAGGTAATTAAGGTGACAATAATCAGAATCTTCAATGTCAAAGTCACCAAATTTGATGCGAATTCTTTCTCCCATCTTTACTCGAATCTCCCATTCACACACAGTGCTGTTAGGATAGGTGTGTGGGTAATTGATGGATGTAAGGGTTCCACTCTCAGGGCCCAGTACAGTGTGTCCACATCCGTCACCTAAAAAACAACAACAACAAAACAAAAACAAATGGATTATTCTCCCACTTGAAGCTTCCATGTAATCAGCATCTATACACAGGCCTACAGCAAGGCAGGCCAACAGCACATATCTACAGAGGCAGCTCTCCCTTCTTCTCAAGGAACACAGCAGACAACGTGCTGCTTAGCACATTTACTCACGAGACGGAGAGAAGGAGCCACAAGAGGTAAAATTAGGTCAAAATCAGCAATGACTAACACATTCAAAGTAATATAATTTATAAGTTCAAAGGACTTTCCATTTGAACGGACAATTATGCGGCACTTAAATACATGCCCTATAGAGTAACTTCAATTTACCAAAGGGCGTTCGTTTCACTTCCACAAAGCAACACCTGTCTGTGTGAGGCCCTTGCCGGTCCCGAGGCAGCAGTGGCTTCCACTGGAGTTTTACTCTCCGATCTACATTAGTACTGCATGCTGGTCTACTTTTGAGTTGGATACTATAAATTCTGCTTTCTGAACAAACACTTCACATATAAAGTTTAGCTTTCAGTCAACACTACCCTTTATTTCCGAGCCCTGATTTCATTCATGCACTAGAACTATGCATAGTGGATTAATAATATAAAAATACGGAGAGAACGAACAAAATGTGGGTGTGGAATACACTCACTGACGTTTACAGTAAAACAGGCTCTTACATAATAAAGAATGCTACAATTTCCTTCTAAAGCTACCATAAAATATCCCCTCCCCCCCTCCTCTCTCGGATATAACCTAAAGTAAGATTATAAGGCTATAAAAACCTTCAGTGTGAAAACAGACAACTGAAATATAAGTACCTTTTGAATAATCATTAACATTTTCCCTAAGAGAGGCAAAAACAACTGCCCTAAAACAGTACCTAACATTTGATTCTAGCTTGTGATTCCTGGAAGTGTTTCAATATTTAAAAAAACAGTCCTTTGATAATTAGACATTCCGATGGTGCTGGGTTTGATGTGCAGGACTGAAAGCTGTGGTTGGAAGGGTAATGGGAAAGTCAAGAACTGCCTGCTCACAACTCACACGTGACCGTGACACATCTCAGCTCACGGAGCCCTTCATTCACCTTGAGACTGCTATTCTAAAATCCATGGTACCAGAGTACAAGCAGAATGTTCACAGTAATTTTCAGATGTCTTTATGAGCCTAACTTTCAATAAAATACAGAAATGGTTTCTTGTCCTTTCCACCATTAAAAAATGGTTTAAAGTTAACAAAATACATAATAATTGATGGAAACAGGACTTTCGGTTGCGCGGTGAGGATGAAGGTAATTAAAACAGAGCTGTCTTTTTTCAAAATCTTGTGTCGGGGGAGGGAGGGCACAGCCAAGGAGTCTACAACAGTGTGCCAAGAATGCTCTAAAATATGTGCTGGAGTTTAGCACTCCCTCCTCTCCGCGCAGATGATGTGCACCAGAAACCCCAGCTGAAAGGATGTCTCCAGGCTGTTGCAGTGAACATTCTCAAATGTTTTACATTTTAAGGAGTGATAAATTTAACCCAACGAGACAGAATTTGCCATCACCTGTGTGTCCAGAACAGCCCAGCTCTGGGTGGTGCGTAGGCGGAGTGCACACACCTACTAGCCAGCAGCTGCACCTTTTCCCATTGCTTTAAATGAGGAAATACATTTACACTGTGACTCTCCCCATGCTGGCATATAGACTCCTGACCTGCTAGACTATCTGTGACCTTTTTTTTTTTTTTTTTGGTTTTTCGAGACAGGGTTTCTCTGTGTGTTGTTCTGCCTATCCTGGAACTCACTCTGTAGACCAGGCTGGCCTCGAACTCAGAAATCTGCCTGCCTCTGCCTCCCAAGTGCTGGGATTACAGGCGTGCGCCACCACGCCCGGCTCTATCTGTGACCTTTTAAAGGAGTGGTTCCTCAACCTGTGGGTTACAACCCCCTCAGAGTTCAAGAACCCTTTCACAGGGGTCATCTAAGACCATGGGAAATACCAGATATTTATGCTATGATTTAGAACAGTAGCAACATTACAGTTATGAGATAGCAACAAAAATAATTTTATAGTTGGGGGAATTGCTACAACAGGAGAAACTATATAGAAGAGTTCGGCATTAGGAAGGTTGGAAACCATTACTGAAGGTCACGCCTGCAGGGTGGAAAATGCTTCTCACCACTGAAAGGCCCCGTGTTAAATTCAAGACAAGGAAAAAACATATCCTTGCTTTCACTTCAAAAGAAGCAACGAATTTCCTGATTATTTTTATGAGTCTTAAAACTAAAGTCAATCTATGAAAACACCTGAAATATGTAAAAATATTGAAAAGTAGAACCGAAACCTAGAAGATGATCAAGGCCATCTGAATTGCGGACAGCAGGGGTTCCTCTGTGCCTCTCCGTCCCAGGCAGCACAGCAAGTCTTCAGCCGTCTGTAATGAAGGAGGACGGCTGTTCCAGACAACTGAGGCAGAGGCTGGAGCTACTCAAGCATCTCAGGATGGACCCGAGAATGAATGCCCTGAAATGTGAGTAGGCTGAGACTCAAGAGTATGGCTTAGGACCAAGGCCAGAAAACCTCAGGGTCTTAGTTCTGGGCTGGGCTCATCAGGCCAAAGGACAGCGCTGCTCAGCTCACGCAGGGCGCAGCTAACGAGTGGAGTCCCCTCTCCCACTTCTCTATCTGAAGCAAGTGAACCTTCGTTTTTAATGGTGTACTGTCTCCAGATTTTGGGACTAGTATATTGTGAAAACAATGATGTTCTGTGCCTAGGACACACTAGCCACTATTACCCGTGTTTGTTTATGCGACAGAATTGACGAAGTCTAGCTGCCACAGAAAGACAACCAGACAACACTCTCAACCCTTCCATCACTGTGGTCCACACACTCTACAGCACTGCAGTCTGGGCAAACTCCACCACCACCACCAACCTCCTCCTCCGTCCCCGATGGCCTCCACTAGACTACAGCTGACCGGAAAGGGTCGATGCCTGTTACTGTGCACTTCTCATCTTGAATGTGTTTCTGTCAGGGGAAGAACACTGGAATTTGATCTGACTGCTCCTCCGCTGCAGACTACCCTGGGATTGCTTAGAGAACACGCATTACTTCCTCCGAAGAGTGCAAGGTCAGATGTGTTAAGCCAGATAACACATTTTGATACTGTTCCCGGAAAATAACCGAACAATTTTCTTTTTTTTTTTTTTTTTAAGAGTTTCCCCATGGAAAACATTGAACATATTCAAATGCCTATGAAATAATCCAACTAGGAATACATCTTATTTCAGGCTTTTATCCAAACTCCAAACCAAGTACTGATTTTAGACAAGTGTGTGCTCTGATGGTGCAGCCACCCTTGCACATTTGATATGGTTATTAATAAATAATATAGTTACTGAATTTTAATAATAGGAGCCCTATGCATCCTTCTAGCACGGCAAACACAGACACAGCTAACCTATAGAAATATGCGCCAAACAGGGACCGACGGGGCTTTCACTACACTGATGCTTGCCCAGAGTTTCCAAGGACTTTGGATGTATGGTGAAATGGTGAGTCTGACTATGCTACCGCTAACCTCGGAGCACACCCGTGAGATGGGAAGAAAAACATGCAGCACGTAGTGAGCAGGAGAAAAGTTCACAAAGAAAAGGTACAGTTGGCGACAGTGAAGCTTTTACTCTGAGTTTTCAGACTAGAAATACTAGGCAAACCCTAAAACTCCCAGGTTTAATTATAAGTTAATTTCACATACTGGTCTTTGTCCCTGGTAAAATTATAAGTAGACTTCGTTCCCAGAGCAGCTTTAGCAGGCACGCTCATCACAACGGGCTGGTTAGAACGGACTAATCTCAACAGAAGCATCGTCTCTCAGAGCTCAGTTTACAGACCCTTTTGGTCCTGTCCACTCTGTGGGTTTAGGCAAACACAAGACTGGATGCTGAAGCCATACTACATATTTCTCTCCTCTCCAGCCCCCTGCCCGCTGCCAATCTTCATACCCTTTCTGGCAATCCCTGTTCCTAATATCCACAGTGCTGCCTCTTCCAGGATACCAGCAGGTGAACACACTCCCTGCGTAGGCTTTTCACAGTGGCTCTGTAACTACTTTTTTATTGCCTGGTGGCCCCTTTCTTTTATTTATTTTCTTATTTCTTAATACTAAATATGAGGCATATAATGGATGCAGTGTCAAGGGAAACTTAGAAAAATAAACAATCCCATAATTCTCTCTCGTCCTGAACTCATCCCTCCAAGTGACCTTTATTATTTATGTGTGGGGATTTCATGAGTACTGTATTTACATCCTCCTCTGCCTTATTCTCCAACTCCTCCAGTGTCCCCACTCTTCTTTCTTATTCAATTTTTAAACATTTATCTATGTATTTATAAGCTTAGTGGTGTTGAGGATAGCACTGGGTTTGTATTTTGATGCTAATTCCACTCCTGGGAGGGGCTGCAGGCGAGGAGTTGCCCTGTAAACCTTCTCCCCCGCACCCCCATAACTTTTCAAATAAAGGCTTGAGCCAATGATTGGGCAGGAGGAAGGGGAGGAGCTGAGGGTTTGGGGGAGGAGCTACGGAGGATCGCAGGAGAGCACGGGGAGAAGCTCGTGGTGTGGCCTAGAGAAGCCACAAGTTATATGGGGTAACATAGATGGGAATAGAGTAGTGGGTGGGAGAGTCGCCCAATCTAGGCGTATAGCTTGTATTGTTATTAATTGAGTTGGGATTTCTTTTACCGGGTAATTGGGTTGGAAAAATATAGGAACATAGTGGTACTTTTCTACATGTATATCTGCACACCAGAAGATGACATCAGACAGTCATGAGCTGCCATCTGGATGCTGGGAATTGAACTCAGGACCGTTAGCAGAGCAGTGAGTGCTCTTATACATTGAATCGTCTCTCCAGGCCCACAAAACCTCTTCTTTAGTTATCAGTTATACATTGTGTATGCATGTATGCATCACATGTGCATAAACAAATAGAGCCTTCAGAGTCCACTTAGTGTTGTTTATTTGTGTGTGTGTTTAGTGAAGCCACACCCATTAAATCTCTAAAATATGGTCACCGAAACTAGCCTTTAATAATGACAATACCAGTTGACATGACATACCAATGCAGATAGGGAGAGCTCATGGGCCCCACTCTAGATGAAGAGCTGCAGGTAATTAGAGGGGAGGGCGAATTAGTCTTTTCCAGTCATAAGCTCCCATAGATTATCCGACCCATGCAATAATTTACATATTTGAATTTAAAAGGAATGCAAATGCACACTACACACACACACACACACACACACACACACACACACACACTCTACCCAGGACCCCATGGTTAAACTATAGCAAGCTCAGATGTCCAATCTCAAGGACCCACTGTGACCTTGAGGTTAGCTACTCTAGCTATGCTATGGTTTTGCTCTCTGTGAAATGGAGACAGTAAGAATCCTCTTAGGTATTGTATGAGCACCCCTGGGACCAAGGGCAGAACTCACACTCATGCTCTTCAACACATTTGGGGACTAGTCTCACAATGGCACTTTAACACTACTGAAGATCCATCTGAACGGCTTTTGTCATTTTTTGTGTTGACCCATTTATACTTTGGCTGCAATCTAGCCAGTTAACAGGAAGAACAACGCCTTAGAGCCTTATAGCAACTCCAGAGGCCCAGATGCCTCCGGTCTAACGAGATGATAATAAATTCCTCATTACTAATTGTTTCTACTCCAACTGAGCAGCTCATTCACTTAGAAAGTTCTCCCCATCTTTATCCCAATCCTCAAAATCCATTATCTACTTATAAGATTACCGTACAGCTTCTGTATGGCATGGTGGGCCCTGTCCATATAGTTTATAGCACAACAGAAACAGCAAGTATTTCCAGGTAGGGCGAGTTCTACCAGGAACTCCTTGTTCATATTTTAATATGCTCAATCACACACATTTACAGCTTAGCATGGCAATCTGGCGGGCAACGCGCTCTACTCATATGGATAGCCACGGACAAGAATTAAAACAGTCTTTAACACACTGTGCTTAATCCAGAAGCAAACCCCAGATAACTTTTGAAACCTTCCACAACTCTATGTAAGCACACCTAAATGTGATTTATGCCTTGCAGCTCCTAAGGCAGATGAGTGAATTCAATAAAACTTGGCAGTGTGTGTTGGCACAAGTTACTATGCATAGATGTTACCATGCATAGAAGGCCGGGGTCAGTGACTGGTAGAGAGCCTAAAGCTGGCCTGAGCGGACTACACACCAAGATCCTGCCTCACAAATGGATGGACACAGCCATACTACATACAAACCTCTGTAAAAATAGCGCATTCTAAAAATTCTGATTTACCCACACTGAGCAAATTCCCTCATCTATCCAGTGCCTTACCCTCCTGGAGGTTCCGGACAGTTGTATATGACCCCATGCCCCCGGTTAGCTGCCTGGTCCAGAGTGGGCACTGATGGACAGTTGTATATGACCCCATGCCCCTGGTCAGCTACCTGGTCCAGGGTGGGCACTGATGGATAGTTGTATATGACCCCATCCCCTTGGTCAGCTACCTGGTCCAGGGTGGGCACTGATGGACAGTTGTATATGACCCCATGCCCCCTGGTCAGCTGCCTGGTCCAGAGTGGGCACTGATGGACAGTTGTATATGATCCCATGCCCCTGGTCAGCTGCCTGGTCCAGGGTGGGCACTGATGGATAGTTGTATATGACCCCATGCCCCTGGTCAGCTACCTGGTCCAGGGTGGGCACTGATGGACAGTTGTATATGACCCAACGCCCCCTGGTCAGCTGCCTGGTCCAGGGTGGGCACTGATGGACACTTGTATATGACTTCATGCCCCTGGTCAGCTACCTGGTCCAGGGTGGGCACTGATGGACAGTTGTATATGACCCAATGCCCCCGGTTAGCTGCCTGGTCCAGAGTGGGCACTGATGGACAGTTGTATATGACCCCATGCCCCTGGTCAGCTACCTGGTCCAGGGTGGGCACTGATGGATAGTTGTATATGACCCCATCCCCCTGGTCAGCTACCTGGTCCAGGGTGGGCACTGATGGACAGTTGTATATGACCCCATGCCCCTGGTCAGCTGCCTGGTCCAGGGTGGGCACTGACTCACCCTCTGCCTACTCATTCTTCCCTCTAATTTCTGTGTTTTGCCCTAGAGTTTCTCCACTTCAGCACTTCAAGTCCTGGGAACTTCCAGCAGCCATGACCCCTTCTACACAG
Organism: Apodemus agrarius; assembly: GCA_964023405.1. Taxonomy (NCBI): domain Eukaryota; kingdom Metazoa; phylum Chordata; class Mammalia; order Rodentia; family Muridae; genus Apodemus; species Apodemus agrarius. The sequence continues at coordinate 41,212,190 of OZ030018.1, forward strand.
AGAGACCTGAGAGGAAAATGAAGCCGAAACTGGTTTGTGAAGAGCCACTGCACGCTTTCCCCTAGACTTGGCAAGGTTCAGCACCATTCGAAAATCAGTGAGTTCTCTACATGAGCAGACCTGGATTTCAGTTTCCAGTACCCCAAGAGTCCTGACTAAAACATGCCCTCCACCCTTGCCATTCCTCAGGTCCAGACAGCAAGCTCCTAGGATACAACGTGAACACTGGCAAGCAAGAAAGGACAAGATAAACCATAGTCCAAAACGACTCTAGAGTCTGAAGTTCAAGGGCAGCGGAGACACATAAAGTTAGAGTCGCAGCAGGAGTGAAGAGCAGAACTAAGCCTTAGGTGACTGTGGCCACTTACAGGCTAATCATCCAGTTTTACCTCGATACCTGAGTCTTCTACTTGCAGAATTTGATGCACTCAGCCACGCGGAACTTCTGTGAACAGTAGATGAGGTGGGGATCACGAGTAGGGAATGGAAAAGTGGGTCCCACACATTTGAAATTGGGAGGTTTTAACTGCTGAGTCAGGAAGAGGTGGATTAATTTCGTATTCTAATTCACTTACTGAATGACCCAAGAGACAGGTTTAAATCTGTGCAGCTGGTAAATTTTGACACAATTAGTCAAACATGACTGGAATTCCTGATCTACTTTTCTCTGTGAGTTTCAAGAAGAGGAAAAAAAAAAAAAAGGTTGTGGCAATTATCAGAACCAAACTTTTAAGTCAGAATCGGAAAGAGAGGACACAGGAGTTCATTCAATGTTCTGCCCACAATCTCGGGTGTCACCGTTCTTGAAAGTGGCCAATCCAAGAGAAGGAGCCTAGAGTCAGTCCCAGCTTGAGAAAACTCCCAGAGCGGAGATACACAGCAAAGAACTGGGACTCCTGGGAGGCCCAGGGAAAACTGACAGACTCCCAGGCCCCGGGCAAGCAGGCAGGAAAGTGCAAGAGCGGGCTCCATTCCTTAGGGAATGAGAAACGTGCCCAAATCCTAGATTCATGGCTACGTGTGGGACTGGGCCAAATGGCAAAAGCGAGAAGGACTGACACCAAGTAATGCGCTGGGACAACAGATCTACAGCAGAAATGGGGTTAATACAAACACAGCATAGCAGACAGCACGGTAAAATATTAGCGGGGGTGGGGGTGGGACACTCAATCCTGCATGGAAAGTCCAACCTGGATGTGGCTGGGTGGAGATGCTTACACAATTCTAAGGACAATGCTTGGCAATCTTCAAGTGTGATTGATAGGAGAAGAATAGTAAGGGCGGGGGCTCCAAGCACAGGACGCTGCTATATAAAGATACAGCATAGACATTAAAACAAAATGTCCTGAAGTACAAAGTCGCCCAGGCTTATTCCCCAACCCTAAAGTGCTCACAGGTGCTGGTATGGGGTGCAGACAAAGACCAAGGGAAGAACCAGTGGCGTGTGTGTGTGTGTGTGTGTGTGTGTGTGTGTATGTGTGTGGTGTGACACACGGAGGCTGAGACTTTTGGACACCATCCTGTAAATGATACAGGAGCTGATGACAGATGCCAGCAAAGTCACTATGGAGGGCAGTATCCTACTCCATTAGACCAGGGCTGGCTCACAGTAACCAGTCAACTGCTACCTGTCAGCTGACTAGGCAGACACAAAGGGTGTGGCGCTCAGGAAGGAGTGATGGCACGGAGTACTGGCGGAAGCTTGCTCCTCAGGGCAAGAGGTAGGCTTTGGACTCCCTTCTGTTGAGTCTACCATCACTAATTCTCGAACATCTGCCAATCCTGCAAAGCCCAGCCACCTAGAACTATGTATCAGCAGAGCTCCTGCTTCCCCAGCCATTGCACAATGTCTCCTTTAATCCACACCACTGTGCTCGCCACTCTGTGGAACATGACTACTTATTCAACTTGTTTGTGGATTGCTTGGAGACGAGGTGATGTTTTATCTCTTCTGGATGTTCCAGGGCTGTGCCGAATGAAACGTGAACGCTCTCCTGAGAGTGCACCATGGCTACCCCATTCTCACAGTTCTCGATGAAAATACAACAGAGTACTGATAACTTCTCCCACATCCCAAACAATACAATTTAACCCAAAAGCTGAAGGTCCTTTATTTAAAGTACCTTCAGACTGTGGGCTGATTTAGCAAGCAAAGTTCAGTAACTTTGAGATGTCACAATTGTCACCATTATACTGGTTTTCATTAAAACCAGTTTATCTGAATACTTTCCCATGCTCTTGAAATATGTTGATTTAGCCCAAATAATGACCTGGAAATTTATCATATACTTATACTTTATTAAACTAACATTTTGAAGTGAAATACTTTCTTAGAAATTCTCTACTGAGGTAACCCAATCACAAAAGAACACACATGGTATGCACTCACTGATAAGTGGATATTAGCCCAGAAGCTTGGAATACCCAAGACACATTTCACATATCTAATGATGCCCAAGAAGGAGGAAGAACAAAGTATGGATACTCTGGTCCTTCGTAGGAGGAGGAACAAAATACCCACAGAAGGAGAGAGAGACAAAGTGTGGAGCAGAGACTGAGGGAAAGACCATCCAGAGACTGCCCCACCTAGGGAACCATCCTATATACAGTTACAAAACCCAGGCACTATTATCGATGCCCACAAGTGCATGCTGACTGGAGCCGGATATAGCTGTCACCTGGGAGGCTCTGCTAGTGCATGACACATACAGAGGGGGACACTCTCAGCCAGCCATTGAACTGAGCACAGGGTCCCCAATGGAGGAGTGAGAGAAAGGACCCACGGAGCTGAAGGGGTTTGCAGTGCCATAGGAGGAATAACAATATGAACCACCCAGTACTCCCAGAGCTCCCAGGGACTAAACCATCAACCAAAGAGTAAACGTGGAGTTATCCATGGCTCCAAACACATAGGCAGCAGAGGATGGCCTTGTTAGACACCAAAGGGAGGAGAGGCCCTTGGTCCTGGAAAAGTTCGATGCCGCAGTGTAGAGGAATACCGGGACAGGGAAGCGGGAGAGGGTTGACTGGGGAACAGGGAGGGGATAGTGGTTATGGAATTTTGGGGGGAGGGGGAAACCAGGAAAAGGGACAACATTTGAAATGTAAATAAAGAATATATCTAAAAAAAAAAAGAGAGAGAGAGATTATGGTTCATTTTCATACATAAATGGTTTAAATTTTTTGATGAAATTTTTCCAAAGTAGTTGGAATTGGCAATTTCCGAGTTTATTCTTAATTTGTTACTTGCAAATTACTCATTCATCTTCTACTATAGGTAGAAGATGTGTTTCCCTTCTAGGAAAATAATGACCCCCCCACCCACCCAGAGGTCATGAACAAGTTTCCTGTTAACGGCCTCCCCAGTTGTGAGCCTGTCCCACTGTAGCACCTTTAGTTGGGAACAACCGTTGTCTGATTTAAAGCTTAATTCTGCTGGCACGGGTCTTGTTAGGTCCAAGGTTTTGGGAAAGTCATAAAGACAGCCTCAGAATACAGCTACATAAAGGAGCCCCGTTTTGGTTTAGTGCAGTGGTTCCCAACCTTGCCAATGCCGAGACCCTTTAATACAGTTCCTAATGCTGTGCTGACCCCAACCAGAAAACTATTTTTGTTTCTACTTCATCACACCAATTTTATCTGATATGTGAACCCCGTGAAGGGGCCATTCAATCCCAGAGGGGCTGTGAGCCACTGGTTGAGAACTACTGGTTGGTGGTTGGTTGATAGCTTTGTGAGGTAGGGTCTCACAAGGTGGGTGGTGTAGCTAACCAGAAAGCCCTGACTCCCCTGCGTCAGCCAAGAGCTAGGATGGCAGGCTTGCCTGTGCTGCATGTTCTGTCAAACCAAGACAAGACAGAGAATTCTAAATCTACCTAATGTTGATCACTATAAGTGTTTCTTTGGTGAGAAAGAAATTCTTCATTTCTGACAATTTATAAATTCTGGCCTTCCTTAGCATTACAGAAGCCAAGAAGGTGCTGCTTACCAGAATAAAACCTTTTCATGCATAAACTTCAAATATTACTCTCTAACTGAAATGATTCTTTCAAAGAATCAACCCGACCTGTTTCATAGGTTATTAAATTGCAAAATCAATACCCTTGACAACGTGCCATATGAATGGCTGTAAACAAACCACTCTTAATGGGTTTTAAAAATTAATTATATTCTGGTATTAAATCATGTTCAAGTCACATTCTAGCCCACAAGGTAGACAAATCTTCTGTATTATAAATGAGGAAGCTGGGTTACTGAGATGAGGTGACCCAAATTCCTAGTTATGACATAAACTGGAGATAGAAATTCTATCACAGTACAGTATTAACTGCTTACCATGAAAAGTTATTACAACAGCAAATATGCAGTCAGGCTAAGCCTCACTAAGTTCAGTTTTGTTAAAAAGATGTGTATTTTTTTAAAATCGTTTTGAAAATGAACTTAATATAAAGATTTGAAACGTAATAAAAAGATTTGAAGGTGAGCTTACCACGGATTTTAGAATTCACATATATAAGCTGCATCTAAAATACCTATGTTATAAGTATATGTAAACAAACCAAGTCTATTTATGAATTTAGAGACTACTAGTTTAGTTATGACACATCATTGTGAAGGATCAAGTTTTCAAAACCATCACGAATTTTACTCTAAGCCCCAAGCAAGCAGAAAGAAAAGTCATTTTGAGCAGGGAATCTGCTGAGAAAGAGCTATTATGTATGGCATTAAGGAGAACAAAGGCAAAAGACAGTATCATTTCAAAACAGTGTCAGGAAGATAAAGACGCTCGCGGGCACGCAATGCATTTTTACCTGGGTGGGCTGTGGGGGAGCAAGACTGGTTCAGCAAACCTGTTCTCTTCCGTTTACTTTTCATTATAACCACACGCTAGCGGCGGACATTTGGAAACGTTCTACCACTCAAAGACAGCTGATAAGATTTTACTATCCCTCCCAATCTTCTTCCCAAGGCTTCTTGAGAGAGTACAAATTCTACCTTGGAATATGTGGACACCCTCATATTAAAAAGTCTATAGGTGTTTAAGAGTTTCACATCTTGTGTGAGGAATGTCAGCTGACTCAGAAGGAATGTGTTATCTTAGTTAAGACAGGCTTCAAAGAAACTTCACTGCACGCAGCAAGGGCCCTGGGAGGGAGAGACTTAAAAAAATTAGGGAATTCACCTCTCATACAATTTCTGAATTTTCAGATACTCACCAGACTAGTTCTTAATTTACTAACTTAGTGACTCGTGTTTAATACACGAGTATAATTGATAAATACATTATGCTTTCCCTTTGTAAAACTGTGTATTACTGGTTCATAGATTTACTTAATCTATGAAGGAGACATGAATTCACATATGAACAAGACAGAAAATTGATACAAAGGTGTTAAACAAAACTACCCAATTTTGAAGAAATAAAAAGAATGTCTTTTTACGATCTCTAACATTGTTTTGATATCTTTTGGCAATGGGAGACAAATATATTGTTACAATGCTGACTAAAATGATTCAAAATCATGAAAAGTAAGATAATGTGGCATGTTACATTAGTCTGGGAATGAATACTCCAAAAGACAATGGTGCCCTACATAGCTGACTATCACTTGAAGATCTGTTTTGTTTGTTTTTGTTTTTGTTTTTGTTTTTGTTTTTCGAGACAGGGTTTCTCTGTGTAGCCCTGGCTGTCCCGGAACTCACTCTGTAGACCAGGCTGGCCTCGAACTCAGAAATCCGCCTGTCTCTGCCTCCCAGAGTGAAGATCTGTTTTAAACATGACGTAAATTTCTAGATGTTAAGCCATCTAGAAATGTTCAAACCCTGGAGTGTACAGCTTAAATAGTACATTGCAATACGCTGTATTCGCTGTGCCTCGGTTTCCCTTTGTTGGAAATGGGATAACTGTCTCACCGAGCTGTGTGTTAAATGCACTGATTTACACAAACCACTCAGTGCCGGGCCTCCCACACACTAAGATTCTGTAGCCATATAAGTCTGTCTCCCCACCCTGAGGAAGAAAAACACACGCACAGATGCCAAAACTTCCGAGGCTTCCACACTCTAATATAGTAAGCGCTGACTGAAATCTGCCTGCTACACACATCTAAACCTTAGGTTACTCAGTTTAAATATTTCTATTAAAGAGTGCAGTTTACCTATTTCCCTTAGAGACGACCTCTCACACGTCCATCCATCAAGGCTGTGGCACCTTCTCAAAGACAATCTCATGACCTTGAAGATAACTCCTTACTGACAAAGAAGTGCACTCAGTGGGAAGGCTGAACTTATAAACGGAAAAAAAAACGTATCTCAAGAAACCCTTCCTAGCAATTAGTAACAAGAAAAGCCACGGGAAAACTGATGCCAAACAAAAATGTGGTACGCTGCCCGAAGAAGCAACACAAAAAAGTTCAGTCCTGTATCCTCTTTTCCATTGTGATGATGATATCAACCAAGTTTTGCCCGCTTCTGGAATAGGATGGTAGAAGGAAAAACGTTTTGTCACTTTCTGGGAAAGTTTGCCCTTTTGGTAGTGGACCGCTACCGCAGGCCACTTCTGTGTCTGATCAAGCCAATCAACAAACCACCGTCCTCAGTAACGTGCAGGTGCTCAGAAGATCGAACTGCAAACGCAAGGCTCCCGGAGAGCACTGCAATTTGCTTCATTCGCTTTAGAACCTGGGCGCTATCCCTAAGCACAGTAATCACTGCCTGACTTTAATAAGCTCAAGATGCTTTTTAATTTGCTTCCTACAGTCCAGGAGGAGACAGCAAAGAGGCCTCCATGGCAGGATCTCACAGTCCCTCTTTCAGAGAAATGAATGGCTTTGCGGAAAAGTAACGCGACACAAACTTGAGACACCGGGCGGCACCCGCTCCCCCCGGACACATCAGCCTCGGCAGTGTGGTGTCTCTGCATCTCTGCGATCGTCGGCAGGTTCCTTCAACAGCCAAGAGCCTCGGGAGGCCGACCGGTGCTGGCCACCACTCACCTTTCTGGGCTCCAGCGTCCTGGAGCAGTAGGAGCAGCAGCAGGAGCAGCCGAGGCCTGGAGGAGGAGTTGCGGCCAGGAGGGAGGGGACAGCAGCCGGCGCTGGGCAGCGCGGCCCGGCTGGTGGCGGCGGGCGCGGCCGGGCCTCGGGGACCCTGCGGGCTGCGCGCGGCTCTCAGCGGCGCCCGGCTCGCCATCGCGGCGGCCGGCAATCCGCCCGCATAGTGCGCGCGCCGCGGAGCCCCGCGCGCCCGGGGCCCGCAGCACCCGGCGAGGACCGGGCGGCAGCGCAGCGCGCCTCGACCTCTCCGCCCTGCTCCCCGCGCTCGCTTCCCGCCCCGAGACCCCAGGCCAGACCGGAGGCTCGCACCGTGCCGGAGCTGGGACGTGCTCCCGCCGCGCTCGTAGCCCGACCGGCTCTCGGGCAGGCCCGCCCCGCTCCCTCGCCCTCCCTCCCGCGCGCGCAGGCCACGCCTCCTCCGCCTGCTGAGACCAATGAGCGGCCGGATCTGGTCCAGCTCCTTCCGTGCCGCCCAATCAGCACGCTGTCTGTTCTGCCGACCTGTTAGCTCCTCTCCCCAGAGCTGCACCGCCCCTCATCCGTGTCTGCCAATCGCTCTGGACCTCTGGGAGCGTCCCACCCGCCTCCCTCGATCCGGGTTCGCCCCCAAGCCGGGGCCGGGAGCGATCCCCGCCCCGCTGAAGAGCCTGTAGTTTTTGGGACCACTGCCCGGAGTGAACCCGCCGAGACTCTCTGGTCAGTGACTTCCGGGACTTCCCCATCCCGCGCTCTCCAGCTTCTCAGAGCCAGTTTGCTCATGGCTCCTCCCCCGTCGCACATCAGGCCACTGGAAGGGGTGGGATGGCTGGATGCTGGAAGATTTCAGCTGGGAGCTGTAATTAAGGGGCTGTTTTTAAATAGCAGAGTGTGTTTTTCCTAATTAAAACTGCAGTCAATTGTAGCATCATCTCCGGGTACAATTACAGATGTACTGCTCGGTTTTTGCAAAGATAGCTTCTAGGTCTTTGGAGAGGAGAGAGGAAGTATAAAATAAGACCCATGTTGCTGAGACTATTTAAGTCCAACATCTGTAAAACTGTGCTCAGAGAAGTCCCACCTTACAGATAATTTGCAGGTTTTGGAATGGGGAAGAAATGTCAGTACATCGTGCGCCTCAGAATGAAACAAGTACAAATTAAAATAATAGGCAATTTGATGGCGGCTGAGAGCAGGCAGTATGGCAGGGGAAAGAGCAGCCTTTAAAGTAGTTTTATAAAGAAGATCCCTTCAGGGATTTTTTTAAAATAGAGACTCCCTTTAAAAAAGCATTGCACCCTTTAACAAACAGGGAATTAGTGAGGTCGAACAGTTTGCATAGCAAAGGAAGTAAGTATAGGAATCTGTATTATCTTTCAATGTATGGTGGTTCCGCCTGGTTGATTTTTCACTGGACCAGCAGTATGGCTATGATGCCCTGTCCTAATGATGACTGCCTTAGCAAGCCATGGCAGCTGGGTATTCTCAAGGCTAAACAACTGATGCTGTACAGCAAACTGATATGGACATAGGACGTCTGCTACCTTAAGTGTATATTAAATGCTCTCCCTCTCCCCCCCCCACGTCCCCCACCCCCGTTGCCCCCAGACAGGGTTTCTCTGTGTAGTCCTGGCTGTCCTGGAACTCACTCTGTAGACCAGGCTGGCCTCGAACTAAGAAATCCGCCTGCCTCTGCCTCCCAAGTGCTGGGATTAAAGGCACGCGCCACCACCACCGGGCTTATTAAATGCTCTCTTGACGTAACATATTCTCAAGTTATGGTGGATTTATCAAATGTGACTCATTATCATAAGCTGAGAAGCATCAACACTGGGATGCAAAGCCAGAGAGATAGGTCGTTGGCTAAGAGCCCTTGCTGCCAATCCTTATGATCTGAGTTTGATCCCCAGGATTTCCATGGTGGTAGGAGAGAACTGTTTTCTACAAGTTGTCTATGGTCCTCCAGAGGTGCATTGTGGAACATCCCCCCCCACACACACACACACTAAATAAATAAATAAAATACATGTCTTTTTTTTAAAGAAAAAAATCGATATGGATACACAGCTAATAGATGAGGCTATAGAAAAGCAGGTTGTACAAATGTCAGATTGAGAAGTAAGTGGGAATTGAATCTGTAATCCATGAATACATGTGATAGTCCTAAACATGTAAAACACTCACATCCATGGTCAAAAGAATGCCCCAAGGCACAATTAGCAAATCAAAAGATTCCCAAGAAGAAGGAAGGAGAGGACACTGGTCCCGAAAAGACTGGTTCCAGTTTTGCAGGAGAGTACCAGAACAGAGAAAGGGTTGGGGGGTGATTGGGGAATGGGGGGGGGAGAGGACTTATGGGACACATGGTGAGGGGGGAACTGGGAAAGGGGAAAGCCTTTGGAATGTAAACAAAGAATATAGAAAATAAAAAAATAGAAAAAAAAGAATGCGCAAGTGTTGGAAAGGACTCTAGAAGCCATTTTTTTTTAAAGTTTCCCTGAATAGTTCTCACACAATAAGCCCCCCAGTCAATGTATCTGATAAGCATCCATCAAAAGTCTCAAAGAAAGCACTACCAATATGGGCCCTGATCACCCAAAGTTCAGTTAGAGAAGCTTACATTCTAGTGGAAAAGTCAAACACGTGAACAAATCCATTGTCACCAGTGCCAATTTGGAGGCATGAACTGACAGATCTAACACCCCAGCAAACAGCCAAGGCTTCAAGCGATAGATAGTCCCTGAAACAATGTCCCTCACGTGTTGGACCACTCCTTCCGTATGGCCACCTAATGATAAATGTAGGCCACAGACTGGGCGCAGCACTGTTAGAAGCCGCCCGCCTCAATTCCTTCATCTACATAGAACTGTACAAGAAGCAGAGTGAACCAGCCCAGATATGGGAACCTTTCTAGAAAAGAAACCGCTGGGGTTGTGGCTATCCCACCTCTGGGAAATACAGCTTGATAAGACTCAGAATTTCTTGTTAATAAATACCCCCACAGCAAGAGAGAGAGAGAGGTGCTCTCATTTTCTCTCTGTTTGGTATGTTTTAAAGAGCCGTTAAAGTGGAGAATAATGCGGTGAAATGTTTCCGAGGACAAGACAGAGAGGAAGAAACCAGTGTCTGAAAAATAAACAAACAAGCAAAAAACGATACTAGCTCTTTTGCGCTTCAGCTTCTGAGTTTCGTTTCTGGAGGTTTGGCTGGAGAACACCCCCTGCTGCCTGACCAACGGGAAATCATAGGAGGAGCACAGACGTGGGCGAATTGAGGTGCTGCTCACCGTGTCTCTCCACTTCTGATTACGGTTGATCAATCAGTTTCGGAAGGCTACCGTGAGAAAACCAAGTGTTTCTTGGGAACCTTCCACCAAAGTCATCTATCAGGCCTTCGAGTCACTGCCAGCGGACAGTCCGTTTATGTCCGCTCTCCCATGCTTTCTGCATACTTCTCTAGTTCAGCTTACCACTTCCATTGCCTCTAGGACTCAGTTTCCCTACAGGCTGATGTCTGCTGGGTCAATGGGGAGAGGGCAGGTTTACCCACGAGATTCCTCTGCGCAGGGCCGGACCTAATGGGTGATTGTGAAAATCACTCGGGGTGAGTAGATTTGTAGAAGCCCCACGGCCATCATAAGGGTCAGAGCTAGAAGCGAGCGTCAAGCCCCGCCCCCTCAGCTTTCCTACAGAATCTCAAGAAGGTGAGAACTTTAGAGAATCCCTTGGGCGCAAAACAACAGCGCAAGCCCAGAAGGAGTAGAGATGCCCTTACGCACGAGATCCTGGACGTGAGCCAGACCCTGCAACCACCACACAGTTGTCTCTTTGGGTTGGTAAATGAAATAATGCTTTGAATGTAGGCTCTAGGGTAGAGGGACTTGAGGAAAACACCACATAGGATAATTGGATGTGAAACACTAGGAATAAAGGTCTGTATCATTTTAATGCATATTCACTCCATGGGAAGAAGGCGTTTAAAAATAGAAACCGATTTCCTATGTGAATTTTAATTTACAAGATCCTCTCTTTCCTCTTTTTTTTTCTCATTCTTTTCCTTTCATCTTCTCCTAGTCAATAAAGAGCAACGGGAATAGACATACACAGAGAAAGAAATATGGAGCGCCACACCCCACAATTTCATCTCGTAAATGAGCTTAGGAAATGAGAAGAGGAGGGAAAGCCCCCGGGGCCGGCAGCTTGGGCTTCTGTCACCGCAGACATCTGGCTTTTAATGACACGATATGGTAAGAATCATTTGGCACCATCATTGCTGTTAAATGTCTGTCAGGCATTAATAAAACATAAGAGACTTGCTTAAAATGGCATTTATACTGGAGACCTTACGGTGACGGTATGTCACGAATCACTGGCGAGCTTTATCGGTGGCCCTGTTTTGGGCAGGAAAACCGAAAGGGGTGGGGGTAGGAGAATTTGCTTTTGTGATCTTCCCCTGAGGTCAGAGAGAAAGAAGCCTACGGCAGTTCTGGGGAGATATTTCAAACTTCAAAGGCTAGAGGCCTAGGCTCTGGTCTCTGGTCTCGCAGGAGTGTTTGCTTTGTCCTGTGGACCGACCGCCGGACAAATGTTTATAGCGGCGTTTGTCGCTGAGCGTCTGCTAATGATCCCTCCTGTGAACAAAAGTGGTTCGCAGGCACTCCTCCCTTTATGTGGTTGGTTTCCTTTGGCTCGCCTTTTCAGACAAGGCTCGCAGGTTCGGACTTCAGATTTTCTTATCATTTATCGACTTGCGCAAAACGTAGTTGTTATAGCAAATCCAAGGGAAGAGTGTTCATGGTATTCATTTATATTATACAATTCATTTGTATTATATATACAAGGAAGTTATTAGTTATAATTTTTCTTGCAAGAGTGACATCAGTGTATGTCTGTGACTACTTTGATTTCTTTCTACTATGTCTTAGTTACTGCAACTTTCTTTTTCTCCATTTCTGTTCTTCATTACACTCTTACTGGGCTTTTATTTTATTTTATTTTATTTTATTTTATTTTAGACTATAAGAAATTTGGGACTGAGAGTATAGTTCAGCAGTAGAATACTTGCCTAGTATACAGAAGACCCCGGAATTAGTTTCTAGTACTACAGGTAAATTAAGTAAATAAAATTAACTGGTTAACTCTCCTGTGGTTCAGAACAAGAAGCCTCTGCTCTAGTGTTTATCTCTGATGGAAGCTTCAAAAGACTTCAGTGAGAGCATGTGAAGATTGCCTAGAAATGAGAGAATTAATTATACACGAGTGGTTAACATGCCACTGACATACCAGCACTGAAAACAGCTGAGTGTCGGGGAGACGGTGTGTTTCAGAAGTGAAGTGGCGGCCTGCTGCTCTGGCTTTATGCACAGTCCTTTCCTGAAGGGATGTTTGCGGGGCACGCTGAAGAATTAAGATAGAGAATTGAGATCGTGATAGAAACCGCCCTGGAGAAAGTGCTTGCCTTGAGCCCTGCTGCAGACTGCTGTTAAGCCTGCAAGGTCCCACGAAGCCTCCTCTTAAGTTTCTGTCATATACAGAAGATGAGTGGATACTATTTTAAATTTAGAGATGAATACTTTTATATTTTCTTTGACCTGCGTCTTCCCTTTGTCCCCTGTCCCATTTCTTTCCTCACTTTTGTGCGTGTATCTGTATGTTTGGGTGAGGGAATGCAGCCTGTTCCTATGTAAGCCTTGGCCCAGTAGTAGAAGTCAAAGATTGACCTTGGGTGTTAGTCTCAGCTCCGCCTTATTGGATACAAAGTTTCTTGTTTGCAGGTCCCGCTCTAGGTTAGCAAACAAACGACTTCTGGAAATTCTTCTGCCTCCACCTCCCACATCTCCATCTGAATGCTGTAATATGGTTTCCGGAGAACTGAACTGAGATCTTCCAGTGTGGGTTTAGTCAATGCTTTTCCCCCATTGAAGCAGTCTAGTCCTCCAATCTTTTATCTCTTTGATAAATTCTAAGACTTCCATTTCCAAATTGCTACATAATGTGGGTAGGAGAGAGAGAGAGAGAGAAAAAAAAAAAAGCTGAAGAATACAGAATTGGTCTCTGGGAAATGTTTACTCTGAACGGAAATGTATCTTAAGGGATGCTTGAAAAACAGCTCCCAAACAAGCCAAGTCCACATCAGCAATGCCTGCGTGGATAGGCTAAAAAGAACAACCACTGTTCTGTTCCGTGGAGGAAGCAAACAGGACCTTGGAGCGAGGAAGGTAACATTATCCAGAAGACGACGAAATCCGAGGAGATAAAGCCGGTTAGCTATGTGTCAGGAAGCTGCCGCTGCCAACACTGGAGAAATAGAATTATCCAGTTGTATGCACGCCAAAGATGCCTTGAAACGTAGACTAAAGTCAGGAGTGATGCCTGCAGTCTCAGCCTCGTGGGAGGCAGGCTGGATCGAAGCTAGAACATGGCTGGCTAACCCACAATAAACAAATAGGTGCTGTAATAATAATCAGAGAGATCTAACTGAGACAGTCAAGGCATTAGTTGTGTCTGATACATTGCAATCTTTTCATTACTCTCTTCCCAAAGGTGCCATCAAGTTTGCCAGTCGTAGCCTTGATTTGGATGATTGGGAAGGAAATACACTTATGACAGTATCCCGGCTTATTGATTGTACATAGAAAAGGGCAGTGTCCTCACGGGGTGAAAAGAGAGGCGACTGTCAGGACTATAGATTTGAGAAAATTAAACCTTTATGCTACTCCCTACCCTATTGACAAGAAACCGGATTTCCAACTCTTATTAGGTCAGTATATTTGAAAAGGTGGGCGTAGCTAGCTAGAGAATTTGGAATCATCTGGGCGACTAATTCCCATTATACTAGGAGGAGTAAATAATATAATCAAATTTAAATATTCTGCAAACCAAAAGAACAGAAATGGAAATGGTAAGTTTAAAATACCCACATCATTTCCTTCGACTATTTGGTTTTAGTTCTTCAATTACATATTAACTTCAATTCTTTAAGTTTAAAATAAGTCAATAATGTAGGGATTCTAGCATCAAGCCTTTGGTAATTTGGTGTTTAAAAGGAATACCTAAGGTCTTTAAAGACAAATACCATGTTCATAGGCAAGCTAATGTTAGCCTGCCTAACACGATAACATAGAAATGAGATGAAGATGTATATTATCACTGAAGCAGGTTCTTTTTTATTTTTGACATTTGGTTAACCACAGCTTGCAAAATGATAAATTGTGGTCATAAAGCAAATGATGTATTATTCAGAATAACCTAATTTTCCGTGACCTTCTACATTGATAGTCAGATTTTAATGCCATTGTAAGTATTGCATTTGACTGACACACACTATCATTTGGTTCAGAGCTAACACACAGTACAAAAGGAGCGAAGTGAGTGATTTCTTTTGAAGGATTGACTGCTGACTGCAGTAACTTCTAGGAGAGAAACAAAAGAGAATACTATTTGCCCACACTAGTATTTCTCCCTCATCCTAAAGGGACAGGGCATGTTGAGTCCATGTAGACTTTTGAATAAATACAATTATTTTCTTAACACTTACATAGTTTTACATACCACTTCTTATAAATAAATATTTCATGTACATTTGTAGATCTGAAATTCATTTTGGGCGCATATAATAATACAGATGATGTACATGCCTTGTACTACTAACTTAACTAATGAAAGGGAGAAGCGTGACCTTTGTAAAAAGTCACAGATTATTAAGTCACAAAAACTCAAATAGTGACATAGGATCATACATATGGACACAGATATGAACACCTCAGTATTTAACATCTAAGAATCCATCGAAGTATTTATTTAGATATTTTGACTTTAAATAGTTTTTTGCTTCCAAGCTATAGCATCAAACATAGGCAATCCAGGTTTCATTTAGTCAGTCTCTCTGTTATTTTTCCATTACTCTTATACTCAAAAGTAATACTCAAAAAGTACTTTGAACACAACACAAATCACTCACGAACATATTCAGAATAGCTACTGTTCGTTTCATATATACATGCCATTAATTAAATCACCTACAAAATGATATTCCTCGCCAGAGAGACAAACTGAGTGAGCCTCACATTTTTAATAATAACAGCATAATTAAATTGAAATTCCCTCCAAGTGAACAATCTCATTCGGCCACCCGTGACGGTTAAAGGGGCCATTCATTAAGAGAAAATCATCTTAGACACGCCCAGAATGGAAGTTGTAATATAATGTTTTGCTCATAGAAAACAAAATAAAACAATTAAGCTGTGTCTAATGACATGTAAAAATATTATACTCAAGTCTCATCTGTAATAATGCCCTCTCTTCTGTAACTTTATTTCTCAACTTCCATGCTACATATTGCACATATGAAACGTTCACATTCTTTACCTAGCAAGATTTTCTTCCCGATTCTGAAATTATTTCTGCAATCAATGATCTTAGTCCACTCTGTTGGAAGAACTGAGCCTTATCTTTATTTTCTCTAGTCAGACAATAAGAGAAGTAACTAATATTCCTGGAAGAAAGGGTAACTATGCTCTAAATATCCTTTCTCAAATATTACCTCTATGATCTGGGTATGGCGGAATGTATCTATAATCATAGGCCCTTGAGGTAGACACAGTAGATTATGAGTTCAAGACCAGACAGGGCTGTGAAATAAGTTCAAACCGGCCTGTACTACAGAGACTCTGTCTCAAACGCCACAGGTTACAGCTATAGCACAGAGGATTGGCTAGCATTCACATGGTTTGGGGTTTAGTCACTGGCACTGCCAAAGAAGAGAGAACAGTTACCTCTGTGCATTTAATAAAGGCAGCAAAGGATAAAAAAAAAATGTTGTTTAGAAGAAAAACAAAATGAATCATCGTGGAGGCCATCCCGAGAGTGTGAAATGTTCAGAATGTGACAGCCCGACATTGTTAATTCTTTTCCCATCAGGTTTCCAATGTGACTGAAAGGAAAGCAAGCTGCCTACAATAATGACTCTAAAGTCTGTGAACCATGCAAACACTGAACCACCCCATCAACATGGTAAGTACCAAGCGCACTATGGCATACAGGGAACTACTCCACAGAAATAGGTGCCAAAGATGGGTCCATCCGAGTTCTGAGACTCCCTGAGGCAAGCCCCAGGCTTCCCTGAAGAGTGGGGAAACTGATGAGAACGATCCTGCTGAGAGCTTTACTATGACCATTAGGTTGTGTGGGGTCCACAGAATCATCAGCATTTTTTTTTCGAGACAGGGTTTCTCTGTATAGCCTTGGCTGTCCTGGAACTCACTCTGTAGACCAGGCTGGCCTCGAACTCAGAAATCCCGCCTGCCTCTGCCTCCCAGAGTGCTGGGATTACAGGCGTGCGCCACCACCGCCCAGCTCATCAGCATTTTATACTTTAAAAACCTGTATGTTTTTACCTTGTGTCTATCTGAGGCTGTATAGATGCCCTGTATATTCGCCTTTGATGTAAAAATCTAAATGAAACACTTTGATCCACTCACGTGACATGGTTGACCTGAGGTCCCTCTGTCACAACATCAATTTGTAGCTACAGGAACAATGGACAGCAAGCCAGGCTGCAGATACTCTCTAAACCTTAGCAGCAGGTCAGACACGCTGCTTGCCCAATAGCCCCTTGGCAAGCACATCACCCATGACAGTGGATAAGGTTTTTGTTTTCCACAGTTTCCTGTTACTGCTGTGTAACGGGAGGTTCTGATACTAAGGTCTAGTTCCCTAATTGGTTCTTGATTTGTCAATAAAGAAGGCCAGGAGAAGTCAATTGCTGGGTGGAAGGGACAGGTGGAACTTCTGGGTCCCAATAGGATAGGAGAAGAGGAAAGGAGAGAAGGGGCTTTTTCTGCCATGCTTTGGAGGAAAAGGAATGTAGCAATCCTGTAAGACATCGGAGGCAACTAGGGCCTGTGGCCTCTGCTATGGGCAGGTTGCCAAAGATGTTTGGCAGGGACTAGGTGGAACAAGCCGCTAAGATTACAGCGGGAGGAGGAACGGAGATAATAGATTGGAAAGGACACAAATTTCCAGCCATGAGATATTTGCACCCAGCGATTGTGCCTAGCAGGCAAGTTAAAATAACAAAGCTGTCAGTGTGTCTTTTATCCTCGAATTCAAGAGTATTGGGCGTGGGCTGGTAACACAACCCCTCTGGGAGCAAAGGTGGGTAGAAAAGGAAGCCGGGTTAGGGCTGGCAGCAGCTGATTCCGGGGCTATGCTGGGGGCAAAGGCAGTAGTGTGATTTTAAAACTACACCATTGGGCGGCAGAGGCAGGTGGATTACTGAGTTCGAGGCCATTCTGGTCTACAGAGTGAGTTCCAGAACAGCCAGGGCTACACTGAGAAACCCTGTCTCAAAACAAACAAACAAGCAAACACCCCCCAAACAAACAAACAAACTACACGAAACACTGGTGTACTTCAGAAAGTGGTTTGTCGTAAGGGTGTGACCTTCTTGCAACCAATGCTGGAACCACCACCTCCCATGCTCAATGCCAACTCCAGCCACTGGAGGAAGGGACAAATAGCACACAGTATTAAGCATTCCGTGCATGCATTACTCATGTCTCCTAGCTCTCAGTGAGGTGGGTATAAATATCTACAGGTATGGCCATATCAGTCAGTGATGCGACTGGAACTCATCTGGGCTGAGACACCAGGGCAGTCTACCATGAGCGCATATGTGTTCCTCCCCCAACACGAGATCACACTTCCTCCATGCTTTTTTTGGAGGATTTTATTTGTATCATTAAGTGAGTAATATTCTCTCTAAAGCTTGCTCCTACTTGGGAACAAGTGAAGTATCTAATTAAAGTACATTTTGGGCAGTTACACAATTATTATTTGATATAGTTTTCTGTTTTTAAAAGCTATGTTCGTAAATACCCATCATTAATTTTAAAACGTATATCTTGGGTCCCAGAGTTGTGCGGGGCTGAACTTAGTGTTTAGAGACAATGCGGGGTAGACCTTGTCTTTACCTAATTAACGGAAGTCTAAAAGAAGCTGGAGGAATCACAGATGTTAATGTCTATTTAAATAGGGTGGCTTGATCACACGTGTTTATTTCCTCTCTGAAAATGACTTTTAAAGTGGCATTGAATGAATCAAAATGTATGTACCAACAAGAATGATTTTTACAAGTCATATAAGGCTGAAGGGCTGAGATTTAAGAATTACAGCTGAAAATGAAGCCGTGGTCACATCACTCATGCCTGTAGGTTTAATGCTAGGACTGAGCCCTTTCTCCACCCTGGTGTCACAGTGGGCATCCAAAACATAGTAAAGGATGGATTGTTCTGAAATCTCACTTAAGAATCTGGAACATTCCGCCCTGCCGGTATTATGCATGGGCTTAACTCATCTTACGATAAAACATCATTTTAGATCATCTTGAGCTGGAGCTGTAACTCTATGGTATATATGTCCTCCGGTTCAGACCCAAGCACTGCTACAAACAATCTCTAGGTCATTTTTGACATCATGTTTAAATTTTAATTCAACTGCCCCTGACAATTTTGGCTAAAAAATGTGTTTCCCTATTCAGTTCTTTGAAATACCAACAGAGTCACGAAGACGTTGCAGTTTGAGAAAAATTAGCACAAATGTGAATTCTTTGCACACACGGCCCATGAAGGAGCACAGAATACACTGGGACATCTTTATTCTCCGTGAGTTGAAAGTTGAGGATAATCAGGAGTATAATAACGGCAGTCTCCTTGACCATCCTTGTCTTCTGTATCATGCACCAATGCTTTTAATTGTGTTCCTTGCCAAGCAGAAGAATGCCACACAAAGGAAGAAACGGAGCCCTGGAACTGATAAGAGCTTGTGCATTGTGAATTGTTCCACAGCGTAGGAGAGTCCCCAACGAATCCTTGTTCACTACTTTATCTCCTTCACTTTCAAAGTGCAGTCTACGACGTGCTTTATGGCTGGGTGGTGGGGTGGAGAGATCGCCCTTCTTCAAGGTTACCACAAGTAGTTAATACCATAAAAGTTTTTTTTCCTTTAAACGAAACTTTTCGTAATCATATCTAAATGAGTGTGCAGGCTATGAGGGTTTCAGAAAAGAAATTTATAAATTAATAAGAAGTATGTCTACAAAAATTAGGCCAATATGGTATACACAGAAGCTGGAACAATGTTGCTTTTGAGACCGCTGTGTGTGTGCTGTGTGTGTGTGTGTGTGTGTGCACTGTGGACACTGTGCGCTGTGTTGAGAATGCACTGTTTGAGTCCATAAAGAATGCATTCACATCACAGCCTATGGATTGACACCCTTGTGGCTGGAAGATGCAGTACCTCTGTGGTCACACAGAGCAAGCCAGCCAGTTCTCAGGTGGTCATTCATTTTGTTTATTGTGGCTGAGGAGATTGTCTTGCAGAATTCCCTGTCTCCTGACATTTCCCCAAATCTTACTTTGAGTAGATCCTGGGTCACAGGACTCACCAGTGTCTGGCTGACTGTGTCCTCGACTCCCTACGGTATCCTGAAAACTCCGTATCTCCTCTTTGGAGATTAGGTTAAGTTCTCTCTGTGTTAATTATTATTATTCCAGAATCTAAGGCTTTCCCCTAATTATGACTTTGTTTTCTTTAAAGAAAATACCCTCTTGTGGTTCTTGTATCGGGATGTATAATACAATGTTTAGTCAGGAGCAATTTCAGGTAGATATCACGTGGTCACCATACCATAACACCACAAAATGCAGACATGATTCTCTAAGAAGAAGCTATCACTAGTAACATTGGAATACCAGCTGTCCAGGGTCTCTCTATGTCTTGTCACCCAGTCTCCTCTTTCTCCCAATGGATATTCAGTCAATCCATAGCTCTAGTGGATGGGAATATCATTTAGAAGTATTTCTATGTTGTAAGTTAAATAGTCATAGCCCTTCTGCCCTTCATACACCCCACCACTGTAGTGCTTCCCTGAGCCTCTGTCTCCACTACCTCCCAGCAGCTGAAAAGATATCGCCTGGCCAAGGGGAAGCTTCCAGCCCTTCCCTGAGACTACAGCTGCCACCTGTTTAGCAAAGAACCTACTCTGTCCTGTCATTAAATGCTTGGTATTTCCATACCTGATTCAAAGAAAGGGAAGTCTGAGACGCTGTTCTCAGCCCCTCAGGACTGCAGGCTGACTACTGCTACTTAGCAAGCGGCTTTGAAAGCTCTGTCTCTCTTCACAATCCCCGCATTGTGGAGAGATGGCGTGCCTGTGATTCCACTCCCCTGACTGGAATGTGGAGAGGATGACTGGGTATTGGAATGAGAGTAGAAACACAGGAGGAGCATTTCAAAGAGAGAGAGCCGAAAGAAAGGTAGAAAACACTGTGTTTTGCTCATAACAACCACGTGCCAAATATTCCCAGTTATCGACTCAAAAGAAAACATCTCAGGGGCAGTAAATTAAAAATGAACTTTTTATAATTATGCATAAATGTTAAATATAAAATATAAACGTCCAAAAAGACTCTAGACCTTAGACAAGGATTTGGCTTGGTTTCTTTTCTGCTAGTTTCGTTTGTCACGGACAAAATATAATTTGTAAGTGTGAGGGGAACACAGAAAATCTAGGGGTGTGATGAATTATACAAAGATCATACAATCTGGTGTAAGGCAGGTCTGGGTTCACTAATCCAATTCTTTCTTCTCACTGACTTCTCTGTATACGACTTCTTCCAATTACACAAAGGTAAATAATGCTTTCCCTATGCTAATGGTTTGTATACCCTTGTGTCTGTTGTCTCCTGTGCACATTACCTGGTGTGATGGTTTGTATATGCTTGGCCCCAGGGAGTGGCACTATTAGGAGGTGTGGCCTTGTTGGAGTAGGTGTGTCACTGTGGGCCTGGGCTTTAAGACCCTGTCCTAGCTGCCTGGAAGCCAGTCTTCAGTTAGTTGCCTTCGGAACCAGAGGTGGAACTCTGCCCCTCCAGCCCCGTGTCTGCCTGGATGCTGCCATATTCTCCCCTTGATGAGAATCGACTGAACCTTTGGACCTGTAGACCAGCCCCTATTAAATGTCATTCTATTAAGAGTTGCCTTGGTCATGGTGTCTGTTCACAGCAGCAAAACCCTAACTAAGACATCCCTATGCACTAGTTGCCAACTATTAGCAAGACAATATAGGTAAAATATCTACTAGTGTGCTTGGTAAATTTGTGCTTCAAAGTCTAGAATACTTTAATGCAGAGTGAAAGAGTTAAAAGCAAGAGGAAGGAATCTGGCTGAAGAGAATGGGAGGGTCAGGGCGACCTAGGTGACCTAGTGCGTAGGGAGCTGGCCGAGGAGCACACAGGAGAGAGAGGAAAGAATGCAGCTGCAACTTCCAGAGCACCAGCCAGAGCCAGCGGTCCGCGGCAGCTGGCTTCCTACAGCAGGTCAAGGTCAAAGACTGCCCTGGCTTACCCGTGAAGCCTTTTCTCCTTTGAAGATAAAAAGGGTATCTGTGATCATGTCTAGACAAAGAGCGAAAGGAAGAAAAGCATGCTGTTAGGATGATTCACCTGATGGGATGTTCTACTGGGTTGATAGCCTTGGTGCTCATGGATTCCCAGAGGAAAACTTTGAGTGTTTGGGTAGGCTATTTTGACCTGCTCCCTGTCTGCCCCCCCCCATTTTGTGAAAATTTGGTTCATAATTGTGCTTTCTGGGAACTGCTTCTGCTGCTTTTTCACATTCGTTAAGAGTGTGTAGGACACATGCCACACCAAGCGATTAAGTACTTTTGAGACAGCACCACCTCCATCAGCATTTTTAAAACTAATTTGGTTAGAATCAGAGAGACTATAAATATAAACTTGTGTTACAATTACATAGCTTTATTCATATGTATGTTTAGTTGTTTTGTTGTATTTTGTTTTGCTTTTTTAGTTTTTGAGTCAGGTTCTTTTTCATCCCAGATTGGCCTTGAAAGGTCCGTGTAGCTGAAGATGACCTTGAAGCAGCCAAGGGATACCTTGAATTCCTGGTGTCTCACATCAAGTGCAAGGCTTACAGGTGTGCACTACCAGCGGAGTTTATGTGGTACTAGGGATAAAATCCAGGGCTTCCTGTGTGGTAGGTGAGCACTCTACTGGCTTAGCTATCTACCCAGATGAGATCTCTTCTGATTCTTAACTTTTCTCTCTCACCCTTGAAGTAAGATCTGGTCCTGATTTCAATACACAGATCTGAGGAAGTTAGTGGCCCAGCCTGGAAAACATTCCATGAGCATGAGAGGAAACATCTTCCAACACTGGACATGAAAGAGAAAAGATATAGGAAGAATAGACTCTCTTCTGCCATTACTGAACCTCTTGTTTAACATCATGAGGCTGGTCAGCCTATGTCTTGTCCTCTCCAGTGGGCTCATAAATGTGCTTACTTAGGCACATTATTACTTACATAATATTTAAATTTCATTTAAATAAGCTTGAGCAGAGTTTTCTGTTATTTTCAGCCAAGTACATTCCAGTGGGTCCTTAACACTAGATTAAAAGGAAAGATGTCATAGGAAACACACACACACACACACACACACACACACACACACACAAGCAGTTTAACCCTTTAAAGCCATCTCCATTAAACTAAATAACCCATGTGTGTAC
The DNA here is from genome assembly GCA_964023405.1 of Apodemus agrarius. Classification (NCBI taxonomy): domain Eukaryota; kingdom Metazoa; phylum Chordata; class Mammalia; order Rodentia; family Muridae; genus Apodemus; species Apodemus agrarius. Next base: position 41,234,810 of record OZ030018.1, read on the forward strand.
TTCATCTATAATAGTTACAACATTTTTCACTGTAGTAATTGTAGGAATGCCTTTGATTTTTTTTTATTGTGTTAAAGATATTTAAAAGCATTACCACTTAATAAGTAATAGCCGTGGGATTCAGGATGTGTATTGTGAAAAAAACGTTTGTTATGTAGTATATATGCTTTATTGAATCATAAGCATTCAGAGGCATACAAGAATGTAATTGGGAAGGTCTGCAATGCAACATCCTCAGTCTGTCACAGAGGAGGTGGATGTTTTTAGAAATTGGCCTAAAGAGCCTTTGATAGACTTTTACTTTTACTTGAGGGGCAACTCTTCTGCTTTTTTTGAGGGGGTCAAGAGTGATTGTAGTGCTTCCCTGCCTTGGCAGTTGGGTGATGTATGTGCACCAACCCAGATGACTGCCCTTGACACTCTACAAGTCCCAGCTCAGTACAAATGTAAGCTTTCCTGCTGAATTATCTACCCTGGATCCTCTTGATATGCATTCCATCTCCAGACTACAAGGCTTTGAAAAGGCATTCTTTCCAGAGCACCATCATACGATTACCACAATCCACACAGAGCCCAACTCTCTTGTGGGTGCTCTATTGCATTGAGGGTTATGGAAGATTTTGGGATGATGAAAAGGATAACTTGTGAACAGCTAGGTCAAGGCTGATTCTGCCAAAAGTCTAGACAGGGAGCCGGCATGTTCTGTAGCTCTAAACCTCAAGCTTAAGGGGAATTCTGAAGACCTTTTCTCACTGACACTCATTTATTTGCACTTTTATCAATGGCTTATTTTGACAAGTACATATACTATGATAGTCTAGACTTTTTATGAGACAACACTAAGAGACATGGTTAGAAATACAATCATAACTTGTGATATTATTTTTTATATATAGTTAAGATAAGTGAGTTCATTTGATTCATGTTTTGTAGATGAAGGACTTAGGAAATAGAGCTAGTACCTCAAGTGTCTCTTCCCAGGCTGCATGGCAAGGAATAGATAGAGGTAAGGTTTGTGGCCCAGAAATCTGGCTCTAAAATACATGCACTTAACCTTAGTTTTTGATACCATTGGCATGGTGTAATAGTTAAGCTGGTAGAATAGATAATTTTGTTCCCTAGAAATAATGGCAGCACCTACAAAGGAAGGAAACAAATGATTTACTGATAAGGTCCGTGAAGGACCAATGTTGGTTGTTGCTCACAATCTGGATCTCAACAGAAGAGAAGCGACATGATTCTAAAAAGGACGCGTTTGGTTCTGGACAAGGGCATCTGTTCCATAGACTGTAGCTATTCTGGCCCCTAAGAATATGCCAGAATGTTCTATTTAAGTCTGGCGTCAGAGTTCAGGAGCAATGCTTTCAGGCTAGTAACATGACATTAGAGGACCAGGGACTACTAGCAGAGGCAGAAGTTTGGTAAATACAGATTATAGTACCAGTTTCTCATATGTTAAAAGTCATAAGTTATAGCAAGGGTGGCCTGGATCATCTCAGAACAAGACCAGGTAGATTGATGTAAATAGTGAAAGTCTTGAAAATGTTCAAAGACAATAAATAATCAGAGCTTCCTATTTCAACAGGAAGAGAGCAGCCAGCCAGCCAGCCAGTTCTACAAAGCATTTGAGCAGCACCATTTATTAAGCCTCTTTTCTGTTAACAATTAGTACAATTCTCTAACAAAAGTACCTTAAAGTACCTAGATTTCCAAAAGTTGTTTTCAGCTTAAAGCCAGAAAGGTTACACAAACAGTTGTTAATTTGAAGCCATTAGTATGGGCTTCTCAGGATTCATATCAGCCTATTCCGATGGGCAATACTAACAATTAAATATGAGAGAATGATACCTGACATGAAAGATCTAATTTGCTTATTATGCAGCCAAGGAAAATATATAAAAAAAATCCCTTTCAAATGGACCTGTCTCTGACGGCTTCATGTTTGTAATTTCTGTCTTTGGGAAGATGCTACAAAAATATCAGAGTTCATATTCTACATACCTGGGTGGGGATTTACAGTGACGTGCACTTATGGTGCCTGAAGAAAATAGAAAATTTTCATTGTAATCAGAGAGGTGACTCCTGGATAACCCCAACAAAATTTCTTGTGAATCATGTATGCTCAAATTTCTTTGAACTATGTCTCTCCCGAGGGAGATGAAGCAATTACATAGACATAATGTCTTACCCTTTCAGTCCGACGCAACCCGCATTCCTCAATCCATTCATCATCGTCCATGGTATGTGTGTGCAGTGCTGTCATGCAGAGCCGGTTGCCGGCAATGATTAAAAAGAAATCCATACGACTCTACACTTAGGAGACAAAGCCAAACCAATTTTCACCATGTTTACTACAGAGACATCCATCCATTAAGGGGAAAATCTCACAGGAGCTCCTCATTGAGACTGTTTCCATGAGGATTGTCTCCAGAAAGTCCCAGAGGGAGCTCCTCAATGAGACTCTCTCCATGAGGACTGTCTCCAGAGGACCAAGAGGCAAATGAAGTGATTATCTGTCAATCACGGCTCCTCTCTCGAGCAGCGCCCACCTCGGACTCATAGATTATGAAGGCCGTTTTCTCTTTCCTGATAGCCTGCTTTTAGTCTCAAAACAAACTATAAAAAGAAAGGAAAGAAAGAAAGAAACTCCCAAACGCTATCATTTCATTCCTGGAGACGGTCCATGTGGCACGCATCCTATCTAGCACATGAAGATTCCGTTCAAGTTCTTAGAAAAAAAGAGACCAAAGCTAATTTCCTTTTTCCTCCCCACCTCTGTCTGTTCCCGCCCCTCTCCCTCCTCTGTCCTCCCCATCTCTCTTCCTGCCCCCTTGCCTTCCTTTTCCTCTTTTCTTTTCCATCCTCCTCCCATCCAGCTTTCTTCTCCTCATCCTCCTCTGCCTTCCTTTGCTTCTCTTCAAAATGAAAACTTTTAATATCAACCAATTTCCACAGCACTGTGGAAGTACTTGCAATAGGCCTCACCCAGATATATTCTAACCGTATTGTACATACGGTTTCATTTAACCATCTTAATGATTTTAGGAGGTGGGGATACTTGTTAATTCTATTCAAATAAACAAAGCTGTGGAATGAAGGTATTATATAATTTGCTAGTGGCCACATGAGAAATGAGGTCTACACATTTCAAAGTCCGTGTGCGAATCCATGCTACAAACCACATCATAGAGGAAGGAATTGAGGAAGACAGAATTAACATATATGGGACCCCTAATTTCTTCCAGCACTTAGTCTATGTGTTACCTATTTCAACCTGACCAGCAATATTACGTATCAGGCATGATTATCCTTGCTTTAATAGATAAGATTAAAATAACTTTACCCAGCTTGACTGATAACCAGCTGATTGTGTAAAATTTTCAGGCTAATACAGACTAGATTGACACCTGCTACTGGAAATGATCTAAGTGGTTTTCATCTGAAGTCATATCTTTGGTATTTAGTTCTTGTTCATTCTGACCACCTTGTTGGACATGCTAAAGATTTCAACTCAGCCAGTCAAGAGTACAACTTCCTTATAGCTGTTCTTGAGAGTCCATTCCCTTCCCTGAAAGACATACAGGACACACAAAACCTCATCAGAACGCAAGTCTTACTTTTGGTTCTGACTTATATCACACCTTTTTTCTTTGTTAACTTTAATCCAATATGGTAGATATTGAGAAATTTAAGAAAGAACTATATAAGACATAATCATGGAATCACATGAAACTATTTTCATATCGCGTATAACACAAATGGCACCATTTTGTATGAATGAGTCAGAATCATTTAAATTTTCTTATTCACATTTTAATTCCCACAGTTTGTTTTAAAATAATTAAGAACAAAGGATATTCTAAAGGCAAGTGGTTAACTGCCCTCAAGAAATAGTCAGTAGATTTTATATAATTTTATTTTTTCATGTAAGTCATAACTATCTATCATACAGCCCCAGGAGCTAGTGTCTGCCATGCTATAATAGCTTAAAGAAAAAAATTAAAAATACACTTTGCTGTATGAAAGGGAAAATACAAAGTATTGAAATTTGGGAAATGAATTAAAGCAGAGCTGAAAGGAAAATTTATAGCACTAAACTCTTAGTGTAGAAAATAAGAATGTTCTCAAATCAATAATCTCACTTCCCATATTAAGTAACCAGAAAAACATTAGCAAGATAACTTCAAGCAAACAAAACATAAAATATCAAAGATAATAACACAGATCAGTGAACATGACAACAGAAAAAAACAGAAAATCAGTGAACAAAAGATGTTTCTTTGAAAAGATCAATAAAATTGATTAACCTCAAGCAAGACTAAGAATAAGTAAAGGGACTATGCAAATTACATATAATAGGAATGATAGGATATGACTACTGACCTAGCAGACATTAAAATTATAATAAAAAGTCACCAAAAGTCATAAATTATATAGCACAGTTGAAATGAACCATTTTCTCCAAAAACACAAACTGTTACAGTTCCCTTAGTATGAAACACATAATTTGAGTAGCTCTGTAAGCATTAAATAAATTCAGTTTATAATTTCAGTTATTTCCCCAAATGGTTTAAATGGTGAGTTATGCCAAATATTTAAGTAAGAATAAATGTCAATTTTCTACAAACTTCAGAACAAAGAACATGTTCCAATTCACTGTATGTTGTCACCGCTAATTTGACTCCAAATTCTATGAAAGATATAAGAAACAGAGTGTATTATCTCTCAATGGCCCCCACACAAAAACATCCACTAATATTTAGTCCATTAAAATTAGCAATGTGTACAAAAGGGCCAGGAGCAAAGTGGGATTAATTATAAGAATATATACTTAGTTCAAGTTTTGAAAATTAGTCAATGTAATCAATTATATCAGTACCATAGGGAAGGAACACCATAGGATCCAATGAGGTGGTACAAGAAAACACTTGAAAATTTCAACACTCAGTTTTAGAAACATTCAACAAAGTCTGAATGCATTGAAATATCCTTATACTAATGTATTTAACTAATATTTGATGGATACCACTGTTACAAGGTAAGCCTTGTAACATAGAACATACTTGAACATGCTTAAAGCTGAATAAAAAGTGCTTACTCTCAGGCTGGAGGCTACACGGGGTAACTTGCCCAAACCATGCAGTTATGAGCCTTGCTGTTTTTGGCTTTTTGTGCACTAAAACCACATCCTGGTTGACACACTCCAATTAGCAAGAACAGTTAGCAATAAGCTGAGTTACAGAAGCCAAAAAAATCAAGATTAATACGTTCAGGGACTTTCCTAGAGCTATGGAGCATGAATGGATTAGGTCTTTGTTTTTGGCAGATGTTGGGGTGTATGTGTTGAGTGTTTAGGTCAGAGTGGTGCCTTTGTGCCTTTAGTATATGGCATCAGTGTGGTAGTTTCAATAGAAATGGCCCCATAGACTCCTATGTCTGAATGCTTGGTACATAGGGATTGGCACTATATGGACATGTGGCGTTGTTAGAGGAAGTGTGTCGCTGTGGGGCTGTGCATTGTGGTACCCTATACTCAGGCTATGCCAGTGCAGTATCTAGTTTCCTTTTGCTGCCTGAGGATCAGGATGTAGAACTCCTAGTTCCTCCAGCACCATGTCTGCCTGCACTTTGCCATGCTTCCCACCATGGCAATAACAGACTAATCCTCTGAAACTGTAAGCCAGCCCCAATTAAATGCTTTCCTTTGTAAGAGTTCCCATGTCATAATGTCTCATCACAGTAATAAAACCCAAACTAAGCCAGTTCATTCTAAGATCTGTGCCCTGTTACACCTCCATACTAGTTCTATGGGCATGAGTCAAATTGTGGACTCATTATAAGGTAGGGAGTTATACTGTCCCCTCAGTATTAACAATTGTTTTACATGGTTAAGTAGGCAGTTGATCAAGCAGGGTCCTACAGTGGGAGCTAAGAACAAAAAGGCCTAATGGCTCTAAGTACAGTAGTTAACCAGGAAAGCAAGGATTGGTACCAGTTATCAGATTCTGGACATCTCTTTACTCTTTCATGAAGGTTATTCCTGATCATGGCTGGATTTTTTCTAATTGCTACAGTTGTCTTAGAGGTGACAAGTTTCTTCCAGGGCCATGCAGAGACCTCCTTCTTTCACAAAGAGGTGGTCCAGATCTTCATGATTCTGAAGGACAACCTCTGCTAAGGATCTACTTAGGCACTCAGAAAAGAGAAAGAGGTCCTCCTGCTGTGCTTGGGGGTGAGGGTAGTATAAGGTGAAAAGTTTGGGGGGGGGTGGTTTCTTCTTTTCCAGGCTTCCTCTCTTTTCCTCCAAAACATAGTGGCTCTATCTCTGGAATTTCCCTGAGATAGAGACAGCCTTTCTCCTATTCTCCCTCTAAGGAACCTGGTGCAGTTTGACAAAGGAATTTTTTTTTAATTCATTTATTTATTTTCTTGTATAAAAACCCTATGTGGTAGCCACAGCTAGAGCCTGGGTCCTCTGAACAGAGACTCTGGTGTGGGTTTTCACAAGATGATCAGTGAATTCCTGATAAGGAGACTTGGTGAACACAGTCTCTTTCCAGAGGTTGGGGGTCAGGTAGCTGTAGGTCTTGGAGATGGCATCAAAGGTGGCCTTGGCAAAGTTGCCCAGGGTGGCAGTGCAGCCTCTGGCTGACGTGTAGCAGTCATCTATACCGGCCATCATCAGGAACTTCTTGGGCACAGGAGCAGAGACAATGCCAGTGCCTCTGGGGGCAGGGATGAGACGCACCAGCACAGAGCCACAGCGGCCTGTCACCTTGCACGGAACAGTGTGGGGCTTGCCAATCTTGTTTCCCCAATAGCCTCTCCGCACAGGGACGATGGAGAGCTTGGCCAAGATGATGGCCCCGCGGATGGCAGTGGCGACCTCCTTGGAGCACTTAACACCAAGACCAACGTGACCGTTGTAGTCCCCAATAGCGACAAATGCCTTGAACCTGGTCCTCTGGCCAGCCCGAGTCTGCTTCTGCACTGGCATGATTTTCAGAACCTCATCCTTTAGAGATGCGCCCAGGAAAAAGTCAATGATCTCAGACTCCTTAATGGGCAGGGAGAACAGGTAGATCTCCTCCAAGGACTTGATCTTCATGTCCTTAACCAGGCGGCCCAGCTTGGTGACAGGGATCCACTCCTTGTCTTCAGCTTTACCTCCATGAGCCCCGCGGCCTCGACCACGGCCCCTGCCCCTAAGACCGCTGCCAAATCCTCCGTGGAAGCCGCCACGGCCTCCTAATCCTGGGCCCCCGGGTCCTCCGGGCCCTCCCGCTGCACCGGCGTCATCCAACATTTGGTGTTTTCCCGAGGAAGAAGAAGCAGAAATGTTTATATATGAAGTTTTCTTCAAAAAGTTACTTACTTAAATCATCATCTGTACTACACAATTTGTCAAACAGGACTGCACTGGCTACCTGGGATAGACTGACACATAGAAGAGCAGAAACAACTTGCTGTCTGCCGTGTAGGCTTCTGTAAAGTCTGCTTGCTTGTCCATCCCACCTTGCAGTTTTATAAAATGGGAATACAGGCTAGACCCAGGATTGAAGCCATTTAGGAGCTATCCTAGTGTCAGTCCAATGGTGACAGCTCTCTCCCACCCTCATTGCTATGAGAGGACTTATTCCAGGAAGATTCCTGTAGCTGTCTTTTGCTACATTGTGGTTTTTTTTCTTTCACCCTTCCCTACTCCTTATCTACCCTTTCAACCCCCTAACACTAGATAGGAGAGAAAAAAAAGGATAGAGAGGAAAGGAAAGAAATCCATGAATAAAGTCAGGAGTCAGAAAGGGGTGATATTATCATTCGACTACTTCCTGCAGATTAGAGGTGTTGAGTTCCTTGGGGGCAAATTTGATCTTTGCCATCAGGATGTCTAACTTCTTTTTGTTTTTTTCTTCTTTGTGCATGATTACAACAACCGCAACAATAACCAACAACCAACCAACAAATCCACCACCCACCAGACCTCTCTGGGCTCTTAGCATTTAAACTCCCTCTAAAAAGTCCCCAGAATTCCAATTACCACACAATTGCACAAACTATCTACAGCTGACAAAAACCATGCCCCTGACAGAGCATGAGACAAGCCACAGTCAGCTGCTATTGGCAATCATATCCATATCCCCACACCTGAGATTAAAATGAAAGCACATTTGAAATTTTGTGATTTTTAAAAGAAACCAAAACTCCAGAATTCTCACTACAGATTCCCACAACAGTTAGAACCCTCTTCTATAATGCCATATACAAGAGTTGTGATTGAACATCTATATTTGTCAGTTTCCATCAGATTGACAAAAGCCCCAAGATAAACAGCTTAAGGAGGGATGGTTTGATTTGATACAGGAACTCTGAGGTTTCAGGCCACAATCACTTGACTGCAATGCTCTGGGCCCTCACATAGTGAGAGTGAATAACAATAGTTGTCAGGGGATGTGAGGTAAAGAAGAGAAGCTCACTTCATGATGAACAGGAGACACGGGGAGTATGAAATAGAGTGAAGGAAGACTTCAGGGACACGGAATTTGTTCATAGGCATCTTGCAGTAACCTATTATGAGTTTATCAATGGGTTCATCCATTGATAATATGGATACCCCTCAAAAGTGCGATCAAGCCTTCAATAAATGAACTTTTTCTATTGTTTTTTCATTCCTTGACAGTTTCATACAAGTATGTGATAAATTTCAGTCTATTCACCCTATATCCTTCCTATTCATTTCTCACTCTAGTGTATCACTTCTTCCCAACTAGACTCCCATACCATTTATAGCTCTATTAAATAAGAATTCTTCCCCATAAGCACTGGTCATAAGGTCAGAGTCTCTGGCATGGTCTAACTGGTTGGATCTTTTTAAAATTCATACACTGAGCTCTTCACCTCTCCAAGTGGTGATGTGGGAAATGAGACCTTTAGGTGGTGAATAGGTCATGAGAGTGGAGCCCTCTCAGATGGAAATGATACCCTTATAAATGAGGCATTGAGAATAATGAAATGCAATGTAATTAAAAAGAGAAACTATCTGGCTGGGCGGTGGTGGCGCACACCTGTAATCCCAGCACTCTGGGAGGCAGAGGCAGGCAGATTTCTGAGTTTGAGGCCAGCCTGCTCTACAGTGAGTTCCAGGACAGCCAGGGCTACACAGAGAAACCCTGTCTCAAAAAAAAAAAAAAGGAGAGAGAGAAACTATCAGTTATAAATACAAAATGACATGTAGAGTTAAATTAAGCATAGAGCAGGATATCACTATATACCTTTTAGAAATACTAAAATGAAAATACAAAAAAAAAAAGTAAAGACACAGTTTCAAGTACTAGCAAGGATTCAGAACAATTACAGACAATAGTAGACTCACTTTGGAAGAGAGTTTTGCAGCTTTCTATAAGATTAAATATATTTTAAAAATGCATGTTAGGCATATGATTGAGGAGTCTCACTCTGAGGAATCTGGGAAACTGAAATAATGCATAGAAAAAAATTAAATGTATGGACTCATCACTACAGGGAACCTCTAGGAGACTGTGAGAAAATTACCCATGTTTTCATCTTGTCTCTTTATTTGCTATCTCTGGGCTCTTGAGCAAGGGAAATTTAATTCTTTTGCTTCTGTTACTAAGAGAAGAGTCAAACTTAATATTTTTTCCTGCTTTCTTTTTATTCTTCTCTCATACAATACATCCCAATTGCAGCCTCTCCTTCCTCCATTCTTCCCAGCTCCCCCTCCTATTCCAAACCCCAACCATTGGTCTTCCATTTCTCTTCAGAAAAGAGCAAGTCTTACAGGGATATGAACTGAACACGAGTTAACAAGATTCAACAAGACTTGATACCCTCATATCAAGTCAGGATAAGACAACCCAGTAGGCATTTTCCACCTATTATCCTTTATAGGGCTGGATTTATGGGAAGATATTGAGTAAATTTGGTTTTATCATGGAATATTTTGGTTTCTCCATCAATGGTGATTGAGAGTTTTGCTGGGTATAGTAGTCTAGGCTGGCATTTGTGTTCTCTTAGGGTCTGTATGAGGTCTGCCCAGGATCTTCTAGCTTTCATTGTCTCTGGTGAGAAGTCTGGTGTAATTCGGATAGGCCTGCCTTTATAAGTTACTTGCCCTTTTACCCTTACTGCTTTTAATATTCTTTGTTTTTACTTTTAATATTCTTTCTTTGTTTCGTGCATTTGGCAAACTACACCCTAGAAAAAGTAAGAAAGTAATCTTCCTCCAACAAACCCAAAAGAAGATACCCACACAAACATAAAAATAACATCTAAAATAAAAGGAAGCAACAATCACTATTCCTTAATATCTCTTAATATCAATGGACTCAATTCCCCAATTAAAAAAACATAGACTAACAGAAATATTTTTCATGTAAATCTTCAATTTTATCAGAAAATGTTTGTAACTCCTCTTTCAATTAATTTAGTAATTTTTAAATTAGATATGTTCTTTATTTGCATTTCAAATGATTTTCCCTTTCCTGGATCCCCTCTCCCCGAAAGTCCCATAAGCCCTCTTCCCTCCCCCTGTTCCCCAATCAACCCCTTCCTGCTTCCCTGTCCTGGTATTCCCCTAGACTACTGCACTGAACCTTTCCAGGACCAGGGGCCTCTCCTTCATTCTTCTTGGGCATCATTTTATAGTAATTTTTTTTATGTCAACCATTTTATCTGCATTATTTTTCATGATAATCTTCAATTTTAACATGTTTTTCTATATATTTCTTCTATTTATCAGAAACGTTTTCCATGTAAAGCTCTGATTTTATCACAAAATGTTTTTAATTCCACTTGCAGTTAATTTAGACAGTTTTTTTACGTTTTCCATTTAATATGTATAATTTTCCTTGAAATAGTCAATTTTAATGTTTTTCTATACATTTCTTGAATTTTATCAGAAATATTTTCCATGTAAATCTTAAATTTTACCTGAAAATGTTTATAATTTCACTTTTAATCACCTTAGAAATATTTTTATGCCTACCATTTTATCTGTATAATTTTCCATGTTAATCTTCAATTTTAACACGTTTTTCCATATATTTCTTCAATTTTATCAGAAATATTTTCCATGTAAATCTTCAATTTTACCTGAAAATGTTTATAATGCCACTTTCAATCAATTTAGGAATACTTTTTATGCCTACCATTTTATATCTATATAAAATTTTCCACGACAAGCTTCAATTTTAACATGTTTTTCTACCTGTAGATTAGTGCTGCTCTCAGCCTGTTAGAGAAACGTCTTCTCCATTGGTCAGTGGTTCAAGAAGACACAACTGCCCACAGTGCTGAAGTGGCGGCTGAATGCCCACCCCTACCTGGGTCTATGCCAACCTCCTCCAGGCTCAGGCAACATCACAGAAGAAGAAGAGCGAAGGATGGAAGAGCCCACAGACAGGAAAGACGTCTGTGAAATGCTGCCTGCTAGACACGGCACGGCCATGGCACTCGTAAAGTCAGAGAAGCGATGGCTATGGGCACAAGACCTACACAAGATTGAGCTAATCGACAATCCTGGCGTTGATGAGGGAGTGGCCGAAGAGTGTCCTCTCCAGCTGAGGAGCTACCGGCAACTGGTGGCTGTTTAGTAAAACATTGGTAGTCACAAGAGGGGAGCAGAACAATACAAGACTGGGAGATCGGGAGAGGTGCGGTGACACACCATCCTTCCTGCAAGACATGGCCACTGGCAACATTATCTCAGGGTGGCTGGAGTTGTTTGCACTGGGCCTGTCATTAGCTAATACAGGTCTGAAATGGGACCGTAACCATCTGTGTTCAACTATTGGCAACTGATTTTGGAGGAAGGACATTCATTGTCTTCAGTTGTGTTCTAAATTGTGAGCCAACCAGGCTCCTCTGGTCAAACACAGGTGGCCCTGATTAAACTGAGTGGAGCAGGAAAGGAAAATAAAAACACAGGAATGTGGACCAGGAACCAGCAGGGAGAAGGGAAGATGACAGAGATGGAAGGGAGAGATAATGGGGAAGGGAGGTGGTAAGAATAAATAGGATGCTCTCTATAGATGCATGGATTGCCAATGAACCAATGTAATAAATAAATGAACTAACAAACTGAAAAAAAACCCATGTTTTTCTACATTTTTCTACAATTTTATCAGAAATATTTTCCACATAAATCTTCAATTCTATCATAAAATATTTCTACTTTCTTTTTCAATTAATTTAGCAATGTTTATGCCTATCACTTTACTCTTCAATTTCCATGAAAACTGTCAATTTTAACGTGTTTTTCTATATATCTCTTCTATTTTATCAGAAATATTTTCCATGTAACTCTTCAAGTTTATCATAAAAATTTTTACTTCCTTTTTCAATAAAAGAAAAGAAAAGAAAAAAAAAAAAAGCCAACCCAGTAGAATGAAAAGAGTCTCAGGAGCAGGCAAAAGAGTCACAGACATCACTGCTCCCACTGCTAGGAGTCCCACAAATACCCCAAGCTAAAGAACCACATCATGTATGCAGAGGGTGAGTGCAAACCCATGGGCGCTCTGTGATCGTCACTTCAGTCTCTGTGAGCCCCTGTGAGTCCTGCTTAGTTGATTCTGTGCACCATGTTTTCTTGGTGTCTTCCAATCCTCTGGTTCCTGCAATCCTTCCTCTCCCTCTTCTGCAGGATTCCCTGAAAGCTCAGCATCTTTAATCTCCAAAACTGTGAACCTGACAAGTATGAAGAAAGATTGATAACAGTTATGTGTACCCCAGAAAAAATTACAACAGGCTCCTATGTTGCCTGTAATTGAGAAATTATGATATAACAGTGATATCTGGTGCATTTTGTTTACTACACACAAGTAACTGCTTCCATCCAATGAAGCTTCCTTGCATCTAAATTAAATCACCAAATAACAGGGGAGACAAAGCCACAACTAGACCTCTCTCACCACCAAATGAAATCTTTAGTGCCAGGATAGGTTACATCTAATTAAATTGTTGACCAAAGGGACCCCATGAAACTACCGTCCAATGCAGGCTGCTGCCAAGGCTATTGACTGCTTTCATAAACTGATGGCAAGGCCTTTTTGCTGAAGTCAATGCCTATATAACTGATAGAACATGGAAAAGTCAACCTGATACCGCTGGCTTCCATCCAATGAAGCTTCCTTGCATCTCTTTTCCCAATGTAGACAATAGCAAAGTAAGGCTAAGCTACTTGCCAAAGGTTGAGGAGCTCCTAATTGTTGGTTTGAGATTAAACCGAACTTTAATCATTGCGCTCTTCTTCCTCTTGGCTGGAGCTCTGGCTGTCAGTACTTTTAGATGCATTAAGTGTGAATCAAAACAATTCACTTTATGCAAGTTAAAGATGAATACAAGATGAGATATTTGCCAGATGCATTGACACATTAGTCCACCTGATTGTTTGAAAATAAGAATTGTAACTATAATTTCTATTGTAATAACAGGATATCTGAGAAATACAGAGATAGAAAACACCTTCTGAAATAATCTAGCATGTTTATCTTTAAACAAGTGATGACTAGAACAAGAACTTTGAACGTTATCTTAATTATTTTAGTTTTCAACGGATAGGAACAATCTAAATGAATGTAAGTTATAGTTTTTGTGTCATAGACTCATTATTCTCATTTCACATTTAGAAAGCCATATATAGCAATATAAAGTAATGGTATTTTGTTTAAATACCACAATGGATCAAATAAACAACACACCCTAACAATTCTTCCAGTAATCAATGTTTGTGTGAATTCAAGTAATGGTAGAAGAATGTTGGCCATCTACAAGAAATTTCTTGCAGGGGAGGAGCTTGAACTAGGACCTGAAAACTGGGAAGAGTCAGGAGGCTATGGTAGCACACTATTGTTGCAAGAGTGCTACATAATATGTAAGATCTGGCTGGTAAGTTCTGGAGAAAGTGAAAGTGTAAGTGTAATTTGAACAAAGATTTGCAGAGAGCAGTTGAGTAGGTACTTACAGACTTTTATATTTGTACTATATTGTATAACACTGTGGAATCATGAGAGGCTCTAAGGAGACATTAAATATTTTAGGATGATAACAACAGGTTGTCAAGAGAATGAATTAAGAAAGTATAGCAGAAGAAAACATTTAAAGGCTGGGTGTATACTCTACTGAAATACAATGAAGTGGTGGGGTGTCAGTCAATGGCACTGTTTTCTGAGATGTTTAAGATAAAATGGAACCAGAAAAAGTGCCTCTGATGAGAAAGAATTCTTGAACTCTAAATTCAAGAAGATAAATCTGTTCAGTTACAGGAGCTCTCATGGACCCGAGAAGCAGAGATGGAACTAAAGAAAGGCAAGGAAAGGCAAGAGTTGAGTTGGCAGAGGGGAATTCTCATGTGAGCAAAGCAAGAAGTTTACAAGTAGGCTCACAGTTCGGCACTATCAAGGCTTAGGTGTCTCAAGCTCTTTTTAGGTGATGCCAGGCCCCAAGGTCTACTAATCCATCCTCAGCATAGGATGCATTAGCTGCTCTTCTAGATAACCTGTGGTATCCAAGCATCCAGGTCAGTGGCTCACAATTACCCATATCAGCAGCTGCAGGAAATCCAACCTCCTCCTTGGACCTCTATAGAAGCAGGAACATACATGCAATATCCACACTCCCACACATAATTTAAATATAATAAAAATAAATATTTTGGAATGGGAGGATTAAAGAGAGGTGGAGGGAAAAGGAGTGTAAGAGAAGGATTATGGGGAACAGCTAACACTAATGGCCATTTGAAGGGTCATATGGAAACCTAATATAGTAGAAACTTCTTAATATATATGTACATATATGTTAAGAAACTTCTTAACTTCTTAATATATAAGAATATATAAGTTAATATATAAGTTTCTTATATATATGTACATATATATATGTGTGAAAGAAATCTAAATTATGATCTGCCTGCAAAATATGCTAGTGTAACACTGGCACAATAGTTGTGGGGATTTAAGCTTAAATTTTTCAAAAGGTACTTTAATTAGGGTTCTTCAACACTTCAACTTTCCTTAACCCATCTACCAAAGGTAGGGGAGGAAAATGACTAATAGGAAAGGGGGCGTGGACCTGTTTAGAAGTAGTTCCTTGGGGTGATCTAACCTTTGATGTCTTACAGTACAGTCCACTTGCAAAACACCAGACATGAGTCAGCAGCAGTGGCTCCATCCAGAAGAAATCAGGAGGCACCGCCGGTCTACACGAGTCTGCTGACCGCCGGTCTACACGAATCTACTGAAGTGGCAAGCCCCGCAGCTGGAACACCGTCAGAAGTTCTTTGGTGCACTTCTCTTTACAAAGTCACCACAAGCAAAGATCAGAAAAAAACAAAAAAAACCCCAAAAAACAAAAAAACAAAAACAATTTGAACCAATGCAATAGTACCATCAGTGAAGACTAGCATCAGTGAAGCCCAATGAAGACAAGCAAGGTGAACCAACACCAGAGTGTCCTCTACCGTCTGTTGGATCATACTTCTACTCTTTCCAAACACCGCATGTCCTTTCAAGCCTTTGCTCCAGCAAAACATTACATGCTCATTCAGCAGGCAGCTTCTAGAAAAGTATCACATATTTGTCCTTAGCAAAACATCCTCTAGTAAGACCATTTCCAGAAAAAAAAAATCACATGACACAACTGAGTCTCCAACAAAACCAAAAAAATCCAACTTTAGGGAATAACCACCACTATCTGGTTGGATCTAAGGTCCACTCCATGAGAAGAAACACATGCCTAACACTGCTCAGGTGCCCAAGAACCTGACATTAGGGTAGGCCATGGATCTAGGAGAAAACCAAATACTATTGTTCTGATAAAGGAACATAGCAATAAAATGGCTCCTAATGAAATTTTGCTTTACTCATAGTTCAGTGCCCTGCTCAGCCATCAATAGAGAAGCTTCTTTCTGTAGTATATGGTAACTAATACAGAGACCCACAATAGGACAATGTATAGAGAGTGAGAGAACCTGGAATACTTCGTCTTCAATGGGAGCCTTCATCAAACTCCTACCCTTAGGTTCAGGGGAGCTATGAGGAAGCAGAGACGGGAAGATTCTAAGATCAGTAGAGTGGAAAGTCACCAAGGAAGCAGAGCCTTCCAAACACAAGAGGACTGATGCACATATGAACTCACGGACTGTGGCAGAACACCAGACACAAGTCACATGGGGTCTTGGTGCTGCAAAAGGAACTTAACCCAGAAGCTATCTCCAACAGATAACTGCTTACAAAGGAAAAGTTAGTTTTCTCCAGTGGAATCATGCTGGATATACAAATCACAGTTTACAAGAGGCTTCATACCTAGCAGGAGATGACCAATACCAAACAAACTCAGTGGTTTCTTTGGAGATTGTTCAACTCATAATGCTTTGTTTGTGCATATATATTTTTAACCTTGTCTTTCACTATCTGTCATGGTTTCCAATTTTGTTTTTAATGGTGTGTGTGTGTGTGTGTGTGTGTGTGTGTGTGTGTTTCTTTCCTCTTACATGTTTTTGCTTCATTTTATTCTGGTTTGTTTTCTTATTGGCCTATTTGTTTTCTAAAGATAAAGACAAGGAAGGCATTGTAAGGGTGGGGTGGTGGGGAGGATCTGGAACAGACATGGGGGAGGGGGAACTGATCGGAATATACTATCTGAAAAAATATTTTCAATTAAATAACATTTAAAAAAAAGATACATTTCATTTTTATCCTAAATGCTGCCTATTTGTAGAGAAAGATAGTTGTTCTTTCTCTAGATAGAAAATTCTGCTACATTTTGACTACAGGAAAACATTCATTAAAAACTGTTAATAAAAGAAAGATCTATAGAGAATCGGGACTTACTCTCTTTAGTTACAGCCATGTAAGCTGTTTATCAAACCCCCAGAGAGGAAGTGTCATTAGTATTAGGACCAAGGAAACACAGTTAATGCATTTAAATTTATGCTACGTGCGCTTCTATTTACAAATTACCAGCTGTATCCCATCATTCCATTATCTCTTTAATTGAGAGTTACAGGATGAAGAGCCAAAGGCCCTGGGTTAATTCGTGACAGGCTTTTCTTCAGCACCTCCTGGATTGTTTGCCTCGTCATTTCCTTACTAAACAGGGAGAATGTTCTTAAAAGCGCATTAAGAAATAATCACAGAAACAGATACTTTAAAAAAAATCATATTTTTCTCTATGAGAGAAAAAAACCCAAACCAATATCCATGAACCACAAATCTTGTTTTTCCTGGAGAATAAATTTTCTGCTCACAAAATAGCTGCACCTCCCTCCCATCCTGTTTCTATTACAGTTTGAGTCACACAGTGAACTGTGAGAAGAGCGAGCCATGCTGGAGTACCCTGTCCACATACCCAGCGGTGCTGGAGCACTGCGGTCAAGTCACCCTGTCGTTTCCTTTATGAAACGTGACTCTTATCATTTCCTTGGAGCTAGACAAATAAAATATCAGCGGCATTATGTCGTACTGCTGAGTAACATAAAGGGCGCATTGCTTTGTAGCGTAAGCCCTCACATATTATGCTTTTATACTAGAGTTCTTTTTAAATAAAAATATGCAGGTGAACTTGTAACTCACCTGCTGTATGAAGGCAGCAGGATACAGCGTAATCGTGCTGCTCTTACTGACCAAACAGGTAGTGAAGCACAGAGAGGGTGCAAGAAATGTTCTGAATGAAAACATCGTTGTCTGGATGTGAATGAAGTGATTATTTGATTGATTGATTTATTGATTGACTGATTGACTGAATGATTTAATGAAAGGACTCTAAGCAAGCAGGATCGGTGGCAGGCATGTCCAAAATGATAAAAGCACTGGGAGGACAGATTTTTATGTGCAGCGGGGGATGAGAACATTTGTTCCTTGCTGATTCAGAGTCAGAGCCCCAGATGAAAATGAAGAGTTGCCAGTACAAGGTTCCCTCATTAAAAGCTCCTATTTATTGGAGAGTGGATCCGTCCAGGCAGTGCTGGACGCCCAGGGCTGAGTCAGATGCAGTGATGACCCAGAAGGGCCTTCATAGGAGGTGGCTGGGCTTGGGGTGAAAATGACTCAGGCTAATAATGAGTGGTGAATCAGGGGAGAAGTAATGAGTGTGTTTGGTAAAACATGGGCTACTCACAGGGGATTGAGGACTGCCAGTCCTGCCTCTGTGAACTTACTAACGTTTGTAAGAAGGTGTCACTAGTTGCTTCCAACATGTGTCATTTCCTGCAAGGAAAATAAGTGAATTCTTCCTTCTTCCCAATAAGGTGGAGTGAATCAAGGGATCCTCGTTCTTGTATATATAAACATCATATTGTAATAACTGAGATGAGAAAAAAATGGTGCCTGAAATACCAGCATCTCTGGCTTAATTGTATTCACAGAGTGAAAAGCAAAGGGAATTTGAAATTCTTCTGGGAGATCCCAGAGTGCATGCTATCTGGTAATTTTCTTTCTTTCTTTTTTTTTTTCTGAAATCTTTTTACTGACAAATGTAAAAACAATGAAAATGACAAAATTGCATTGTCTCCTTTTTCTCTACTGATTGTGAGAGAATGCAAAAGGTTGGAGTTTATAGAAATTTCATTTCTGATCAAATCCTAAATGGAGGATTCCAAAAGGAAAGCACAAATTATGTATATTAAAGTAAATGGATCCTTTGATCCAGTGACCAGTAGCCAGAACTAGAATAGTTAAGCATCTTTAAATGGGCTTATAGGGCACTGATAAATGATGCAATCTATGTTAGAAATAGATTTTTAAACTTTGCTTAGTGTGTGTGTGTGTGTGTGTGTGTGTGTGTCTGTGTGTGTGTGTGTGTGTGTGTGTGTGTGTGTGTGTGTGTTGAGGTCTATGCATGCCAGTGCACACTCTTGGAGTCAGAAGACAAGGTTGTGGAATAGTTAGTTCTTCCATCCTTATACTGGTTCTGTTGCTCGAACTTAGATTAGTCAGATTACATCACTAGGCAGCAACCAGGTATAGACTGCAAATATTTTAGCAAAATGTTCCCACACAGAGCCATCATTCTGTTCCTAGAATTTCCACAGTGACAGAATATGTATGGTGGGACTGTCTGCTGTGCCAGACATACTGTGAAGTGTATTTCTATGTGCATTTGTGAGGTTCTGTGTCAAATGCTTCTTATCTAATAACCCAAACACCGCAGAGTATATGCAGTTAATACTATCAGTTTCACAGGTGGGGAAACTGAGACTGGAATGCCTAACTTCTTAAGCATATACGGCAATGATTTATATCTGTATTTGCCTAGCTCTAGAAAAGTAATCATGTATGCAATGAAACTTTATGCAAAGTTAAAAAGCAAACAAGTCTTTCCATAGGTGTATTTAAAGTTAACAGAATTTGATTCTAGTTCAGTACTGTTGAACGCCTTTTAAATATTATTATTCATTGGAATTATAGTCAATAGAGAATATGTTTTACATAAGAAATTAATGATGATGGCATTTCTTGGTTCCCCCATTCCTTCTTTTCTTTCTCACACCCATGTCACCCATCGTTCTCAAAAAAATGATGTATTCTCATTTTCAAGAGTCATTTAGGCTAATTATTTTCTGAAGCCTGAATTCTCCCAAGTTTCCACCTAGCACTTGAATACATCCCACTAAGGAAAAGTTCACCTGCTCATGCTGACAATTCTATTTTTAGACTGCACCGATAATAAGAAAAATGCGTCCTATCATAAGGTTAAGATTATCGTTCTGTGCACTTCACCCACTTGTCCTCGTTCTGCGGTCTTATAGAGTAAAACCACTCTCAAGATGCATTTGCTGGGTAGAGTAAGTATGCCTCGCACAGAGTACGGTGCTTGTAAAATAAGTGCAGTTAAAAGAACTCTTATGATTCGGAACTTGAAAAGAGGTTATGAGGGGAGAAAAGGAAAGGAGAAGAACTGAAGGTTTGACACAGATTATTTTGAGACAAGCGTGATGCTGCTCTTTTATGTAAATTCAGCAAATAAGGGGCTAAAAAATAGAAGCCCACAAAATCCCTCATTTATCCCTGTAAGTCTATAGTCCTCAAATAACTGATCTTTGCAAATGATATCTCCATGTGCTGGCTTAAATAACTTCCTCAGGAGGCTGTTGCTCCTCCATATTGAATTCTTACTAATGTTTACTTGCTTAGAAATCTTTTGTTTTTTTTCCACAGACATTACACATAGAACACTGAAACAGTCTAGATTTTAATATTACACATTAACTGATAATAGCATGTTTTATAAAGAAGTTAAGAATATTCTAATGCTGCTACTGTAATTTCTAGGGCACATAACTATCCACACATATTAAGTTCGAGTACTTAATCTCACTTGAAAAATTTAGTGCTAACAGTGGCCCCGTTACAGTAATGGCGCCCGATCCCAAGTTAAATGCACATTAAGTGAGCATAAACTTGTTGAATGTTATTGAATTGAACTAACTCAAGAAATAAGTATTTTCTTATCTAGGTCAGTTGGTGTTCTTAAATTATTGTTTCAAAGGTAAAATGTCTTCATTTGATCTGGGTACCACACAAGGAAATACATGGAAGTCAAATAGAAAATTGGAAGAGTTTTGTAAGTACCACCGCTTCAGCATCCAGCTAGTCACATAAAATATCATGGTAACATCAATAACTTTTGGAACCTGGAAACTGACTTGAAAAGAGACTAACTTGTTAAAAATCAAACCAGTGTCTTGATATCTCTAGGTCCCAGTTTGTGATCTATACGAGATGAAAAGCTTTGCATTAAACATTTCGTAGACTCAGTGGGTAAACACACTTGAGTACCGGGAGCAGGGAGATAACATAATTACAAATGGTTGGCAAATACATATGGGCTATCTATCCTATTATTTTGCACATTAAGTGAATATAAATGTGTAGAGAGTGCTGTGGAAGAACCAACAGAATCGCTGTGGGTAACATGCAGGTGTCTCTGATAATATGGGAGGCTGGAATAAGTTTTGCAATAATTGGATGTTTATATCACATGGCTCTTTGGGAAGTAGTGTTTTTATTATAAAATATCTCAAAGTGGTAATAACTATTTGAAAGTCAATTAAAAATTAAAAACGATGAATCCCCTTCCTCCTTCTCTTATTGAATTCTGAAAAGCCAACTGAAATGAGTAAAAGAGTGTGAGTTAATCATAAGCAACAACAAACTCGAGGATAGTGCTGAAGAGTTTATTTCTTTTTGTTATGAAGCATTACTAAGTACCACCAACTTTCTTTTTTTTAAAAAAAATTTAATTTTTTTATTCAATATCATCTTCATTTACATTGCAAATGGTAAAACCTTTCGAGATACCCCCCTCCCCTAAGACCCCCACCCTCCCCTTCCTCATTTCCCCTGCCTCCAGGTATATGCCTCTCCACCCAACACACTCCCTCCCCCCCCCCCCGTTTCCCTTTATTGGGACCTCTGTTGAGCCTTTGCCTGACCAAGGACCACTCTTTCCACTGATGCCCAACAAGGCCTTCCTCTGCCACATTTTTGGCTGGAACCGTGTGTGCCCCTTGGTTGATACCACCAACTTTCTAGTGCTTAAATTGCACGAAACTATTTGTAGTCAGAATGTCTTGGTTCTTTGTTAAACATTGTCAAGTGTTAATTATATTACCAAGCCTTGTGTCCTTTGTAATGCCTTTTTGGGCACAAAGTGTAGAAATCAGAAAAGCTCTGGGTTAGACACCGAAAAGACATGGTCACTGAGACTGCAGGGAACATAAGAAGCTTCAATAGTAGATAGCTGACGCCGTTCCAAGTCAGAGGTACACTGCAGAAACATGTGGATGCTCTTCGGATTGCCTCCATCATCCCTCCAGATAAGAACAATAACATGCAGAATCGTTTCTCTCTCTAAGTCTCTCTGTAAGTATGGCACTTAGATACATGACACTGTCCAGTGCTAGGTTGACCTCACCATCTAAGAACCCCTAAATGGATTCATTCAATTACATCTTACCAAAATCATGCTGCTAGAGTTTCTAAAATCGTTACTTGGCGCTCAGGTGCCAATTTCTAAGAAGATTAAACCAAAAGATGTATTAATCTAACAGAAAATTAGGGAGTAGTATAATTTCAATATGGATATATACAAGGAAAACAAAAACAAAACAAAACAAAACAAAACAAAAAAACACCAAACTTTAAATGATGAAGGATGAAATTTTGTCTTTTTTTGAGAAACCTTTTTCATTTTAGGACTTGAGTTATTACATTTGATTTATTGTGTCTTATCCACCAGGCTGTATTCTCACTGAGATAATTTACAAGCAAATGATTCATACAGGCTGTGAGAGGCAGCGCTGCTTTTTATCCACATGTGAAGGAGCCAGTCTTTGACAGCCAGCTTTGCCAAAGCAATGCACCTGCCCAAGTTTATAGTTACAAATGGGCCATGGTTGGCCCATTGCTTCGTACTTGTAAAACCCTCCTATAAAGAGTCCACTTCTTTCTAAGTCCCCACTGGTGCTTCTGGCATGCACTTCTTATGTCATTCCACCCAAAACACTCATCCCAGGGCCCTGCGCTCAGAGGTGTTCAGTGAATTACTTTCAGGCTTATACTCTAGTCTTTCTAAAGGGCAGTTTTATATGTCTGCTTCTTTGTTTACTGGCTTGCTTCTTTACCTGGAGGGTGGGGACGGACAGTTTCTCCAGTTGAGCTGTATATCAGAAACATGAGTGTTTTGAATATGGAAAGAAATAAGGAAAGAAAGAATTAGTTCACACGTTTAGGAAAATGTAAAATGAAAAGGAATGTTAAGCGCAACCATGATATTTATATATTTATTTACTAGGTTTTGTCTCCTCGTATATTTTTGACTACCTATTAGGTCATTTCTGCTAGGTCACTTAGTGTGGAGGAAAGGGGGGTGGGGTCAAAGACAGAAATGCTGATGTTCTGTTTTCTTCTGACCCATCTTGACTTGACTGCCTCACTCCTCTACAGTTCTCAAGTAATGAGCTGAAACCTCTGAAACAAAGAAACTGCCTTTTAATTGTGCCTGTATTGGGCACTGTTGCCACAAAACAAACAAACAAACAAACAAACAAAAAACCCACAAACATAGCTAACTCACTGTCCATAGAGTTTTCAGATAAACTTTCCGAAGGCCTTCACGTTAGGACTCACGTTGTTGAGCTGGTCTGGCTTGCTCTCCTCCATGATACTCATTGGAGGCAATTTACAGACCAAACTTTTCACTGGTTATTGAAGACTGACCCTGGCTCTTACCCATTCTGATACGTGTACAAAGACGCCTCCTTCTGACAGCTTTGTCACATCCAATGTCTTTGGTCCTTGGTTTTATTCTACTTACCTTTAAAATGTTTCTCCCTTTTCAGTGTGGTGTCACAAGGTTGGTCCAGGCAATGTCATTTCTCATCCATCTCTCTGCTGCGACTTTCTACTCACATCCCCGCCTTAGCGGCCACTGTCAGATAATTTACCCGAGACTATTCTTTTGTTGTTTCCCTCCTCGTCACCTTCAGCGGAGCAGTCTGCAAGCTCAGCACACAGGGAATGAAAACATCCCTGAGTGTAAATGCGAGAGGGCGTGTGAAAAATTAAGGCAATTCTAATTACAGAAATGTCGACTGGCAAACACACACCACCCCATAAAAGTACATTTTTCATCTCTACAATTAATGGAAATCAATAGAAAACTATTAGTAGCAAATACCATTTTTATTTTATTATTGCCTTCGTTAGTACTAAATATTGCCAAGTATATGTAGATAGGTACTACCCTATCAAGCTCATATACAAAGGGTTGCTTCTTAAAAATTTACCCAATCTTTAAAATGATAAAATCTATAAAAACATTTCTTTTCAGAAAATTGCATATATTTATGGTATACAACATGATGCTTTGATATAAGTAAAATGATTAGCCACAACCTATAACATATTAATTCTCTTTTTCTTTCCCCTCCCCCCTTCCCTTCCAACCTCCTCCTCCTCCCTCCCTCTCCCCTTCTCCTTTCCTTCTTCCCTCCTTCTCCCCCTCCTCTCCCCCTCCCCTTCCTCCCTTTCCCCCTCCCCTCCTCCTCCCCTTCCCTTCCAACCTCCTCTTCCCTCCCTCTCCCCTTCTCCTTTCCTTCTCCCCTCCCTCTCCCCTTCCCTACTTCTCTCCCCCGCCCCCCCCCCCAGTGAAGCCATATTCTGGTCAGTGTCTTTAGGTTCTTTACTTTCCTCATTATGCAGATCAAGCCCTGAGTCTTTTGGATTCACTCTTTGGAGGTGACCTCTGCCTTCCAGATTGAGATAATGCAGCATGTAAAGCACCATGTATGTGTATTGTTCAATCCCTTACCCTGTCATTTGAGGATCAGTAAGTACCTTGATATTTGGTACCATGGTCTAAAGTGTGGCTAAATAAAAACATCACCTCAAAAGCTGCTCCCATAGTTCTCTTTCCTAAGGCATCTGTGTGTGTTTGAGAAAACACCTCATGAATGCGAGTGGGAGCTCCTGACCGGGTGTGGAGGAGGAGGAGGAGGAGGAGGAGGAGGAGGAGGAGGAGGAGGAGGAGGAGGAGGAGGAGGAGGAGACAGAATACAGAGAAAGCAACCACAGCATGCATGATAAGGAAATGACCAAACGTTAAGAAACCAACATTTTTCCCTTTTTTTTTTTTATTTTGAGAAAAGGGAAATGGGGGAGGGCCTAGAAAAGGAACATCAAACTCGCTTAGAAACCTCAGAGGTGAAAGGTCTGTATCTTGGGCAAAGTTAATGGTACAAAGACTTTTTGAATGAGTGTGTCTGATCCTCTCACAGCTTTTGCAATTCTTTTAATACTGCTGTGACTATTTTTTTTGTCAACATCAGCACCACTGTAGCCCACTCCTACGCCAGGAAAATCTACCAAGGGTTGGTAAACAGGTGAGACCACATCTGTGAACTGTCACATCGCTGTGCTGTCTGACTTCTCTGGTGTGAAATAGCTCAGTATGGCTCATAGGTCAAGACAGTAGATGAAATGAGGGGTCGATGGAACCAAGAAAGAAGCCAGCCCGTCCCCCACCCATGCTGACATGGAAAGGAGTTACTTATGTCTGCTTTCTTTGTCTTTTTAGAGGTCCTGATTCATGACAGTCTTGGATTCTGCTGCCTTTGTACTCTTTAACTCGTCGAAGGTAAAACCAAAAGTGCAGACTCACAAAAGCAATTAGAAAACAGGAGCATTTGATTGATATGGAAAGATGACTGTAATGCACGTCTGGGAGAGGCTCAGTTTGATGCCTTGAACTTATCTCAATGTCCACAACAAAACCGACATCTTTAGTATTTACTAAACTATAGTGAAAGCGCTGGTTAACAATCAGTACTCCCCAGTGCTTGCTGGTAGAAACTGACAAAACGGCTGTAAGTAGCTCAGTAAGGACATAGTTGGGAAAAGATAGTGAGAGGGGTTTTTATATGTGGGAGAAAAAGCATTTGATAAAAGTTCAAATGGACTGATTTTACTTAAACATTCATTCCTATCTTGCTTAGTATAATTCAGTACCGTGGCTCAGTGGCTTGGGGCGATCTCTCTTTGAATGGCACAGGGGTACTGATTCTGAGTCTGCAAAGAGTGGTTTATATGAAAATTTATATTAATTATATTACAGATTAATGATTTGCAGTACTAGTTAAAGCAAGCCCAAACTCTCCTTGACTCCCAATATGCCTTCTGATAAGGGAACTCGAGGCAAACTTTTTATAAATCCATTGAAGAAAGTTAGGATAGAATTTTGTAATTTTCTTAACAAGAAATATTCAACATCCATTGTCAGGCTGCCTCACAGCTAGGTGCTGGAGCTTAGCCACTCAGCTGCTGGCGAGCCGCTGGGGTGGGGGTGGGGCGAAGCAGAGCACATTCCCAAGAGGGGTCCTGGCCTGTGTTCTTTCCTGCAAGCAGTAGTGGGATCTGGGACTATGCTGTGGTTTTCAATCTCTTGTGTACCCAGACGCCACTAGGGACTTTGGGGAGTTGAGAACAGGGCTGAGGGCCCGCCCTTCCCCTACCCACCAGGCAGGAAGGGATGGATGGTTGAGCACCAGCATGGGGTGGAATTGGGTTTGTCTCCTAGTGAGTGCAGAGAGTACTGAGGGGTTGAAAGAGAAAAGGACTTCTGGGGAGATGTAGGTGAAACTCTTTACAACAACGCCCCCTCCCCCCTTCTCGAATGTTCGTCCTTGATGAAGGAGAGGGCCCTTGCTTGTCCAAACGTTTTTATTGTATGGGGGAATATGAGCTCATGCATCTTACTTAGGGTGAACCAACCAGGGATTAAATACCTTTTTGTGGGAAAGAATGCCCAAGAAGGGAAGCTCATAGGCTCACTGGTTGAACCCTCGAGGCTTATCTAGATACCTCATTGGCATGGAGAACTACAGGTTTTTATGCTATGTCACACGGTCTCATTGTCCTCTCCGTGGGGTAGCATGGTTAAGTGTTCCAGGACAGGTAGGGTTTGTCAGGGAGCTGGTTGCACGCCTACTGTTCTCAATTCTGAGAGTGCCTGGGCTTTTAAACCTGCCTCAACCTTGCCAGTTAGTTCTCTCTGGTGGCACAGTCCACTTGCCCCACAATCCACCATTTAGAGATCACAATATCAAGAACTAAGTGAAATAAAAAAAAAAAAAATCACGTGGCCCCGTCTTAAAGAATTTTACAGTTCACAGTCAAGTCTACTGCTAACATAGGCATGAAATGAGCAATGCCACACGGTGCCCCAAGAGAAGCTCAAGTAATGAGCTATGTGTTGAAGCATCCCTCCCCCGTCCCCCCCTCCCCGCCCCTCCCTCCCCAGAGGCAAGAAAGATGCTCACAGAACTCAGGAGAATTGCGATCCTTACCGGACTCACAGGATTGCAAGAGCAGGAAACGGCTGCCCAGGGAAAGGAGATTCTTCAGCAGAGCTGTCTGTAAGTTGCACAAAGAGCACCAGGAACACAACTTACCATTTAAGCAAAGAGGACACAGAACTGGGAGGTTAGGGGAAGGGGCAGATCTGAGAGGGAGTGACCACGTGTATGGCACTTTCAGCGTTCTTATACACATAAGAATAAAACAATGGATATTGACTTAGTAAATTGAGGATGGCTGGAAAATAATTAGAGCTGATAGTCTATTGGGTGGGAAAGCAGACATAAATGAAAGAGAAGTAAAAGGTAAGGCTGCGGAAATTACTTGGAGGTTATTATAGGATGTTCTCAAGGTCTGGCGTTTTTGGTGTATTTGGGAGGATTGATAGAATATTAGATGTCTTTCCTTTTATAATCAATAAGTGGGAGGGTTGATAGAATATTAGATGTCTTTCCTTTTATAATCAATAAGTGATACAAATTGTCACAGTAAAAGTATTAACTGGTGGAAGTATTAGAAAGTATTTGGTAATTGCATAGTGTTTAACCACTTAACCATGTCTATGAAGCTTATGTAAATACGGTAGGGTTTAGCGGGGAGAGCATGTGAACTCTGTCTGGAGTCTCTCCCATGGCAGGAAGACTAAGGAAAGGAAGCAGGGGACTATTACTCTAATCACACAGCTTGTCCCCAAGGATTTGTGTGTTCTACTGAAGAGCAGACAGAAAAAGAGGACCCCAAGTCAGGGATACCCACTGGAAAAGACCAAAGCCTGCCTGGGTTGACAGGGGAGTGTCTGCCCCTCCCCCATCAGTATCCTCACTTTGAACATGTCATGGCAACCCCTGCTACTGGTATCTAGTCTACAACCAAGGGATTCCATAGGTCTTGTTTTTACTGGCTGTCTTGCTCCGTCTTTCTTTTTCCTGGTATGATGCCTCCTTTTCTTTAGAGAATGCCTAGCTTCTTTATGTGCTCTGTGTATACAGTTCTGGCATCTCAGACTCATGCCCGAATGCTCGATTCAGGCTGAGGCAATCATTACATCACTCGCACTTGGGCAGTTGTCCTTTGCAGGGTGAACACATCAACGAGGCCCGTTGGACTTCTTCCCTAGAACTTTACAGTTTGCTATGGAAGCGGATCACTTTTCTCCACTTAGCCTGTGGACCATGAGAATGAAGGTCATGATAGCCATTGGCTATCCTTTGCTGCTCACGGTGAGCCCTCACACAGAGTCGGCAAGAGAGGAGGTGCTAATAGAAAGAGAAGCAGATATCAACTAAAACGCACAGTGGCATGAAGATAGCCATTGCCATGGCAGTTAAGGTTTGACCAGAGTGAAGCACTGGCCTCTGTAGCTTCTTCTCTAAGTTTATGGCGAACCTTGACATGCTTCCAGAACGAATGAGTCAATCTATTGCCCCTTGGCTTGAGTTCATTTTTGTTGGAATGTGGTCATGTATATAGCCCAAGGAATTTAACTACTAGTGTTAACCCTTGCGTAATGTTCCAGCAATTCAAGAAAACAGGAGTCTGAGTCAACCGTGTTGCGAAATACCAGATCTTATTGCTGCATATGCTCCTACATTTTATTGACTCGAGGCAGAAAGGTAGGCATGGTTATTTGGATGTCTAGTATGCCTTAC
This sequence comes from Apodemus agrarius, assembly GCA_964023405.1. Taxonomy (NCBI): domain Eukaryota; kingdom Metazoa; phylum Chordata; class Mammalia; order Rodentia; family Muridae; genus Apodemus; species Apodemus agrarius. Next base: position 41,263,326 of record OZ030018.1, read on the forward strand.
TATCAAAATCCAACCACATCACTAAAGACCAAAGCTTTCACATTCAGATAAGTGTTGCAAACTTAGTACATACCAGCAGTGCTGGAATGTGTACCATCACAACAGGAGCTTCCTGTGATGTCAGTGGGTGGCTCTTCCTGTTTCCACACAACGATGACTGGAATGATGAGTGGCCCAGTGACTAAGAGCATGTATTGCTTTTGCATAGGCTATGAGTTCAAGTCCCAGCACCCATACCCGGCAGGTGGCAACCTTCTGCAACTCAAACTCTAACACACTTCTGCACCTACCTACACAAACACATACACACATACTTTTAAAAAGTATAAAAAAATAAAAGATAAACTATTTAAAAAAAAGTTTAAAAGGAACCACAGTGACTCTCTCCCTGCTTCGGCAGTTCTCAACTTGTGGATCATGGCCTGTCAGAGATCCCCCATATTAGATATTTACATCATTATTCATAATAGGAGTGAAATTGCAGTTATGAAGTAGCAAAGAGAAAAATGTATGGCTGGAGATTACGACAACCTGAGGGTCTGTATTAAAGGGTCACAGCATTAGGAAGCGTGAGAACCACTGCTCTGGTCCTGGGCCTTGTTTGGCCAGATACTGAGGCCTAGTGAGGGAGCCTGAGCCTTTGCTGGAGTTTAGAGACCTGCCTTAGTCACTTCCGTGCTGGAATGACTCAGCGAGACCTGCTTAAGCCTGTCCTTGAGTAGCTACCGCTGAGGTCCAATAACTTTATTGGCCCCCGTCAGTCACCCCATACCCTCTGTCGCCCTTCCCCATCATCTCACCCCACCAGAAATCCCCAGCTCCTCCCTCAACCCTATATAAACAAGAGACCGATACACTAAAACACGTTCCTGCTTTGACAGACTCCCTGGTCCGGGTAGTTATTCTCCTGACAACAGGAGATCCGAGCTGCGACACTCACCATCCACCTTCAGCCACAGAAAGATGCGGCTGGACAGGGTTCTCTCCTCCCCACCCACCCTGGACCTGCCACCCTGGTTCCTCCATGCTGGACACGGGAGAAGGGAAGAGGAACAGCAACACAGTCTGGTTTGCCATGGAGAGGCTAGAAAGACTGGAGACATCTGGCAAACACCTGAAAGTCTAAACTACAGTCGAGCCGGTCAGATGGGTAGACTCTAGGTGGGACTGGTTCCTGGGGCTGTTATTCCGTTCCTTGGAGGAATCTGTATATCTCAGGGTGTTGTTCTCTCTACTCTTCAGTGGGTCTGAACAGGGCATTAGTGGTTTACGCTTTCCAAGGGGGCTTTAAAGCCCATTCTCATGAAGGAGGCTGAAGGCCCAAGACCCTCGTTCTACCTCTAGGGTTTTTGGTCAGAGCTCCAGTTTCTTGAGTAATTTACTCTCCTCTAAGTAGGCTACTGATTGGTTTTGCTTAAATAAAATCCTGTAGCACCTATAGCCAATTCAAAAACACGTTTCTGAGATGTGTTTCATTTCTGTCTTTTACCCTCCTTTGTCTTTCTTTCTCTCTTTGTTTCTTGGAGCAGAATCTTGCTGTTATTCAGACAAGTCAACACTGTCAGTCTCCCTGCCTCAGCCTCCCCAGTGCCGGGCCTACCTACAGGTGTCGTCTCCAAACCCAGCCAGTGGTCTCTGTTTTAGCTTTTGAGCTTAAGTGAGGAGATTACACCCTCACCCGACTTCTCCCAGAAGAACTTCAATCAGCTGAGGGTTTTTTTATTGGTTTATCTTTACTGTCATTAACTTTTCTGTCACTCGAAGCTTTTTGAATCTCATTTCTCACTTTTGAGCTATTGCTCCCAGTCCAGGAGGGCCTGAATTCCTAGTTTTTTTTATTTTATTTTTTTCCTGCAGACTCCTTTCAGTCTGCTTATGAACAGTCAATTCTTCCTGATTTCATTTCCTTCTGGCAACGTCTTGCTGAACACAGCAAAGGGTCCCTAATACACAGTGCCAGATCTTGGTTTCCTACCCTTCTTCCTCTTCCTCCCAGTTGGAAGCCCATTTAAAACGGACTCCCTCGCGAACATTTATCAACGATTTTACCACTGTAAAACACATTGCCGTTCAAGTTACTCATATCAGCTTTCATGCCCACTTTAAAAAAAAAATGTAACTTGGGTTATTTTAAACTGCTACTTGACATTCAGATACTAGTTTCCTTATTGGGATGATTAATGCCAGCTGCCACAGCAGACATTCCAAAATGACACATAGTAACAAAGGTTTCATACTCTTCATTCTACATATTTGGAAAGAATTGGCGGATAGAGATGGGGAGCTGCTATTCCGCAGGGGAGACCAAGCTGGGAGATTCATCGAATGGCATCTCAGCTAGTTAGGGACAGTTTTTCCCTTGGGGCATCTTGCACAGGAATTAAAGGCTGGAGGAGAATACCACTCCTTCACTCCTCAACCCTGGGCTTGTGAATATCACTCTACTCAGGGCCCATTTGTTTTAAATAATCACTCAGCTCCAACCTAATTGCAAACGAGGCAGGAGGCTGGGAAACATAAGGGGTTGGTGGAACAGTGGGTGAGCCTCAAGTGATTCAGGCCATGGAGGCTGCTACAGCAGTATGCAGATGTGAGACTGCAGATTGGAACGTCCTCCGGGAGAGTGTCTGGAAGTCATTAGCTCTGTTCTGAAAATATTCCCAGTTCTCTTTCTCAGCGCGTTGTACTTCGGCATTTCCCAGGAGGTGGAGTACTGGATGTCTTTGCCTTTCATTGCTTTTTTTCTTTTTTGCAATGAAATGTGAACAGAAGGGCATGTGTTTCTTGCAGGTTGACTCCTCTCGCCCAGGATGCGATTATCTGCACAGTATCTTTTCATTTACCTTAATCCCCAATGGTACTCCAGACAGAGGTTCCTTCATTAGCCTGGATACCCAAGTGAGGATGACAGGAACCAGGGATCCATCCAGCTAGATCATTGTAGACGCATGTGTACATGCACACTAACATCCCAATTCGGAGACACTGAGACGTGTGTGATCGTTTGTCACCACGATACTTATCATTCCATTCTGATTGACGTCACTCTTTACAATGCCAGGGGTTCAGTAACTGCAGAAGCAAATTTCAAGTCCTTGCTTGCTTTTTACCATTTTCCTTGGGCCTCTCTGTATCTATTATCAGCGGTTCTATTCCCAGGCAACAGAAACTGTTTCTGACAGTTACCCAAATACTGCTCAAGTTGGTGCTCATTGACAACAGGGAGCATCCGTGTGGGGGGAGGACCACCCATGGCTTTTCCGAGCTGTGTTTTCAAAGTAACACTTGTCTGCAAGTTAACATCAGCAGAATGTTCTCTCAGCCCCAAATCACTGGGGGCTCCTTTCACTCTCTCTCTTTCTGTCTTGGCTGGAAATCCATCCCTCCTCCATTTTGCTGCGGTAGAACATTCTGCTCACAGACCGCGTATCAAATGTTTTTATTTTTATTTTTTTAAGTAGACATAAAAAAAAAAATCGTGGCTTTCATTGTCCCATGGTCACACCTACTCTGTTTCCCGCTGCCCATCTCCCTCAGCCCTCCTCCATAAAACAGCGACTGTTAAAGTAGAAAAGAACTCAAGTGCCTTCACTGCACAACCAGATTTGGTTAAAAGCAGAAGAGACAGTGGCCAGAGCACCACCTATAGAGGCTGGGACTTAGATTAAATTATGTTTCTGCTTCTCATTCGCTGGGAGAGTTTTAGCTAATTTCTTTATCACTAAGTGAGGTCAGTACAGACTGGGTTTTCTGTTATGTTGATATAAACATAAAAATATCAGTCAATTAAAAACAATGGTCACGGATGCTCTTTAATATTAATATAAACGTAAACAGCATAGCTAACATGGAGACCATCCTTCACGTGTAACTGTTGCTTGTTTGTATTAAATGCCTTTAAAGCCCCAAGACCGGTTTATCCTATTCTGTCCCTGGACGCTTACAGCATGGCTATACCGGAAAACCCTGGTTGAGGCAACATTTTTTTGAGAATGAATAAGAAGTAAGGGGGCTGGAGAGATGTCTCAAGGGGTTAAGAGCACCAGCTGCTCTTCCAGAGGTCCTGAGTTCAATCCTCAGCAACCACATGGTGGCTCACAACCATCCATAATGAGATCTGATGCCCTCTTCTGGCATGCAGGTGTACCTGCAGATAGAGCACTCATATACATAAAATAAACAAACAGATCCTTTAAAAAAATAGAAAGTAAAAAAAAAAATCTATTGGCTGAAACGAAGTTGCCTCAGTTCAGGTTTGTATATGGTCTGGTTTCAGTTTTTGAACTTTATTGAACAATAAAAAGAATAAATGAGAGGGATTGAGATTCCCAGTGATGAGACCACTATTCAGTTGAGAGACCACAAGCCAAATCATATTTGCAAACCTTTTTGGTGTTTGCTTTTAATCTTACTCTCTAGAGAATGGGCAGAAGATGTAGCTGATTATGCTCAGGGAGCTGTGGTGCCATGGGAAACCGCTCCTTCCCATGTCTTTCAGATGCTTTTTGTCTTCACGGTGTTACTTTGAATCATGCCCCTCTGTGCACTAACAAGTTTTTTCTTTTACAACTTCAGAGAATTTTCGATCTTGATGAAAGTTTTTCAAATATTTCACACATACTGGGGCCATTTCTAGAAAGTTGACCATCACTGTTCTTAATGTCACAGACTTTAAAGACAGGAAGTAACTATAAACTTTAAAGACAACAGATCTTGTCCGTTGGCCCTCTGCTGGTCTATCTTCCTGTGACGTAGGCTGGCTCACGTGGAGGCCACATGTTGATGTAGTCTTGGGTTTTCTGTTAAGTGTGTAGGGAGTCTTGGCAGTTGATGGGGATGGGAAGGGAGTGTGCCCTCAAGGCCAGGTGCAAGGTCTTCTAAGTTGGCCTCCACCCACAGCCATTGCTGTCAAGTCAGTTGCCCTCTCTGTGGGCCCCTGCACTGCCCTCTCCCCTCCTGACAGACTATTAGACTAGTCCCAATCCTTGGCTACATGATTCCCACAAACCACATCGTTGCAGATAATCTCTTTGTAAACAAGCCCGTGGAATTATTCTATTTGGATGACACCATCTGTTTCTTCTTGGGACAGTGAGTCCCAGGGCCTGTCTGGGTCTACTGTTTCTACTTTCTTTTTTCCTGTTGCTGTTGTTGATATTTTCTTCACCTCTATATAGTGTCTGCTATATTCCTGTTCTCTCTCTGTGTGGGTTTTATTCTTGTTTAATATTGTGTGTCTTTGAATTAAGGGTGGTTTGGGCAAATATAGTATGTTTCTTTTTTTCCCCTCTTCTTTTTGAAATAATTAGAAAAACACAAAAGTGGTAAGACTAGACTGAAGAGTTTTGTTTTGTTTTGTTTTGTTTTTGTTTTTCTGAACCATTTGAAGAAGTTAAGAATCACCAGAACTTGGGCCAGCAGTATGACTTAGTGGGTAAAGTTGCCTTCCACTGGAAACTGAAGTTCAATCCTTAAAATTCATATGGTGAAAGGACAGAATGAATTCCCATAACATGTCCTCTAACCTTTGCATATGTGCTATAGAACATGCACATATACACAAACACATGTATGCACATAACACACACACACACACACACACACACACTTAATTAAAGTTTAAGAACTTAATTCTGAACACTTTAGTGATAAATATAGATTTCTGTATCATAGACATAGCATCTAAGTTAACAATGATAAATCACTACTGCCCAAATCACAGTTGTTGTCCTAGTTTTAACAGTTGTCCCAATAACGGCCTAATAAAAGACTTTTTATGGCAATCGACTGTCATGTCTTTGTTATCCACTCTAATGAAGAACAGTCCCTTAATCTCTCTAAACATTTTTATGGATTTATGATTTTTCTTAAGTTAGTTTACAAAACATCTTAAAATTTGGCTTATCAAGTGTTTCCTTTTGACGATTCAGTCTGGATTCCCTTTGCAGCTGAACAATGGTCGTGGTGATTTTGCATCCTCATGGCATCCAGTTGCAGGGTTGAGCTCATTTTATCCACTGCGGGTGACATCAGCAGTAACCCTTGGGAGTGACGTCCGCCAGGCTTCTCTACTATGCAGCCAGACTTCTTCCTTACAATTAATCCTTTTGAGATAATGGACCAGGTTAAAAAAAATCTCATCTCTTGAACTTTACACTTGAATTTTTGCATTTACTCATGTTTCTTGCCCAAATTAATTATTACTACGATGGTTGCAAAACTGTTACTAATTGTATCATATCTTCTGTATTTATTAGCTAGCATTTTATTATTACGAATTTATTATTCCCAATTAAATTTGCTTACTCAAATCACTATGAATTGATGAATGCCTGTCTTATTTGATGGGTTATTAATTCTGGTGCACAGATTATTACAGATCTGCCACCAAGAGCCCTTTTAAAATGGCTCCAGTAGGAATTTGACCATTTCCTTGGTATACTGAATTAAATATTCGGGTTTGTCTTTTGTCTCCTATGCTTTAACCATAAATTCAGCCATTTGCTGAGGAGCACTGACTCTTAGTGGACGGTTAACTGTAGAGACCAAGATCTTGGCACTTGTACACTCACTTGTTTTGAAGTGTTGTTGCCCTCAGACCTGTCAATGAGTGCTCAGGGAATTGATATATCAATTATATGTACATACATATTTATCATGAATATCATATATATTATACATTATATATTATATGTATATATACAATTATATAGACTAATATTTATGTGTATGCATATACCTGTGAGCATGTATGTGTGGATATAGTCACCCCTGTTTAGTATAGGAGGAGACTATACATAGGTACAAATATCTAGAGATTGGGAACAATTTTATTTTTTTTGATATATATTTTTTATTTTCTATATTTTTTGTTTACATTCCAAAGGCTTTCCCCTTTCCCAGTTTCCCCCTCACCATATGTCCCATAAGTCCTCTTCTGTCAGCCCAATCCCCAACCCCCCTCCACCAATTTCTCTGTTCTGATACTCTCTTACAAAACTGGATCCAATTTTTTCAGGACCAGGGTCCTTTCCTTCCTTCTTCTTGGGAATCTTTTGATTTGCTAATTGTGCCTTGAGTATTCAGAGCTTTTGGGCTCATTAATATCCACTTATCAGTAATTGCATTTCATGTGTATTCTTTTGTGATTGGGTTAAGTCACTTAGGATGATATTTTCCAGGTCCAACCATTTGCCTACAAATTGCATGAATTCATTATTTTTAATTGCTGAGTAGTATTCCATTGTATAAATATACCACATTTTCTGTATCCATTCCTCCTGTGAGGGACATCTGGGCTCCTTCCAAATTCTGGCTATTATAAATAAGGCTGCTATGAATATAGTGCAGCGTGTGTCTTTATTGCATGCAGGGAAATCCTCTGGGTATATGCCCAGGAGTGGTATGACAGGGTCCTCTGGAAGTGTCATGCCCAATTTTCTGAGGAACCGCCAGACTGATTTCCAGAGCGGTTGTACCATCTTGCAATCCCACCAACAGTGGAGGAGTGTTCCTCTTTCTCCACATCCTCGCCAGCACCTGTAGTCCCTTGAGTTTTTAATCTTACCCATTCTGACTGGTGTGAGGTGGAATCTCAGGGTTGTTTTGATTTGAATTTCCCTGATGACTAATGATGTTGAACATCTCTTAAGGTGCTTCTCAACCATCCAAATTTCTTCTGGTGAAAATTCTATGTTTTGTTCTGTACCCCATTTTTTGATAGGGTTATTTGGTTCTTTGGGGTCTAACTTCTTGAGTTCTTTGTATATATTGGATATTAGCCCTCTGTCGGATGTGGGGTTGGTGAAGATCTTTTCCCACTTTGTTGGTTGCTGTTTTGTCCTTCTGACAGTGTCCTTTGCCTTGCAGAACCTTTGTAATTTTATGAGGTCCCATTTGTCAATTCTTGATCTTAGTGCATAAGCTATTGTTGTTCTGTTCAGGAACTTTCCCCCTGTGCCCATATCCTCCAGGATCTTCCCCAGTTTCTTTTCTATTAGTTTCAGTGTGTCAGGTTTTATGTGGAGGTCCTTGATCCACTTGGAGTTGATCTTGGTACAAGGAGATAAGAGTGGGTCAATTCGCATTCTTCTGCATGTTGACCTCCAGTTGAACCAGCACCATTTGTTGAAAAGGCTATCTTTTTTCCACTGGATGGTTGTAGCTCCATTATCAAAGATCAAGTGACTATAAGTCTGTGGGTTCATTTTTGGGTCTTCAATTCTATTCCATTGATTTACTTGCCTGTCGCTGTACCAATACCATGCAGTTTTTAGCACAATTGCTCTGTAGTACTGCTTGAGGTCAGGGATATTGATTCCCCCAGAAGTCCTTTTATTGTTGAGAATAGTTTTAGCTATCCTGGTTTTTTTATTACTCCAGATGAATTTGAGAATTGCTCTTTCTAGATCTATGAAGAATTGAATTGGAATTTTGATGGGGATTGCATTGAATCTGTATATTGCTTTTGGCAAGATGGCCATTTTTACTATATTGATCCTGCCAATCCAAGAGCATGGAATATTTTTCCATCTTCTGAGGTCTTCTTCGATTTATTTCTTCAAGGACTTGAAGTTCCTGTCATACAGATCTTTCACTTGTTTGGTTAAAGTCACGCCAAGATACTTTATATTGCTTGTGGCTATTGTGAAGGGTGTTATTTCCCTAATTTCTTTCTCAGCCTGCTTGTCCTTTGAGTATAAAAGGCTACTCATTTGCTTGAGGCATGGGATTAGTTCAATCTTTTTATATTTGTTGAGGTCTGTCTTGTGACCAATTATGTGGTCGATTTTGGAGAAGGTACCATGAGGTGCTGAGAAAAAGGTATATTCTTTAGCTTTAGGATGAAAGGTTCTCTCTCTATATATAACTGTTAGATCCAATTGGTCCAAAGTTTCAATGAGTTTCCCTGTGTCTCTGTTTAGTTTCTGTTTTCCTGATCGGTCCATTGAGGATAGTGGAGTGTTGAGGTCCCCCACAATTATTGTGTTAGGTACAATGTGTGCTTTGAGCTTTAGTAAAGTTTCTTTTACAAATGAGGGTACCCTTCCATTTGGAGCATAGATGTTTAGAATTGTGAATTCTTCTTGGTGGATTTTTCCTTTGACCAGCAAGAAGTGACCTTCTGTGTCTCTTTTGATGACTTTAGGTTGAAAGTCAATTTTATCTGATATTAGTATGGCTATTCCAGCTCGCGTCCTGTGACCATTTGCTTGCAAAATTGTCTTCCAGCCTTTTACTCTAAGGTAGTGTTTGTCTTTGACTCTGAGGTGTGTTTCCTGTATGCAGCAAAATGTAGGGTCCTGCTTCCGTATCCAGTGTGTTAGTCTATGCCTTTTTATTGGGGAATTGAGTCCATTGATGTTAAGAGATATTAAGGAGTAGTGATTATTTCTTCCTGTCATTTTTGATGTTATTTTTGTTTTTGAGTGGTTATCTTCTTTTGAGTTAGATGGGAGAAGGTTATACTATCTTGCTTTTTCTAGGGTGCAGTTTCCATCCTTGTATTGGAGTTTTCCTCCTATTATCTTTTGTAGAGCTGGGTTAGTGGAAAGATATTGTGTAAATTTGGTCTTGTCGTGGAATATTTTGATTTCTCTATCTATGTTGATTGAGAGTTTTGCTGGGTATAGTAGTCTTGGCTGACAATTGTGTTCTCTTAGAGTCTGCATGAGATCCACCCCGGATCTTCTAGTTTTCATGGTCTCTGGAGAGAAGTCTGGTGTGATTCTGATAGATCTTCCTTTATATGTTACTTGGCCTTTTTCTCTTACTGCCTTTAATATTCTTTCTTTGTTTAGTACATTTGGGATTTTGATTATTATGTGATAGGAGGTATTTCTGTTCTGGTCCCGTCTGTTTGGAGTTCTGTAAGCTTCTTGTATATTCATGGGCATCTCTCTCTTTAAGTTAGGGAAGTTTTCTTCCATAATTTTATTGAGATATTTGCTGGCCCTTTAAATTGTAGATCTTCACTCTCATCTATCCCTATAATCCTTAGGTTTAGTCTTCTCATTGTGTCCTGGATTTCCCGGATGTTTTGGGTTATAAGCCTTTTGCATTTTGTATTTTCTTTGACTGTGGAGTCAATGGTTACTATGTTATCTTCAGCATCTGAGATTCTTACCTCTGTCTCTTGTATTCTGTTGTTGATATTTGCATCTACGACCCCTGATTTCTTCCCAAGGTTTTCTGTCTCCAAAGTTGTCTACCTTTGTGATTTCTTAGTTGTTTTTACCTCTGTGTTCAGATCTTGGATGGTTTGCTCAGTTCCTTCACTTGTTTGTGTTTTCTTGCAATTCTTTAAAAGATTTTTGTGTTTCCTCTTTCATGACTTCTGCCTGTTGTCTCAATTTCTCCTGCATTTCTTTAAGTGATTTTTTCATTTCCTCCTTATCGGCTTGTGTCTGTTGATCCATATTCTCCTGGAATTCTTTAAGTGATTTTTGTGTTTTAATTGTAAGGGCTTCTACCCTATTCATGTTCCCATGCATTTCTTTAAGAGATTTGTTTATGTCTTTTTTGTGTTCTTCTAGCAGAATCATGACCAGTGCTTTTATATCCAACTCTTGTTTTTCTGGTGTGTTGGGGTATACAGGATTTGCTGTGGTTGGCGAATTTGGTTCAGATGGTGCCATATTGCCTTGATTTCTGTTAGTAACGTTCCTACGTTTGCCTTTTGCCATCTGTTTATCTCTGGAGTTAGTTGGTCTTATTGTTACTGGTTGGAGTTTGAAGCTCCTGTGAGCCTAGCCTTTGGTGCTGCTGTCGTAGAGGGCATCCGTGCTCCTGAGGTGGAGACAGGGAGGTTTCTGCTACTGGGCTCCAAATTACCTCCTCAGCTCTGCTGGGGCAGACCCAAGTCTTCCCCAAGCTTGCTGCTGGACCTGCAATTGGCCTCCTGTGGTCTCCTCCTGTCCTGTCTAGTTGACAGCTCTTAAGAATCAGATTTTTTCCCCCACCGATCTGGGCTCGTCTGTTAGATCTTTATGGTGACCTTGGCTCCTCTGTTGGTTCTCTATGGTGACCTGTTCAGGCCACCAGATCCAAGTTGGTGGCGGATCTCAGGGTTCTGTCTAACTACGGGATTCCCTGCAGGACCCGAGGTTCCCTGGTTGGACTGCTGGAACCTAGATAGTGGCGCTCTCAGTCCACAGGTCTCTGTCTGGTTAGCTATCTGTGGTGTCCTGAGGCAAGATGTCGGCCTCTGGCTGTACTCCAGGCACAGACCAGTGAGCAGGTTGTTGCACACGCTGGTCGGTGCAGAGACCGCCTGCCAAACTGCTCTGGCTCTGGGTGCAGGTGAGAGCCTGATAGGGTAGTCGATGCTAGGCTAGGTCTCTGTCCACGCACCTGACCCCAGCCACCTGTCATCTGCAGTGACCTGATGGCAGCTTTGCTGCAAGCCTAGAGAGCCGGTCCCCAGCGGTCAGCAACAGCCGCTGAGATGTAGGTGCCCAGATCTCCCGCTGAGCTCCTCTGACTTTGTGCGCAGGCAAGAGCCTCACATGGTAGTCTATGCTAGGCTAGGTCTCAGTCCACGCACTTTACCCCAGCCGCCAGCAGTCCTCTACACTTATGTACTTTCATTTGTAGGTATGTATGCCTCTATCTACATATCAAAGTTTTGAGCTCACACCAGGGTCTTCCCATCTAATCAAGTTCAACTTCAATGTGTGCTTTTCCATGACAGTGAGAAAGCTCTATTCTCAGTGCTCACAATCTGCTGGCCCTATGGTAAGCACTGGCACCTCTGGGTATGTGTGCCCTTCACGTCACATGGGTTCTTCCCTTCTGCGTCACAGTTTCTTCTCCCTCCTCACCTCATAGGGATTAGCAACTCACCGAGATCCCATGTAGTGACTTCAGAAATAATTTATTAAAATAGACAGGTCAATGCTATGGCCACATCTTTTTTCCCCTCATGACTTTCAAGTGGTAAGTAGGAACAATTTATCATGTTTACATTTGGATTAGAGAAACAATTCTTATGATTTAATACTGTCTGACAAAGAGTCCTCACACCTATGTAAAAGTTTGAGACATCCATGTTTCCTGTGTCAGGTGAATCAAGAACTTATTTTGTGTGTGGAGAGTTGCTTGTTTAGCCTGCCAAGGATGCTTTTATGAAGGCTTTCTCTAAATATCTTAGTCTTTGTTTCTATTTCTCTTTCCTCATCTTTACCTTCCTAGTCCTGGACATTTATGGGTACACTAGTAAGACTCAACTACTCTCATAAGAATCTTCAGGAGGTTGTGTAGTGCTGAAAAAGAAAGCCTTCTCTGATACTTTTTGAGAAAATATGAGTATATCAGAATGTAGAATGCTCCATCTCATTTTGACCTTTACATAAAATACTTTCTTTGAGAACATAGGCATGAATTCTTTTTTTAAAGGTGCCATTATTCTTGTGTCTCTGCAGAGGTACTCTCTGGTGACCTGGAGACTTCAGTTTCAAAATGAGAAATCCGAATAAGTGAAACAGGATGTCCAAGACACAATTTGTGGTTATGCCAACAATATGATGTCTCTAAATCGTACACTGATGAATCACACTAAACATCATTCCTACACTGGTCATTTCATTTTCCCCGAAGCCAGGGCGAATTACTAGATGGGACCCAGCCTGAGGACTATGAGACAGATGTCCCAGATACGTCAGAGAGATAAAAGTGAGCTGTTCAGTTCTCAGTTGTTGACACAGAGAAGTATAGTAGAGCTCTTTGGACTTGGAAGCTAGGCATGGTTAAATCACCTGTAGGACTGTGTGAGCTTTGAAGAATGTAGACATGAATTTTTTTACGCATAAAAACGGCAGTTTATTATAGTTTGACTATGAAACATGCAGGTCAGCGTGACAGCATGCACCTGCCAGCACCAGAATTACAGACACTTCTGAGTTCAATAATCTGACACCTCATTTTTGAGTAACTTGTGGAGAACGCCAAAGACAGAACTGTCTGCAGAATGTGCACACTGGGGATTAGACTCAGTGAGAGGTCAAGGGAGGGCAAACAGATTAATTTTGAGTATACCTCATGCTCTCTGAGGTTAACATGACATAAAACTAACAGGTCAAGTGATGTTGAGCTGGGAAGTTTCACCACTGTTTACCAAATGGCTTCATTTTTTAAAATCAAGACCAATGCCAAGTTGAATCTAAAGTAAGTTCAGAAAAATTGTTCCAGTTAACCAATAAGAGAATGAACTAAACAGATAGAAAATATAAACATTATAAAATGTGACTATTGTCATTGGAAGGAGCACAACAAGTTTCAAGATAGGGAGATAATAAGGACAAGTTGAATGTATGGTGGATTTCCAAATCCACTTCTGTCTTGGGCTTCTGTTTAGCTGTGTTAAGACTTCATGAAATGAAGCTAACACTGGCCTTGGGCCATGCTTCTCTGCAATTTTAAGGGATAACAAAAGAGCATTTGTTAAATATGAATTTGACATTAAAAATTCCTCAACATCATCCTTGTAGTTTTAATTTCTTTCGATGTATTTACTATCATCAATTAAGTGCACAGACAGACTTTATTGCACAGAATGCATGAAAAGACAGAAAGAGCTGTCCCCTTGGGGAGTTAAGAGTTGGAAAGAAATATCAATCACAGGTGTTCCTTCCCAGGAGTCATTAAGAAAAAAATTATTAATTTTATAAGTAAATAAAACCAAAATTTGGTTTTGCTAAGTGTTTTCAAGGTGCTTGCACTCTTTTCCTCTAGTGTCATTCACTCTTCCCTTTGTCTTTGTAAGAGAACTTGAAGGAATAGCGCTGCTGTGGGACATCAGGAACTTTGCAGGCAAATGGACTTGGAAGAAAATATCATCCTGTGTGGTAACCCAGGCCCAAAAGGTCAGGCATGGCATATACTCACTGGTAAGTGGATATTAACCTCAAAGTACAGGATACCCAGGATACAACTCATAGACCGACCGTTTCAAGTTTTATAAGAAGGAAGGTCTTGTTGCCGGATTTTCCATGTCCAATCATATGAGGGCAGTGGAAGGCCTGTGATGGGACAGGAAAAGGGAAGCAGAGCTAGGAGTTGGGGGGACAGAGGTTGCAAGAGGAGACGAGAACCGAGATGGCTTGGGACGTGGACTTGTGTGGCATTTATTAGCCACAAATAGCTAAGTTTTGGTAAGGTCAGAAATATTGGGATAAAGCTTTTATCATTATCAATTGACTCTTAAATTCCTGTATTGGCATCTTTTAAATTGTGATTTTTAAATATACATAAAGCTAATTGGCTAACCTTAAACATTAAGAGTCATGCTTCTACTGGGTAATTGGATGGTGAGCCAGGCGGACTGTGGGATGTGTGGGTGTTGTGTGGAAGTGAGATGAACTCACGGGGACCCTGGCCAGAGAGTTAGCCGAGCAGGGACCGGAAAGTGGGCAGGCAGGCAGATCACAGGGGCATGGGACTAACCAGCAGAGAGTCCGCAGGTCCATTGGTGGGCTAGCAGGAGCCCCGTGGCCCAGCATGAAGTCTGTGGATCGCCATTGCCTTGCTTTGCAAGCACTATCATGGGAACGTGCTGGCAATCATTTTTCATACTTCCCACTACAAGGTCCAAGTGAGGATGCTATAATCCCACTTAGAAGGGGGAAGAAAATAATCACGGGAGGCAGAGGGAGGGAGAGATCTGGGTGAAAGAGGGGAGGTTAAAAGGAGGACAGGATCAGGTATGGCAGGGGTGGAGAGACAGAAGAGAAGGCCAGAGGGCCAGGAGAATGAATGGAACTATGCAGCTGCAAGATGGAGTAATCTCTGGAAAGTCCCAGAGACCTGGACTCATTGGGGATGGCCTTAGCTGAAATACCACAACCCTGTGGAGATGGAGCATGAAGAGACACCCCTTCCAGTACATAAACAGGCCCCCAGTGAAGGAATGCAGTCACCAAACTACCTTCAAAAACTTTGACCCAGAACTGTTTCTCTCTAAAAGAAATGCAGGGAAAAAAAATAGAGGAAAGACTGAAGGGAAGGCCACCCAGTGACCAGTCTAATTTGGGATCAATCCCATGAGCAGGCACCAAAACCCTACACTCTTACCGATGCCATGTTGTGCTTGCAGACAGGAGCCTAGCATGTCTGTCCTCTGAGAGGCTCTAGCTGAAGCTGATGGAGACAGATGCAGATTCTTACAGTCAACCATTGGGCTGTTGGGGACGCCCATGGATGAGTTGGGGGAAGGATTTAAGGAGCTAAAGGGAATGGCAACCCCATGGGAAGATCAACAGTATCAACTAGCTTGGAGCCCTCAGAGCTCCCCGAGACTAAGCCACCAACCAAAGAGCATACATGTGCTGTTCTCTGCCGCCCCCACCCACATATGTAGCAGAGGACTGCCTTGTCTGGCCTCAGTTGGAGAGAGTGTACCTAATCCTGTAGATACTTGATGCCCCAGAGAAGGGGATACTGGGGGAAGGGGGAGGGGTTGGTGGGTGGGTGGGGAGGTGGTAGGATATATTAATAAAGCAATTTTTTCTTCAGTGGGACTTTCAGCTTCAGACAAGGAGCAGGCTTGTGATGTTGGGACGTGTCCCATGGTCTGAAGTAGCCTGAGAACGGAGGCAATTGGGAGGAGCATGCGGTGAGAGGAGGAAACTCGACTGGGCATTGAGGCTGTTACCTGAGGTCTTTCCTAATAGGTGTTTATTCATTTGTTAGATTTATATTATTTTATGGTAATTTTATATCACATCTTTATTTAAAAATTAGCAGAAAGTAAACACGGCAGTTAATATTGATCGGCAACCTGACAGGAACTAGATCTTCTAGGAGACAAGTCTAGACAACTAGATCTCCTGGGCATGCCTGTGGCAGGATTAAATAGGACTACGTCAATCAAGGTCAGAGACCTCACTTTAAGTTTGGATAGCATCATTCCACTGGCTGAGATCCTGGAAAAGGAGAAAGCAAGCCTAGGACTGGTGTTCATCAGTCTCTGCTTTTGACTGTGGATGCAGTCCGACCAGGTGACTGCCCTACCACGATGGTCTGGACCCTCACACTGTGCGTCAAAGTAAACTCCTGCGTAGTAAATACGGCCACATTGAAAGTCAGCGTGATTATAGTGTAACGAATAGTAAATTCACACTCTTTTAACTCCTTTCCCCTTTAACTTTCACACATAGATTAAGAAACATGGCTAAACATTTTAGTAGTTTTTATGTGTTGGGTCTGGTTGAGCCATGTGAGCAAGAACACTCAGTCTTCAAAATGGCCCCATGACGTAAGAACTATTGGCACCTCGGTCTCACTGTGGAGGAAGATGACATATACGAAGACACTGTAACTTGCCTCAAGTCATAAAGGTGTGACAGGCAGGCAGACCTAGGGCTTGGACCTCGCCTGGCTGCCTTCAGATATGCCTTCGTGGGCACTCCTCACTGTGTCTTCCAAGCAGGGTCCCGCACTGTTCAAAATTGTGAATACAAGCAGAGAGTACGTTTCTGTTCCTTCGTTGAAGGGAATTTGGGTTGAGGACACGATCAGGCAGTTAATTACTTTTTAAAAGAGTCACCCTGAGAGGCAAGATGGTATTACGGATGAGAGTGTAGGGGAAGAGCCGTGCAGATAGCACAGCAGTGACTACCAGCTGTGGGGGTTAATGACTTTACCTCTGGGTCTCAACTGCTTCAAATGTGAACTGGGGTAAAGGGTAATATATACGGTTTCTATCCATGTTTTCCTGCCATGACAGACGACCAAAGACTGTGCAGATTATAAGAATGGAAATTTATTTCTCACACTACTGGAGTCTAAGAAACACAAGGGTATGGTATGACCTCTGGCCTTGCTGTGTGCTTACATCATGGAAGGTAGAGGGCAAGAGAGGGTTCTGCCGTTCTCTCTGGAAAGTCCTTAAACAAGGGTCCCTAACCCCACTCACTACGGGTGGACCCAATTAGCCATCACTTAAACTGTATCTGAATTATAGACAGGATTCTTTATGTGTACTTGTGTATGCTATTTCTGAATTTCTCTCATCTCATATATTAAATCCCAACTGGAATTTTACCTCCCTCTTCTCCTCCCAGTCCCTCCCTCACTTCCCCTCTCCCTCCAGTCCACTCTCTTCATTTCCCTTCAGAAACAGCAGGCCTTCCAGGGATATCAACTGAAACAGGATGCAATAAAAGCAGGCACTTCCCATCATATACGGCCGGGAGAGTCAATTCAGTGGGAGGAAATGGGTTGCCAAAACAGGCAAAAGAGTTAGAGATAGCCTCTCTTTCACGGTCAGGTATCCCACAAGGACACCAGGCTAAACAATTACAGCATGTTTGCAGAGGATCTAGGTCAGACCCACACAGGTTTCCTGGCTGTAGGTATAATTTCTGTGAAGTGCATGTGCCCTGGCTAGTTGATTCTATGGATTCTTTTCTTGTGGTGTCCTTGATCCCTCTGGTTCTTCCCTGTCCTCCACAGGATCCCCTAAGCTATGCCTTATGTTTGGCTGTGGGTCTTTGCATCTGCTCTCATAACATGCTGAATGAAGCCTCTCTGATGACAGAATATATATAATATATATATTATATTCTGTCATAGCAGAAGAAAATGAATAGAAACCTTTACTCCAGTTCACATATGAAGCAGCTGAGACACAGAGGTAAAGTAACCCACACAGCTGGTAGTTACTGCTCTGCTATTTAAATGGCTCTTGCCCTATGTTCAGATTCATAATACTATCTTGCCTCACAGGGTTACTTTTTTAAAAAGTAATTAACTGCCTGATAGTGTCCTCAACCTAAATTCCCATCAATGAATGAACAGAAACTTACTCTCTGCTTGTATTCTCTCTCTCTCTCTCTCTCTCTCTCTCTCTCTCTCTCTCTCTCTCACACACACACACACACACACACACACTCACAATCTCTGGGCTATCCAACCTTTGGTTGCTGGCCATCCAGGTAGTGTCAGGCCTGGGCATGCCCTCTTGTAGCATGGGTCTTAAGTTGGACCAGTCATTGGTTGGCCACTCCCATAAGTTCTGTACCACCTTTATCCTAGTACAACTTGCAGGTTGGACAAATTGTAGGTCAAAGGTTTTTTGGCTGGATTGATATCCCAATCACTCCACTGGAAGCCTTGTTTGGTTAGAGGAGATGACTCTTTCAGGCTCTGTATTCTCTATTACTAGAACTTTTTGCAAGGGTCACGGTCATAGATTCCAGTTGCACTAGTGTCTAACATCCCCACTAAATGACTTGAATTCCAGTTGTCTCTTCCAGTACTCTCACCCTCCATTTCCCTCTTCTCAACCTGTTTCCTTTGGTTCCAAGCCCAACCTACCCCCAAGTCCACCCATGAAATCTAGTCTATTTCCCCTTCCCAGGGAAATCCATGAAGCTCCCTTTGAATCTTCCTTATTATTTAGCCATAGAGAACATTCTTTAAGTATGTACTGGTGTAAATTATTTTGGGGGTTTAAAATCCCAGTACTTATATGGCAGCTAACAGAGCACAGTAATTAATATATTGTTATTTATTGTTATTTAATCTCATCTTTCACTCTTACAGTTGTTTTTCTCCCTCCTTTTTGGTTTTATTTTTTGAGTCAATGCTTATAACTATTTTGTTTTGATTATACCATAATTTGTATTATACTGTCAAAAGACCTTCTTTTCATTTTTCTTTATTCTTCTCTGATCTTGTTCTAACTACAACTCCCTATTCAAACAGGATTTTCATTTGAATAAGGAACAATTAGGGTGGTGTCTTAGCTAGGGTTTCATTGCTGTGAACAGACACCATGACCAAGGCAACTCTTATAAAGGAAAACATTTACTTGGGGCTGGCTTAGAGTTTTAGAAGTTGGATCCATGATCATCATGTTAGGAAACATGATAGCATGCAGGCGAACATGGGGCTGGAGGAGCTGTGAGTTCTGTATTGATCTGTAGGCAGCAGAGGGCAACTAAATTCCACAGGCAGTCAGGATAAGGTTTTCTTTCCACACTGGCTGAAGCTTGATCATAGATACCTCAAAGCACAACCCCACAGTGAAACACTTCTTCTAACAAGGCCAGCCCTACTCCAATAAAGCCACACATTCTAATAGTACTACACCCTGTGGGGCAAGCATTCAAACACATGAGTCTATGGGGGTTAAACCTATTCAAACCACCACAGGTAGAATAGCTCAGGTCTGTTTCTGTTTTAAATAATACTACTTCCTAGATTGTGGATTACTCCCTTCTTACTAGTCTTCCAGATGATGGAGATGGAGTTAATTCTGGTCTGTTTCTTTCTTAAATAATAACTAATCCTATTTTAGATTCCCCACTTCATACCTCTGTCTAATTAATTAGTGCCTCACAGAATCCACACCCCCAAATCCCATCACACTGAGATGTCAGGTTTCAACACTCAAATTTGGAGGTTACACATGCATTTTCTAATCTTAGGGCCTTCTTGATAAATTAGGTAGGAAGGTCAATTTAAAAGTAGTTATTATAGTCTACCATAATTGCATATGAGCTTAAAAGTTTGGACTTTAAAACAAGGTTATTATTTAAATAACTCACTTCTAACATTTTGTGACCCAATTTGCAGTTAATGAAAAAAAAAACTGTCTAACATTTTCATTTAATCTCAAGTTTTCTTATGTATGGGAAAAAAAGGCTACGAGAAAAAATTTCCCTTGACTGTTTTATCTCACTGCTAATGAGAACTGCTGTGGAATGAACATCATCCTTTCTCTTGGGGATTTCTCTGGCTATCCCGGCAGGCAGGATATGGCATCAGATGGACAAACATGACCCTGTGATCCCTTTCCTAATGTGGACCTTTGAAAAAGATTAAGCAGATTTTGCAAGCAACTAGTTTAAGGTTCA
The DNA here is from genome assembly GCA_964023405.1 of Apodemus agrarius. Taxonomy (NCBI): domain Eukaryota; kingdom Metazoa; phylum Chordata; class Mammalia; order Rodentia; family Muridae; genus Apodemus; species Apodemus agrarius. The sequence goes on from OZ030018.1 coordinate 41,283,185, forward strand.
AAAGCTTTGAGGTAGATAAAATGGAATCCCATGCTGCTCCACCTTGACCCCCACCAACTTGTCTTTAAAACTATGAGTCATTTTCCACTTAGCATGTAAAAACACTATTAAAACAATTCATTGGTAAGTGAACCAGAAAGCATGACTTGAGCTGGTGGCAGTGGTGTTTGTTTTCAAGTATTTGGGGGGAAGATACCAAACTTCTCTGGTTTTCCAAGGTTAAGCGGACTCTTCTGAATCTTAGGACTTTTGATGTAGATTATAAGATAGCTGAGGTGTTTAGAGGTTGGCATGTGGTCTTGAGGGTGACGTTCTAATTAATGGTCATCGACAAGACATCCGGTCTCTAGATTCTTTCATGAAGTGAACTGTTGAAATTAAAACAAAACAAAACAAAACAAACAAACAAACAAAAAAACAAAACCATCAACTGTGACTTTGCCCTAAAGTTGTTTGAATCTAAAGAAAATAAGTCCAAGCAAGAGTTTAAGATGAGAACTTTCCATATGAACTAATCCATTAACTGATCTATTGTTTCAAAATGAAAACAGAGTCAAAAGTCCCAACACACAAAAATGTAAAGCTTCTACTTTTTAAATGAAAATGAGGAGTTTGGAGACAGTGTACCTATCTAAAGAATGACAGAACTTATTTGACCTCTCTCCCTTCCCCTGCATTTGACGGATGATTTCAAGGAGCCCTCATACAACTTGATGGATTTTTATAAATAAATAGGGTGAGTCCTGCTGATTTTATATAGGAAATAAGCAATCTTTGCTCCTCCCCAATAACGCATCAGCAGACTTCTAAGAATACACAGTAAACCCATAAGAAGTGACAGGATGGGCAAGCATAACCTCCAGCAGGTCCTTCCCAGAGTAATGAGCATCATGACAAGCCAGGATGACATAGGGCCAAGAAGAGGGCTAGAGTCTCCAGAAATGAGAAAAATTGCATCACCATAAAAAACAAAACAAAAACAAAAACAAAAACAAAACTGCAAGTAGAATGCTCCAGAGGAGGCACCGAGTCCTGGAAAGTGGATTTCTACAACTTTTTGAAGTGGCCCCAAGTCTTAAGAGAGCTACACCATTGAGCCAACCAGAGCTCAAACTTAGAAGAATTAGAACTGGAACTAAATCACCAAATGGGTAAGGACTAGATTTCACCAACAAGCGTGAGGTTTCTGTAAATCAGTGACAGCAAAATCTATTGACTGTTGTTCTGCCACCAAAGCACTGAGTTCTGGGGGAAATGAAAGAAGATGGAACTTACTGTCTACACTTGCTCACAGAGGTTGGGCATGAGTCTAAGAGCTAACCAGGAACAAGTGTCAGCATTGTGAAAGGTGGAATGGAGAAACAGCATTATTTGTATTTTCCCTACTTTTCAAATTGCTTTTAGAAGTAGGAGAGGAAGGGCCGAGTTTCGGGTAGGGACATAACAATTAATTGTATCTGTGAGAAATGGAAGGCTGTAGAGGTAAAGAAAACTCAGGGCTTCTTGCTACCACAACACTGTTGGCAGGAATGCAATGTTGGCTGGTATTTCCTGGCTTTAGATTCCATCTTAGGCCAGAAGCTTCTATGGGGGGCTTCTATGATGATTCTTTCTTGAAAGAAGTGGAAGTACTGTGAATAGAGAATGTCCCTTCCTTTGTTAGCAAACAGTGAACTCTATCCATTTTAGTTAATCTGAGTGGCAAAAGACTTTAGTGAAGGAGAAATCTATAGAAATTAGAGCACCTCTGTTACAGTCGAATGATGGGAAGCTATGCTTGGAAAACATAATAATCTATGTTTTCTCTTATTCATTTCTCTAGTGATGGAAATACCATTTAAAAAAAACTTACTTTCTAGATCTGCTGCTCAATAGAAGGCCACACCAGCCAAAAAGGAATGATCAGAGACTAGGTGACCAGACAGATTATCATCAACAAGATCTCATCCATTAACTAATGGGAACAGATGCAGAGGCCCACAGCCAAACCTTAGGCACAGCTTCGGGAGCTCTGAGGAAGAAGAGGAGGAAGGATTGTGGGAGCCAGAGGGATTGAGGACACTATAAGAACACATTCCCCAGAATCAACCAAGCAGCCAGTCAACAGAGACTGAAGTGGCAATGACCGAGGAGCCTGCATGGGTCTGACCTAGGTACTCTGCATATATGGCCATGTAGCTCGGTGTTCTTGTGGGTCTCCTAACAATGGGAGGGAGGGTCTCTATGACTTTTTCTCCTACTGGGTTGACTTGTCTAGCCTTGGTATAACCATTTGTGCCTAGTCGTATGTAACTTGCTTTGCTAGGTTCTTCTGATATCCTTGGAATGTCTGCTCTTTTCTGAAGGGAAAGGGAGGGGGAGAGGATCTGGGGGGAGAGGGCGGGTGGGGAGGGGGATACTGGTAGCAATGAAGGGAGGGGAAATTGTGGTCAAGGTGTAATGTACGAGAGAAGAATAAAAAATAAAAGCATACTTTCTTGGAAGTTATTTAATAATTAATACCCATTAGTAGTTTAAGCATTGGTAAATAATTGGTTATTGATAGCAAATGGTGGAAATCAACCACAGCCTTTCCTTCTCCTCTTCTTACTGTGCCAAATCCCTTAATGGTTATTGTGCTGTTTTGATTTCATTGTCAATTTTACACAACTTACATTCACCTTGGAAGACTGGAGTCTTAAGAAGGAATGGCCTGTGGGCATATTTTTGGGTGAGGTCATGATCATGAATTGGTATAAGAAGACCCATCCCATTATGGGTATCACCATTCCTTAGACAAGAGTCCTTACTATATAAGACAGTAGGAAACAAGGTCATAACAAATGGGCGGCAAGGACATGCTCGTCTCTTTCTGCTCTTGACTGTATACTGGATATGGCTGGCTGCTTGAGTTCTTGCCTTAACTTCAATTCAGTGATATATTGTAATATGGAATTGTCCACCAAATAATCTCTTCCTTTCCTACATTGCTTTTGCTTATAACATTTTATCATACCAACAGAAACGAAACTAAACAGTTATTCACTGGTTTCCTCATCACGGAAGTGCTGAGGTCATGTAGACGTTACAAGTTTTACATGAAATGATCAGCATGGATGTTAAGTGCTTCCGGCTGGACTCTCATCCCATCTCTCACTCCCAGTCTCCTTATCTTGTGCTCTCACTTCCAGTAACACACAATAACACTTTACAGGTAGGTCTCCTGCCCAAAACAAATTGCTTCTATTCCCATTCATTTCATACGCCGGTTGTCTCCTGTTGTCTATGAAATAATTACTAGTGACTCTTATTTACTTATTTATCTGTTTATTTTGAGATGGGGTTTTACTATTATGATGCTTTTAATCAAATAATCTCAATAGGCTCATGTGTTTGAGTGTTTGGTCCCTAGTTGGTGAACTCCTAGTTGGAAGAATATTAGGAGATATGGTATTGCTGGAGGAGATGTGTCACATCTTTGAGGTTTCAAAAGCCCATGCCAGGTTCTCTCTCTCTCTCTCTCTCTCTCTCTCTCTCTCTCTCTCTCTCTCTCACCTATTTTTCTATAGTAATGAAACAGTAATGATTGTTTTCAGACTGAATGTCTGTGTATTGGTTAGTTGATACATGCTACTACCAACAAAGGGAATTTATATTTATTGAGAGTCATAATTATGTACCAGAGATTTTAAATATCAATATTGCTTTATTATAAATAAGTAATCAAAGTTCAAAAGGGTTAGGTAATGTGAGTGCTTTGAGTGTGAACTCCGATCTATTCTATTCTAAACTGCAGCCTTGAGTCAAGCTTCAAGTTATGCTTTTTCTCTTTTGAAACGGCATCTCACTATGTATGTAGTCTGGACCAGCATTAAACTTGGAGTTTTCCCACATCAGACCCCCAAGTGCTGGGAGTACAGCTGTACACTACTATGTGACTCCAAATGAGATATTTTAAATATAGGACACACAAAGAAATTGTTTCTAAACTCACTGGGAAAGAGTGCTGTGAGTGTATTCCAGACACTGGTGAACGCCAAGGAGTTATGTGTACAGCTCTGGCCATTACTAATTGACAATGATTACTCATGAGTCCTATGTGGGAGGAGGCGGTTTCCTACAGGAACAAGGTTGGGTAGTAAAGCCACAGAGATCTTCTGATATCTTACTAGGCGTAACTTCTGGTCATTTAGGAAGTTGTTTTGTTACTCTATCAATATGGTATTTCCCAGCTGTGTCACTATCCCCCACTATTGTCTCTTTCACTTGAGTGATGACTTCCTGGCCTGTGGTAAGGACAATTATTCCTTTACCACTGACCTCCAAGGAGAGCGCTTGACTGCAGTAATGAGCAAAGCAAGTTTTGTTTGTTTGTTTGTTTTTGTTTTGTTTTGTTGGTGTTTTTTCCATTAATTAATTTCTTTATTATTTATTCAATTTACTTCCTGATGGCTGCCCCCCTTTCTAGTCACCCCTCACAAGTCTCTCCCTCCTTCCCTGTGCTTTTGAGAGGGTAAAGATCCTCCCCCTACCCCATGACCCTGGCACATCAAATCTTGATCTGATGAGATTAATACCTAGAAATTAGTCTTTGGAAGGCGTGGGACTTAATGATCCTTGATTCTGAAATTCTGGTGTGTGTGTGGGGTAAGGTCATCTGAGCATTCTTAGCATAAACTTTTCACTGCTGTTTGTAGGATAAACTGGTGGAATCTAGAATATTCCCTGTGAGAGTCATATAATTTCTTTTTATAAATAATTCATTAATTTTTACACAGCTTTCTAGTTAAAAAAAATTATAGGTACGAGAAAACACAACAAAATAGGTGGAATTTTTTATTGCAACAAAGAAGACCATTGCTAACATTTGGTAGATTATCTATGAGTCTGGGAATTTTGTGGTAATTAAAATGATAAGAGTTCATATTTGTTCATTTCTCTCTGTTTAGTTCATATTACGGAGAGAGATACTTATGAAAAAAATCATCTAAAGCATTTTGAGTTTAATGATACAATTATTCTCAATACTATTACAAAGTCTCCTAACTAGAAACACATAGGACTTGTGTAATATTCTTCCCTATAAATCAGCCATGTTGGAGCTAGAGAAATGGCTTGTGAACTGTTCTTGCACAAGAGTTGAGTTCAAGTCCCATCACATGCATGGGGTGGCTTACATCTACCCCAAACCCCAGTTCCTCTGACCACCATGAACCCCTACTGATACACACATATAACTTAAAAATAGTAAAAAAGAATTCTAAAAAATCCTTCATGTTTGTCCAGGGTCATGTACTTGGTCATTCCACAAGATTAGGGCAAGGAAAGGAACAAACCTCTTAATCTTTTTTCACTGAGGGTGTAGTCCAAACAAGGCTTTGTTTTAACTCATCCCTGAGGAGTTTTATTAAAATTAAAACAACACATTCTTAAAGAAGCAACACGTTGTGTGTATTTAGGTTTTCTTTTTCCATCTCTTACAAGATTCTTTGTCTTAAAGGAGCTGCATATAGCTAATAAAATGTACCAACTAGTGCATGCTAATGGAATTTATTTTGCCTGTTAAAGGACACATCAGCCCTATTATCTGCATCAGATGGAACACAGCAGATTATTGGTGACAAATGTTATGACATCATAGAGTCTGGAGGACCTAGTTATGCTGCGGTTTCCACTGTAACAGGCTCATCAATAGTTTGAGCGCGAATACGGCGATTCCCCCACCTCGAACTTCCCTTGTCATTCGATGTAGATGAAGACATGGAGATGTGGAAGTCTAATCGCTTGTCTTCATGCACAGAGGGAGCTGACTGCACAGCTGGAATAGAAACCTCAGGACCTGGCTGAATCCCTGGCTTTGTCCCTGGGCACAGCCAGAGGCATAAAGCTTTTCTCTTTCCAAGCAGTGATCCTGAGTAGCAGCTTTCAGGGATTTGTTTGACATTGAATCTGAGCTTTGTGAGGAGCTTTAGCAGGAGGAGAAGGGGAGGAATTACTTATCCCTTGGCATACATTAGCATGCAAATAAATCACTTCTGTGCATTGTAGAGTGGCTGGAATTATCTCATGTACAATATATCTTTTATCAGTGGGGCTGAGCACAAGTGTCGCTCTGAAGGGTTCATGCTTCTCCATTAGCAGTGCTTCTTTTTCTTTGGATTAAAGCATCTATTTATTGTCATTTTAACAGAAAGAATTATTAATTTGTTCATTGTTAAAGGTTCTAATATTCTCTCCCATTTTTAAAAAAATATGGCTTATACGACTTACCACATTTTATGATTACAAGGAAGCTTTAAATCAAAATAAGAATTAAAATCACAAAAGGAAAATCTTACAAACCTCATGAACTCATGATGTGGTATACATGTAAGTGGATACTATGTTTATTGTTTTTTCTTCGATGCTGGAGCCAAAGGATATTACATGTGCTAGGCAAGTGCTTACATGTGCTTCACCACTGAGCTATAGCCCCCATCTGAGAAATTGGTTACTATATTTTGAAGGCCAAGAAAAGATTCAGTACAGCCAGATGCTTATTGGCTGACAAACGATAGGCTGACGCTACTGGCTGGCATGTCCTGTACTGCAGGCAATAAAATGTGAGTCTGAGTTTTTGCTCAATACCCTAAGTAGCAAGGAGGGCCAAAGTTATAAGTAATCTAAACTTCAGAATGGTTTACCAATGACAAGGTAGTTTGGGATTTAGAATATTATTAGCTTCATGATCCTCACCAGTTAGATATTCTCACTAATGAGAAAACGCCATCATTTAATATCAACCTTCTTGATATTCGGCAGCTATGCATCCTAAGTTTGTTACTTGCTTCTTTCCAATTTCTGGTAGAAACATGACAGACATTCTGATTGGAGTGGTTTTGATATGGAGTGATTTTTATATCCCAAGCACTGTTTGCAAATGCCTAGAGAAACTTTTGGTTGCCACAGCTTGAAGCACTATCCTGTGGTGACTTGCAGTTGAAGGTTAGAAAAATGTCTCTGAAAAAAATCCTGCACCAGAGACCTGGGAGGTTCACAGGACTAAAAGGGAAGGGCCTTAGATGAAATGCCTGACAGCAGGGAGAGGGAACTTATAGAGCCTACGTCCAGCAGGAAGACAGGGCATCAAATGAGGGAGAGGGGGGCCATCCCACAGTCATAACTCTGACCCATAATTGTTCCTGTCTGAAAGAATTACAGGGATGGAAATGGAGAGGAGCCCGAGGAAAAAATGGTCCAGCGACAGACCCAAAGTGGGATCCAGCTCAAGGGGAGGTCCCAAGGCCTGACACTTTTACTGAGACTCTGGAGTACTCACAAAAAGGGACTTAGCATGACAGCACTCTGGAAGACTCAACAAGCAGCTGAAAGAGTCAGATGCAGATATTTGCACACAACCAATGGGCAGAAGCAGCTGACTCCTGCTGTTGAATTAGGGAAGGCCGAATGAAGCTGAGGGGGACCCTGTAGGAGGACCAGCAGTCTTAATTAATCTGGATGCCCAGGATCTCTCAAACACTGGACCACCAAACAGGCAGCATACACCAGCTGATATGAGGCCCCTAGCACACATACAGTAAAGGACTGCTGGGTCTGTGTTCATTCAGAGATTATACACCTAACCCTTTAAGAGACTGGAGGCCCCAGGGAGTTTAGAGGTAAGGTGGAGCTGGGGGTAGGGACATCCACGTGGAGAGAGGGGAGGGGAGAAGGTATGGAGTGTGTAACAGTAGAAGGGTGGACAGGGGTTGGTGGGGTGGGGAATAAAATATGGAATGTATAAACATAATTAATTAATAAAAAATTTTAAAAAGATGATGAAAAATCCAGTAACAAGTTGCTTTCCATTTCTACAACAGAAAGTTGACCAACCCCAATGTCAAATATCACTGAAGCTGAAAATGCCTGGACTAAAGACTTACTCTCCTGTGTAACTTCACATAAATTATACAAGAAACTGTGGAGATTTCCCAAAAGGTCTTCCAAAAATTTATTTATGTCCTGATGCTTTAAGACTTTCTTAAAGTAAATTCATTGAGGAATGCCAGATGGAATCATCTTTATTCATCTTTTACTGATGAATCCAGATCATCACAGTGATTCTTTTCAGTAGATGTGATTACATTCTTTTGTCAACTTTAATGGACTGAGAATCATCTAGGGTATTAATGAGGCATACCTTTGGGGTCTTTTCTATGGAAGAGTGAACAGGGAAGACCTCTTCTGAATATGAGAGTCTATCCATGTGGGGTGGGTTCAGAGACGGAATAAAAATGGAAAAAAAAAAAAAGAGAAAGCCAGTTGAGTGCCAGTATACACTGCGCTCTGCTCCTGGTCTATCAAGATGTGAGGAGTCTGAGTGAAATACTTCCACCTCCAGGAACTCCATCATGCTTTCCCAACCACTGTGGGCTATGCTATCACAAAGTAAATTCTTCCCCTCCTTAAATTGCTTTATTCAAGCTATTTTGTCACAACAATGAGAAAAGGGACAAACTGTAAGGTTGGTCCTTTTATTCAGTCACCCCCAACTATTATCCTAGAAGATATCTCTGTTGACTGTCCTTCACTTTTACTCATTCTGCAGGCATACCGTTTAGTGAGAGGCCACTCTAACTGGTGAAACATTGACAGAATTGTCTAATTTTTCTCTTGACGGCTGAAGTGTCAGATTTTACAAGTCTTTCTTTTTCTGTGACTTTACTCTGAGTCTTAAGGTGAATGAAATGGATTTTTCATGCCCAATTTCATCAAAAATTACAGTAGATTGCAAATACAGAAGGAGTAAATTTCATGTGGTCTCACTCTTAGATTAAGAACTAAGGGTGAGTGGTAACTGCTGAGAGAGGAAGAATTGGGCTCGCCCAAGGATGAGAATAACCTTAATTGGTTATCTAATACAAATAAGCAGCCCTGAAATCAAATACATATAGACTACAAAAACAGATACAGCAGACTCTATTAATACATGCATGCATATATATGTAATAAGAGAACATCAATTTAAGAGGGAATAGATAGGACAAGGAAAGGAAAGGGGGATGCGGTATAATTATATTTTAGCTAAATAAAATTAAAAAGAAGTTAAGCTTACAGCGCTATAACTTACATAAAATAAACTGGCCAGAAAGGTATACAAGCAGATATGTTTTGATAGGTATACTTTTACAAAACCTTCCATAAGTAGAAGTGGATGAAGGTGCACATCAGCTGCAAAGGTTGCCCCTTGGTAGATGCTCCTGCTTACTTGTCCAGTCTGTGACAGCCACTGGTCTGCCCTCTATACCTTCAGGTACCTTTGCATTTTCTCAAAAAATTTGTATCACTAGAAACTCAAAGAATGTCTTTTCCTTGAGTTTTCTTTTCATCACTAGAATTATTCTGAAGTTTATCCACGAAACTGAATATAGTTTCAATCTGTAGGTAAGTCCTTTTTTGCTGAATGTCTGTTATATGTGCTACCCACAATTTATTGTTTACCTCATTGAACGGAATGATATTCTACTCAGCAAATGGTCCTAAAAAAAACCAACAGGAAATTAGATCCTCATCTCTAACCCTGTATGAAAATAATTCAAAAGGGATCAAAGACCTGATTAAAGACCACCAAAACTCTAAAGCTGATAAAGAAAAAGAGACATCACTTTAAGATATTGGTATAAACAAATAAGTTCTGAATAGAACTCCAGTACTTCAAGAAATAGCATCAACAAGTGACAATAGAACTTCATGAAATTCAAAGGCTTTGCATAATGGTTAAACAATTCAAAAGACATCCTACAGAATGAGAGAAAAATCTTTGATGTCCATACACCTGAAAGATGATTGTCTAGAATATGTAAAGAGCTAAATCTAAACAACAGGAAATCAAACAATCAATACATGGGCAACAGAATGAGTAGATATTTCTTAAAAGATAAAGCACAATGTTCAGTAACAGTCAATAACACTATCCACCACACAAGTGTAAATAAACACTGTGCTGAGTTTCCACCCCACCCCCAGTCAGAATGTCAGCCATTAAGAAAACAAGTTACAGGGAATGGTAAGGATGCTGAGAAATGGAGCACTTACAGATTGTTTTGAATTTTTTTAAAAACAAATGTTTTCATTTGCCTTTTTGCCTACTGAGTATTTATTTATTTGAAATGAAGTTATCATATATAAATTAAGAAGGTTTTAGGCCCTGGTGGTAATCTCTATTTACCAAAACCATGTCTGTAAATACATAAATTATTTGGCATTTCTTTTTGAGTGTTTTGTTTTGTTTTTGGTTTTTTGTTTGTTTTTGTTTGTTTTTGTTTTTGTTTTGTTTTGTTTTGTTTTGAGACAGGGTTTCTCTGTGTAGCCCTGGCCATCCTGGAACTCACTCTGTAAACCCAGCTGGCCTTGAACTCAGAAATCTGCCTGCCTCTGTTTCCCAAGTGCTGGGATTAAAGGCATGCACCACCACTGCCTAGTATATTTAGAAATAAACTAGGAACATATTACGACTCCCACCACCCAGTTATCTAAGCAATGAAAGTAGAGCAAATAATGAAAACTCTAGCTGCCCAGGTTAGCTGCCTTCTCAAGTCATCTCAGAAACCAATTGGTCTCCGGTTTTCAGCTTGGGCAATGGGGGTACGGAGAAGGTTGGGGGTGGAAGTGAGGGTGGGGGTGAGGTCCTGCTCTACTCAGAGAGTGGGACATTGTAGGAAAGATATTACTCAGGAAGCATCAAGGACTTGGGTAATGGCCCAGTAGAGTTAGAATAATGAACTGCCTTTCTTACCTGAATGAAGCAGTCCCCAGGGTTCTCATTTTTGCATTCTAGCACCACTTTGGAAGGATTCCATCTCTCCAATTAGTTGCTAGTGAACACAAAGAGTCTGCTTCTCAAGGCTGTTTGATTTGAAAGATATTGATTAACAATTACCGGCCCAAAGATGGTAACAATCTTTTTATTTTAGTGAGTCACCCTTAAAATCGACTTTAAGAGCTTCTAGTCATTGTGGCCAAGAGTATTAAATCAAAGCATGCATGTCACCTCCCTCCCTCCCAATACTAGAATTTCTGGTTCCTATAGTTTTGAATGGAAGGAACCCTGTAAACTGGAGTTTTTCAGTGTATAGAAGTACACACAGTAGGAAAGAACAGCCAGAGACTGCCCCACCCAGGGATCCATCCCATCCATAGACACCAAACCCAGACACTATCGCTGATGCCAAGAAGTTCTTACTGACAGAAGCTTGTTATAGCTGTCCCTGAGAGGTTCTGCCAGAGCCTGACCAATACAGGTGCAGATGTACACAGCCAAATGACTGAGGGGGGGGGAGGGACCCAAATGGAGACGTTAGGGTAAGGACTGTAGGAGCTGAAGGGGTTTGCAATCCCATAGGAAGAACAACAATATCAACCAACCAGATCCCCCAGAGCTCCCAGGGACTAAATCACTGACCAAAGAGTACACATGGGGTGGGGGGAATGCCCATGGCTCCAGCTGGATATGTAGCAGAGGATTGCCTTAGTAGGCATCAGTTGGAGGGGAGCCCCTTGGTCATGTGGAGGCTTGATGACCCAAGGTAAGGGAACTCTAGGTGGGCGGGTGAGGGAGCACCCTCATAGAGGCAGGGGGAAGGGAGGGAATAGGGGAGACTTATGGAGGGGTACTGGGAAGGGGGATAACATTTGAAATGTAAATACAGAAAATAACCAATAAAAAAAGGGGGGAAAAAAGAAGTTGGAAGTTTTCATGTTGGCCTTCAAACCCATTCCCAGACATGGGTGAGTTTAGTGTTTATTGTGAACTCTTTGACACCATGGCATCAGCTAAAACATGTAGCTGCAGAGCATGTTGTACCATAAGCAAAACTAAACAAAAAACCCAAAAATACTAAAAAAAAAAAAAAAAACAAAACCAAACCAACCAAACAAAAAAACCTCTAAGCTATTAATTAATGCATTCATTTGGTAAGCTTCATTGATTTGATCAGGCCTAAAATACTCTCATAGGGAACTGATTATCGTGAATTTGACTTCTCATATCTCATGTCTCCTTCTGGAAAAGTAGTAAGAGCAGCATTTTTCTAAAACACTCATCTCTTATCTTTTGTTATTGTAAAATGCAAAACATATTTTTCTAGTCTTGCTGGGAAATGCCAAAGGACCCGCCCTGACTCCCAGGCCACTCACTGTTCTTTCTTTTAATTGCTTTTACATCATGAAGTCTGAGCGCCTGTACTTAACCCAGCTAGGCTGAAGGACGGCTGCTTTAAGATGTTCAGTCTGTGAAGGATTTTTTTTTTCTGTTTCACAAGCCTAAAGGGGCAAAGGTCAAACCTTTTCAGCTGCAGATGAGGTCATGCTTGCTGATGGACTGCAGCTGATCACAATAAAAACAGGGTCTCCCATGTGACCAGTCCTCCCCATTTAGGAACAGTGATGTCATCTCTGCGGAGACAGGATGAGACACGTTTAAAACTTGTTTCAAAAATACATAAATTTTGCTTCTGATTTCGCCATGATCTTTCATATGTTTTAACCCAAGGATTCATTTGATTATCATTTCAAATGAAAAAAAAAAGGATAAATAACATAGATGGAGCTTAAATCTTGCACATAGTTGTTCATTTCTATTAAGTTGAGCTCTGTGAAATCAGCATTCTACTCAGCCAAAAGATTACATACATCCTATCGAGGAGTGGGAAGGAGATCATGAGTCCCCACCCCAACTGAGGAACTGTGGACAGTGATGGCTTCTCGGGGAGGAGGAATCGGTTTTCCTTATGGGCGAGGCTCCTGGTAGGTTAGTCACTCTCCAGTGAATGGTCCAGAAGTATGGACAACACAAATTGAAGTTGATAGGCTATTTACTCAGGTTTTATTTAGGAATATATATATATATTAATATATGTGTATTCATGTATATATGTATATACACAAATACATATATTGTATGTAATACCAATTAAAGAAGAAAGAGTCCTTGAATTTGAAGAGCAGGCAGGGGTATATGGGAAGGTTTGGAGCGCACAAAGGGAATGGAGAAATGTAGTTAAATTGTGGTCTTAAATAAAAAGCCATGGAATTGGGGAGGTACAGAAGGCTGTTACGTATTGTCAGTCTCATACGGTGCATCCTCACAGTCCGAAGACCCATACATCTAGGAACATTCAATGTCTTTCTGCCCTGAGCCATGGCTCAATGGCTAAGAGCACTGGCACTTCTCCCAGAGTTCCTGAATTCAATTCCCAGTCTCCACATGGCAGCACACAACCCTCGATAATGGGATCTGAAACCCTCTTTTGCTGTGCAGACAGACATGCAGACAGAGCATCCCTACATTACATTACATGAGATTATATACATAATACATTAGATAAAAAAAATCTTTCGTGAGCTCCAGACCCAGAAGGACCTCAGTTTAAATTCTATCAGCGTCATTTGTCATCTGAGTGATATTAAATTTTTTTGGATAAGTTACTCAACTTCACTACTCAGTTATGAAAACTGAAGAGTGTAGCATGATCGCCTAGAGCTCACAAATATAAAATTCTTGCTTGTGAGTGGTGTTCAGGAAAACAAGTCTTTGCCTGTTCAATAATAATGTCATTATCTTCTGAGTATTTTCCACCCTTAGTCGATTAAATCTCATATGTGCACAGCCTTTCTGTTTTGTTGCACATCAGTATTGCGTAACAGTGTCTTTGGGTATAGCTTGAGTCTGTAAAGTAATAATAGGTACCAATTATTACAATCTGTTATTTTAGTGAACAAAGAATAGTTGAACCATAAATCGCAAAGATTGGATCTAAGCTTCCTGTTAGCATTTCACAGTACTCATTAAAAGCTATATAGACACATTTTATCCTTTAATGATCCAGTAGAAAGATCCCTGGTTGATATGCACAAACAAACCAGATTATTTCGCTTTGTATAATAAGCATTTTAATCACAAAGTCTTTCTGGGATATAAATAAGTGAGAAGGATTTTTAACAAGTTAAGAATATAGAATTTTAATGGAAAACTGAGGGAAAAAGCAGAAAATGAAGAAAATAGAAGCACCACGCAAAGAATAAAGAAACACTCTTATAAAAAGCCTTGCAGAAAAGAGCGAAGCAATGGGTGGGATTACCTGCTTGGGATATGAGACTGTGCAATCATTTCAATCATGTCAGATTGAGGAAATGGCATGAATTCACTTTCTAGAAACATGCAGCAGCCTGTGGGGAAAAAAAAGTATGACCAGCATCAATTACTTTTACAAGAAATATGTGCAACTGTGTTATAATTCAATCGATGACCAAAACAGAATAGCATCTTATTGTGACTGAGACCACACCAAGACATTTTCGGCAGAACCACTGGATTGTTAGAATAAGTGGAAATAGTTGGAGATAAGTATGTTTGCCTGAAGATGTCTAAATTATAGGTGCAAAGCCATTTATTTAATAAGCAGACATGAATATAAACAATATGATCACTGAGCCTGAAAAATAATGGTGGACTTGCTTGATAGGAACAAGCCAAGAGTACCTTTCTTGTTTATGTAAGACATTTGGGTAAATTGCAAATTCTAAACCAATAAGATTTTCCAAATAAGCTTTACTTAATGATATCACTGATAGAAATAACAAGTAGGTCTCATGAAACAATCAAACGATGTATGGTAAAGGGCCATGTTTCAGAACTCTGGGAACTCTGCCTTTACTAGGACTCCATTAAGTTTACATGTCACTCCTTATTCTGAGAGGTGGGGTTTGGTACACTCCTGTGACTATTCTCTCCTGCCTTTGGTGTACACTTGTTCACCAGGGGGGAATATGCTATGCAATGCCTAGATCATAGCCAATTTGAAGGAACAGAATAGAGCTGAGGGAGTGAGTCCAGGGAGGAGTGAGAGAGAGCAGGACATGGTACTGTACTAGAGTTTGGATGGACGTTGGTATCCGAGAGAGTTTCTAGAACCAGTTTCTTCTGGGTACCAAGGAGCAAACATACAGTGAGTGGGTTCTGGTGTCAAATCACTTACAAAGAGTTTCCAACTCAACAGCCTGACCTTCCTTCCACTGACTTCTGGTTTTTATATCTCATTTAAAAAAATCAATGTCAAGTTTATTTATACACTTATTGAAAGATGTCAAGAAGCATGAGTCCTATAATTATCCAGTAAGATGAAATTATTTTTAGGGTTCACAGACTTTATTGGTTCAACAATGAACAGCAAATGAAACATTAACTATCACCCCGGGGGTGTCATGTGGACATGAAACCCACCCTTGGAAAGCTAAGGTGATTTCTTCAGAGCCACCTCTCCAGTCCCCGAGCATGCCTAGTATTTTAAAAACTTGCCAAAGTGGCTGTATAAATGGTTCTCACTCTCTGTCTCTCTCCACTCTCTCTGTCTTCCTCCATCTCTGTCTACTGAAGATGCCTGTATAAGGTAGCATTTCATCATCTCCATCACATGAGTGTGCTATCTTATCATTCTGCTGAAGAGGTTTCTCTCTTGTGACAACTGACCTCTCCTTGCGGAGACAGCAAGGCAGTCTCCATGGTAAGGATTTTCCTTAGGCCCAGGGTTTCTGAAGAAAGCGGATCCTCTCATCTAGGCAGCCCCAAGTCACTTGCTGTGTAACGAACTCTACCGCAAGATCCGGTTTCCCTTTGGAAAGCCAAGGCCTTAACCTTTGGCAGTGTTGAGAACACTGGGGAAAGAGCTATACGTTTATTGTAAAAGAGCCAGACACTTTACAAGTTACGGTACCCGAAGGACAAATTAGTTGAGGGTCTATGGATTAAGAGTGGCTAATAGTGTACCATGGGGAGAGCCAATTAGCAGCCATAGATTCCAGAAGAGGCTTTGGATTTGCGATTTGCGACAGGAGTGAATGGAGTCTGTAAGGAAAGCCCTTTCCTTGGTGGATGGATAAACCCGTTCTATCATTCTGCCCCAACTGCTCTCTCTCTCTCTCTCTCTCTCTCTCTCTCTCTCTCTCTCACTCCTCCCTGGTCTCACTTGCTCAGCCCTATTCTGTTCCTCTTAATTGGCTATGATCTAGGCACAGCAGAGCGAATTCCCCACTGGTGAGCATGCCACAAATGAGAAAAACAAGGAGAAACCTTCTCTTCCTACATTGATTGTTTGGGAGGAAAAAACTGGGCACACTTTCATTTTTTTCCCCAGGACAGCATTTCCCTCTGCTGGTGAAAGCCTGTAACTTCTCCCGTTGATCTCACTGCTGCGTTAAGATGTGGTGTCATTCACAACGCAAATGGCTTTTAGAGTCAATGCAGCTTCTAAGGCAGTGGTTCTCAGCCTTCCTAGTGCTATGGCCCTTTAATACAGTTCCCTATATTGTGGTGACCCACAACCATGAATGTAGTTTTGTTGCTGCTTTATAACTGTAATTGAATGGTAATGTAAATGTCTGATATGTGAGCCGGAGAAGGTTTCGACCCACACAGATTGAGAAACACTACTCTAAGGAAATCAAGTGGAACCTTCTTTTTATATTTTCTTAGATGCCTAGAAGGATGCATTTGTGTCTGTGGGGAGGCTGAAGCCACTTCACTACATGAAGCATAGTCTCCAAGCTTGACTCTTTTGTGTGTGTGTGTGTGTGTGTGTGTGTGTGTGTGTGCCAAAAGCCAAACAACCAAAATTAAAATGTATAAGCAAGTTTTAAAGTATTTGTCATTGAAGATGTCCTTTTTGTCCCAGAGAATAGAAAGTATAGTTGTGTTCCACAAAGGCTGGAATAGATAAATGGATAAAATTTATCCATTAGATTTATTTGCATTCAATTTAGTCAGCACTGTAAGAGGCTTGAGATGTAAACTGCTGGCTTGAGATGTGAATCGTTCTGTTCTCCAAGAAAGACCAACTCAGTTCTAGAGAAACTAGGCCACTTTCCCTGCCTCACCTGCCCAGAGAAGTCATCATTAGGCTCACAGAGGATATAGTCAGTCCTGTCACATGTACGCATCTCAGTGCTAGTGTGATCTTTTGCATCTATAGTTAACAAATAGAAAGAAGACAAGAAATGTTAACAGAAGGAAAAAGAGCAAATTAAATCCTGGATTAGACTCTTTCCTACTGTCAGAGAGAGGCGACAGAGTTGAGATAATTCCACCATTGCTACTTCAGAACAAATATGCCGAGTATTCATATTACATATGCAAATATTTAAATTTGTTCTTTGGACACTAATACTTTTACCCCAAAACTTAGCTCCCAAATTATTTTTGAAAGTCTGAGTGGTTTCTTCATTTTCTGCTTTTTATGTGCATGTGTATTGAATTAAATATTTGCCTTCTCCTAAATAGTACTTTGGGAAGTGTTAAAGGAGAATGTCTTACATAGGGATACAATCGAGCAATTTGATTATCACTGAGTGAACCAGACATATGCAACCAGTTTAGAAGAGAATTTGAAGATCAGGAATCCTGAAATAAGAATGTGGACACAGGCAAAATTGACTTTTCCACTAGAGGAGGGGTAACATATTGACTCTCTTCTAAATACGCCAGGTTTTATCTGTCAGTAGACTACAGTTGTTTTTGACAGTTACACTTATATATTTAAGGTACAGAATTGTAAAATAGCTCAAGGTCAGTCAGAGAATAGAATCAAACCACCCTTAGCATGTCATGTACAGGTTTCCAGGGAGAGCATAAATATTTTTTTAAGGGAATACTTTTTTTCTTGAGGCTCATTCTTCCATCCATTTTCTTAAAAACAGAGCATGTTCCAGACCCACAATGGAATACTTGGGACTCTACATCATGATTTTTTTTCTCACAAGATCCAGTGAGGTTAGGTAGAATTTGCATGACAGTTCATAGTCAGAGGTCATGCCTCCCAAATGAAGTACTTATCCATTTGAAGCAAATATATTTTTATTCTTTGCTTATATTTATCCTTCTGATGGATATGAAGTCTATTCATTTAGTCAGGGTTTCTATTCCTGCACAAACATCATGACCAAGAAGCAAGTTGGAGAGGAAAGGGTTTATTTGGCTTACACTTCCACACAGCTGTTCACCTCCAAAGGAGGTCAGGGAGCAGGAGCTGATGCAGAGGCCATGGAGGGACGTTTCTTACTGGCTTGCTTCCCTTGGCTTCCTCAGCTTGCTTTCTTATAGAACCCAAGACTACCAGCCCAGGGATGGTAGGACCCACAAGGGGTCCTCCCCCTTGATCACTAATTGAGAAAATGCCTTACAGTTGGATTTCATGGAGGCATTTCCTCACTTGAAGCTCTTTTTTCTCTCATAGAGAGCTTGTGTCAAGTTGACACACAAAACTAGCCAGTACACTTCCCATTTGCTGACTTGTCTGTCAGGCTGAAGAAAATAAAAGTAGACAGTCTGTCAACAAAGCACTCAAATACAGCAGATACTACTTTTTAACCCCACAAACTCAGGAGAACAAGAAATACAGAGGACCTGGATCTGAGACCCAGATTCCTGCTTGGTAGACTAGGCAGTCTCAGTCCTTGTCTGGTTTCTGTGGTCCCAGGGAAATGATTTCTGAAACCGTTTTGTTGTCTTTGGACCTGAAAGAAGAAGCTGTGTGAGATTTTAAATTTACTGCCTTCCATCTTCACCCATAAAAGTCATCTCTGCCTTTGGTTGTCATTGACTAAGCTACTTTGCAATGCTGTAGTTGATAGAACACTGACTGATGTGCACATAGCTCCTGTAAACAACTAAACAGATTCCTGTTCAGGGCTGTGCAGTAAATTCCATTAGACTGACAAAGACTCTCTCCTTGACCACACCGAAGCTCAAGATGATTGATACTTCTAGACCTTTAGACTGTCAGACACACTCTTGACTAGGTTAGGTGGCTTAGCAGCAGCAAGAATCTTGCTCTGTCATTTCAGCTAGAATGACATTTCAGCAGCTCATTCTTGGTGTCTGATTACCCAGGGTAACCAAACGTCCTGTCCCTCACTGTCTCTCAGATCTCTCATACCCTGCCTTGCCTTCTTTGTGAATTTTGCTGAGTCTGTTTAGCCAGAATCATATTTGCCCATAAAACCTTATGCAGTAAAGTGTCCAAACCTTTACACAGCGTTGGACAACTTTCATAAATTTGTCTTCTGCTATGCAAATCCTGTATGTATTAAATTATTAAACCAAATTTAATTACTTTTTTTTTAGAATTTCATATGTGAGCACTGTATTTACATAATTTTTTATCATTTCTCTCCTCAATCCATTTCTTCTTGTGTTCCTCTCAAATCCATGTCCTCTTCTCTTAAAACAAAAACAAACAAAACAAAAAATTCCCAATTCTCCAAGAGTGTCAAGTTTCATACAACTTGACATGATTTGATCATATTCATGTCCTCCTGAAACTCTTCCCAGATACATGGTCACGTTAATATCCACCCAACGTGTCTCATTTTTTAAATCCTTCAAGACCAGTTGAGTGGCTACACTCTTGAGAAAACTGTCTCTTGTGACCTCTTCTTGATCCTGAACTCTTCTTGAGAGTCCCAGAAAATCTCAAAGGATATGTTCTCTCGAGTTGTAAAAAGGAAATATTTGTCTAATTAGGCTTATTTAGTGTGCTGCACTGCATGTGAGGGCATACTGAAACTTTATCGTCCCTACATTAAAATTTCAAGGGCCCTATAGGAATACAATACATGCAGGCATGATACTAGTCATAGATGTGGTTATTTTAAAATATTGTGTAGTACAAAAATAATCTAGTTTCCTTTGTTAAAGGAACTTTCATCAGATCCTTGCCTATAGCCAACTTAAGTCTTATCTTTCTTGAGTAGGTTTCATTTTACTCCCATCCTTTCCAAAATGGGTTTAAACTTTAAAAAAGTATGTGTGTGTGTGTGTGTGTGTGTGTGTGTGTGTGTGTGTGTGCACGTGTGTGTGATAGAGGGTGGTTATATGAGATTGCTCACTGTAATGGTTTGTATATGCTCCACCTAGGGAGTGGTACTATTAGAAGGTGTGGCCTCTTTGGAGTAGGCGTGGCACTGAAGGTGTGGGCTTTAAGATCCTCATCCTAGTTGCCTGGAAGTGAGTCTTCCACTGGCAGCCTTCAAATGAAGATATAGAACTTGCAGCTCTGCCTGTACAGTGCCTGCCTAGATGCTCTCATGCTCCCACCTTGATGAAAATGGGCTGATTCTCTGAACATATAAGCCAGCCCCAAATATATGTTGTCCTTTATAAGAGTTGCTTTGGTCATGTTGTCTTTTAATAGCAGTAAAACCCTATCTAAGACACTCACAGAAGTCAAAAGAGAATATTGGATCCTAAGGAGTTATAGGCATGAGTTATGTGACATCGGTGCTGGGAACAGAACACAGGTCCTCTGAGAGAGCTGTAAGTACTTTTAACTGCTGAGCCATCTCTCCAGCCCCTCAACTGCATTTTTAGTGAACCTTAGGATGGACTGCTTCATGAGGGAATTCTTTAAATAACCTTGAGGTCATGCCACTGCACTGAGTAAGGACTTTCAGAAGTATAGTGATAAGGTTGAAAGTTTGGCTCATAAAACTGCTTAACCCAGAATTGTGCAGAACAAGAATTAATTACAAGGGGTAGAATGAATTGGTATTTGTTTGGAAGGAGGGAGTTCTAGTGTGCTTCTCTGTTGCTGTGATAAAACACTGGCCAGAGGTAACTTGAAAGAAATGTTTATTTGCCTTACAGATTACAGCCCATCATTAGGGAAGTCAAAGTAGGAACTCAAATCAGAAGCTTGGAGCAGAAATGATGAAAGAACGTGCCTTTCTGACTTGTTTTCCCTGACTTGCTCAGTCTGCTTTCTTATACAGTCTAGGGACAGGGATTCCATCACTCACAGTGGGCTGGACCCTCCCATGTCAAGTCAATCATGAATCAAGAAAACTCCCCATAGACATTCCCAGGCCAATGTGAGGAGACAGCACCTCAGCCCTGGGTGACTCTAGTTAATATCAAAGTCGTCCAAAACTAACTAACACACACACACACACACACACACACACACACACACACACACACACACAGCATTTTCTTAGAACAATGCTGCTGCTGCTTTAAAGCTCTATTTTCTGAATTGAAAGAGAGCCTCCTCCCTCTTTTCCTTAGGCTGTACGTGACACATAGCACTTAAGTAGATTATACTCTCACAATCAGAAGTTAAGCAAGCCTTCTTTGATCATTTTCCACTGTTTTCAGAATTCCAAACTGTCCTCTGGGCTCAGGAAGTGGGTTTATAGTCTCCAAATGTTAACTTGTGTCATTGTTTTTGTAGATAACCCTCTCATTAAATGCTTGGCTGCTTGTACCGTCTAGGAAATATCCTCTAGTACCAAGTCTCAACAGATGGTTCAGCTGTCCCAGATTATAAAACAAGGTGACAGAATTTGAAATAGCCTTCTATTTTTCAAGAAGAATGTTTCTTCTCTGCCTTCCCTGCAGAAGAGCAAGAGGAGGAACTGACATTCATCCTCTTTGACCAAACCAGGCTCTCTCAAGCCCCTACTCTTCTCCCTTCAACATCTCTACTGATCATCCCCGCATCAGCCAGTGCTAAAAAGGAATCTTAGCAAGTTGGTTTAGCCAGAACCTTTGTCCTGGACAGTTGGTCAAATTCCTCACTCCTCTAGATATTCCAAATCCTGACATCCTCTGGGGTGGCTTGGCGGCAATCCTCAAAAAACTAGAAGAGGATACGTGAGGTCACATCACTAATGTATCTTTCTTTCCCCTGTTCCCCTTAGAAGGCACTTGACTTTTTTTCTTGTTCTCCTCTCGTATAATTTTCCCATTAAGTGTATTTTTCTGAAAATGAAAGACAAGAAGGAAAATGTTAGAAAAATTTGCTTTGGTCTCCTAATGGCTCAAAATCCAAGAACAAGAATTCTGCCATTCATTTCCCTGACAAAAAAAAATGAAAGGAAAAAAATATAATTAGATCCAAACCATGATTTGTATCTAATGATAAGACCTAAGTTCACTATAATCATTATTTGTATTTTCAAACTTTGGTGAAATACTTCATATTTTTCAATGTACTTTCCCACACGTACACGAAAAGGCAGGAAGAACTCTATGGAGAAATGCTCTCTGGTCCATTCTTAGCAGCTGCTTACGACCAGGTGAGGTCTGGAAGGCCCATGTGGCTAATCTCTAGTGCCTTCTGGAATGCTTGTTCTGGAGGAAATCAGCCACCATATGGAACCTGATTACCTCAAGTTCACCACGCTAGAGAAGACACAGATGAGTTCTGTGGTAGAGATTGCCCTGCAGGTAAGGAAGCAGAGACAGACACATCTAGGCCAGTTCATCCTTCAGATGGCTGAGATAGCGTTGTGATGTAAACGAGACTGCTTTGCTGGGCACTTTGTGATTCCTTACTCACATGCTGCTGAGCAGAGCAAAGTGGTGGCTGTTTTATACTGTGTTTTTTTATGTAGTTAGCCACGTAGTAATGGCAACTGTAATAAGAAGAAGACAGCATTTGTAGAGGAGGCACTTGAATAGATAATAAATGTGAGAGAAGAATGAGAGATGGAGTATGCACTGAGCCCTTTTGGGAAACCGTTCTCTCCTTTGGGTGAACAGAAAAGTGGGTTGAAGTGGAGAGAAGACACGTAGATGGTCTTGACTACATTAAAATCTCAGGGTTCGGAAATCAACACTTATGCCCACCAAAGGGCTTAAACACAAATATTCACCAAACTTTAATCAGATTATTCCCAAATTGGAAACGGCTCAAATACCCACTAACAGGAACATATTTAGAAACCTGTATTATGTAAAAGAAACAGTTCTCTTTAATGGCAAAGTGAAATTTTTGTAATAGCTTTGCCTTGTTTAATATTCATTTTATTTTTTTATAAAAGAAAGAATACATGAATAAAAATACAACAGTTGGGAATGAACAAAGCTGTTAAAAATTCAAGTCATTTACAATGCATTCCACTTGAGCTGCTTTTTTTTTTTTTCTTTTTAAAAGTGATTTCCCTGGGGATGAAAGAGCAGAGAAAATGAGAGAATGAGCTGTGAGATAAGCCTTCACAGACATAAACAACATTCTGTTTGGCACATCATGGGCCAGGTATAATATAAAAATCTGAAGTATTTGCATGGACATTTTGAACTGCCATTTTCTTTTTTGCTGTTGATCCTCTAATCACAAATAATCACTACAAACTTAGACTGGTGTGTGTATGTGTGTATGTGCTTATGGATTTAAAATCTAGCTCTGTTTTATTACAGATGGAACGACAATACACATGTTGAAATGTTCCAATAGCTCAGAATATGCCACGGCAAAACAACTTGGCCTTTTGCTTTCAATTGTCATTTCTCCCCTTTCAGGTCTATCCACCGTAAATGAAATGTGGATCTTTTAAAAACCCGTTCTTGTGTGAGCTTATATATGTCATCATATGTATTCAGTTTGGGCCCAACTATGCTCTATCTTGATGTATCTAAGAGAAGTTCTTTTTAGATCGCCTTTATATTTTTCATGTTACCACATACCATGGCACGGATGTGCCAATATATTTCTTTATGTGATAAAAGTTGATGTACAACCTTTGTCTATATATTATGTTTAATATGTTTCTTACTAATGAACATTTAGATTGCTTAAAAAACTACAATGGTAGGGGCAGGAGAGATAAATCAGTGGTTAAGACCATGTACTGCTGTAAACAAATTTTAATCAAATCTATTGGTTTTTAATATGACCTGGCCAGCCACACAATAATCGAGGCAGAGTCCTATGGATTTTTAAACTCAGCTCTAGCACAATTACAGGGTGATTTATACCTAATTTGTTTTTCTATATGGTAGACTGTTAATTCCCAGCTATGCTCCCTAACTACTTGTTTACATTTCGCATGGGCTGTTTCTGTTCCAACCGCCTGTCCTCAGGGTCCACTTTTCTTGGCCACATGCTAATGACCCATCTGGCCTCATTGTTGGTCCTTCTTCCCTCTTCCTGTCTCTTTCCTCATGGTCCCTATATGAGACACCCTCCCCTCCATACCCCCCACGGCCCTGAAACCCTGCCTACCTCTATTCTCCTCAGTAATTGGCTGAAGCCACTTTTATTTAACCAATAGCTTTAAATGTGAGAGCAAGGTTTATACAACAAAGACTGGTGTGTGTGGGAATCCACTCATCTGGGAGCAAACAGATCATGGGGGCCAATATTTAGCATTTGAATGGACAGCAGCACCAGACTAACCCCTACCATACTGTTCTCGCAGAGGACCTGAGTTTGGATTCCTAGAATTCATATGAAACACTGCAATCACCTGAAACTCCAGGACCAAAGGATCTAATGCCCTCTCATGGGCACCACTGACAACTGTATTCACACATACATACCTAAATTCCTAGGCATACACACAATTAAAAATAAAAATAAATCTAAAATATTTTAGAATGGCAAAAGGTGGGGGCAAATGCCTGTAATCTCACCATTTAAGGAAGAAGAGGCAGGGGGATTAAATGTTTGAGTCAAATTAGGCTAATTTAGCAATCTCTTGTCTCAAAAAAAACCCCCAAAACAAAACCCACAAAACAACAAAAACAACAACAACAAAACACCAACGAAACAAAAACCACCACCACCACCACCACCACTAAAAGTAAGAAGGCTGGATTGTATTCAATGGTAGAGCACTTAACATGTGAGAAGCCCTAAATACTATCACTAATACTGAAAAAAAATGAGAAAATCATCAGTTAAATCCCTGGAAGAGGTCTGGAGAGATGGCTCAGTGGTTAAGAGCACTGACTGCTCTTCCAAAGGTCCTGAGTTCAAATCCCAGCAACCACGTGGTGGCTCACAACCATCCGTAATGATATCTGATGCTCTCTTCTGGTGTGTCTGAAAACAGCTCCACTGTACTTACATAAAATAAATAAATAAATCTTTAAAGAAAAAAAAATCCCTGGAAGAATTAAGTGATCATAGCTGGAAAGAGAAAGGCTAGAGGTATGCCTGATGTGAAATTACAGTAGAGAGGAGATTGCAGTTGGGTGACCTACACCTGCTTCTCCAGCTCTGAGCAGCTGGCGTTGCTCATGGCACCACACATGAAGTAATACCTCAGCGCATCTCTCTACTGAGAAGATTCTTTGCTATTGAAGCACCAGCCAGAACTTCACAGCAAGGACCTGTTGGAAAAAAAAAATACAGTGTCTTCTTGGGATGATCCAGTCAAAGGTCATACTAAGATGAAAGTGTTTCCCAAGGACTGGTACCACAAGACTGCTCTCTTCATGGAGGCCAAGGTGTGGAGCATCTAGCAGAAGCATTCATGAGGCCATCCTTCAGAGTTTTCCCTCAAAGCACAGATGGTTTGTACCAGACAACCACTCCCTCATGATGGAACAAGAGAAGGCATGACTTTAAGCTCTGGTTCTAACATGCCTGTGGGCAGAGAATACCTTTAAAGTCTTGGGCACTGAACCCTTCTCCAGACCTTCCAAGTTTCCAGGATCAATGAAGACTCAAGACTGGGTAGTGAGGGTCACATTTCCCCCCAATAAATAAAGGGTTTAGTGAGATGGCTCAAAACATGAAGTTGCTTGCCTCAAAGCTGTGAAGACTGATATCCACCCTTAGGACCCACATAATGGAAGAAGAAAACCAATTCCTACAAATTGTCCTCTAATCTCTAAAATTAAGGTGCACCATGCCTACCACTTACATTGTCTTTTTTAAAAAAACATAGTACAGATCCATAGGAATGAAACGTATATACTGTTTTTTATAAATAAAGACAAGAAGACGTGGAGCCCAGTGAATTAGAATAGAGGGACCAGGAATAAATTCACACACCCATAATCATCTGACCTTTTACTGTTGTTGTAGTTTTCAAGACAGGATTTCTTTGTGTAGCCTTTGCTGTCTGGGCCTTACTTTGTAGACCAGGCTGACCCTAAACTCAGAGATCTACCTACCTCAGCTATCTATGTAAAGTAATCTGGACTGTTTTCCATTAACTACTCTCAGATATTTCTAATTAGATATCTTGAAAACACCCTAACAATAAATTCAGAGCCATGAATTTGCTATTTGGCCCTTAACTCACAGGTTTACTCATCTCAGATCAATTTATAATAACAGTTATAGAAGGACTAGTTCTAAGCCCTGTACTTTTAAAATTTTTGTATCAACCAAAGAAATGTATACTAATAAAAATCTTGGTTTTGCAACAAAATAAATTCTGTGCCAAAATAAGAAATTATGACTTCAACTTAATAGCAATTATAAAGATTTCTACAAAATGAGATTATGGCTATCCAATCAATTCTAGCTATTTCCTCCCTGTTCCAATTATGACTATTTCTAAATTCCCTAGAAACACAATCTTAGATTAACCACCTCCAGCCCCAAAGCCCAGGGAACTGGGACGACGACTCTTCATAACTTCTTCAAGTTGACTATTGAGATATTTTTGAAGAGGGAGGGAAGGGTAGGGAGTTTGCCAATCTTTTTAATATTTCCCATAACACACATAAACTCACATGCACACACAAACCATAGACACACACACACCACATACACATAACACATGCATACACACAACATACACATGAACATACCCCATACACACCCATATACACTCATGTCACTTACATACACACTACTTAAACATACACACACCACACACACATACCATATACACACATACCTCAAACAGAACACATACCACATACACACAGAACACACACACATATGCACACATATACCACACATATGCACACATACCACATATACACATAAACCATATACACACACATACCACATACACATACAACATATACACATACCATATACACACACACCACAAGCAGATACATATACCACATACACACAACACACACATATGCACACATATACTACATATACACACATACCACAAACAGATAAACATATCACATATACACATAGCACACACATATGCACACATATACCACACACACACACACCACAGATACACATAGTACATACACACATATCACATACATGCATACCACACACACACATACACACACCACATAAAGGAAAGGAGAACAAATGAGTACAAATGATAGTGCGGGTTAAGGAGGCAAGAGCCTGGTAATACTCCCAGAGGGGCACAGAGAGATGCAGCTAAGGTGGAAATCAGTGTGGAGATTGCAAAAATTACCATCTAGCCCAGCTATACCAGCAATAACTGAATGTAAATACAGTGTTATAGCTAAATTTAAATTAGTGTGTATGTGATGCATGGATGTGCATTGTGCATGTGTGTGTGAGTGTGATATGTGTGCAAGTTACGAAATGAGGAAGAGGATAATGAGAAAGAGAGGTATTAAGAGATGGAGGGGGAGGATAAAGGAGAATGGACTACATGTGACTGAAAGGAGAACTGTTTTGGGGGAAGAAAGGAGAGCAGTAAGAGAGAGGATCAGGATTGGGGGAAGCTGGGAGAACAGAACAAGTAATGGAAATGCGTGCTGACACATGTATGGAATGTTAGAACGGAATCCAGGACTTTCATCTGCCAATGAAAACAATAATGTGTGTACATGCACATCATATATATCTGTAGAAATACAGTTGGAATGTGTATACATACATATTATACAAGTCTTTCTATTAGTATCAAGACATGATAATTTATCTATAGCACAAACTTCTGGATGGAAGGACTCTGTCAAGGATTGTAAAAATATTTCACAATATACAAATGTTATAGTTTGCAATACCATGCCACATGGGTCCCAGAGAAGATTTTACTCCCGTGTCTTGATCAGTGATATTATCTTTGAAACACCTTTTTTTGGAGTTCTAACTATACCATTCCTTTAATTTTTATTTCCGTCATTATTAGCTAGATTTAACACTTAACATGTCTTTGGCCAGTTAATTTTCTTTCCCCAAATTTACCAATTTTCTTTTTTTATTGGATATATTCTATATTTACATTTCATTTCCCTTTTCCTGGTTCCCTGCCCCCCAAAGGTCCCACATGCCCTTTTCCCTCCCCACTTTCCAGCACCAGTGTCCACTCCTTCCTTCTAATCGGACATCATTTGGTATGTGGATTGTTTCTTTGGTGTCCCAAGATTCTAGGCTTATATCCACTTATCAGTGAGTGCATACCATGGGTATTCTTTTGAGACTGGGTTACCTCACTTAGTATGATGTTCTCCAGCTCCATCCATTTCTCTAAGAATTTCATGAATTCAATGTTTCTAATGGCTAAATAGTACTCCATTGTGTATATATACCACATTTTTTGTATCCATTCTTCCGTTGAGGGACATCTGGGTTCTTTCCAGCTTCTGGCTATTATAAATAAGGCTGCTATGAACATAGTGGAACATGTATCCTTATTGCATGCTGGGGAATCTTCTGGGTATATGCCCAGGAGTGGTATGGCAGGGTCCTCTGGAAGTATCATGTCTAGTGTCTGAGGAACTGCCAGACTGATTTCCAGAGTGGTTGTACCAGCTTGCAGTCCCACCAGCAGTGGAGGAGTGTTCCTCTTTCTCCACATCCTCGCCAACACCTGATGTCTCCTGAGTTTTTAATCTTAGCCATTCTGACTGGTGTGAGGTGAAATCTCAGGGTTGTTTTGATTTGCATTTCTCTAATGACTAATGACGTTGAACATTTTTTAAGTTGTTTCTCAGCCATCCAAATTTCTTCAGGTGAAAAGTCTTTGTTTAGCTCTGTACCCAGGGGTGGTGAAGATTTTTTTCCCAATTTCTTGGTTGCTGATTTGTCCTTTTGACAATGTCTTTTGCCTTACAGAAACTTTGCAATTTTATGAGGTCCCATTTGTCTATTCTTGATCTTAGAGCATAAGCTATTGGTGTTCTGTTCAGGAACTTTCCCCCTGAGCCAATGTCCTCAAGGGTCTTCCCCAGTTTCTTTTCTATTAGTTTTAGTGTGTCTGGTTTTATGTGGAGGTCCTTGATCCACTTGGAGTTGAGCTTAGTACAAGGAGATAAGAGTGGATCAATTCTCATTCTTCTGCATGTTGACCTCCAGTTGAGCCAGCACCATTTGTTGAAAAGGCTATCTTTTTTCCACTGGATGTTTTCAGCTCCTTTGTCGAAGATCAATTGGCCATAGATGTGTGGGTTCAATTCTGGGTCTTCAATCCTACTCCATTGATCCTCCTCCCTGTCACTGTACCAATACCATGCAGTTTTTAACACTACTACTCTGTAGTATTGCTTGAGGTCCGGGATACTGATTCCCCCAGAAGTTCGTTTACTGTTGATGATAGTTTTAGCTATCCTGGGTTTTTTGTTATTCCAGATGAATTTGAGAATTGTTCTTTCTAACTCTATGAAGAACTGAGTTGAGATTCTGATGGGGATTGCATTGAATCTGTATATTGCTTTTGGCAAGATTGCCATTTTAACTATATTAATGCTGCCAACCCACGAGCATGGAAGATTTTTCCATTTTCTGAGATCTTCTTCCATTTCCTTCTTCAGAGACCTGAAGTTTTTGTCATATAAATCTTTCACTTGTTTGGTTAGAGTCACAGCAAGATACTTTATATTGTTTGTGGCTATTGTGAAGGGTGTCATTTCCCTAATTTCTTTCTCAGCCTGCTTATCCTTTGAGTACAGGAAGGCTACTGATTTGCTTGAGTTGATTTTATAACCAGTCACTTTGCTGAAGTTGTGTATCAGATATAGGAGTTCTCTGGTGTTTTTTGGGTCACTTAAGTATACTACCATATCATCTGTGAATAGTGATAGTTTGACTTCTTCTTTTCCAATTTGTATCTCTTTGACTTCTTTATGTTGTCGAATTGCTCTAGCTAGTACCTCAAGTACTATATTGAAAAGATATGGTGAGAGGGGGCAGCCTTGTCTAGTCCCTGGAGATATCCTTAGATTAATAACCAGCATTTGTTCTTGCTTCTGAGTTCATGCCTTAGTTGTATTCTGTGGTATAAGACACACTTTCATTCTAAACTTTTGCTTCCATTGCTCTATTTCTAGAATAGATTAGCACAGATGGGGTGTTTTAGAATTTAGTATATTTTGGAGCTGAACGTTTTACATGGCATGTCAGCTTCTGGTACAAATTTTGTGTCACCAAGTGAACTGGTTTTCTTTGGTTGGGATCATTGTTCCCAGGGCTGTGGAGTGCCCCCAACAGCAGAGATTTTATTTCCTCTAATGTGTGACCGTTAAGATAGGGTTTAGTGTCTTATATTCAAATAAGGATGTAGACTGAGAAACTGAGCTCCCAGCATCTCTTAACAGAAGTCAGGGAGTATGCGTGAGCAGTCCAAGGAACACAGTGAGGTTATAAATGGAGCTCTGCTCTCATTGTGGATGGCCAAGACACAGCCAGCTCTGCTGTCTTGCAAGGAAGGAAAGAAACATTGTTGTCGTCCTTGCAAAGCTTTGCACTGTCTCCTGCTTGACAGATCCCAGCTTATGCTTGCGGGTTCCAGGCCCTAACTTCAGAGGTTTAGCAGAAAGGATAATTTAGAGGCCACTTGCTCCTTGAGTTCAGAGGACCCAAATGTCAGCCAGTAGCACACCCTTGGGTACCTGATATTTGTAACTTTCTGGGTGCTATATGGTGGGAATAAGGAATGGGCAGACGCACATGTACAGTGAAGCTGGGATTAGATGCCCTTCTCTAATGCTATCACTTCAACCTAGAGCCTCGGCACATTTTGTTTATTAAGTAGCATAGCATGGGGGTGGGGGTGGGGTGGGGATGGAGGTGGGGGTGGAGGGTGAGGGGTGGGGGTGGAGGGTCGGGGGGATAGGGTTGGTTTGTCTAGGCAGGAGGAGTCTGTAGGTGGGCAGTCTCAGGATGTCAACAGCCCAGAAGAGGAAGCCATAGTTACCTAGTCTTTGCACACTCTGATCAAACCCATCATGCATAAACACTCACTCAGATTCTCGAGGAAAGCTTGCCACATGGCTCCCTGAAAAGATTTCACTATGATCCTGGTCCATTGGAGTGATGGTTTTGTGAATTTCCCATGGGTCAAACTGACCTGGGAGTCCTTGAGAGACAAGGTTTATGTCAAAACCCACATTCACTCGAGAACGTCACACACTCACGGCTTCCACTGCTCAGTAGCGTGATGCACTGTCCAATGGAGGCATTCACTGTAATGGAGCTCTAGACTGGCTGCTTTCTAGTCCTTCTCCCAACCCCAACCTAGACAGACACAGCTTGATTTCCACCACTATTTGTTGGCCTAATCTAGTCTTAATTCTAAAACATATTTTTACTGTATTTTATTTTTTTTTCTCAGCTTTCTCCTCCATCTCTCCTTTCCTTCCCTCCCTCTCACCTCCCCATCCCCATTCCCTTTCCCCTTCTCCTTACAGAAGGGGAGGCCTCTCATGGATATCAACCAGCCTTGGCATGTCAAATCACAATAGAACTAGGTACATCTTCTCCTACTGAGGCTAGACAGGAAGCACAATTAGAGGAAAGGGATCCAAAGGCAGGCAACAGAGGCAGAGACACCCCCTGTTCCAGTTGTTTGGGGACCCATAAGAAGAACAAGCTGCACATGTGTTACATATGTGTAGGGGCTTAGGCTCATCCCCTGCATGCTCTTTGGTTAGTGGTTCAGTCTCTGTGAGCCCTGTGGATCCAGGTTAGTTGATCCTGTAAGGGTTTTCTTGTTCCACAAGATTCCAGGAACTCCTCCTAATGTTTGGCTGTGGGTCTCTGCATCTGTTTTCTTCAGCTGCTGGGCAAAGCCTCTCAGAGGACAGTCATACTAGGCTCCTGGCTGCAAGTGTAGCAGAATATCATTGATAGTGTCAGGGGTTGGCTCTTTTATGGGATTGGTCTCAAGTTGTGCCAGTCATTGGTTGGCTATTCCCAGTACCTGCTCCAACTTTATTCCTGCACATCTTGTAGGCAGGACAAATTTTGGGTCAAAGGTTTTGTGGGTGAGTTGGTATTCCCATTCTTCCATTGGAAGTCTTGCCTGGTTATAGGAGTTGGTCGTTTTAAGTTCCAGATCCCCTGTTGCTAGAAGTCTTAGATAGGATCGCCTCATAGATTCCTGGGAGTTTTCGTTGTCCTAGGTTTCTGGATCCTCCCAGAGATGCCCCCTGCCCCCACTAATTTCCATTCTCTCTCCCAGTTCTATCTCACGCAGACCTCTCCACACTTGATCCACCCTGTCCCCCTCTCCAATCAGTCTCTCCGGTCTCTCCCTCCATCCTTCTCCTCCTTGTTACTTAGCTTCCTTGAGTCTGCGGATGTATGGTTATCCTGTACTTTATGGCTACTGTCCACTTATTTTGGTTTTTTTTAAATTTTTTATTGGATATATTCTATATTTACATTTCATTTCCCTTTTCCTGGTTCCCTGCCCCCCAAAGGTCCCACATGCCCCTTTCCCTCCCTCTGTTCCCCCATCTACCTCTTCCCACTTCCCTGTTCTGGTATTCCCCTACATGATGCTTTGAGAACCAGGGCCCACTCCTTCCTTCTTCTCGGACATCATTTGGCATGTGGATTGTGTCTTTGGTGTCCTAAGATTCTAGGCTAATATCCACTTATCAGTGAGTGCATACCATGGGTATTCTTTTGAGACTGGGTTACCTCACTTAGTATGATGTTCTCCAGCTCCATCCATTTGTCTAAGAATTTCATGAATTCATTGTTTTTAATGGCTGAATAGTACTCCATTGTGTATATATACCACATTTTTTGTGTCCATCTTCCATTGAGGGACATCTGGGTTCTTTCCAGCTTCTGGCTATTATAAATAAGGCTGCTATGAACATAGTGGAACATGTATCCTTATTGCATGCTGGGGAATCTTCTGGGTATATGCCCAGGAATGGTATGGCAGGGTCCTCTGGAAGTATCATGTCTAGTTTTCTGAGGAACTTCCAGATTGATTTCCAGAGTGGTTGTAACAGCTTGCAGTCCCACCAGCGGTGGAGGCCAACATGCAGAAGAATGAGAACTGATCCACTCTTATCTCCTTGTACTAAGCTCAACTCCAAGTGGATCAAGGACCTCCACATAAAACCAGACACACTAAAACTAATAGAAAAGAAACTGGGGAAGGCCCTTGAGGACATTGGCTCAGGGGGAAAGTTGCTGAACAGAACATCAATAGCTTATGCTCTAATATCAAGAATAGACAAATGTGACCTCATAAAATTACAAAGTTTCTGTAAGGCAAAAGACATCGTCAAAAGGACAAATCAGCAACCAACAAATTGGGGAAAGATCTTCACCAACCCTACATCTGACAGAGGGCTAATATCCAATGTATACAAAGAACTCAAGAAGTTAGACCCCAGAAAACCAAATAACCCTATCAAAAATGGGGTACAGAGCTAAACAAAGACTTTTCACCTGAAGAAATTCGGATGGCCGAGAAACAACTTAAAAAATGTTCAACAGCATTAGTCATTAGAGAAATGCAAATCAAAACAACCCTGAGATTTCACCTCACACCAGTCAGAATGGCTAAGATTAAAAACTCAGGAGACATCAGGTGTTGGCGAGGATGTGGAGAAAGAGGAACACTCCTCCACTGCTGGTGGGACTGCAAGTTGGTATTATACACTTATAAACGAGAACATACCATGTGTCTTTTTCTGGGTCTGGGTTACCTCATTCAGGTTGAACTTATGTATTCAGGGACAAATCGAGGTGCAACATGTGTTGTTTAGCAGGATCTGACTTGCCTGTTCATGAGCCTGTAGAGATGGGACTGATCACCTGGGGGAGATTTCCATGAAGAAGAGTGGAGCAGCCATCACCCTGGTCTCAGGTCCTTTGTATTGTCTAAGCTGTGCCTGGACCCAGGGAGCCTCTCAGATAGTATACCCTATAGGCCAGATAAGGACCCCCAAGGAGTTACTGGAGCCTGCGGAACTTTGCTCTCTCCATTCTTTTTCCTCCTCCACTAGATTCACTTCCACAGCCCTCACATTGAAGTTCTTGTCATCCAGATCTTTCACTTGAATGGTCAGAGTACCGCCACAATATTTTATATTATTTGTGGCTATTATGAAGGGTGTTGCTTCTCTAATTTCTTTCTCAGCCCATTTATCGTTTGTTTAAAGGAGGGCTACTGAATTTTTTGAATTAATTTTGTATGTATCCAGCCACTTTGCTGAAGGTGCTTATCAACTATTAAAGTTCCCTGGTAGAATTTGTGGGGTCCCTTATGTATGTATGCATGCTATAATATCTGCAAATAACAATACTTTGGCTTCTTCCTTCCTAATTCATTCCCACTTAATCTCCTTTAGTTGTCTTACTATTCTAGCTAGAACTTCAAGAACTCTATGGAATAGATACAGAGAGAGTCTCTGACTTTCGTGGTATTGCTTTAAGTTTCTCTTTATTTGATTTGATGTTGGCTATTGGCGTGCTCTATGTTCTGTTTATTATGTTTAGATACGTGCTTTGTGTTTCTGATATTCCCAAGACTTTTAGCCTGAAGGAATATTGGATTTTGTCAAAGGCTTTTTCAGCATGTAACAAGATGATCATGTGGTTTTTTTCATTTTAGTGTATTTATATGGTGGATTACATTGATGGATTTTCATATCCTGAAATGATATGAAAATTTCATCCCTATGATGAAGCCTATTTGATCCTTGTGGATGATGTTTTTGATGTATTCTTGGATTCAGATTGTGAGTATTTTCTTTAATATTTTTGTATCAATGTTTATCAGGGATATTGGTTTGAAATTTTCTTTGTTGAGTCTTTGTGTGGTTTAGTTATTAGGGTGAACATGGTCTCATAGAATACATTTGGTAATGTCTCTTCTGTCTCTATTTTGTGGCATAGTTTGTATTAGAATTATCTCTTCCTTGAAAGATTCTGCATGAAAACTGCCTGGCCCTGGGCTTGTTTTTGGCAGGGAGACTTTTATTGACTGCTCCTATTTCCTTAGGCATTATAAGTTTATTTAAATTGTTATCTATTCTTGATTTAACTTTGGTAGTTGGTATATGAAGAAAATTGTCCATTTCATTTAGATTTTCCAATTTTATGGAGTAGAGGCTTTTAAAGTAAGACCTAATGATTCTTTGGTTTCTTTGTATCTGATGTTATGTCTCCCTTTTCATTTCTGATTTTGCTAACTTGGATTTTCTCTCTGCCTTTTCCATAGGTTGGCAAAGGGTTTTGGTGATTCCTTGCATTCTTCTCTTTTTTCTTATTTATTGATTTCAGCCCTGAGTTTGATTATTTCCCGTCATCTACTCCTCTTGGGTGTATTTGCTTCTTTTTGTTCTAGACCTTTCAAGTGTGCTGTTGAGATGCTAGTATTCTCATATTCTCATCTCTCTAATTTCTTTATGAAGGCACTTAGTGCTATGAGCTTTCCTCTTAGCACTGCTTTCATTGTGCCCATAAGTTTGGGTATGCTGTGCCTTCATTTTTATTAAATTCTAGAAATCTTTAATGTCTTTATTTTTCTCTGAGCTAGTGGTCACTGAGTAGAGAGGTGTTCAGTTTCCATGAGCTCGTAAGCTATCTGTTGTTGTTGAAGTCCAGCTTTACTCCATGGAGGTCTGATAAGACACAAGAGGTTATTTTGATCTTCTTGTATCTGTTGAGGCTTGTTTTGTGACTGAGTATGTGGACAAATTTGGAGAAGGCTCTGTGAGGTGCTGAGAAGAACGTATATTCTTTTGTGTTTGTGTGAAATTTTCTGTAGATATCTATTAGGCCCATTTGATTCCTGCCATCTAAGTTTGGCAATGTTATGTCTTAATTTTTATTGAATTCTAGAAAGTCTTTAATTAATTAGTTAATTAATTTTTGATGTGTGCTTCTTATATGTAGTAGAATGATAGATCCTGTTTTTGCATCCACTCTGTTAACTTGAGTCTTTTTATTGGGGAATTGAAGCCATTGATGTTGAGATATATTAATGACCAATGATTGTTAGTTCCTGTTATTTTGATGTTGATAGTGGTAGTGTGATTCTCTCTCTCTCTCTCTCTCTCTCTCTCTCTCTCTCTCTCTCTCTCTCTCTCTCTGTGTGTGTGTGTGTGTGTGTGTGTGTGTGTATGTGTATATGTGTGTGTATGTGTGAGTATGTGTGTGTTATTTTGGTTTTGCTGGTGTGGAATTATTTACATCCTGTGGTTTCTTGGGTCTAGTTTGCCTCCTTGGGATGGAGTTTTTTTTCTATTATCTTCTATAGGGCTGGATTTGTGGACACTGTTTAAATTTGGTTTTGTTATGGAATATCTTATTTTCTTCATCCATAGTGATTAAAAGTTTTGCTGGGTATAGTATTTTGGTCTAACAATTGTGACCACAAGACATCTCCCCAGGACCTCTGGCTTTTAGAGTCTCTGTTGAGAAGTTGGGTGTAATTCTGATAGGTCTGTCTTTATATGTTACTTGGCCTTTTCCTTGTAGCAATTCTTTCTTTGTTCTGTACATTGTATTTTGACTGTTATGTGGTGGGAGGATTTGCTTTTCTGGTCCAATCTGTTTGGTGTTCTATAAGCTTCTTGTAGATTTATAGGCACCTCTTTCTTTAGGATAGGGAGATTTTCTTTGATGATTTTATTAAAGATGCTTTCTGGACCTTTGAGCTGGGAATCTTCTCCTTCTATTCCTATTATTCTTAGGGTTGGGCTTTTCATAGTGTTCCAAATTTCCTAGTTGTTTTTGTGTCATAAACTTTTTAGATTTTGCATTTTCTTTGTATCTGTTGATTTCTTCTATCATCTCTTCTATGCCTAAGATTCTCTCTTCCATCTCTTGTATTCTGTTGGTGATGTTTTCATTCGTAGTTCCTGTTCTCTTTGCTAGGTTTCCATCTGCAGAATTGTTTCAGTTTGTGTTTTTTTATTGCTTCTTTTTCCATTTTCAGTTCCTGGACAGTTTTATTTATTTCCTCCCCCTACTTGATTATATTTTCCTGTATTTCTTTAATGAATTTATTCATTTTTCCTTTAAAGGCCTCTATCATCTTTATAAGATTGGATTTAAGGTCATCTTCTTGTGATTTGTCTGTGTTAGGATATCCAGGACTTGCTGCACCAGGATACCTGGGATATGGTGGTGTCATATTGCCCTGGCTCTCGTTGATTGTGCCCTCATGGTGGCCTTTAGCCATCTGGTTGTCCCTGATGCTGGCTGGCCACATGGGATGCAAGCAGATTTGTGGGGTGGAAAATGGAGCTCAGGGGAGTCAGTGTGGTTTACTGCTGTTAGGTGTGCTTTAGCCATACTTGCCAGGAATGGGATTTGTGGGGAGAGGTCTAACCTCAGTGTTCCTGGTGCCAGAAGGACTCCTTGGACCGGCAGGCAGAGCTTTGCATTGGACAATGGAGCTCAGAGAACAGAACACAGATCACAGCTTCTGACTGTGTCTCAGGGGGGCCCAACAAAGAATAGGCTGCAGCATTTCTTTAACATCACATTCATGGACAATACTTTCTTAGCATAGTCTAAACATTGTGATTCCCCCTATGAGCATTCTACAGCTATATCCTTGAATATGAACAGACCCTGAATCCTTTGCTATAGTCTCCTCTCTCTTCACCATCCAGGGCTCTTAGTCCTGATTCATAGGTGAGCAGATTTGTGTGAGTAGTGGGAGACCTGGGAGGTTCCTGTGAATATGCTGATGATTATTCCTAGTCTTAAATTTTATTGCATTAGAATCATACAGTATTTACACTTCTGTCAGATCTCTCAGCATAACATTAAGGATTTCTATCAATGTTATTGCACATATCAAAGTTTTCTTACTTAGTGATGTTGTATGGATAAACCATGACTGATTTGTGCTGTTTTTTTGTCTATAGAGATTTTGGTTAATGGTGTTAATGGTTTGCAAGCTAAGGTACCTGGAACACATGGGCGAGTGTTTGATACATGTGTATTTCCATATCTTTGAAGCAAATACCTGTAAGTGCACCTACTAACTATTTGTTAAATCAGTAGGCATACGAGAAAGGGCTGGATTGTTTTTCAAAACGGAAGTGCCATGTCACAACTTCCCTTCCAAACAACCTGTGAGCCTTGGGTCCTTGGCACGTAACTGACACTTAATAATTTCAGCTACTCTAATGGGTATGGCACCGACTTTTGTAGTCTTACTTTTTATTTTGATGGGTTTATTGATGATTCCTGTATTTCTTGATGTGTCCAAATATTTAGGAGTGTTTGTAGAGACTGCTTGCATGATAAGAGTTTATGTTTATACTCTTATTTTTTGTCAGATATATGCATTTTATTCCTGTCTCAAATTCTTCAGTTTTTAATTTTCTTTTTCTTTTTTTTAATTTTTATTTTCTATATTCTATGTTTACATTCCAAAGGCTTCCCCCTTTCCCAGTTCCCCCCCATACATCCCATAATTCCTCTCCCCCCAACTATTCCCCAATCATTCCCCCTCCCCCCACAGTTTTCTTAAGATACTCTTTTAAGGTTTATTTATGTTTATTTGTGTGTGTGTGTGTGTATGTGTGTGTGTGTGTATAGATCTGTGCAAAGAAAGGTAGAAAGATCTAAATAAAAACACACTTATTACCCAACTGTAATTATCTCAGTTTAATTGTCTATTCAGCAACTTTACATTCCAGAAGAAGATGTTATATGGGTTGGCTCATCTATCACCCTATGAAGACATGGGAATGATTTTCGTTTCCTGGGAAACCATGCCTAATTTTTTACTTTCCTTATCAATTAGTGATGACTCTTAGCTGGCCTGTCTTTCATATATACAAGGTTTGTTTGTTTGTTTATTTGTTTTTAAGGATTATTTCTGTGTGTCATAAATCAGAGTTCCTCAAACCTTCCCCTTCCATTAACTTATTAATGTTGGTACGATGAGATACTGCAGACCAAATGTCTTCCACAATCAAGTTTTACTTCCCAGACCTACAGCTTTGGAGATGAAAACTCCAAGGTCATGGTATCTGTGGGTTTAGTTTCCTGTGAAAGGAAGACTCTTTTCTCACAGCTTTCCTATGTTCAGGCACATCTCTGCTGCCTGTCTGCATGTCTAGGTCTCCTACTAAAATATGAAGCAGTATTAAATTAGGTCCCACCAATGACCTCAGCCAGTCTAACTCAGTCATCTCTTTAGAAGTCCCTACTCCAAACAGAGCCATATTCTGAGGTTCCTGGGTGTGTGGGCTACAACACACAGGCTTTGAAATGACACAGTTCAGACGATAACAGCAGTTCCTTGTTGCCACGGGTCCTCTTCTCTGTTGTTAGTTGTTTACAAGGATTTCTCACTTTTACCCCCGATTTTTTTTTATTAGAACTCTCCAATTATGAGGAACAAAAATGTCTTTGAGCATGGCCAAATATGCAAAGCCAAATACCCCCAAGGGTGTGTAACAAACTCACCCAGGCCTGGAAACTAGTTGGATAATTTGTAGCTTGCTTGCTGCCTGTCACTCACTCCCCCACAATTCTGTAAGTTACCCCGTGATTGAGATGGATGTTGAATATAGATAATACCTGCATGTGAATCCAAAATGAATTTCCTTTCCAGTATATCACATGAGCTGTACATTCAGTGATAGAGACTTTAGATGAATTTTACAACACAAATTCCTTCATATTCATCTGAAAAGTCAGATAGGATGTTTTGTCTGAGTATCCATTCTGTCTGTCTGTCTGTCTGTCTGCCTGCCTGCCTGTCTGTCTGTCTATCTATATCTTTTTTTCTTCTCCTGGCCTTCTTCTCTCCATATTTGTATTGTAGCACTTTTTTTGACAGTGAAAAAAAACTAATCTTATCTGGATTTCACTGGCTCTATTAGCCCAATCCACAATGTGCACGTTTCCCTTAGCCTGATAGACTCTGACACTCTTCAGTGTTCCTGTGTATGTAGCCCTCTCATCCCACAAGCTTTCTATGCCACACTGGCAACCCCTGCATGGATGCCCATCTCGCTGCTCTTGATGACCTGTGCTAGGAAGCTCTGCTAAGAGGGTGATCTCTCTATCCTGCTTGGATTTTGGCATCTCAGCTTATTTAGCTTACCCCCTCCAGTTCTCCCACACTCCTTTCTTTTTGCTTGTCTTTCAAGCCCTGATATTCTCCACTAAGCAACTGTGTTAACTTTGACTTGTACTTAGAACATGTCAGGGCTTCAACCCACACTGTTAATGGAAGCTCTCTAATCTTTTAGATTCCTATAGCTCCTGATGGACTGGATAATATACATGGGCAATCTTTGTGTCAACTCAGACTGGGACATACTGCTCTCCACCTTCTGGTATAGATATATACCTTTCTTAGCTGGTGGCTGATGTTGGGTAGATTATTTTCAGGCAGGAACAGGAAGGGAATAAAGAGGAAAAACCCTAAAGAATTCAAGTGGCTTGAAGAGGTGTTGGTCAAGGAATGTTCTAAATGATGCCCATTGTCTTTCTTCCTAGCCTAGACCATTTCTATCCATGGCAATATTCTATACTTCTAAACTCTGGAGTGAGAGAATAATTATTATTAGTGAGCATCTGCTATGAGGCTAGTTAGAGAAAAATATTATAAAATTTTTCCTAGACTTTAGAGGTTTCTTCACTAGCCCAGTGCCTCAAAGACCATTTTGTTTGGAATTGTAAAGGAGTCAGATCATTATAATAGCAAAGATAAGTCTAGTAAAAAGTGCCATCTTGTCTAGTGTCCTTGGTCCCGGGATTCAGAGAGACTACTCACTATGTTGCATAGAAACTACATCCTGGCATCCAAACTCTGTTTAAATCTTGGAACTCACAGATCCATTTCAAGAATTGCTGATAATTTCTTGTTTCATTAGGCAGGTCCTGGAGTTGGGCTTCTCTTTTGCTAAAGTGAGGCAACCTTTCTTAGGTTTTGCCAGAATAAACGTCAGTGAAAAAAATTAAAACCAAGAAGTGCTGCATTTCGCAGGTGAAAACATTCATGTAAGTACCAAGTATTGACTTATTTCTAAAATGTTATTACCTTTGTTAGAAATACTACAAAGGGCAAAACTGTGGAAATTAAAATACAGAAAATGTTCGCTTAAAAATGTAACTAACTTGATCATTTAAAAGACAATTATTCATGCCATGGGCATTTGTAATAAAATAATCATGAAAAAATAAATGCCTTGATTATTTTTGGTGGGAATTCAGATATTGACTTATTGGCCCTAAAGTTTAATAAAATTAATTGGAATTTGTACATTCTTGGAGAAGGAAAGATTGACCAAGTACCTCTGGAATACTTTTACTTCATATTTTCCCAGACCTATTTTATTTCCTCTTTCATCAAACAAAATATCAGAGTTTTTACACTTCAAATTTATGGCTATAATTTTATGATAAACCATTAACTTTCTTCCCAATAGTCACTTGGCGTGACTATGCAGTCATTCTGTATTTTATGAACTCAAATGACTTCAGCTGGATCATAATCAGATAAAGTTATCAATTGTAGTTGGCCTGGAAGGCCAAGGGATCAAGCGGGAACCAGACAGGACAAGATGTCCTGAGATGGGAGTTCATGCTCCCATTCTGTGGAACCCCAGCTAAACTATTTTTCTCTGTGGCTTCAGTTTCTCTTGTCAAGGGGAAGGTGCAAATATGGAGTCCGCCCACCTCTGCTTGCTGTGTGTAGTATTGAAAACTGGGATGGCAATACTTGAAGATGCGCAATGCAGAAGACCCTGCTGTCTTACACTGAATGGCCTCTGTGTTTGTCTACATAGACATCGAATGGATTTCTTGCTTTCCCCATTTACTTTACTTCCCACATTCCTTTTGTTCATAGCTTTGGCAGTAATCCTCCAGCACATCTATCCTGGAGAGTTTGTCAATCCAGTTTGTGTTTATGCTTATTTTTCTTACTTTCTTCAGTTTTTCATTGAGCTCAGTTACCTCTTTTTTTTTTATGTCATAAACATTATGACATACCCTGCTGTTATTGCCTTCAATATATTTGACTCCTCTTTCTTTTACATGCCTGCCAGGCAAACATGATACCACGGAGTTATGATTCAGTGCCTTCCCATCTGTTTTTATCAACAAAATTTTATTGTCACACAGACATTCTCATTTGTTTCCTTAATGTGAATGCCACTCGTGACAGGATGGATGCCTGGGGGAGAAGCTGTAAAATAAGGCAGATACAATAAGAAAGCTATGTGATTCCACTTATCTGTGGAATGTAAAAAAAAAAAACAAAAACAAAAACAAAAAAAAAAAACTGCATTCAAGAAAGCAGAGAACAGAATGCTGGCTGCCAGAAGCACTGGGGTTAGGAAATGGAAAGTATTGATCAGAGAGCATGAAGTATCAGTTATATAGAGGGAGTAGTCTCTAGAGATATAGATACAGTGTTCACCATAAAGACGATACAACCAGTTATTCTTTGTTGTGTCACTGAACATTTCTAAAACACCAGGTCTTTTTTTTTTTTTTAAGACACCAGGTCTTAAGGGTTGTCAACATGTGAATAAAATGGATATGTCAAATAGCTTTATAGCAATCAATTCATTATGTATGTGCATAAGAAAGCATCATTTTAGTAAGCAAACAACTTTCATTTCTCCCTGAAAGAGAAAAGGACATCTATGCCCTTCATAAGCGAACTTATTTAGTATTTGAAACATGTTATTAGAATGCTTGATAACGTCTGCTCTGGAGTCCAGAGATAGAATAGTTTTAAAACAAAACAAAACATTCATAAGTTCTCTTTTATTTTGAAGGAAGAAACTTTATATGTAAGTGTGTGCTTGTATGTGTGTGTATGTATGTGCTTGTGTGTGTGTTTATATGTGTGTTTCTGTATGTGTTTGTGTGTGTGTTTGTATGTGTTTGTGCTTGTATGTATGTGTGTGTATGTGTGTGTGACACATGTGGAGGGGACACATGCGTGTGGAGCACTGAAAAGGACATGTCGTACTCTGCTCTATTCCACTTTCCTCCCTTGAACCTATAGCTAGCAGCAGCCAGCCTGCCCCATAGATCCTTCTGTCTTCTCCAGTCCACTTGTCCTGGGCCCAGTGCACATGTGGCATGTGGAAACAGACAGCTTTGGGGATGCCGGGGATTAATATCATGTTTGTGCAGTCCTACCTTCTGAGCCATTCCCAGTCCCTGGAAGGAAGACATTTTTAAAAACTTCATTGATTTCTTGTGTTTCTTTATATTGAAGTTCCCTAGACTAGAGATGTGCTGATGTAGCGAGCTATTGTTTTAACAGACAAAATAAGGAAGTCACCCACTTTTGTCGTCTTTGTTTCTCTGGACAGTGCCAAATGTGCTTATATTTATTCTTTACATTCTCTTAATTCTTTTGAATTTCTCTCATGAAGGAAAACAGTCTAGTCTTCCCAAAGCCTTCAAAGAATATTAGAGAAATAGGGAACCAAGTGTGATACCAGACAAAGTCCAACAGGTGGCTGTATTTCTCAAAGTTTCAAAACCAGCCGGGCAGTCTGTTGCATGGAAATTTTCATCCCAGCTTGTAGTTCTCATTGATCATTTGATTCTGGGATCA
Source organism: Apodemus agrarius (assembly GCA_964023405.1). NCBI lineage: Eukaryota > Metazoa > Chordata > Mammalia > Rodentia > Muridae > Apodemus > Apodemus agrarius. Next base: position 41,326,640 of record OZ030018.1, read on the forward strand.
CGTTTTATGACAAAGGGTTGGTGGTATGGGGTGGGTGGCCGATGGTGAGAGGTTATCACACTACCAGACATGATTTAATTGATGTTATCCAGATCAGTTCTTTATTGCTCACTGAACAAATTCAAAATGTATACTCATTTATATTAACAGCCTGGCTGATCACCCTGTAGTGTACCCTGAAAGTAGAGGGGAATCTGAAATTTAAATATACCATGTTGAACATGAGTGACTCTGGTGGTTATCTGACCCAGTAGAATAAATTAATCAGTAAAAAAAAAATCAACATTTCTACTTCATTCTTCTATAGGAAGTTTTATACATGTTATTGATTGAAGCCATTAATTTATTTACAAGTCTTAAAGTAAGAACTATTATTGTTCACTCTTCTTTCTTCTTTTATCAAAATAATTTGGTATGTTTATTTCATTCAATTAAAAAAAGTTTCAAAATGTGGAGTTGTGGCACACACCTTTGCTCTCCGTACTCAGAAGATGGAGGCAGGAAGGTCGGAAGGCAAAGGGCCCCCTCAGCCACTAAGTTTGAACCTGGCTAGTATACTCTAGTATACTTAAGACTCTGTCTCCAAAAAGAAGCTGAAGGGGGGGCACAGCAAACAAATGTCACTGCATCAGCGATGATATGTGATGTTATGTGACTATGTTGGTCTTGTTTTCTCTGCTACTTGGAGTTTGTCTTATTTCCTCAGAGCTGGCAGAGGGACATTTTCATGACAGGTCTAAATGTGTTCTGAATGTCACCATTCTGGTTTCTATCTCCTACTACATTGCTGATGACACGGACTCTAGTTCCGCTTCAAATGATTATTCAAAATATTTCATAAGTTGCCATGGTTTCTGTCAAAGATTGATCCTACTCCATTGTTGTTGTTGTTGTTCTTGTTGTGTGTGTGTGGTGATGTGGATCAAACTCAGAGCTTCATTCATACTGAGCAAGAGCTCTGACATGAAACTAAAACATTTGAAGAGTATTTTATTTTAAATCCTTATAAAATACTACTGTCACCTATTATTTTTGAGATTATAGCCTAAGATGCAAAAAACAAATTTAGAAATTTACATGCCATATATAAGATATGGTCAAGCTTCAGAATTCGTAATTACAACCTCAGGAACTTTACAATAAAATATGAGTTGTGCAAGGAGATACTATCTCTATGTTCAGAGTCAGAATGAACTATTTTTCTACTAACATTGTAATCAGATATGCACGTCTTATGTCAATTTTTTCCTCTCTCTACGAAAAATAAGGATCAGTGGACAGACTGGAAAAATAATGGGAAGGCAAACTCTGTCTGCTTCAGATCCATGCCTGTGCTGAGATTAGCTACATAGAGCACAAGTTCCTGTGGCACTCTAGGCCATTGTGTCTGAAAAATCCAACCTGAAACCCATCCTATTATCTCCCCTAAGGAAAAATTATATCTATACATTCTAGCTTTCAGAAGAAGTAACAGAATATGGAGGTGGATTCTGTCTACTTTAACTAAGAAAGAATTTGAAAAAGATCAAAGAACTAAAGTAGTTACGACTCTATTGATTAGAGAAGGTCCATGGAAAATACTGTCGCTCATTCTTGCTGTTGAAAGGTGTTGGCTGGGTTGGAATATAAGCATCTATATTCATAGCAACTTCTAAGAGCAAATGAGATGTCAGTTTTACTCACTGAAAAATTTTCCATTAAGGCTTAGAAGTATCATACATTAATGCTTCCATGTATTAGTTCAACATACTTATTTAATTCTCTCTCTCTCTCTCTCTCTCTCTCTCTCTCTCTCTCTCTCTCTCTGTGTGTGTGTGTGTGTGTGTGTGTGTGTGTGTGTGTATCTCTGTGAGAGTGCTCATGTATGCATGTGTATATTCATGGTGCCCAGAAGACACCCTTGGCAATTGTTCCTTGGATACCATCTCCCTTGTGATTGAGACAGTTTCTCATTGGCCTGGGGCTCAGCACATATGCTAGGCTAGCTGGCTATCAAGTCTCAGGGATTTGTCTGCCCCTCCCTGACTAGCATTGGGATTACAAGTGCATGCCACCACAGATGGAACCTTTTACTTATGAGAATTGAATTCAGGTCTTTATGTTTGCAAATCTAATACTTCACTAAGTGTACGATTCCTTAAGCCTTGTTTAATGATTTTTATATATTAGGCACTAGTAGATGTGGAGAGATCTGCATGGAATGTAACATTTATTATTTTCTTTTTGTAGTTCCTCTAACAAATCACTGGCTAGACTTCTGTAGGTCGACATCCAAGCAAATTTCTCTGAGGTAAAATGAAGGGTCTAGAAAGGTTTTTATTACGTTCTAGAGTCTAGGGAATAGTCCTTTTCCTTGCCATCTCCAGAGATCAGGGCTTTGGTTGTAGTTCTATCTGCATCTTCAAAGCCAGTGATGTGACATCTTTCTGACCTTCTGTCCTTCATTGTGCATTCCCGTGACCACAGCTGAAACAGTTCTCCACTTTGCAGAACTCATGTGGTTACAATGGACCCATTTGGATAATCCAGACTTAGCCTCCAACTGTAGGCTTGGCCCTTTAATTGTACTTGACAAGTTACCTTCAACTTAAGTTCTGGCCATCTCAGAAAGGAACCTTTGGGAACACTGCTGAGACGGTTATGTGGACCTTGTCAACTAATGCTGCCATGAGTCATAAACAGTGACAACAGGACAAGCAGGTGACTCAAATAACTGACAGGCAGGATGAAGGCGGTGATGGTCTGAGGCATTCTTGCTGATGTTAGCTCATGAGAATTCTTGGCCTCACGTTCCAGGTATTTCTGCATATTAAGAAAAACTAGGAATCCTCATTATGTGAATTCTACCGGTTCTTAAAATGTAAATATATATCTTGGGGGTGTTTCCTCAGAATTAAACCTGAGTTAGACAACTGGCACTCAAGTAGTTTATTGAATAGTCTTCTGGGGAAACTGTATAGGGCATGGGAAGCTTAGGCCACGCCCTTAGGGAAGGACGATGACGACAGTTAGGATATAGTCTCAGGCAAACGAACTCTATCCGGATCTCCTGGGGAATGCTGCAGCAGGTAATATTGCGCAGTGTCTATCACAGGAAACTGGGATTTCATAAGTCCTTACTGGCCACCTTTGCTCAGAGCTTCCCCAGCGGCATGTAAACAGCCAGGGATTGAAGAGGTGACAACAGATGGAACTGCTTGTGATCTTCATTGACTGGTTTGCTCCTTACTTTCTACTAGTCATGACTATTAATGAGCCCAATGGTTACCATAGTGTGAGGTTTCTATTTTTATTTTCTAAATATTAATCATATGCATTTATGATATCCAAGGAAAGTATTTTGATACATATACACACATTAGAATACACACATTAGAGAGATTGTATTAAACTAATATGTCTATTGACTTATACATATTTTTATTGTGAAGAATGACTAAATTTTATTGGTTAGGCATTTTTGACATATTTTTTTTAATTTTTATTTTCTATATTCTATGTTTACATTCCAAAGGCTTTCCTCCTTCCCAGTTACCCCCCACCATATGTCCCGTAATTCCTCTCCCCCCTGCTATCCCCCCCCCACGATTTCTCTGTTCTGGGTCTACAATGCTGGATCCAATCTTTACAGGCCCAGGGTCCTCTCCTTTTTTCTTCTTGAGAGTCATTTGACTTGCTAATTGTGCCGTGAGTATTTAGGGCTTCTGGGCTCATTAATATCCACTTATCAGTGATTGCATTTCGTGTGTATTCTTTTGTGATTGGGTTAGCTCACTTAGGATGATAGTTTCCAGATCTAACCATTTACCTACAAATTGCATGAGTTCATTATTTTTAATTGCTGAGTAGTACTCCATTGTATAAATATACCACATTTTCTGTATCCATTCCTCTTTTGAGGGATATCTGGGCTCCTTCCAATTTCTGGCTATTATAAACAAGGCTGCTATAAACATAGTGGAGCATGTGTCTTTATTGTATGCAGAGGAATCATTTTTGACATAGTTTAACTGTGCTATGCTGTGGTAACTTTAAGTCTTGAAAACGTATTCCTTCCCCGTAGTTGAGACACTTCTTTGAACAAGTTTTCAAAAACTCACTCCCCTGCCTCTAGCCTTTTTACTTTACTTTCACCCAATATTTTACATTCTACTTATGGACAGTTAACTTTCTTAGATGCTACACAGAAAAGAGCTCACGCAGTATTTCTGGGCCTGGTTTGTTTCACTTATTAATGCAATGTCTTCCATGTTTATCAATGTTGTCACAAAGGAAAATATTTCCTCCTTTCAAAGGTTGAGTAAAATCCATTTCTTTATGCCTTCATCTGTAAATTGACTCTTTGAGCCTTCTTTTAATGAACTTAGAAGTGCAGATGTCTCTTTCAACATGTCTATTGCAATTCCTTTGCATACATAAACAGACATATGATCATAGTAATTGTACTTTCAGAGATTTTTGAGGAACCTTCATACTGAACATCCTTAACAGTTATGCAATTCTACATTCCCTAAACCACTCCCATTTTCTCTGCATCTTTGACAGCTCTTATATTTTATCTCTTGTTAGTCATTATAACCAATGTGTGAAATTTGATTGTTATAATTCTAGGTGTCCTTTTACATCCTGCACAGCACATATGGATAATGTCTTACAGGTCAATGAAAAGGTTTGTCATTTAGCCTTTTGAATGTGTATTTATAGTTCAAGAGATACTTGGAAAGGCAGAGCAGGGACTCTCTTTGACTTTTTCTTGAAAGCATCATCTATTGCCTGAGTCTTTGTAAAACTTAATCTTTTTCCAGGTTTTAAATTGGGAGATTTTAAGTTACTATTTCTATCTTACTGGATGTTGTGAAGTTTATTAAAACTATTTACTTCATCTTGATTTGACTTTGGTTGGTTGGTTGTATTGATCCAAAAATTCATAAGCTAACAAGGACCAAAAGCAAAAGTTATCCAATGCTATCCAGTTCAGCTAGAAATGTCCTTCTCCATGGTGTGTGTATAATACAGTTCCAGTTCAGGTAACTGAAAAGATAGAATATGTATTTGTGCTTTTCACACAGTGTGAACATTGACTAACTAGAAAACCTAAGCTACAAGCGAATTTTGATAACTGACAATACATCATACCAACTCAATCTTGTTAAAACAATTTGCAATCCTGTCTTCCTTTGGGATTTTTTTTTAACAGAAGATTAAAATGACAATAGGTCTTCAGACAAAATATTATTTAAATGTATACAGTTAAAATCTCACATTTCTTAGTGGTGCCCATGGAAGAGTTACTGGCCATTTGTAAAAAGTCCTTTGGTTATAATTTGAAAGATCAACTATTGAACTTTAACAAAATTTAAAAAGGAAACTCTTGCTTTACCTGGATATTATAGATGTAAGGATACTGCTTACATATTAAAGTGGAAGAAACCAACTCCCATGCTCAAGCTCCTATGTTCAACAAAATTAGAGGTTTGTGCAGCTGACAGCATCTGCTAGGATGTCAGGTTTGATATGCCATTCTCCAAATGCAACCAATCCCATAAAGTGAGGAAAAGATCCCAAAAGCATATTGCATTAGCTTCTACTTATAAAATAGAGGTTGTATTTAAAAGCATGAGATGCCAAGACTAGATACTTCCAACAAGGACTTAAGTTTTCCACCACACATATCTCTGCATTGAATAAACATCACATACCTAAAAAGGCTAAAAATGAAAAATGTCAAATAAATATAATCAGTCTGATGGCAATCCCATTCCCTCTCCATCAAACCAGTGGTCAAGTGTATGCAAGTGTGATGTTTCCAGCAAAAATTTAAAAAGTAACTTACAGAAAGATATAAAGATCTTAGTACTGGCTTCTACTTTCTCCCTGGAAATAAACAATATTTTGCTACAAATTAAAATAAAAGATATTTACAAATGTGCTATTCAGTAACACCACTTTTAATGTCCATCATGCAGGACCAAACAATGTCTAGATAGGCTAGATGTTTTAAAGAAGAACATTCACAGTAAAGTTGAATGTCTCAATGGTTATGTCTGAAAGTGCCTTCTAAAGACTGTTTTAAAAAACCCAGAAGTCCTTCTTTGCATTCAAATAAAATGCACTTGAAAGTCCTACAAGAATCCATCAGCAATGTAACAACTCCATGAAGACACACACACACACACACACACACACACACACACACATATGTATGAGAGAGAGAGAGAGAGAGAGAGAGAGAGAGAGAGAGAGAGAGAGAGAGAGAATGAAAATACAGGCATTTTGTAGCTACAAAATCTTTTTCCATTTCCTCCACCTATCCTCCATCCAGCAAGCAGTCACAGACAGAACCCAGTTATCAAAAGTGGTTTCCCAACTCTACTTTAAAACAGTAATTCCCAAGTTCTCAAAAGCTGTTTTTTTTAGAGTATAATCCTACTATCCCTACTTTTAAATATATCAAGTGCTTGTAAATATCTAGAAATATGGCTGGTTTATATCCAGCAAAGACAAATAAAGCAGCACATGTGGTATTGGTTATAATCTGAGGTAGCGTCTCCATTTGATCATTTGACCTGTTATTTGTCATTTCCTGATCTCTGCCTTCAAGCAGTAGACAAGTGTGGCCATATGTAATGCTTTGAAAACAAACTTATATCCCAAAAGCATTCACAGAGGACAAAATTTACCATGAAGGTTAACACAAAGTATATAGAATATGCTAGTTTCACTGATGACTTGATCCTACATTACTGGCAGCTCCTTCAACATCTAGAGACTAGATACTAAAAACTACCCAGGGCTGCCACCAGTGTTTACTGAACATTCTCTCACGCCCTGTCTACTGTTACCCTAAGGTGACACAGTCCTACTTGACCTGGCTGGAGCTTTCCCTAGGTCATTCATGTCTAGGCTGGAGACCTGGATAGGGCCTTAAACACAGAGTATTTCACTGCTTCATGGAGGACAGGCCTCACAAAGCTAGAGTTTGGGGAATTTTTAGGGCTGAGGTTAGGCCTGTCCAGCTTACCATGGCCAGAGCCAAGGGTTCAGAGGACCCCTGTGAGGTGGGCAGGCCATGATCTTGGGTTGAACTCCTAATACTTGGTCTTTGCTGATCAAAAGCAACGTCTGAGTTTGCAACAAAGGCCTCTGAGATCTGCTCTGCGGCTCCCCATGAAGGTGCTTGTTTTTGTTCTACTTTCAAAGCCCTGGGGTGGGGGGAACATTTAAAAATTATCATGTATAATAATATACAGGTCAGTTTTTCAGAACAAAAAACCACCTACGTCGGTTAGTTTCAAAGTTATGATTATAGTTCCTTTGCCACTTCTTTCTGTGTGACTTGCAAAAACAGTTTTGTGCTTGAACACATTTGTTGAACACCATTATAAAGTGTCTTCACTTTTGGCTGCCTTAAAGGGGGAATGGAATCAGCATCAGAAAGTATTAGTAGGACAGCTGAAAAGTTGAGAAGCCAATATTTTCATTTTATTTCACTGTTCACAGCTGAACGTATTTGGAGAGAGAGGGCAATTGACTCTTTATCGTGCCCTTGGGAACACATGGTGTTACTCTGGGGATAATCTCATGAGGCTGACAAAGGGAAGATTCTGTGACCGTGCATTGAAGGCTTGGGCTCACTCCTGAATGCCTACGCTTGGTCTTGTTATAATTATATTCTCACAATATTCTAGATGTTGCAACCACTATCGGTTGGCCAACTAAACAATAGGTTCCATATGGACATGTCTGTAAGGTTCATGTTACAATGTTTAGTTTTTTAGAAAATATTTTAACAGTGTTTAAAGGCACCGAACACTACTAGTACACTAGTTTGAAGGTTAACCCAAAACTCGGAGATGCGTATATGTTAAACTCTCATAACCTTTTTGTTAAGTCAATAGCTCATACTTGTCTTTAGAGACAATTGCTTAGTGGGTCACATGTGTTGTTTACCAAGTTATCTTTCTTCATAGATCATCTTTGTATTTCAGTGTATCAGATCTCAAATGCTTCCAGTTCGAGTGAACAACCATGGTGGAGACAGTGGAGATGATTTAGCCAACAAAGCACATAATGTTCACGCACTTTCTCAAAAGCGGTTATGAGGTCAAAAGGACACCTGCTTCAGAGTAGGCAAGCGTGACTATAACTTTCACTAGCATCCGAATGACAACACAGGCATGTCCTAGACTTTAGATATCTGTTTCCTCATCTCCAAAATGAAGAGCTTAGATTTAGACAACTTTTGAAGCCTTTTCCAACTCCGACATTTGCCTCATCCTCTGTTCCTCCACCGAGACAGGCTGGAGACAGGTCAGGATAACGTCACTGTCTCCTGTCTTGCTCAACTGATTTATCTCACACTTGTCTGGCCATTTCTCATCTTAGGAAATCCAAGCTGGTGTCCTGGAGTAGCTGGACCTTGTAAAGGGAGGTGTTGGCCTTTCTCCTACTCAGTTAAGCTGTTTGTTCCGTCCACCAATACCATAAAATCATCTTTCTGTTTCTACTCCAGGAGTTTTGCTTTGACTCCTAGACAATGAAGAGAATTGCTTTCAAGACACCAGCTAAGTTTCTTTTCTCTAGCTACTTTCAACTAGTGTGGTCTTGATAAGGAACAGGAAAGAACAGGCATGTTGGTCTCTACATGTGTTTTTTTCTTTCTATTTCCAGCAGCTGGACCCCACTGAGGAGGACCTGTCAAAGGATCTTAACTAGGATTGGAGACTGGGGCATACTTGTGCTGTTGAAAACAAGGATATTCTGATTTTCTAACTGAAAACCATTTCTCGGAGTCTTGGGCTTGTTTAAACAGTTCAATATTGTGTTCACAGTAATTATAGTCTTGTGTAAGGTTTCCAAAATTTCATTCTTTATCTCAAATTACATATAAGTTCTTTTATCACATAATATTCCTTCTTATGGAAGGAATTATGTGCCTTACAGAGGAAGGGGAGATAGAAGAAAGAAAGGGAAATAGGCTATTTCCTCTTCTGTCCCAGTTCCTTTCCAAACATGGAAACATGATTAAACATGTATGTGACATAGTGGTGGTAGAAAATGCTTAGTTCCCCCCAAAGCTACTAAAAGATGCATTTGAGTCTAAAGTGGCACATGCAGTGAGGGAGACCGTAGTGTGTCCCAGTGGATCTTGGCCTTACAGCCTTGCCCTTGCCTTTAGATATTTTTTGCTTCTGGCCAGTTGTTTGACTGTTGATTGAGATGGCCAATCCAAATATGCAAAATGACTACTCAGGACGCATGCCCTGTTCATTGGTTAGTGCTTACTAAATGTTAAAACAGTTAAGGGAATAATACTTTACTTAACTTTGTGTGGTGGGAATGCTCATACTAAATTTATATAAAAACAGAATAGATTGAGAAGATGTCTTTTATATCTTGTGCTCAGCCCAAGCATTATTGCTGCTGCTTTGTGTTGAATAGTTTCTCTCTCTCCCTCTCTCGTCTTTCTTTCTCTCCCTCTCTCTTTCTCTACTTCCTTCCTTCCTTCCCTTCACCTTCTCTCTCTCCCTCCCTTTCTCTCCTTCTCCCCCTCCCTCCATCCCCCCTCTCTCTGTATAAGTGTACCTTCCATGCGTGTTGTAGAATAGTTATGTGTATTCTGGACCTTATCAACTAGATTCTATTAAAACTTTCAAGTCTTTCATAGTAAGAACCAAAACTTCGTCTAGACGTTGCCAAACGTCCACAAAGAATTTGATCTTCCTTGGTTGAGACCATTGCCCGATTTTAGATAAATTTTGGTTTTGTGCTGATCTGTCACATGTGTGGAAGTAAGTTGACTGACCCCCAAATCGATTCAGTATCATCCAGTTTCATAAAAATAAAATTCGTCATTTTTGCCCTGAACTTCTACCACTAGACAAACACATCTGTGTTAATTGCTAAGACCGGGAGGAACAGATGGAAGTAATCAGCATCTCACAACGTTCCCATACCATCCAAGTTCATGAAATTCACTTAAAGGAATATTCACGAATGTAGCAAGTAGACTGTTAAGAGTATATGTGCATTTATGAGATATTTGTATTCAAATTCTCCAAAGTTTTATTTTTAAATAATACATTTAAATGTGTTTAAATTCAACAAGCAGAGCAATCTGTGTTTCCTGAAGTGATTTTCAGGAACCAATGTCCAGGAGTTAACTTAGAGTTCTACTGTATCTCCCTTGATGGCATCGCAAAGCAATGTCTATTGTTGGAAAAGGTACCAAGAACCCAGTAACAGGATGGTATCACTTTGTGACCAAGAAAACGGATTTTCTTATCTTGGTTCATATTTTGTACATGGGTAAAATAAACACTTCTCAAAAGCATTTGGGGTTATCATGGTTCCCACACTTACTTTAAAGTGGTAACACGGCCTTTAAGACAAGTAAAATATGTAAAGTCTTCTTAGACAGTGGCCCTCTTGTGGTATGTGACTGTCATCTTAGATAATGGGTGATGAGGCTTCTACCACAGATGCATTCAGTGAAGTCTGTGGAAAGCCTTGGGAACATAAAGTCCACTCTGAAAGACTTCTAGTGTGTTGGTGGAAGTCAGAGATACCAGTCCACAAACAGGGAGGCTAGAAGTTTCAAGGGAAGACATGTTTAAGGGAAAGTACATGGAGGTTAAATATTTTCTTATGATTTCTATTTGTCATTTTTAAAACTGGGTTGACATGAGTTGGCAACTGGTTTTGGACATCTGGAACTTTTGTTAGATTTGTTTCTCGGCAGCACACCACAGGTTGAGAACTGCACAGTACATTCACCGCTGCTTTTCCTTCCTCACCAGAAACCACTGGTTTATGATGGAATCTTCCTTGATCAGCTTAGATTTGATTTCAGTTCTTATCTGGGTATTTTCATTAGTCATTACTGAATGGTTGGAGTTGGTACATGAGTTCAAAAACTTCACTGAGTCCTACATGGATGATTACTTATGTTTCCCTCTAAGTAAGCTCTGTTGTGTAGTGTCCACAAAATTCCCTAAAACCCACTGTTGGGCATTTTGGCTAAGGTCACCCACATTGAGTCCCAGGAGCCTCATCCCACATCTCTAGGATTTTCTAGAGATTCTCCCCATCCTCCCACCCCCAACAGCCTTATATTTCCATTTCCATATTTCATTTTCCTGGCTCTATGGGCTTCTCTCCTGTCTTGCCCCATACCCTATCCTGCTCCTTTTCCCTTTTTTTTCTCCCCTCTCCCACCCAGGTTCCTCTCTCCCTCTGCCTCCCACAATTATTTTGTTTCCCCCTTCTAAGTGGGTTTGAAGCATCCTTATGTTGGCCTTCCTTCTTGTTTAACTTCCTAGGGTCTGTGGGGTGTATCATGGGTATTCTGAACTTTTGACTAATAGCCACTTATCAGTGAGTGCATACCATGCATATCCTTTTGGGTCTGGGTTACCTCACTCAGGATACTATTTTCTGGTTCTGTCCATTTGCCTGCAAAATTCGTGATGTCCTTGTTTTTAATAACTGAATAGTATTCCATTGTGTAAATGAGCCATATCTTCTTATTCATTCTTCTGTTGAGGGACATCTGGGTTGCTTCCAGTTTCTGGCTATTATGAATAAGGCTGCTATGAACATAATGGAATATGTGTCCTTGTGATATGGTGAGATATCTTTTAGGTATTGCCCAGGAGCCCAGAATAGCCGAGTCTTCAGGTAGAACTATTTCTAATTTTCTGAGGAACTGCCAAGATTGATTTCCAGAGTGATTGTACAAGTTTGACTCCAGTGGGAATATGAAATCTGAAGAGACCATTTCCAGTACTCAGACAGGATCTCCAGTGGAGAGATGGGGACACCACTCCACCTACAAAAATTTCAACCCAAAACTGCTGTGTCTAAAATAAATACAGGGACGAAAATGAAACAGAGAATGAAGGAATGGCTTACAGTGACTAGCCTGACTTGAGATCCATTCCAAGGGTGGGCACCAGTCCCTTACACTATTACTGAAGTTATGTTATGCTGGCAGACAGAAGCCTAGCATGGCTGTCCTCTGAGAGGTTCCACTCAGCTGCTGACTGATGCAGATGCAGATACTCATAGCCAAGCATTAGACTGAGGTCTGGACCCATAGAGAAGAGTTAGGGGAAGGACTGAAGTAACTGAAGGGGATGGCAACCCTGTAGGAAGACCAACAGTATCAACTAACTTGGATCCCTGGGAACTGAGACTAAACTACCAACCAAATAGGATCCATGGGTTGGTCCAAGGTCCCCAGAACATATGTAGCAGAGGATTACCTTGTCTGGCCTCAGTGGAAGAGGATCTGCCTAATCTTGTAGAGACTTGATGGCCCAGGGAGCCGGGATATGAGGGACACCCTCTCAGAGGCAAAGGGAATGGGAGAACTCTGTGAGGGGGGCCAGGAGGGAGGCAACATTTTGGATGTAAATAAATAAAATAATTAATTAATAATTTAAAAAGTCTATAAAGCCCAGATCATTTTTTGCAGCCAGCACCACTTTTTGAGTCATACCTTAGAAGACACTTGACTGCCATTTTCCCATAGTACTTGAAAAATCTTTTGAGAACTTTAAGCACTCAGTAAACATCTTTTTAAATTTATCCATCTCATATTGTTACTGATGACAAATGTTATTTAGAAAAGACTGCCTGTGCAATGTGAGCCTCATTTTTTTTATTGAATATCATCTTTATTTACATTGCCAATGGTAAAACCTTTCCCGATTTCCCCCCTCCCCAAAGGCCCACAACCCCTCCTCCCATCCCCTGCTTCCACCTATATGTCTCTCCACCCGACCCACTCCCACTCCCCCCCCCTCGATTTCCCTTTGTTGGGGCATCTATTGAGCCTTCACCTGACTAAGGATCACTCCTTCCACTGATGCAGTGGTTGATGGTTTAGTCCCTGGGAGTCCTGTGGCCTTTGAGTGGCTGAAATCATTGTTCTTCCCATGGGGCTGTAAATCCCTTCAGCTCCTCCGGACCACCTTCCCGCTCTTCTATTGGGGACTCCACATCCAGTCCAATGGTTAGCTGCTACCATCTTCCTCTGTATTTGTAAGGCTCTGGCAGGGCCCCTCCGGAGACAACCAAGGCATGTGTCTACTATTTTCCTCTTTAGGACATTTACCTTTAGTGGAAGGATATGGAATCCAGTGCCACATGACCACTCTGATGCAGCTTAGATGTTATCTACAAGATTCCATGGTTCACCCTGTATTTACAAAGACTAGTCTCTGCAAGATTTTGAAAAAAAAATAGCCTTTGTTTGCTTCAATTACATTGAAATCTCTTGGGCCAATGTAGATAGACCAATGTATTATCCATTATTTTATTTCATATTTCCTCAACTGCTTGAGAATTGTTTCCTTCAACATGTGCTTAGCTTATTTTTTAATCTTTTAAAATGTCCAATATCTCTTTCTTCTGCCCAAGTACTTGTTATGTGTACAATTTTGGGAAATAAATACATATTAGTAACATGTGTTTTCTGTGATACAATAAATATGCAATGTTTTTATTATATTTCTATCTACCACTGAAGCATTGTGTTTCCTTTTTCTATTTATTTTTGAGGGTCCTGTGTATTCCATGGTGACCTGCAACTTGTCATGTCCAAAAATGACCTTGGATTATAGGTGTCTACATTATGTTTTTCTTTCTCATAATATTTTTATTGATTATTTGGGAATTTCACATCATGGGCCCAAGTACTTTCCAGGCCTCCCAGGTCTGCCCCTTACCCTTGGGACCTCCCCTCAAAAAGAACAAAAAAGAATAAAAGAAAATAGAACCAAGTCAATTGTGCTGCCCAATGGAGCATTGTCAAACTCCTAGTGGCCAGCCGCTTAAAGAAAACTGAGTCTCAAGGACATTCACGCGATTTCTGGAGTCTGCATATGCCACTGACGTCAGCATGGTCTCTGATAACAGTACAGTCTCCAGATATCTACATGGCCTCAGGTGGCAACGCTGGCCACTCACATCAACATGACCCTTGGTGACAACACAGCCCCATGGACAACGGCAAGGGTTCAGATTACAGCATAGACTACAGACTCTGCAAGGTGCTTGGACATCAACAGAGATATCCATTGCAGTGGGACCGTGGACTCAGACCTGGCCCTCTGTGACAGTATGAACCTGGACATCACTATGGCCTCAGATGGCAGCACAGGCCATTCACACCAATATGGCTCTCAGCAGCAGCAAGTTGAGGGACAGCAACATAGCTTCAGGCCATTATGTCTATGTCTATTTTTATGCAGTGCTTGGCATTGAATCCAGGGCTTTATAAATATTAAGCATGCACTGTACCTACTGAGATGCACCCCTAGTCCCTGCTCATTTATTTACATAAGCAAAATGTCTTGAACCCTAGGGGGGAAAAACAGAAACTAAGATAGAGATGAAGAGAATGATTGCTCTAGGAGACTTGCATTTTTTTCCTTGTTGGTAGGTGTGGAATTAACTTCTGTCCTTTTCATTACAGTCAAACAAGACTAGTAATCATCTCTTCATTTAGTTTCATGTCTTCTTCCTACATTTTATTGGACTAGCCTCAGATTTATTTATATAAGTATGTTATCAACGTATGCTAAGCCCCAAAGTTAACTAAAACCCTTTATATTCCTACAAGAGCTGCTGTTCTTTCTTTTCTATTCTTGCACAACCATTTTATTTTTATACTAAGTACTGTTTTCTTCATTCTCAGAAGACTTCATGTCATATCTTCAAGCACAGAGAGAATGTTTTGAATTCTTGTCTTATTGATGTAGATCTCCAAAATGCCTGTCCTCTAAAGGGTTTATGAGCATGCCTTTGTCTTCATCGGAATCATTGATAAACATGTGGAGCAGGACAAGGCTAAATGCAAGCCCTGAGGTACATTATCTTTGCAGTCAGGCACAAATCCCATGGACACTGCCAATATCTTGTTTATATTTCTTCACTTTATCTATAAGCTTCTTTTGAAAGATTTTATCAAGTGATTTAAGACATGCTCTTTCATTTAAAATATTGTTCCTTAAAATTATAAATGAAACTAATTTGGAGAAATGTTATCTTAAAAATGAGGACAGATAATTTACTTGTTAAAATGGGGGCAAACAGGGTATATCTCTCTTTAAGAAAAAATAAATTAGCTACTGTATCCAAGGTTGTCTGTGAGATAGATCCAAAAACTGAACATTGAAGAGAGTGACATTGGCACCATTAATTCAATAGTTAATGAGGTCCCAAGTAAGGTGTGCAGAGTAAGAATGGAAAGAGTGGAAGAAAAATGGTATCTATTAAATGGAGACTAATAGAGTTTTTATTTTGTTTTGCTTTTATGTTTTGATTAATCTAGAATGGTTCAAAATGAGCACACTCAGAAGGGCAGCTCATCTTTTAAAATGTAACCTCTCAAAAATAATGGAAACTAGTCAAATTATTTAACATTTCATGTAGCATTTAATATAAAACAAGAGACAATATTGTCAAAGCTACATCCATTTGAAATGGAAGTCTAAACAAGCAACTGTTCTTTTCACTTATTATATGTCACATTGTAACTTTCTTTCTGACCTCTCTCTATTCCCTGTTTCCCCAGCTCCATATGTATTAATCAAAGGCTGGATAAGAGGATGACATTAAAGACACAGAATATATAGGAGACATGAAGGAAGTGAAACAGACCTGAAGATCTCCCATGGAGTTCATAAAAGAAGAGGACTGAAATAATGTTCAACTGTCTAGTGTAGAAGAAACAAGACAGTTGGTCTGTCTGGGCTGGTGCCCTGAGAAGACCTTGGGCACGAACTCCGCAGTCAGTCCCACAACACCTAGAGGAAGCTCCACTCCCAAGTGCTCCAACACGCCCAGGATCATACGATTAGAGGTGTTGGGACACTGGGAGTAACTGGGAACAGGCGGACACAGGCACACAGGAACTCTGCCAGACCAGTGGCACAGGTTCTTTCCAATCTGTCTGGGCTGGTGCCCTGAGCAGACCTTGGGCACAAACTCAGCAGCCAGTACCACAACACCCAGAGGAAGGTCCACTCCCAGGCACTTTTACACGCCCAGGATTACAGGATCCCAGGATCTTGGTTACACCAGGATTTTAGGGTTTCAGAGGTGTCTTGACTCCCAGGGGCTTGGACACACCCAGGATCTCAGGATCATAGGATCCCAGAATCACAGAGACAGCCTGCCTCTAAGGAGTTCTGACACAACCAAAATCATAGGAAGGACAGGCTCCAGTCAGATCTAGCAAGGGCAGGTAGCCATAGAGACAACCAGATGGTAGGAAGCAAGCTTAAGAACATAAGCCACAGAAACCAAGGTTACTTGGCATCATCAGAACCCAATTCTTCCACCACAGCAATCCTGGATATATCATCACACCAGAAAAGGAAGATTTGGATCTAAAATCACTTCTCATGACTATGATAGAGGACTTTAAGAAGGACATAAATAACTCCCTTAAAGTAATACAGGAAAACACAGGTAAACAGTCAGAAGCCCTTAAAGAAGAAATACAAAAATCCCTTAAAGAATTACAGGAAAATTCAATCAAACAGGTGAAGGGGACAAAACCATCCAGGATCTAAAAATGGAACTAGAAACAATAAAGAAATCACAAAGTCAGAGAACCCTGGAGCAAGAAAACCTAGGAAAGAGATCAGGAATCATGGATGCAAGCTTCACCAACAGAATACAAGAGACAGAAGAGAGAATCTCAGGTGCAGAAGATACCATAGAAAACATTAACAACACAGTCAAAGAAAACCCAAAAAGCAAAAAGCTCCTAACTCAAAACAACCAGGAAATCCAGGACACAATGAGAAGACCAAACCTAAGGATAATAGGTACAGAAGAGAGTGAAGATTCACAACTTAAAGGGCCAGTAAGTATCTTCAACAAAATTATAGAAGAAAACTTCCCTAACCTAAAGAAAGAGATGCCCATGAACATACAAGAAGCCTTCAGAACTCCAAATAGACTGTATCAGACTACTCCTGTCACATAATAATTAAAACACCAAATTCACTAAACAAAGAAAGAATTTTAAAAGCAGTAAGGGAAACCGTCAAGTAACATATAAAGACAGGTCTATCAGAATTACACCAGACTTCTCACCAGAGACTATGAAAGCTAGAAGATCCTGGGAAGATGTCATACAGACCCTAAAAGAATACAAGTGCCTACCCAGGCTGTTTATACCCATCAAAACTCTCAATTACCATAGACTGAGAAACCAAGGTATTCCATGACAAAAATAAATTTACTCAATATCTTTCCACAAATCCAGCCTTATAAAGGATAATAAATGGAAAACACCAGCACAAGGAAGGAAACTACACCCTAGAAAAAGCAAGAAAGTGATCTTTCAACAAACCCACACAAACATATTTCCATTTCTAAAAACAAAAATAACAGGAAGTAACAATCATTTTACTTAATATCTCTTCATATGAAAATTAATATTAGCAACATATCTTAATTGATTGAAATTCAAAGATATGAGGAATTAGAAATCTGTTGGCTGTCACCCAGTGGTTTAATTGGAGAAATATGTCCAATATTATACAATCTATATAAACTTTCTGCTTGTTTGTATGTGACAGTATCTTTCTGTGTACCACGTAATGGTCTTGAAATCATGCTTCTCCTATCTCAGCCTCTCTATTAGTAGTATTGTTTATTTAATGTTTTTACACTATACTATGGTTTTCAGAACAGCTTACATATTTCAAAATTATTTCTATAGCCAAAAGAAATGTAGACAATTAATTTGGGAGGTAGCTTGTAAGAGAACAACAAAGAGTAAGACTGAATGAATGTTTTTCTTGATATTTATAATTATTGTATTAGTTTTGTAGAAGATGACCTTATAAGTTACTCTTTTTCTGAGATGAATGCTTTTCAAAATCATCACAGTCAATGAACCAGAGTCTTACCCTCACCTAATGTCTGTGCCACTCTCCAAGCAGAACCATTGTTCATTGAAACAGTTGATGAATGACTTCATGGATAGACCATCTTAATACACACACCATTTCTTAAATGAATGTAACATGTTCCCTGTGGGCTGAGAATGATGACAATCACTCAAGTCAAATATCTTTGACCATAGCATGAAATCTGCATCCAAATAATTGTGCCTACAATTCATTCCTTGGCGCAGCAGAACTTTCTTTTTTTTTAATTATTTACTTATTTTAGGTATATGAGTACATGATAGCTGTCCTCAGACACACCAGGAGAGAGCATCAGATAGATCCCTTTACAGGTGGTTGTGAGCCACCATGTGGTTGCTCGAAATTGAACTCAGGACCTCTGGAAGAGCCAGTCAGTGGTCTTAACCTCTGAGCCATCTCTCCAGCCCCCACAGCAGATCTTTCAACTCTTAGCTTAGCTACTATGAAGGTGAAATCCCTTGGTGATGTGAGGAACAGTAAAAATTGTTCTTATTTTGTGTTTGCACTACAGTAAGAGCCAAGATTTTAAGCTCTACTAAAAACAAAACAAAACAAACAAAAAGACTTTTATCTTTTTATGTTCATTTAATAACATGTCCATCATTTTTATGATTGGTATAAAATATATATTGTGTTGATATAATAAAATGTAAAAATAAAAATTGTGAAAAAAAGAAAAGAAAAAGAAGAAAAAAGACAAATTCTAAAGAAAGCTGTTACAGTTAACAGTTATTATAGAAAAGAATAGTCAAACATGCAAGGTATTACTGAGGTGGCATAGTTTGGACTTGTTTGAAGAGTTGGTATTGATGGTTTATTTATATGGGAAGAAAACTGATGTTCTAAAGAATGAAACTGAAAAGTGTAAAATGTTTATAAAAATGAACTGGTTTAGAGGTCACAGTTGATTGATCCCAGAGACTACTGCATTGAACTGCCTGAATCTCTGTGTCGGAAAGACTTGAAAATGAAATCAGTGGTATGCCAGGGTCCTCTGGAAGTGACATGCCCAATTTTCTGAGGAACCGCCAGACTGATTTCCAGAGCAGTTGTAGCAACTTGCAATCCTATCAACAGTGGAGGAGTGTTCCTTTTTCTCCACATCCTTGCCAGCACCTGTTGTCTCTTGAGTTTTTAATCTTAGCCATTCTGACTGGTGTGAGGTAGAATCTCAGGGTTGTTTTGATTTGCATTTCCCTGATGACTAATGATGTTGAACATCTCTTAAGGTGTTTCTCGGCCATCCGAATTTCTTCTGGTGAAAATTCTTTGTTTAGCTCTGTACCCCATTTTTTGATAGGGTTATTTGGTTCTTTGGGGTCTAACTTCTTATTTCCCTGCATACATAAAAGACACATACTCCACTATGTTCATAGCAGCCTTGTTTATAATAGCCAGAAGTTGGAAGGAGCCCAGATATCCCTCAAAGGAGGAATGGATACAGAAAATGTGATATATATATATATATATATATATATATATATATATATATATATATATATATATATAATGGAATACTACTCAGCAATTAAAAATAATGAATTCATGCAATTTGTAGGTAAATGGTTAGATCTGGAAAATATCATTCTAAGCGAGTTAATCCAATCACAAAAGAATACACATGAAATGCAATCACTGATAAGTGGATATTAATGAGCCCAGAAGCCCTAAATACTCAAGGCACAATTAGCAAGTCAAATGATTCCCAAGGAGAAGAAAGGAGAGGACCTTAGGCCTGAAAAGATTGAATCCAGTTTTGTAGGAGAGTACCAGAACAGAGAAATGGTAGGAGGGTGATTGGGGAATAGTTGGGGGGGAGGACTTATGGGACATATGGTGAGGGGGTAACCAGGAAAGGGGAAAGCCTTTGGAATGTAAACAAAGAATATAGAATAAAAAAAAAAAGAAAATAAAAAGAAAATGAAATCAGTGTCTGAAGACAGCTACAATGTACTCAATATAAATAAAATAAATCTTAAAAAAATGAAATCAGAGGAAGAGGTTTGCAGGGAGAGGGAGATTGGCAATACCTGCGTGTTCTTACAGCTTTAAATGGAAGGAATCTATGGAGATGAAAAGCTGAGATTTAAAGGAAAAGAGGGAGATGTACCTTCATGTTGGAGGAAGGAGCCTCTTTCTCTGAGACTGGGTGGGAAGGATAAATATGAAATCCAGGGAAACAGCATGACAGAGTCAGAGAACAGATAGTTTTCATGCTTAGAATTTCATTTCTCAAGGCTAGTCCTACTGATCTGAAATTTAATGTTGCAACACATACTTATTTCCTTTTGAGGTCGTTTTATGATGTCTGTATGTTTACCCTGCCTACAAATCTTTAAAGACCTTGTTTAGGACAGGTGTGACTGAGGAGCATTTAAGAGTTCTATGTGTTCAGAACTTTTCCTGTAGGATCCTGAATCTGGGTTAGGTTGAGGAACATTGAAGCAGCTTTCTAAGTATCAGTAAAGAAGACATTTTTACCTTAATGAGTTTATCCTTTGCTTTAGCTGTTTTTTTTTTAAATATAAAGACATCTTATGTGTTTGAAGCTTGTGTCCTTTCAGTTAATTATTACTCCTAAATTCATTTTTTTACAAATGATTATTTAGGATTGTATTTCTCTTAGAATCTTATCTTTTTCTTCCATCTTCCCTTTCTTCTTTTTCTTTTGTTTCTTTCCCCTTTTCCTTTCCTTCACAAATGGTGAGCCTTTCTGACATGCCAGGAAGTATATGAAACAAGATACAAAGTACGACTATGAACCTATAGGTCATGCTCTAAAGCCGTTGGTGGATCTCAGTGCAATGGTAGAGGGTGGAACAATTTCATGATGGGGTACTGGGCGGAGCATTCGAGCTTAGGGATTTTACCCGAGGAAGAAAAGTGGATGATATGGTTCGCAGCTAAGGAGCAGTGGCTTGGGATTAGGGGCCTCATCGTTAGCCTGGCAGACGGCGGCTGTCATAAGGTAGCTAAATAGACTCAGAGCATGCTTTGGTTCATCATGAACACATGAACTTGGAGTACCAGGAAGGCAAGCCATAAACCATAATGCCTAATTTTTGAGGCTCAGTGTTTTCGTTATCCACCAATGAAGAGTCAGGACACAAGCCTATGTAAATCCAACCCATGGGTTAGACTAGAATGTTTCCATAAATTAATTCTCTACTTTCAAACAATAGTATCATAGATCTGCCAAGCTGATTTTGGAGGCCAGAGTAGCCCTCATAAGTCTGTTTTAACTGCAGAGGTTTAGATCTAATCTCAATTAATAATGAACTTCAAATGGGATGTTGTCTTTCCTCCAGCAGCTACACAAATAAATATAGATAATTTATATTTTGAATCCTTCCCAAGGCTCTCACTGTTAAGACACTGGAATTATTGTCAATGGCAAAGCACAAAAGGGAAAAGAAAAGGAGGGGACTGGGAAAGTGAATTAAACCAACTTTTTCATACTAAATACTTCCCTTCTGTTCAATTTTATTATTTTCACAGAGCTATTAAATGTCGTATTTAGAGTAAATGTCATTAAAAATCCAGAGGCAAATTAGAAAAATAACATCTGAATTCAATAAGAAAATATCTGCTTAGAACAACACAAACTAGTGGGAAAAGAATTCTCTCTACCCTCTCCTCCTCCACATGTTCCGAATTCACCCACTCTCAACCCTTCCTCTTAATTCTCCAATGACAAAAAAAATCTTGTATTTAACCAATGAAAGACAATCATCTCTACTGGCCTAGAATTTTATAAGCTGCTCTGGTTATGAAGAAAGAATGCTGTTTTTTTTCCCCAAAATTGTCCAGTTTGGGACATGATGCAAACCATCTCTCAGATTGGTGATTTGAGAAATTGCACATGATATTTAACAGTTGCATTCTTTTTAAATGTCAGCAACGTGCCAGCCAATGCTCAGATTATTAAACTAGAAGAGTTTAGTTTTAGTTCGTTTAAGGGGAAAATCTTCATCACAAACCCACCTTAGTCAACAGCGAGAAATGATTTTAGGTTGTTTTCAAGGGGCACTGTAATGCTCAGTTGATATGATCCAGGATAAAAACCATTGATATTTAGCAAATGTTCATTTACTTTAGTTTAGATCTATCTCATGGTACTTGTTTCCTGTTAATGTATAGTTTCCCTAGAATTTCATTTTAATAATAATTCTACCTACAGAATTTAATTCTTTTCTCCTTAAAATCTTGGTTTTGGAAAAGTTGAGAAATGAGACAAATACTTACCAGTAATATCTATTAAAGTACAGTCATCATTTAAGATCTAGAGACAAATTAGAGAAATGACATTAAGAAGATACTGAAAGGATTATTAAGTATTTATCATAGCCAGAAGCTGGAAACAACCCAGATGTCCCTCAACAGAGGACAGAAACAGAGGAACAGAAAATGTGGTACATTTACACAATGGAGTACTACTCAGCTATTAAAAACAATGACTTCATGAAATTCGTAGGCAAATGGATGGAACTTGGAAATATCATACTGAGTGAGGTAACCCAGACACAAAAGAATACATATGGTGTGTACTTACTGATAAGTGGATATTAGCCTAAAAGTTCAGAATACCCAAGATTCAATTCACACACCATATGAAGCCTAAGAAGAAGGAAGACCAAAATGTGGATGCTTCAGTGCTTCTTAGAATGGTGAACCAATTACTCACAGGAGGAAATATGGAGACAAAATGTGGAGACCGAAGGAAAGGCCATCCAGAGACTGTGCCACCTTGGGATACATCCCATCTACAGACACCAAACCCAGTCGCTATTGTGGATGCTGGGAAGTGCTTGCTGATGGAAGCCTGATATGGCTGTCTCCTGTGAGGCTCTGCGAGAGCCTCACAAATACAGAGGCGGATGCTGGCAGCCAACCATTGGACTGAGCGCAGGGGTCCCGATGGAGGAGTTGGAGAAGGGACTGAAGGAGCTGAGGGTCTTTGCAGCCTCATGGAGGGAGCAACAGTGTCAACAGGCCAGACCTCCCAGAGTTCCAGGGACTGGACCACCAGCCGAAGAATACACATGGAAGGACCCATGGCACCGGCAGCATATGTGGCAGAGGATGGACTTGTTGGACATCAATGGGAGGAGAGGTTCTTGGCCCTGAAGTTGTTCGATGCCCCAATGTAGGGGAATGCCAGGGCAAGGGCGAAGGTGAAGACAGGAGTGGGTGGGTGGGTTGGGGAGCACCCTCATAGAGGCAGGGGGAGGGGGAATGGGGTATGGGTTTCCAAAGGGGAAACCTGGAAAGGGGATAACATTTGAAATGTAAATAAAGAAAATGTCCAATAAAAAAGGACTGGGGGGGGGAGGGGAGAAAAAGAAGATAGTGGTTTAGAATTATATAAACTGATGGAAAGAGAATTCTCTGCACTGCTACCTCCTCATGGAATTAACTTTTTCCTCCCCCACTTCTACCTTCATTTTAATTTCCCAACAGAGTCTACTGATCATGCCCTGACCCCAAAAGCAGCTGTGTTGCTGGTTCTGTGAGTGACGGTTTTACTGGTGGGGGGGGGGTTGCGCAAAGAGTATGTATGTGATTTCACAGCTTCCCCACCAGTGGCCCCTCAGAGAGCTGCTAATCACTTCTATAGTTTACAATAGCTTTGCAGTTATGATTTCCCAGCTGAGCACGGACATGTATAAAAAGGATGTTACAAGAAATGATCAGGGACCGCCACAAAATTACTACTGAAAATGTTTTTACTATTACTTAATGTTTCCTAAGAATGATTTGGATGTGATCACTTTAGTGCTCAGTTCCAGGAAAATTTGTCCATTCCAATAAAAGCACAAAATTAAAAATATTAATAACAAAATAACTCCGAAGAACACCGCATGGTGAGGGGTTAAGAGCCTATCAAAGACAAAGACCAATCATATATATATATTGTGCCATAGCTCTCAGCAAGCTCAGGTTTCTATTTTGTATTAAATCACAGCATTTTCTTTTCTTTTTTTTATATTGTTGGTTAGAATGAATTATCTTTCAGTTACTTTCATTACTGCACACTTAATATTTTGTTCCGAATATGTTTTTGATCTAGAGTTGTCTCAAATTTTCACATGGAATAATCATAAATAATGCAGTTAAAATTAAAAAGTTTCTATTAATTCCATTTTAGATTGCTCTAGTCTCTAGGAATTTTTTTTCTGATAACTTTCACTATTTGTATCAAACTATTCATATCCTTTATGATTGTTTATTTAAATATTTGTTTTCTCTTACTTTCACAATTTCTATTTACATTTTAAATTTTCTCACCATAACTCTGTTCTCTGATTTTTGTCTTCTTTCTGCCCTTAAGTGAGCATTGGTCACTGCCACATTTTAGTTGGTATTTACTCAGGATTTACTGTCAATCAAGATAGGAGTGAAAGACAGACATTAACCAGTACAAATGTAATGAATGCTACAATAAAAAATGTACAGGGCACAACCCGGATCTTTTGTCGGGTTTCTGAACTTCAGCACTAATATTCAGTGTAAGGTAAGTCTGTTTGGAAGGTGGCTGTCTTGTCCATTGTAGAATATTAAGCAGCGTCCTCGCCTATGCCCATTACCCTCCAGTGCATACTGGTAGCTCTTGTCAGTTTTGACAGACAGAAGTGTCTGTAGGCATTACCAAATATCCAAAGGTGAGTTTGGGTGTGTTTAGTGTGGCAATTTGCCTATGAGACACTCATTTGAACTAAGAGTTGACGAAGGAATTAGAATTAGTGTTCTGAAAAGAAGTGGGTAGGCTCCTTTCAAGATGGAAGTCTTGGCGTTCTAGGAAAAGAGCCCGGAATCTTCAAAAGCACCGAGCTGTGACTGAGACTGCAGTAGTCCAGGAATTGAAGGAGGCCAGGGTGGACTAGTGTTTATAGCGAGCTCAGAAAATGGCTACTTCCAAGCTTGAGAGGTATACCTCTCCTACTGGGCGATGCTTACAAAAACAAAATAAAAAACAAAAGCACCAGTGAAAACAAACAGTGGGAGCACTAAGACAGTTTTGGCAAAAAGTGAAAGGCTACTGAGATGAACTAGATGGTGACAGGAGCTAGGATAGGAGAGAAGGCGGGGACAAGATTTTCAGCAAATGATGTGGATATCTAGGTGAGTTGATGACATGGACACCGGTAGGTGAGTTGACAGAAATGACAAATATACTGAGCTATACTTAATTGGCTAATGATATAAACCTTAGAAACCTGCCTCTCTTAAACACACACACACACACACACACACACACACACACATCTAGTTTTGATGTGACTAGAGGGCCAAATCATAAGAACAATGGTCTTAGGAATCTTTAGGTGACACCAGATCCTTCTCCCAACCTTAAAAACTAAGTAGGAGAGGTGGGCATGATATAGCAGGTGCAGCTTTTGTATACAGAGGGAGTATCTTAGAGGAGTCAGAAAAGAAAGGGAGTACCTGTAACAGGCTATAAACAAATTTTCTTCAACAGAAACTCCAGAGTATACCATTGCATTGCTGGAAAAGAAGGAATGACACTTAGGGTAGGGATACATTTAACTAATGGCAGATACATGGGAGCCTAGTTTTGAGTTTTATGTGTGTTGGAAGCAGTGGACATTTGGACCTAAAAGTAAGAACTGGCGAATTGATA
This sequence comes from Apodemus agrarius, assembly GCA_964023405.1. Taxonomy (NCBI): domain Eukaryota; kingdom Metazoa; phylum Chordata; class Mammalia; order Rodentia; family Muridae; genus Apodemus; species Apodemus agrarius. The sequence continues at coordinate 41,352,239 of OZ030018.1, forward strand.
TCATGGAATATGTTCCTTCCCATACCTGCACTTTTGAAATGTCATCCTTCAGCTTCTTCCGCTGGTTCTCACCCTGAAACATGATGAACAAGCACACTAGGTATCCTCATTACCATACTTAACATTACACCACTGGACCACATGAACTTGGCTCTTCATACTCTGATTTTACAATTCCTGTTTCTCATTCTCTCATGCAAGCCCATGTCCAAATAATTTTTGCTATTCAGATATTACAGACTTGAAAAGGCCTAGTTTATATTCTCCTCTCTTCTCTGGTAGCTTTTCAGACCATTGTGTTACCTGATCTTCTCTGTAGGTCTTGAATTGAAAGCTGTCCTTATAAGAATTGCATTGGTCCTATATTTGACAGAGGGCTTATATCCAAGATATACAAAGAACTCAAAAGGTAGACTCCAGAGAGCCAAATAACCCCCTTAAAAATGGGTACAGAGCTAAACAAAGAATTTTCACCTGAGGAATATTGAATGGCTGAGAAGCACCTAAGAAATATTCAACATCCTTAGTCATCAGGGAAATGCAAATCAAAACAACCCTGAGATACCTCATACCAGTCAGAATGGCTAAGATCAACAACTCAGGAGAAAACAGGTGCTGGTGAGGATGTGGAGAAAGAGAAACACTTTTCCACTACTGGTGGGGTTGCAACTTGGTACTACCACTCTGGAAATCAGTCTGGCGGTTCCTCAGAAAACTGGGCACGACACTTCCAAAGGACCCTGTCATACCACTCCTGGGCATATCCTAAGAGGATTCCCCAGCATGTAATAAGGATACATGCTCCACTATGTTCATAGCAGCCCTATTTATAATAGCCAGAAGCTGGAAAGAACCCAGATATCCCTCAATGGAGGAATGGATACAGAAAATATAGTATATAAACACAATGGAGTACTATTCAGCCATGAGAAGCAATTAATTCATGAAATTCTTAGACAAATGGATGGAACTGGAGAATATCATCCTAAGTGAGGTAACCCAGTCTCAAAAGAGCACTCATGGTATGTACTCACTGATACGCGGATATTAGCCTAGAAGCTTAGAATACCCAAGACACAATTCACATATCAAATGATGCCCAAGAAGAAGGAAGGAGTGGCCCTAAGTCCTGGAAAGGTTCAGTGCAGCAGTGTAGGAGAATACCAGGACAGGGAAGTGGGAAGAGGTGGATTCGGGAAGGGAAGAGGACTTATGGGATTTTCAGGGAGGGGGGATCCAGGAAAGGGGAAATCATTTGAAATGTAAATAAAGAATATATCGAATAAAAAAAACTTTGAAAAGTGAAAAGAAAAGACACAGAAAATGGTTTTGTACCCATCCTCCCCCCACACCCTAATGACAAATAGACCATGGCTTTCTTTTAAAAATTCTTAGAAATGTTTTAGAAATGTTATAGATTCAAAAAAAAAAAAAAAAAAAAAAAAGAATTGCATTGGTCATGGTATCTGTTCACAGAAGTAAAACCCTAAGACAATGCGCTTTATTTTGAATTTGTTCATGCATTCAATTAAAAAGTTAATTGAGCCCTGCCCTCGGGTGAGCACCTAAGCTGCGTTCTGCAACCAGCTCGCCGGCCCCTAGACCAGCGGTGTAGCCGGCCCCTAGACCAGCGCGGCGGGCCTCCATATCGCAACCAGGACACAGCTGGATAGGCCCAGGCTCTGTGGGACATCCCCGCCCTCGGGTGAGCACCTAAGCTGCGTTCTGCAACCAGCTCGCCGGCCCCTAGACCAGCGGTGTAGCAGCGGGCCTCCATATTGCAACCAGGACACAGCTGGAAAGGCCCAGGTAAACACCCCTTCCAGGGCTACACTCACGGGGGTATCTGCTAGGGTCTCGGAGCCAAGCAGGCGGAGCCCCGCCTAGGCTCTGTGGGACATCCCCAAGCCCTCTGGTGAGCACCAAGGCTGCTTCTGCAACCAGCTCGCCGGCCCCTGGACCAGCGGTGTAGTGGCGGGCCTCCATATTGCAACCAGGACACAGCTGGAAAGGCCCAGGATCTGTGGGACATCCCCGCCCTCGGGTGAGCATCTAAGCTGCGTTCTGCAACCAGCTCGCCGGCCCCTAGACCAGCGGTGTAGCGGCGGGCCTCCATATTGCAACCAGGACACAGCAGGAAAGGCCCAGGTAAACACCCCTTCCAGGGCTACACTCACGGGGGTATCTGCTAGGGTCTCCGAGCCAAGCAGGCGGAGTCCCGCCTAGGCTCTGTGGGACATCCCTGAGCCCTCTGGTGAACACCAAGGCTGCTTCTGCAACCAGCTCGCCGGCCCCTGGACCAGCGGTGTAGCGGCGGGCCTCCATATTGCAACCAGGACACAGCTGGAAAGGCCCAGGTAAACACCCCTTCCAGGGCTACACTCACGGGGGTATCTGCTAGGGTCTCGGAGCCAAGCAGGCGGAGCCCCGCCTAGGCTCTGTGGGACATCCCCGAGCCCTCTGGTGAGCACCAAGGCTGCTTCTGCAACCAGCTCGCCGGCCCCTGGACCAGCGGTGTAGTGGCGGGCCTCCATATTGCAACCAGGACACAGCTGGAAAGGCCCAGGTAAACACCCCTTCCAGGGCTACACTCACGGGGGTATCTGCTAGGGTCTCGGAGCCAAGCAGGCGGAGTCCTGCCTAGGCTCTGTGGGACATCCCCGAGCCCTCTGGTGAGCACCAAGGCTGCTTCTGCAACCAGCTCGCCGGCCCCTGGACCAGCGGTGTAGCGGCGGGCCTCCATATTGCAACCAGGACACAGCTGAAAAGGCCCAGGATCTGTGGGACATCCCCGCCCTCGGGTGAGCACCTAAGCTGTGTTCTGCAACCAGCTCGCCGGCCCCTAGACCAGCGGTGTAGCCGGCCCCTAGACCAGCAGTGTAGCGGCGGGCCTCCATATCGCAACCAGGACACAGCTGGATAGGCCCAGGCTCTGTGGGACATCCCCGCCCTCGGGTGAGCACCTAAGCTGCGTTCTGCAACCAGCTCGCAGGCCCCTAGACCAGCGGTGTAGCGGCGGGCCTCCATATTGCAACCAGGACACAGCTGGAAAGGCCCAGGTAAACACCCCTTCCAGGGCTACCCTCACGGGGGATCTGCTAGGCTCTCGGAGTTCCTTGCAACCAGGACACAGCTGGAGAAGCCCAGGTAGACAGACTCCAACAGGGGCTACAATCGCATGGGTGGCAGCCAGCTTATGATCCCTTAAAGCAGCAGTCACACATATTCACCAATAGAGAAACAACAGGTGAGCCCAGCCTCACAGGAGATTCAAACACCAGCCACTGACAACAAGGCCAACTAAAACCAGAAATAACCAGATGGCAAAAGGAAAACAAAGGAACGTTACTAACAAAAATCAAGGCAACATGACAGCATCTGAACCCAGTTCTCCAACAACAGGAATCCCTGGATACCCTAAAACACCAGAAAAACAAGACTTGGATATAAAATCACTGGTCAGGATGCTGGTAGCTGAACACATAGAAAAATCTCGTAAAGAAATAGAGGAGAAAATGGATCAAAAGTTAGAAGCCTTTACGAGGCAAATACAAAAATCACTTCAAGAAATGCAGGAGAAGATGGATCAAAGAGAAGAAGACAATAAGGAAGAAAGACAAAAGTCACTTAAAGAACTACAGAAGAACGTCGCCAACAAGTAGAAGCTATGAAAGAGGAAGCACAAAAATCTATTAAAGAAATACATGAAAACACAATCAAGCAAGCGAAAGATCTGAGCACATCCATCCAGATACTAAAAACAGAAGTAGAAACAACTAAGAAATCACAGAGGGAGACAACATTGGAGATAGAAAACCTGGGGAAAAATCAGGGGCCATAGACGCAAGTATCAACAATAGAATACAAGAGATAGAAGACAGAATCTCAGAAGCCGAAGATAACATAGGAACCATTGATTCAACAGTCAAAGAAAATACTAAATGCAAAAAGGTGGTAACCCAAAACATCCAGGAAATCCAAGACACTATGAGAAGACCAAACCTAAGGATTATAGGTATAGACGAGAGTGAAGATTTACAAGTTAAAGGGCCAGCTAATATCTTCTATAAAATTATGGAAGAAAACTTCCCCAACCTAAGGAGAGAGATGCCCATGAATATACAAGAAGCCTATAGAACCCCAAACAGACTGGACCAGAACAGAAATACATCCCGTCACATAATAATCAAAACTCCAAATGTAATAAACAAAGAAAGAATACTAAAGGCAGCAAGAGAAAAAGGCCAAGTAACATATAAAGGAAAACCTATCAGAATAACACCAGACTTCTCACCTGAGACCATGAAAGCTAGAAGATCCTGGGCAGATATCATGCAAACTCTAAGAGAACACAAACTTCAGCCAAAACTACTCTACCCAGCAAAACTCTCAATTGCCATTGATGGAGACATCAAGGTATTCCATGACAAAACCAAATTTGCAAGATATCTATCCACAAATCCAGCCCTACAAAGGATAATAGGGGGAAAACACCAAGACAAGGACGGAAACTACACCTGGGAAGAAGCAAGATAGAAACCTCCTCTCATCAAACCCAAAAGAAGATAACCTCTCGAATATAAAAAATAAATAAGATAAATAAATATAATTTCAAAAATGTCTGGAGGTAATAATTACTATTCCTTAATATCTCTTAACGTCAATGGACTCAATTCCCCAATAAAAAGACATAGATTAACAGACTGGATACGGAAACAGGACCCTACATTTTGCTGCATACAGGAAACACATCTCAGTGTTAAAGACAAACACTACCTTAGAGTAAAAAGCTGGAGGACAATTTTACAAGCAAATGGTCTCAGGAAACAAGCTGGAGTAGCCATTCTAATATCAGATAAAATTGACTTTCAACCTAAAATCATCCAAAGAGACTCAGAAGGTCACTTCTTGCTGGCCAAAGGGAAAATCCACCAGGAAGAGCTCTCAATACTGAACATCTATGCTCCAAATGCAAGGGCACCCTCCTTCGTAAAAGAAACCTTACTAAAGCTTAAAGCACACATTACACCTAACACAATAATTGTGGGTGACTTCAACACCCCACTCTCCTCAATGGACCGATCAGGAAAGCAGAAACTAAACAGGGACACAGTGAAACTAATTGAAACTCTGGACCAATTGGATTTAACAGATATATATAGAACATTTCATCCTAAAGCTAAAGAATATACCTTTTTCTCAGCACCGCATGGTACCTTCTCCAAAATAGACCATATAATCGGTCACAAGACAGATGTCAACAAATACAAGAAGATCGAGCTAATCCCATGCCTCTTATCAGATCACCATGGAGTAAGAGTGGTCTTCAATAGCAACAAAAACAACAGAAAGCCCACATACACATGGAAACTGAACAATACTCTACTCAATGACACCTTGGTCAAGGAAGAAATAAAAAAAGAAATCAAAGACTTTTTAGAATTCAATGAAAATGAAGGTACAACCTACCCAAATCTATGGGACACAATGAAAGCAGTGCTAAGAGGAAAACTCATAGCTCTAAGTGCATCCAAAAAGAAACTGGAGAGAGCATACACTAGCAGCTTAATGGCACACCTTAAAGCCCTGGAAGAAAAACAAGTTAATTCACCCAGGAGGAGTAGAAGACAAGAAATCATCAAACTCAGGGCTGAAATCAATCAAATAGAAACAAAGAGAACCATACAAAGAATCAACAAGACCAGGAGCTGGTTCTTTGAGAAAATCAACAAGATAGATAAACCCTTAGCCAGACTAACCAAAGGACACAGAGACAGTATACAAATTAACAAAATTAGAAATGAAAAGGGAGACATAACAACAGAAACTGAGGAAATTCAAAAGATCATCAGATCCTACTACAAAGGTCTATACTCAAAACAACTGGAGAATCTGGAGGAAATGGACGATTTCCTAGACAGATATCAAATACCAAAATTAAATCAGCATCAAGTAGACCAGCTAAATAGTCCCATAACCCCTAAAGAAATAGAAGGGGTTATAGAAAGCCTCCCAACCAAAAAAAGTACGGGACCAGATGGTTTTAGTGCAGAATTCTACCAGACCTTCAAAGAAGACTTAACACCAATACTCTCCAAACTATTCCACAAAATAGAGACAGAAGGGACACTGCCCAACTCATTCTTCGAAGCCACAATTACGCTAATACCTAAACCACAAAAAGATCCAACAAAGAAAGAGAACTTCAGGCCAATTTCTCTGATGAATATAGATGCAAAAATACTAAATAAAATTCTTGCTAACCGAATCCAAGAGCACATCAAAACGATCATCCACCATGATCAAGTAGGCTTCATCCCAGGGATGCAGGGATGGTTCAATATACGGAAATCCATCAATGTAATCCACTACATAAACAAACTGAAAGAAAAAAACCACATGGTCATCTCATTAGATGCTGAAAAAGCATTCGACAAAATTCAGCATCCTTTCATGCTAAAAGTCTTGGAAAGAGCAGGAATTCAAGGCCCATACCTAAACATAGTAAAAGCAATCTACAGCAAACCAGTAGCCAACATCAAAATAAATGGAGAGAAACTTGAAGCATTCCCACTAAAATCAGGGACTAGACAAGGCTGCCCTCTCTCTCCATATCTTTTCAATATAGTACTTGAAGTTCTAGCAAGAGCAATTAGACAACATAAGGAAGTCAAAGGGATACAAATTGGAAAGGAAGAAGTGAAACTATCATTATTTGCAGACGATATGATAGTTTACCTAAGCGACCCAAAAAACTCCACCAGAGAACTTCTACAGCTGATAAACAACTTCAGCAAAGTGGCAGGTTATAAAATTAACTCAAGCAAGTCAGTGGCCTTCTTGTACTCAAAGGACAAGCAGGCAGAGAAAGAAATTAGGGAAATAACACCCTTCACAATAGCCACAAACAACATAAAGTATCTTGGCGTAACTCTAACCAAACAAGCGAAAGATCTGTACAACAGGAACTTCAAGTCCCTGAAGAAAGAAATCGAAGAAGACCTCAGAAGATGGAAAAACATTTCTTGCTCCTGGATTGGCAGGATCAATATAGTAAAAATGGCCATCTTGCCAAAAGCAATATACAGATTCAATGCAATCCCCATCAAAATCCCAACTCAATTCTTCATAGATCTAGAAAGAGCAATTCTCAAATTCATCTGGAGCAACAAAAAACCCAGGATAGCTAAAACTATTCTCAACAATAAAAGGACTTCTGGGGGAATCAATATCCCTGACTTCAAGCAGTACTACAGAGCAATTGTGTTAAAAACTGCATGGTATTGGTATAGCAACAGGCAAACAGATCAATGGAACAGGATTGAAGACCCTGAAATTAACCCACAGACTTATGGTCACTTGATCTTTGATAAAGGAGCCACAACCATCCGATGGAATAAAGATAGCCTTTTCAACAAATGGTGCTGGTTCAACTGGAGGTCAACATGCAGAAGAATGCGAATTGACCCACTCTTATCTCTTTGCTCTAAGATCAACTCCAAGTGGATCAAGGACCTCCACATAAAACCAGACACACTGAAACTATTAGAAAAGAAACTTGGGAAGACCCTGGAGGACTTGGGCACAGGGGAAAAGTTCCTGAACAGAACACCAATAGCGTACGCACTAAGATCAAGAATCGACAAATGGGACCTCATAAAATTACAAAGTTTCTGCAAAGCAAAGGACACTGTCCGAAGGACAAAACGGCAACCAACAAAGTGGGAAAAGATCTTTACCAACCCCACATCCGACAGAGGGCTAATATCCAATATATACAAAGAACTCAAGAAGTTAGACCGCAAAGAAACAAATAACCCTATCAAAAAATGGGGCACAGAGCTAAACAAAGAATTTTCACCAGAAGAAATTCGGATGGCCGAGAAACACCTTAAGAGATGTTCAACATCATTAGTCATCAGGGAAATGCAAATCAAAACAACCCTGAGATTCCACCTCACACCAGTCAGAATGGCTAAGATTAAAAACTCAAGAGACAACAAGTGCTGGCGAGGATGTGGAGAAAGAGGAACACTCCTCCACTGTTGGTGGGATTGCAAAATGGTAAAACCACTCTGGAAATCAGTTTGGTGGTTCCTCAGAAAATTGGGCATGTCACTTCCAGAGGACCCTGCCATACCACTCCTGGGCATATGCCCAGAGGATTCCCCTACATGCAATAAAGACACATGCTCCACTATGTTTATAGCAGCCTTGTTTATAATAGCCAGAAATTGGAAGGAGCCCAAATATCCCTCAAAGGAGGAATGGATACAGAAAATGTGGTATATTTATACAATGGAATACTACTCAGCAATTAAAAATAATGAATTCATGCAATTTGTAGGTAAATGGTTAGACCTGGAAAATATCATCCTGAGTGAGCTAACCCAATCACAAAAGAATGCACATGAAATGCAATCACTGATAAGTGGATATTAATGAGCCCAGAAGCACTAAATACTCAAGACACAAATAGCAAGTCAAATGATTCCCAAGAAGAAGAAAGGAGAGGACCCTGGGCATGTAAAGATTGCATCCAGTTTAGTAAAGAAACCGAGGGGGGAGGGGGAATGATTGGGGAATAGTTGGGGGGGAGAAGAACTATGGGAACTATGGTGGGTGGGAACTGGGAAAGGGGAAAGCCTTTGAAATGTAAACATAGAATATAGAAAATAAAAATAACTAAAAAAAAAAGTTAATTGAAGTTAAAAATGTATATCAATTTTAGGATTACAAAGAACCCCTTGGTTAACCACACCTGTAGGAATCCCCAGTTTTGGAATTTGAATTCCATGTGGGAGCCTTGTTCTTAAATAGCAGCCACTGTGGCTGACAAAATGCAATCTCCAGCTTGTTGTCTCTGCAGGCCCCAAACTTTGAACAATTGACACAAATCACAGGCAATAGCAGTTTGTAGTGAAGAGAATGAGGTAGCTTATACCTGCCAGATAAAGAATAGGATTGAGATTCCTCAGTTCTAACATGGAAGGGAAAGCAAAGGTGCCTACATTGGTAACAAGTCAGGATTTTCCCATCCTGGGATAAGTGCTTCTAACAGGGCCTCTTTGTGCTAGCTGACAACTGAAATCCTCTGAGCAGCTTTGCAGATACATGATGTAATGTAAGGACAGCATTTAATTGGGGCTGGCTTACAGGTTCAGAGGTTCAGTCCATTATTATCAAGGCAGGACTTGGCAGCGTCCAGGCAGGCATGGAAGAGCTGAGTGTTCTACATCTTCATCTGCAGCCTGCTAACAGAATACTGACTTCCAGGCAGCTAGGATGAGAGTCTTATAACCCACACCCACAGTGACACACCTACTCTAACAGGATCACACCTTCTAATAGTGCCATTCCCTCAGCCAAATATATACAAACCATCACACACATACAATACCAGAACAAGAGTTAACAAAGTTGAAAAGAAAAAAACAAGCTACAGTTTCATTCTGTGCTCATTAATCATGTTATTATTACATGTTGCTTAATATAGCTAAGATATTTCCCTGCTTATGTAGAATTAGCTAACTTGTCTTACTCAAAGTAGGTTATTTACCAATATCAGATTTCCTTTTTTTCTTCTTCAAAATTTGAAGAGCAGTACAGGTCAAAATTCCTGAAGTCTTTTATCCAGGTTTTAACTCTCCTAACAATCATGTAATACTTTCATAGAAAAGGCAATTGTTCAGTGTTTCGGTTTCTAAGCACTTTGTCCCTATCTGATTTCAGCTGGAGAAAGCAGAAAACCACAGAGAAAAGTTATATAGCTTTTGACCTTAGCACGACTAGTCATTGTTTCCCCTCTCATGGAAAATGTTCTTAATTTGAGACCATGTTCTCCCTCTCATCTGGTGTGTGCTATGCATTTGTGTGTGTTGGCACTCTTGTCAATCAGAGTTAACCTAGGGCTACAGGTGTACTCTGCTGCCTACAATTACAAAGGTTTTCATTTACCAAGTTGTGTAATGAAACGCATGCTCCAAGTCTTGCATAATGTAATGCAACTATACAGAGTTTTCACACAGCCCCGACAAAAATGGCCTTTAAATTTTTAACAAAAGCACATTGTAATAAAATAAAAATAATAACAATTAGCAAGTCAAATGATTCCCAAGAAGAAGAAAGGAGAGGACCCTGGGCCTGAAAAGATTGGATCCAGTTTTGTAGAGCCAGAACAGAGAAATCGTGGGGTGGGGGGATGATTGGGGAATAGTTGGGGGGGGAGAGGACTTATGGGACGCATGTTGGGGGGGAACTGGGAAATGGGAAAGCCTTTGGAATGTAAACAAAGAATATAGAAAATAAAAATTAAAAAAATAAAAAATAAATTAAAAAAATAAAATAAACAGCATAACATAATGCAAGTTTCTTGATATCCTCACATGTAGAAAGATGTTTTCCAGGAATCATGATTTCTTTAATCTCATTCTTTGAATCTACTTGAAGTGTTTAATCATGAATTCATTGATATAATCTAGAAATTAATTAGATGTGTATAAAAGTTAATTGACAAAGAATACATCAAGAATTTTCCATGTCAGTATATCATTAAGAAATGGTAAATGTTCATATGAGTAATGGAATATTGTTCAGCACTTACAAAAGACAAGTGTGCTTTCAAGAAAGGATTTCATTGTGATTGCACATGCCATGAAGCAAAGTATAAAAGCCTTAAAGCAAGAAATTAGTGTTACCTTCATTGCTTTTAAACAACACACTAAATGATACTCTTACCTTGTAACTTGATGTCTTGATGGCTTTCTTGCATATGACAAGAGTAACAATGACACAAGGTCATGAGTGATCGTGTAGTGCACATAATACATGACCTGTGTGATCCAAGTCCCCTTACTTTTACTGAAAATGTTAGCAGAAGTGTTGGAGATGAAAGGATAGCATGCACTCTACATTACTAATCCTCACAGTGGCAGGTGGCTCGCAGACTGAGTGCTCTACATTGGGCTGCTCTGATTCTTTGAAATGTTTGTTGTAAGCCCCTCCCCTTTCTATCTTATTAATGAGGGAGGGAATGGAGGCACACAGAAACCAGGGACACATTACTGGCTTTTGGCAAAATTGGGATTCAAGCCCTAGCTCTGCTCCACTGTGTCCCCTATGTTCTGTTGCCTTTGCATATGGGACAAGTTTGACCCTAGAGTGAACACTTGGAAGAGACTCATCAAAGGACATCACAGCAGGGCATGTGTTGTCACTTACATATGTCCTCCTCCCTAGAGTTGTTGGTAGGCCCCTGATCCCCATCTCCATTTCTTTGATGGCACCCTTATTGACTTCAAAAAAGAGTGCCGGTCAGGATGCCAGCAATGTGTGACTGTAGACAGCCAGTGAGCCCCGAGGATTAGTATGGACTACTTTGTCCTTTTCAAATGTCCGTGTCTTCCCGGTGGGAACATTCTGGCTCCGCTCATGTCTTGCCCAGTAATTGTTCCTGTGAACAAGCCTCCACTAAACCATGTCTGCTTCTGTGCCCTCTTAGCTATGCTCTATGCTCATGTGTGTTTACGATACATGCCCCTCTCAATGCCAACATTCTCGAGTGTGGCAGCTGGTTTCCTTGAGTAATACATTTACATTATTACCAAGACTCTCGTTCCTCATTGTCCTGTATTCATCAGTACATTGCCCCGTCTTTAGGGCCCCTCCCATAGTCACCCCTGAGTGTCAGAGGATCCAAAGTGGCACGGATATCACACGGGCACCATGAGATCTTCAAAATGTCCACACTGAATTCTGTTCAAAGTTCTCACATTTAGCCGCCTGCTGCCACCACTCACTGGGAATGTCTGGGAATTTGTAACTTCCAGGAAAGTTTCACTTTGTAATTTACATCTACCAGGGAAATGTCATTAGGCAGCAGGGAGGAATGGATCCACAGGTCACTGCATTAGTCACAAGGTCACATTAGCATACTGTATTCTAGAATCACAGTCAGCACAACTATGCGTTTTGGGACATAATTCTGGAGATGTAAACAAGCCTTCACCTACCTCAGATGGGCAACCGATGCCACACCCAGATAAGGGCACTACTAAAATATAGTTTGGTGAACCAATGTTATTGGAGTTAGTTACAGGAATATGGACGATGGAGTTACTTACAGTAGTAGAAATAGCTCAGTGAAAACTTGGATGATGGATCATGGAAGTTGGATACCTGGAGTTTTAGCAATCTCAACGAGTAGGAGAATCTCTTTTCCTTAAAGCTTGGTTTAACTGAACCTCTGTTGGGCAGTTTGTATGAGTGGGACTGTCAGCAGTCACTTACACTTGGGGTGACTTACACTTGGGGTGGCCTATTGACTCTGGTATATTTTAGGAACTTCCTGATACTTTTGAATTGTTTCTCCCCCTCCCCCTGAGCTTAATGAGCCTCTTTACAGAATGGATTTTTTTTTCACTGTGTCTTTAGGGGAAGTTTTAATATTGAATGCTTATCTCAGGGGAAGTTTTTATATAACAGTGTCCCAGACTAACCTAAGAGTGACTGGATTAATTCAAAGCAAGGCCATACAAAGCCATGCCAAAGATTGTATTCCAAGAAGAGCAGAAATCCTACTATGGCTTTTCAGTGTTGACAAATGGTAGCTTTTCAAGATGATGAGATCATAATGCTTTCCTCAGATACTAAAGATATCTTGGCAAAAACTAACAGTCTTTTATTTTATGTATCATCTCTGAGAAATGGACTGTCACTCTTTGGAAACATCAACTTGCTGGTATAGACGATTATTCCTTGAAAGTCTTAAGTCCAGGCTTGAGAAGCATATTTAATTGGCATCTAAACAAAGGCATCAGGTTTCCCTCAGGTTAGAAGTGGCTAGTAATGCCTTTAATTCTTATCCACAAACCAGGTCTGCTGTGCAACAGAGTAATTTCATGTAGGAGGTAGGGCAGCAACTCCAGAAGTGTTTAATATGTTTCATGCCTGTTCTTGAAAACGTGACTGTTATGTAAGGGTGGTGTATCTTTATATGTGACCTATGAGGAAATTTCATTTCTTTGCCTGACTTTTACAGCTAAACAGTCTCTGCTCTTTTTATTATTCTTCAGATTCTCAGTCTCTCCCTTTATTCTGCATTAATCTCAGTCTCCCTGGTTTTTATCTACTCTCACCTGAGAATTCCAGGACCACAGAGAATCCCTATGTCATGATCATCAATCTCATCCTCACAATCAATAAGCAGCCCACCTGGGAAGATCAATTCCTCATCCATCTTAGCAGATTATGTTGAAGGGCATGTAGTGACTACAGGGGATGCAATTAATATTATTTTACATATGCATACTGATACAATTTTTAGGTTTTTGACCTCCAAACTCTTTTCCAGAATGAATTATATATAAAAGTGGGGTCTTCCTATGAAAGAAAAATTAAAATACAACCTCCACGCAATTGAGTGCTTTGCTTAGCAGAACAAGAAAAAAAATCTCTTTATTAAACAGGATTCTGTATATGGGTTTGCCTAATTAATAACCAACTCTAAAACTGTCTTAGTATTTTCTTTGAAAAATTAAAGGTGATATAAGGAACAAGAGTTGGTTGTTCCCTAACATTTTCTTTATTGTCTGATGGAATCTTAAGTGAGGTAGCTCTAACAGTGTAAAATCTTCTGCACTTGCCCAGGTAATCTACAGTGAATTATGTTCAGCTTCAGGGTACAGTATGTCCTCTGTAGTTCACAGACCTCTTCAGATAGTTGTCTGAAATAACAGCCTGTCACACAATAGAAAGGTATTCTTATTTGAGAAGAATTTCAATTTCATTTAAAAAAAAAAGCCCTTCCTAACATCTTGTGGTCTGAGTTTTTGCCTGTGGTACACGTTGGTCTTAAAAGTGGCTCAGTTTTATTATATGTAAAGAACAATCTTCCAAAGAAAATAATAAATATATTTCTAATTTTGTACTGTGGAATCATACCACTGGAAAAATTATACAAAACCCAGGGACAGGTATCCAAAACCAGCTGCAAGTTCAGAACAGTGGGGGTGGCACTTGGCCTAAGTGTTTGTCTGCAGAATCTGAACTTTGTTAAATTTATTCCTTCTAAATTTTGCTAGAGACATCCCTGTTTTTGCCAACCTTTCTCTTGGAGAGATTCATTTAAAATTTTCTTTGTTCAGGATTTTTGTTTTTGTAGGCTTGCTCTAGAAAATCTGAAGTAATTGATACAGAAAAAAGTGCTTTTTATTCATTTATCTATATATTTATTGAATTCTCTACCCAGATTTTTCTTAGTCTTACGAAGCTGTGTATTTCCCTGAAAATATAAAGAAAATTGTGTTTTACCATTCCAGGATTTAACACACACACACACACACACACACACACACACACACACACACACAGAGAGATATAAAGAGAGACAGAGACACACAGAGAGACACACAGAGAGACAGAGGGAGGGATAGAGGGAGAGCAAGGGGAGAGAGATGTGGGCTAGTTTAAGGATGTTGCTGGCTTTTATTTCTTCATGGAGGACAGAGTAGACAAATGAACTGGTAAAGCCATAACTTTGGGGTCTCTATCAGCTTTACTCTCATTTTTGTATTATTCTGTGTTTCTTAGCTCAAAAATCTATTGTTTTCTCTTTCTTTGTTCTTTGATAACTATACTCTACTGAATTTTCCTTCTCTGGCTTGCACTCTATTAATATTTATAAATAGGGGAGCTAGGGAAGGGAGCTAAGGGGAGAACTAGGAGGGGAACTGGAGTAGGGAACTGGAGAGGAAAGCTGGAGAGGGAGTGGGAGTGGGAGGGGGAGAAAGAGCTGGAGGGGGAGCTATGGGGGATCTGGAGAGGGAGTTAGAGGAGACTTGGAGAGGGAGAGCTGGAAGGGAGAGCTGGAGAAAGAGCTGAGAGGGAGCTGGAAGTGTGCTTAAGGTATAGCAGAGAAGGACTCATTGTTCTGTTTCTGGTGCGGTGGGTATTTTCCTGCCATGGTATGGCTGAGTGTGTTTCAGAGGAGCAGTGACATTTATTCTGCAAGGAATTTTATGTCTCCTACTAGATACCCTCAGGAGGAGCAGCTGTAGCCTGCTGGTATCCCAGCAGCCATCTTCAGGCCATACTATATCATCTTCACCAAATCCCACTGCAGACCTGTTGGGGTGTCTTTCCCTAGGTTGTTGTTTTGGCGTTTGGATCTTGTCTCTACAAAGTAGCAGTTGCAGTGTGTTCTTCCCACATTCCTTAAAGTCCATGATTTTACCCACCAATCAGCTTTTAGTCATTAATTCACTGCATTAAGTTTTCTCTAATCAAGTTACTGGTGTAGTTTCCATCTTCTGACTAACGTTGACATTTATCTTCAATTTCAATGACATTTCCATTTTAAAATAACATCACTTAGGTAATTAGTATTTAAAAATCTTTCTCTTTTAAAAATAAATGTTGGCACTAGTTGTTGACAGACACTGATATCTAATCTGCCTCCACATCAGGGTATCTGGAGGCAGTCCTTTGAAGTTGAGCTCAGCCAGAGGTAGCTCATGCCATTTCTCCTGGATACATCCAATGGCTGAAGCTCAAACCTTCTTGCCTTTTCTCCAAACACATATACTTTTCTGTTTGTCTGTTAACTGATCTTTGCTGAGTTAATTACTATTATCTAAGGCACTGGCAATGATGGCCAAGGAGGGGGAGGAGTAAGGAGTGTCAGACAAAGAAAGGACTGAGGTTGTTAATTGATTCACATCTTGCTGAACGGGTTTTTCTATTCTTTAAATTTCCCTCTTCAGAACTTCTGAACATGTGTAAGAGACAAACCTGTAAGGTTATTCTCGATGAAGGGGAGAGTTTAAAGCTTTCATAGCCATAATTGCTGGGGCAAGGAAGAATACGTTGGAAGCTGCATATCCCATCAACTGAATGCTTCTACTAGAAAATGCTACAGATCAATTTCATTCACTCTCACCTCCGAGGGAATTCTGATGAGTACTTTGAGAGAGGAACTGATTATCTGTGAAAACTAGCAATGTCTGCCACAAGCTATTATCACATGTACTTAAATAATGACAGTAACTCACCACCTACAGTGGTGCCCAACCTAGGGACTCATTCTTTAAAGTACTGTCGTTGGTGAGACAGTTAAACTAGTTTCCCCATCAGCTGCAGGAGGTGAGGATGTGAAACACAAGGAGGCATCTTTCTCAAAGCTAAGTTTGAGACCATAGGTTGGCAGTGAGCAGTGAGGTATCTCTCCTGCGGTCTTATTTCTTAAACCTATAAAAATATCAAAGTTGAATAAAGATGGTCCTTATAACCATAGCATTTCAATAAGTCTAATTTGGAATTTCAATTCTAGGTTGAATAAATTGATAATAACCTGGTAAGTGTGATAATTCACATTTATGTGACTTGTTTACTCAAACATTTACTGAGCAATTATCATGTTGTTTTGCCAGCTACAGAGGTCTAGAGATGAAACGGTTAAGTTGAATTAGGTCTATGGCATTAACAAACTTATTGGGCCAGCACTAAACCTTGAGACATTCATCACATTAAATGTGTTATAGTGAGACTCTTAATTAACTAAAAAAAAGTTTCTTTGTTTGCTGCTGAGATATGACAGGGTTGGCTACAATGGAATACCTTCAAAATGATCTGGGGGCACTCTGTATAGGATGATTGGTTGAACAAGTTGCGTGAAAGGCTGCTGTTACTAGTTGAACAGAGGGAAATAAATATAAGTTTGCATCTTTAACTGGAAGCAATTTGCCAGAAGAAATAATGATCAACTCTTCTAGTTAACAAATGAAATAGGTCAAAATCCACAATTGTAACAGTATGTCTAAGGAGACAGTTCTAACACGTATGATAGATAGTTGTTTGCATCAGTCATTTCCCATAAGTGACTCTGATGAGGAGAAGGATGTATGTATCTCCTCGTTTGAATGTTTGGAGTGGGGAGTTGAGACAGGTGGGCCTTTTCCCAGGGAGCCACGGACAAATGCTCGACTTCCTAGCCAGGATGCTCTCTTATTTCAAGGGGGGCATCAACATGTGCAGAAGACGGAGTGATGCCATGATTTGCTTTAGATCACATCAGTTTCAATTATCCTAGTAACAGTGCTAGCAATCAGCATTTACTAAGCATTACCTGGGAAAGGAGACTCGTCGACTTCACAGCTATCCTGGATCACATGAGAAGAGACACCAGAGAAGACTTGGAAGTGCCTTTTTATTTTATGGTTTTTGACACAAGAGTCGGGAGTAAGGCACTTCTACAAGCATTAAACCAGGTAGGTAATGATTGAGACAGATCAGGGAACTAAATTCCCAACATGAAATAAAATTGTTTCTACCTCTGCACAGAGAACAACTCTCCTTAGTGACCTGTGCATTATCCATCTTCCTCTACTTCTATGAACTCATTATAGATTATCTAGCTGTGTCTATCAAGGATTTATTTATTTATTTATTTATTTATTTATTTATTTATTTAGCAAAGGATGTGCATGGTGCCCAGCTGCTGCATATAGGAAAACAGAATGAGCCTTATCTCTCTTCCCAATTTACTAATTTAACAGGTTCTTACTGATTGCCTAGTATTACTAGCAAATGGGCTATGATGACAGGACACTCAAACAAAGGAGATGCAACAAATGGATAATTGAGATAAAACTGATGAAACAAATGGGATGCCGAAATAGAGGAGCAATAGGCAAGTAGAACTATCAGGAAGTGCTTGTCTATGGAAAGGACATTTGAGGCAAGACAGTGTGTTAGTTAAACCACCAGGGATGAGATGGTGCTAACCATGTGAACACTGGGTCAGGAAGAGGTACAGACACATACAAAACCCCAAACAACAACAACAACAACAACAACAATCCTTCTTTTAAGATAGTAAGTCCTTGGAGCTGAGTCAGGCCAGCACCATGGAAGCATTCATTATGAACTCAGGAAGAAATAGCTGAGACTGTTGCTTCTTGGGGGTGTCACATTGCTGATGAATTCTTGTAGAATTTTCCTGTCCATTTTATTTGAATGTAAAGAAAGACCTTTGTTTTTTTTCTTTTTTAAAAAACTGAGTATCTATTTTTATATTTTAAAATAATATTTATTTCCATGGGAGATATGAGTTGAAAGACACCAGAAAAGAGGGATGAACTGTCAGAGAGGTGTTGGACATTTAGGAATGAGATGATATTGGTGCCATGGGAGAGAAGCAGTTGAAATGAAAAGAGATGGATATACACAAGAAGACTATCTTATACATCTTTCCCATACATATGAAGAAAGATATTGGGAAAACAATCTAATTCCCAGCATCCTCAAAAATCTAAATAAACACAACTAAGGGCTAAAAAGCTTTACAATGAAAACTGTGAGACACAGAACAAATAAATTGAAGCAAGCTAAAGAATGGAAAGACCTGTAATGCTCATGGGTTGTCAAAATTAACACTTTAAAAATAGCAACACTACTGAAAGTGTCCTAAAAATCTAATGCATTCCCCATCAATATTACTCACAGAAATCAAAAAAGTAATGTTGTGTGTAATATCAAAGCACCAAAGGTCCTGAAGTGCAAAGGTCACCCTGACCAAGAGAATGACACTAAAGATGTCACAATGTTTTATTTCAGGTGATGCTACAGTGTCATTTTCATAGAAACTGGCACAGAAATGATCAGTAATAAATACAATAGAAGACACAGCAATGAGCTGTATCAAAAACATACATTGGCTGGAAAAAATAGTCTGTTCAACAAATGCTACTGGCTAAACTGGATATCCACATGCAAAAGAATGAAACCAGTTCTTCTCTTCTTGTCCTGTACAAAAAAACAGGCCAATTCTAATTGAGTTCAAAGGTCTCAACTTAAGATTCTAAACTCAGAAATTGATGAAATAGGGAAAACACTTCAGGCTATAGGCATCAGGATAGCTGAGGGACTAGTTCCAAGAACTGACAAATGGGATTGCATGGAATTGAAAAGCTTCTGCGTGGTCAAGGAAAGAACACATGAAGAGACAAGTCTATGAACTATTAGAAAATCTTACCCGCTGCACATCTGGAAGAGGACTAATATCCAGAATAGAAAAAGTAAAAAAAAATGCTCTCTAAACACAAAAATGACAGTCAATAATTGGGCAACTGAAATGTACAGACGCAGGTACAGAAGATTAGTACAAGTGAAGCACAGATGAGCAAGAGCTATATGAAGGTCCTTCAAGAATTAATATGACTTCCATATGGGACAGCGATGGCACTCCTGGCAATACGCCCCTCCCCCAAATTAATAATACTCTATAGAGACACTTGCTGCTTAATGTCTTTTGTGAGACTATCCACAATAGTCATTATGGAATCTGCCAAGGTGTAAATCACTAGATGACGAGATAAAGAAAATAAAGTATAGAGCACATCAGGTGTCTTTCTTGGTCACTTCCATTTCATTGATTACTATTGATGTTGTTGTTATTATTATTACATGTGTCCAATGTATATGTGTGGATATGCCATGCCAAAGCATATACATGTATCAATTGTGGATCTTCGCACCTTCATATGAACTCTGGTGGTTGAGCTCATGTCCAACTCATCTTGCTGACCCAACCATTATTTCCTTATTTTCTTCCTTTTACTTCTAGTAAACTGAGCATGCTCAGTAATTTGACTGCAGAGACCGGCCAGTGAATCTCAGAGTACTCTTGTCTCTATCTTTCCACAACTGGGTTTACAGCTGTGCACTACAACATGGAGTTTTTTTTAGCATGGCTGCTGGGGATTGAGAGCAAGCAGTTTACTGAGCGAGAGCCCTATAATACAGTTTTTCTTGAACCTATAGAAGATGATGTCACTTGCAGAAAATGGGGGAAGGGGAGATCACTAATATCAAGCAAAATAACCTACACCCTGAAAGGCAAATAACTG
Source organism: Apodemus agrarius (assembly GCA_964023405.1). Lineage (NCBI taxonomy): Eukaryota > Metazoa > Chordata > Mammalia > Rodentia > Muridae > Apodemus > Apodemus agrarius. The sequence continues at coordinate 41,372,143 of OZ030018.1, forward strand.
TTTTCTTTCATGTATGATGCCTATATTACATACATTATATACATGTATGGACACACTCCTCTCTCTCATACACACACACACACACACACACACACACACACACACACAGAGAGAGAGAGAGAGAGAGAGAGAGAGAGAGGGAGGGAGGAACCATCTATTTGGGAAGGAGAAGAAACAAAAGGCATGAGAAGTGGTAAGAAAGAGTAATGGGAATTGAATATGGTCAAATTGAGCGGTAGACAAGCAAAATTATGGTTATAAAAATCCACCATTTTGTACAATAAATACAAATTAAATAAAGCTAAAAAAACCTATATCATACATCTGAAAAGAGACACAAAAATTGTATAAGCACACAACTGTTGTATGCCAAACACTAATAAAAATATCATAAGTCATGTGGTCTAGTCTTTTCATTTAAAGATAAAACTGGAAAAAAATAGCCTTGCTAATAGAATAGCCAGTATCAGCACTGACTTACTTTTGGTGCTTTTCCCTTACAGACCATGATAAAAGAGAAAGATAAAATTTGGGGATATTTGTTAATTTTTATTAGCCAAGCTTGAAATTCTAAAATTAAACATGGCTGTAAAACCACGTAAAGAAAAAAAAAATATCTAATGAGTTCTGTTTGTCCTGGATACTTTCTTCATTGTTAGTGGGTGGAAATAGAAAATGAGTTAGTAATTTTGGAGGAAACACCAAATGCACAAGTATTTGGGTGGTTTGGAGCATCAGGGTGTGATGTCATCTTAATTTCTGCAGTTTTGAGAACACTTAGTGGGCTGAGAAGCATATCTTTTGCCTTTTTCTGCAGCACAGCAGGGGAGAGTGGGCAGAGAGAGCTGAGGTAGTCAGACAAAGACTGCCTCCTCTCTGGGGACTCCAATAGTCATGGCTTCTCTCTCCTGATAAGTAAAACTAGACAGGAATAATTGGCCATTAGTTAATTACGGAAGCATATTAGGTAGGGGTGGTGGACAGAAAGAGTGCAATGGAGTGTAAGAGGCAAGGCTAGTATTTTTCTTGAGACAACTAATTTAAGAGCTGTGGTTTATAGCTTGTCCTTATTCTCCAAACACACTCCTTTCCCTCACTGACTGGAAACCTTGGCTTAAACGTTCATAGCCACACATCTTTATAATTATTCTTTCTAATTAAGTATGTCTTCTCCTTGCTAATACAATGCAGCTTTCCACAGATTTTGATTCAAATAAGCCAATCTCTGCCTTTAACTCATGGTGTGAGCGTACTCTGTAAGTTACAAGCTACTATTATCATTAAGGCATTAAGCTGGGTGAACCAAGGAGACACAGCCACAGTGAAAAGAAAAACAGCAGACAAATGCAACTTTGACCCCGAATCTTCTATAATTACATAATGTCACTGTGATTCTGTTGTCTCTAGATGCTATATTTTCATTAACCACCCTGCTTACATGTTCAGGAACTGTACCACACTTAGCTGCTTTCTACCCAACTTGGAGAAAAATAATGTAGGCGTATCTTGATGTAATCACAGAGGAAAATGGATATTAAAGTTGAAAATTTTCCAGGTACTTTACCTCTTAAGATCTCTTACTTTCCTTTTATCATTCTTGTCATGAATTAAAAATATAAGTATTGTGTTTTTACACAATGTATGCTCATTACAGGAAAATACAAAAATAATTCTATCCCATTCTGATCTTCCAGTGAGCTTTCTTAAGTCAGTCTCCATGGATCTTGTAAGTGCATTGGGATTTGGTGACATCTTTGTGCCTTCATCAGTTAGGTGCAGTGATAAAGTCCATTCATATCACATCTAGACTCTCTTGGTTTTACTATTTCAGTGTATGTGTTGATGAAGCAAGTAGCAAAATTTACTTTTTGTTAAAATAGTTTGTTATTAAATACTTTAAGGGTGTGATTGTTGCCACTGTCTTTTCTTTGTGCTTTTGAGGTACACTAAAATATGGTGAAAGAAATTGTATGATAGCCAGGCACTCTTTAAAGTGTTTTAGCATTAATAAGAAAACAAAACAATTCCGCACATATTATAGTAGCTAATTTTCTGCCATATATGTAGCTGGAAACTTTTCTTCTCTCATTGCATGGATTGTTTTTCACTTTGATTTCTTAGCAGTGCAAGAGTTTTTAAATTTCATCTTAACTCACGTTAATTTTTACTGTTAAATCCTTTTCAAGGAAGGATTTACCTATATTTGTATCTTGATATGCCTTCCTCCCATTTGTCTACAGCAATTTCAAAGCTTTACATCCTATATTTAGGTCTTTGGTACATTTTTAATAGAGAGAAGGTTATGGAAAGTGAATATGGTCCGGGTACAGGATCTTCTCTGAGAATGCCATGGTGAAACTTGTTATTTTGTAGAATGGATATATACCAGGGTTAAAGCGACTAAAACATAAAAGAAAATAAAGCCATTGAAATGGTAAGTGAAGAGTTAGTTTATATATGTTGAATCCACATGATAAATTAATAATCATGTAAATGTTTTTAAATCAGAGAGAAAATATCCTCTTAGAGCTGTTGGGTCAGATTCCTAGGTGAAAGCAAAGAGGGATTCACAGTAGATTGATTGAAGAGATTAATCAACACACTATCTCATACTTCTTTGGGTTTCTAAGAATTGCAATTTATCTTGATTATGCCAACAGCTTCAAAAGTTTAGCTGATCCATTTCTCTCCTTTTACTTAACAAAAATTTATTAGAGAATCTTATACGGTCTATGTTGATCTTATTTATCCCTTTCATATCTACTCTACTTCTATTTCCTGGCCATCTAATTTTGTGTCCCTATTTTCTCAAATCAATGAAATCTAACTTGTGTCATATACTCACGAATGTTTGGCCATCCACTGAGTGGGGTTGACCTACTGAGAGTCATACTTTTAATAAAAATGGATTCTCCCCTTGCCGGCAGCAATTATGTGCCAATAGTCCATTTCTTTTTCTTTTTCTTTTTATTGAAAATGGATTTTTTTTCATTTTTTCACTCACTCTATATTTTGATTGTTTTCTCCTCCCCCGATTCCTTCCAGATCCTTCCCATATCGCCACTAACCCAAATCTATACCTTTTTTTTGTTGCCTCTTATTTGAAAACAGGCATCTTAAAAACAATAAATTCCCAATCCCCTTTTTAAAAATTGAAGTAGGGGAAAGTGACATTCATGCAAAATTTCAGCTATTTGCTTGGACAATCTACAGGGGCTTATGATGTGATCCTCAATAGTGACTTTCACCATGAGGATCACCTTTAATCCTCTTTATAAAACTACAAAGGAAAGTGACAGTAATGGGGTTAAATAAAGAGTATTCTGAAGAACACATTTGAAATCCCAGGAGTTGTGATTAGCAGGTAGTCCAAATATACTCATTGGAGCTCATCCAAATATCCATTTTTTTTAATTTATGTGATATTTCCTCTTGTAAATAGACATCATGTAGAAATCACCATAGTACATTGCTAGTTTTAGTTCTTGGAGATTTTGTTAAGAAAATATTTGCACATAAAATGAAAGACCCTGTTATTTAGAAATTAGCACACATCTTTTATACTGCCTCGAAGGCAGAATAAAACCTTTATTGTGTTTCCTTAAGTTTTTCTATGTCCTGTGTGTTTTGGACCAGACAAACATTTCATGTGTCCTGTGTTGGTGTTTCTCTTTTGGTTAAAGAGACTCTGCTTAGGAGTCAGGACTTTGGAGTCTATCACAATGCATGTTAAATCAGTCATAGAACTGATTTAATTCCATAGTACATGGGTTAGAAATAAAAGCACATCTACCAAAGGCTTCACTAAAGCTGTTACATTCAATTAAATATCTGTTTTGTCTTCAGGACTTGAAGTTTAGATTCCAAGTGAGAGCTCAGTTTTCCTTTGTCCTTTTGTTTTCTTCACACATGTACCTACCACTAAGGCTATGTATCTTCATCATGCTGACTGTCCCCTAAAGACACAGTGCTTTGCAGTCCTCCTTCTGAGAATGTTATTGTACTCACTGGTTGCATTTGGAAGAATTTTGATGACTTCGGGGTAGCATTTTTTTTTGTTGGTTACTACAGGAGGGATTTGAGTTTTAGGTTTTATTTTCATACCAGGGTTGGGTTGCTTAGCCGGAAATCAAATTAAAACTGGCACGTCTCTGTGGTTTCATGTGCTTTCCTTCCCGCCATGGGACAAGCTGGCACAAAAGTCTTGTTTTGAAACCCTGAAATCCAAGCCTGAGAAAATCAGTGCCAATCGTGAGTTGAAAGTGCTTGCTTTGACTTTCCATAGGATTGTGAGCACCCAAAAAGCAAGGTTGAGTTTCAGTTCATCTCAGGCACAAGTGTCATCCTCACGCAGGTTAGAGGGACATAGACATTGTGTCATAAACTCTTATTAAAGTTTATATAGCACAGCTTCTTCATGTGCCATGTGGTACAACTCGTCTATAAGAGAGGCACACTTGTAAAGAAAGCATGTGCTGCTCTGTTTGAAGAAGGAAGAGTGGGAATTTGTGTTGCCGAATTTTGTTCAGTGTGGACATTAAAAGAAGAATGAAGATATTTGGATGGATTTGCTTTGCGTTATGAATAGAATTCTCATGACTAGATCTGTAAAAGTCAAAGATTTTGATTATCTTTAAATCTCTACTTAAGGAAAGGATAGATTGCATTACAAAAGACACGGTGTTGTCTATTGCCCGTAAAATTGACATTGGTTTGGATTTATCCTTGTTCTAAGCTGCACAGTATCCAAGTTTCATATATAGAAGGTTTTAAATATTCATTAGTTTTTCTTGAATATTAGATTTTGAATGGGAAATAGCTCCAATTCCTGTCACAGTGACAGGAGATTCAATTATCTCTTTATTACTTTTCATCTAATATTAAATTATGTAATTATAAATATTTTTAGCATCAGGCAGTATGGTATGTTAATAAATATAGAATACTGAGCATTTCATTTGCACTGTAATGGCTGCCCAGTAGACTAGTTATGCAGAAATGAAGAAAGGGACACGATGACTTGCAGACTTCAGTTCTGTCAAAACTTGCTCCATTTTTTTTCCATAGAAGCATTCAACATTTAAGAGCATTTAAATAGTGTCATACACTGTGCAAAGTAAAGTCAACAAGCAAGATGCAGAGAATACTAATTTATCTGTGGTATAGAAATGACAATTGTCTACATTCCCCCAAAAGCCTTGGTCAAGATCAACTGTAAGAGTAAAGCAGTAAAGGAAGCAGTTAAACTGTAAAGGAAGCAGTTAATGTACCTTTAAAGATGACTTTCCAGCTGCATCGTCCAGGTCTGATTTTGAGAGGTAGCAGGCTGATTTTGGTGTGGATCAGCAGGGTCTTGTATAGACGTAATTAGTCTCCACAGAAGCACAGATGTTACAACTTACAAGTGTGATAAAGGCCCATCTCTTATTCTTTGAAGAATAAAACTCTCAATTTACTCATTATACAACAAAGCCAAACAAAACCTTTTCATAAATGAAGGTCTGGTATGAAATGTGTGGAGTCTATTGTCCTTCAGCCCACAAACCATTTATTGTTATCTCTGATGACATATAGAAGAAAGACAGTCCAACAGGGACAAGCACAGAACTGTAAGCGTTGGATGAATGAGATCTAACAAGATTTAACAACAGCCAACACCAGCAGCAAACTAGGGAAAATGAAGGAAACATTCCACAGCATCCCAGGTCTGACGAGTAGGCTGTTTGTAATCACACATCTGAACCTAATTTCATTAAATCCCGCTGATTATTCAAGTCTGACTCAGTGAACGTTCTAATTCTACCTCCTGCAAAACAGAGAGCTGTTCACTCCAGGCTGGCTGTTTGGTTAGTAAGTTTTGGAAGAAAAAAGCTTAACCAAGAATTGGAGAATGTTATTGTTTTATTTGGGAAAAAGTTAAAGACATCACTTTAAGTATGATTAAAATATGCTTTTAATCAATACGTTATAAAAACTACAATGTTTAAAAGTGGAACGAAGGAAGAAAGTTTCTGTTTTCTTAGGCTTTGGTGTAAGCTTGCTCTCCACATCAGTCCTCAGAGAGGAAGTGGGAAAGGAGTGGAAGTCACATTAATCAGCCTGAGCGAGAGCCCTGGCTAGGCTTAATTTAAATTTTGTGCTTCATAGATAATATTGTGGCCAAAACAAGGTACTTTTAGGTGAATTTGGACTTTAGTGAATTTCAGAATCAAAGGATTTCTGAGAAGTACTAACGAATGAAAATAAAACTATGTTATTAATCTGAATGAACTAAAACCAATGAATCCTAATTTCCAAGAATAAACAAAACAAAACAGAAGGAAACAAAACCCAACAACCCTTGAAGAGTAAGATGACCCTGCAGCCTAATTCCAGAAAGGTCTTTGCTTTGACTCTCACCTGTAGTGGATGTGTTTGTGTGTGGTGTGTGGTGTGTGGTGTGTGTGGTGTGTGTGTGTGTGTGTGTGTGTGTGTGTGTATTCAAATATAAAAATATCTTGAGGCAGCAATTCTGTTTTGCTTTTCAGTGAATAAGAATGCTACCACAGAGTTCCCCCTTTAGACCTGAATCCTTGACTTCAGCTGAGTTCACAGACATCTGTCAATCTATTCAGTGTCACACTGAATCAAAATACAAGAACCTAGGCCTTCTGGACATGCTCTCAAAGGACTGATGGAATAGAATTGAGAAACATCATTCAAGTCTTGCATTCTATCTTCTCAGCAATATATTTCCTTGAAGAAGTGTGAGAAATGTAAGAAATAACCCATTGACTAACTTCTGCCATGTTTTTAGAGTTGAAGACTTAAGAGGTCTTCAACTCTAAAATGGGGGAAATGGCTTGATTACCCATGAGTTTTATTTTATTTCAGTGGCTCTGCTCCTGAAGAGCAGTTTCATCTCAGGGCTTCATTATATCTCACCATGTTTAAGGCATTGTTCAGAAAACAATGAGATTGGATTCAAGAGTATCTCCCCCACCACCCATTTGCCACATATAGCCAAAGACAACCATGAATAGACACTAACAACAACAACCCATAAAAATACTTAAGACATCATGAGGGAGATTGGTTGCTAGCACAATTGCATGATTCTGAAGCATGAAGGCTGCAGGTGACAGCCTCGTGTTGCAATAACAAAAAGTTGGACATACTTGGAAAGTTGGTGCTTGTTCTAACTTTGTACATTTTCAAGAGGTTTCCATTGTAGTTAATTCAAATCTCTTTTATAAAGGCAAATAACCAAAGTCCGTAAAGAATTATCCTGGAGCCAGAGAGATGACTCGGCAGTTAAGAGTCATGTGTTGCTCTTCTACAGGATCAGAATTTGGTTCCTAGCATTTTCATCAAAAGGCTTCCGACTGTCTATAGCTCCAGTTCCAGGGCATCTTGTATCTCCAGCATTGTGGGTACCTGTTGTGGTAAATCTCCAACCCAACTATTCCCGGGCAAGGAAAACACAACTCAAATAATATGAATACAAGTTGTTTGCCTAGATTGGGCAGATTTACCACTATACTACCATCCTTTCCTTCTATGAGACCCTTTATAACTTGCAGTATCTCCAGGTCAGGTGCTTCTGCTTCTCTTCTCTCCCTCTCCCAAATCCTTCTCTCTTCACCCCAAAACCTTCTTCTCTTCCTCATCCTCTCTTTCTCTCCTTCTCACTCGAAACCTTCTCCTCCTGACCAATCACCAGCTCTAGCCTTTATTTATAAATTCCTGTGGAAAGCAGGTTTACAGGAAACCGCTTGAGTGCTGACTCATTCCTTGTTCACCACCTCTCACAAGAGAACAGAATTAGCATCAAATACAATTAGCCCCAGGGCTATCCACAACAGGCATCTACACTTGTATCAATACACGTGCATGTAGGAATGAATGCATGTACTCTTGCACACACACACACACACACACACACACACACACAATTAAAATAAAACTAAAATAATATTAAAAAGTGATCTCAAGTTTCATTTTAAAGCCATGGGTTTTGGATATTCATTTTTTGTTGTTAGCAGGTCTTTCTTTCTTTGTTTTTCTTTTTAAAAATTAGATATTGTCTTTATTTACATTTCAAATGTTATCCCCTTTCCTAGTTTCCCCTCCGAAAACCCCTATCCCATTCCCCCTTCCCCTGTCACCAACCTACCCACTCCTGCTTCCATGTCCTGGCATTCCCCTTTCTTTCTTTCATTTTTTTTAACCTTTTTTTTAAAATTGAAAATGGAAGTAAAAACACTTTATGATAAAATTAAAGATTTACATGGAAAATATTTCAGATAAATTGAAGAGATACATAGAAAAACACGTTAAAATTGACAATTTTCATGGAAAATTAAAGAGTAAAGTGATACACATAAAAATATTGCTAAATTAATTAAAATATGAAATAGAAATATTTTTCTGCATGCAGACTTCCAGTTGATCCAGCACCATTTGTTAAAAATGCTGTCTGTTTTCCACTGGATGTTTTTAGCTCCTTTGTCAAATATCAAGTGACCATACTTGTGTGGGTTATTTTCTGGGTCTTCAATTGTATTCCATTGATCTTCCTGCCTGTCTGCATACCAATTCCAAACAGTTTTTATCACTATTGCTCTGTAGTCGAGCTTGAGGTCATGGATGGTGATTCCCCCAGAAGATCTTTTTTGTGGAGAATAGCTTTGCTATCCTGGGTTTTTTGTTATTACAGATGAATTTGAGAATTGCTCTTTCTATATCTATGAAGAATTGATTTGAGATTTTGATAGGGATTGCATTGAATCTGTAGATTGCTTTTGGCAAGATGGCCATTTTTACTATATTGATCCTGCTAATCCATGAACATGGGAGATCTTTCCATCTTCTGAGACCTTCGTTGATTTCTTTCTTCAGAGGCTTGAAGTTCTTGTCATACAGATCTTTTACCTTGCTTCAGAAGGATTCTGAAATATTATTTGGGACTATTGTGAAGGGTGTCATTTCCCTAATTTCTTTTTATATTCTAGAATCTTTATATATATATATATATATATATATATATATATATATATATAAATTAATTGATGGTGGAATTAGAAACATTTGTGATAAAATTAAAGATTTACATTGAAAACATTTCTGATAAAATAGAGGAAATATATAGGA